>CM042448.1:19268567-19868567 GCA_023631565.1 Gymnocephalus cernua | reverse complement strand
TCCTGCATACTACAACCATGTTTCCTTAATCACAGACTTTAACAATCAGTCAGTGAACTGCCTCCTAGTCTGAGATCTTGTTCTAGTTTAGGCATGTGCCGGTATCACTTTTTCATGCTGCGATTAATTGAGAGAGCATTTATCACGGTATACGGTATTATCACGATATTGTAATTTTACAAGAGAAACAGGTTACAAAAGAAACAAACTTCAGTTTTGTCCTTTTAGTAACTAAAATTATTTTTTTTTATTTAATTATTATTATTATTCTGCCTAACTTCCATTATTAATTACATAACTTTTAGCTGAATATTGCATTTTTTGTTGATAAAATACGAGACGCAATACGAGTTCATGCTAACTCTTAACTCTTCCTACATACAGCAAATGGAAATAAGTTAACGTAACTTTGCCATCCTGTCTTTCAAATAGTTGTTTTATCAACATGAGAAATAAAGTGTCTTACCTTTATCTCCCTGAATTGCAGTGGATGGTTGTCACGAATATGAGCGAACATGTTAGACGTGTTCCCTTGCTTTGCAGCCACTTTCTGTCCACATGTCTTACACAAAGGGAAACTGTCTTCGATCAGCAATCCCTCTGCATTTTTTTGGAACCCAAAATATTTCCAAACATCTGACTTTACCCTTTTTGAAGGGGGATAAATTGCGATAAATTGTCGGCAGCGTTCCTCCTTCCGCCATGCTTCTTCTTCATGTGAGAATTTGACTGCGGCGTCAGTGGCTGTGGCGCGCACGTTCTCTTGCAGTGTGATTCTACATGTGACGTGAACACTGTTTACATCCGGGTGCGCTCACGTGTTCTGCGCAGCATATACGCAGTGTTTGTTCAAGCGGTTGATGGAAAATAAGCTATAATGCACGTTCTAAAAAAAAAAGTAAAATAAAAAATAAAAAATTCGGATCTATTTATTTTTTACGGTATTTTGAAGTGCCCACGATAACAATATCGTGTATATTCATTATCGTGATTTATCGAATTACCGAAAATCGGCACATGTCTATTCTAGTTAAAGAGTCAGTTATCATTATGGAGTTTCCATGTTTTTGAGGAGTTTGCTCACACTAATGTACTGTAAAAAAATAGCATTAATTCAGTAAGAAAGACCATTTTGAACGATAATTTTCTTTATTTGAAAGTCCGGCCTTGGAGTGTCGGGGGGGGGGGGGCACCACGGCTTAAAAAAATCCTAGGGGAAACACTGTTATATATTATCCTTGATCGCTGACTTCATTTAAAACACATTTGCAACTGTATCAGCCTTTTCTAATTATCTCAACAACTGCCGTAATATATTCATCAAACTTCTAACAACAATATGAACAGCAGTCTTCATACAGCAATATAACAGTAACAGTAAAAATAATGACAACTTTATATAACAGTGCTTTACTGAATAGCAATATGCACCTGTTGTATTTTAATGCAGGCTGATAATAATAAGGTACAACCACTGCTGAGTGAGCAGAAAAGACTCCAGGATTAATAAATCCTGGTTGTTAGCCTGGTCAGGAGCAGGCTAACTGCACATAATAAATCTCCATGGTAACGTAGGTGCCTCTGCTTTTGTGCAACCAAGTCCAGGCTAAATTCATCCAGGATAACTGGAATATCCCTGGAATATCCCTTCACACGCTACAGCTAATGGCGGCGCTAACAGCTAACGGCGGAGCTAACAGCTAACAACGGAGCAAACAGCAGAGCTAATAACTAGCTAACTGCGGAGCTAACAGCAAAGCAAACGGGCCTGGCGGCTATTTATGTTAGAGGCAAGAAGGGATACAGCCAAGGGGCCAGGCTTCTCTCCTCAGAGTGAAGCCTCCTATGGCGCCATTTTGATGCTAATAAGCCATCACACCCCGTTAGCATCCCATTCACTGGCATTCATTTTGGTGTCACTTTGACAGCCAATAACTTTACATCTGAAGCGTGTCAAGACTTCATTTGTCCCTCGTTTATTTCTAAAGAAACACGACAATGTATGAAAGGCTCCATTACCTTGTACCTCACGTTATGGCTCCGTAGCAGACGTTTTTGTAAAAATAGGCTAACGATTGTGTCATAACCACGCGACTTACTGTCGCATAATACAGGAATTACCGTATAGTACAGGAAAAGCTCGCAGGCAGTTTCGACGTACATTAGCTTGTTAGTTTAATTACTAATGTTAACTAGCATTTTAGTTAGCAATAATTAGCCTGTGCCTATGTTATCTCCTTACATATACCTACGCTCTCCGTCTCTGATAGATTGGGAATGATTGAGATTTCTCTTGGCACAGCTACCAGAAGACTTACAACGTTCAGAGACGTTGCTCACGTCACATCGGCGGCGGGATGCTAAGTTTGCAGCTGCGCAGTAACGCTCAGTAACACTTTCCCATCACCGGAAAAGTGCTGGTAAGAGAAAACAGTGGGATCGCTGCGTCCATTTTATATACTGTCTATGGATACAGCATGTGAAGAAATCTAAAAGGATTACACTCCCCGTCGGGGAATCGAACCCCGGTCTCCCGCGTGACAGGCGGGGATACTCACCACTATACTAACGAGGAGATGTTTATCTTTTTGGCCCCGCCCCTTTTTATTGTTTATGCACACCACAACAAAGATGTATTATCACAGGACACAGGACAATGTCTGGAAGTCACAGGTCAGTGTCTGACTGTCCTGGGACAGTCACGGAGTCACAGGACAGTGTCTGGGTGTCACAGGTCAGTGTCTGACTGTCCTGGGACAGTCACGGAGTCACAGGACAGTGTCTGGGTGTCAGAGACTCTCTCTGCGCTGCTCTACAAAACCCTAAATTATGGATTTGATAAGCTGGTCTCTCAACGCAATTGACACAATCTTCTCGACGAGAAGCTTGGGTTCTGGGGAACCTGTTTGCCCGGCCGGGACGGTCTTGGCTTGCTACACGATGGACTCGTGGGAGGTTTGGAGGGTCGTGTGCCTGGCAGCTCTTTCGGTCGAAGACATAGAGGATATCTATCTATTCGGAACCATGATAACTGGCCTCTTGCTGATTGGATTGGGCTTTTGCTTGCTTTATCGAAAAATTATCTACATCACGTCAGCTGCTCAAAGCCCCACAAAGCTGCGTGGAATGATTGAAACGGTGGGCAGAGCGGTCAGCATTCAGGCTGGGACTATGAACCGCATTATGGATAACAACGCGGAGATGAATCGGATTTTGGACAACATCTTGGAGAAAGTCACCGTTTTGCAGAGGAATGAGTGACCAGAATGGACAAAGAGAGTAAGCTGTGGAAAAAGATTGCAGCCTGCTCGCACGAAGAAGTCATAACAATCTTATCATATTCGGCCTCCCTACCCAGTCCACTTTAGCCATGTGAGCATTGGTGGTTCAGTGGTAGAATTCGATTCCCGGCCAATGCATCAGAGTTTTGTTACACTTACTTAAAACTTAACCCTTGTGTTGTCTATCGGGTCACAGGGACCCATTCAGTTCATTTTACTATTTGCATTGGCCTTCGGCTCGCTGGCACCCTGGGCGGTATTCCATTGTATTTCACTGCTACCGTGGCCTCGGCCCTGGGCAATGCATCAGAGTTTTGTTACACTTACTTAAAACTTAACCCTTGTGTTGTCTATCGGGTCACAGGGACCCATTCAGTTCATTTTACTATTTGCATTGGCCTTCGGCTCGCTGGCACCCTGGGCGGTATTCCATTGTATTTCACTGCTACCGTGGCCTCGGCCTTCGGGTCCCTCGGACCTTGGCCAGTATCCAATGGTATTTCTCTACTACCACGGCCTCTGCCTTTGGGTCTCTGGGACCCTGGGTGATATTCCATTGTATTTCACTGCTACCGCGGCCTTTGGGTCTCTGGGACCCGTCCTGTGTTCCACTGTTTCACTACTAACGCAGCCTTCGGGTCCCAGAGACCCTGGGCAGTATTCCAACGTGTTTCACTAGTACCGTAGCCTCGGCCTTTGTTTGCTGCTGAGAAGTTCTCTTAATACATCCATGAGAGAGAGCCATAGACAGTAAAAGAAGCTTGGATTGTCGGAGGGCTAGCAGTCCCTGTAGCTGGACAGTCCGGTTCACTGTTGAGCAAAAAACACAGTCTCTGAACTCGCGTTGGGAGCATCGTTGAAGTTGGATGTAGTCCAGTTTGTTGTTAAATGAACGGACACTTGCAAGCAGGATTGATGGGACAGGTGGCAGGCTAGCGTTAGCTCGCTCTGGATGTGCCTTTTCCCCGGCTAGCGTTAGCTTCCCACCTAGCCGACGACGAGGATGGGCTCGGGGTACGCTGGTCTCCGTGCTGGTCTCCGTGCTGGTCTCCGTGCTGGTCTCCGTGGCAGGCGAAGCTCTCTTAGTGGGCCGATTATTTTGTCTGTAATAACGTTTCCTGCATATTCTCTGCTCTGTAGCGATGTATCCCGGTGGTACACGTGCGGTAGTTTGAATGCACATAATTGTTGTAAAAGTTTGCTGCTGAGAAGATAGAGCAGAGCCCTGTTTAGCGAGGATTCAAGATGGCTGACATTTCGTTTTTTTCCGGCCGAGATCGGCTCGCTTCGGGCGATGGGCGGGTTTAAAACATGCGGAAGTAGGTCCTACTACTGGTTGTAGTCTTTTGCTCTGGCCAAAAAATCTTCTGATGACGCAAAAATCGTCATTTTACGTCATCGGAAGATTTTTTCCGGACCCCCCAATGCAGATATCTCCTGTCTCAGGGGGATATGAGGGAGGGACGCACGGTCATTCAGAAATACTACCGGGTTTCTACTGATACAAAGCTGAATGCTAAATCGGTGAAGTATCCCTTTAAGTAACCTCGTTGGGATGGGGTCTAAGAGACAGGTAGATGGCTTAGCTGAAGAGACCTTTAACATTAATTGTTGAAGGTTTATAGGGTAAAAGCAGTCTAAGTATATGTCAGGTCTTGTTGTTCCTTCTAGCAGTCCTGCGTTTGAAGGTGAACTGTTAGAAGTTGAGGGCAAGAGGTGATTAATTTTATCTCTAATTGTTATAATTTTATCATCAAAGAAGCTCATGAAGTCGTCACTACTCAGAGCTATAGGAATAGATGGCTCAGTAGAGCTGTGACTGTCTGTCAGCCTGGCTACAGTGCTGAAAAGAAACCTTGGGTTGTTCTTATTTTCTCTAATAATTGGCAAGTTTACTTTTTTATCTAAAATCCTGAAAGAGACTGTTTCACCACCTGAAGGACATCACAGGGCCTCTGCTGAACCTGCTGCAGTTTTCGTACCAGGCAAACATGTCAGTTGATGATGCAGTCAGCATGGGATTGCATTACAACCCCCCACACTTCATTATTCTAATGAAGTGTACAGATTTTTGTTACACTTACTTAAAACTTAACCCTTGTGTTGTCTATCGGGTCACAGGGACCCATTCAGTTTATTTTACTATTTGCATTGGCCTTCGGCCAGAGAATCTGTGGGACCCTGGGTGGTATCCCATTGTATTTCACTGCTACCGTGGCCTTTGGGTCTCTGGGACCCGTCCTGTATTCCATTGTGTTTCACTACTACCGCGGCCTTCGGGTCCCAGAGACCCTGGGCAGTCAGCCTTTGGGTCTCTGGGACCCTGTGAAGTATTCAATGGTATTTCACTGCTACCGTGGCCTCGGCCTTTGGGTCTCTGGGAGCCTGGGCGGTATTCCATTGTATTTCACTGCTACTCCGGCCTTTGAGTCTCTGTGAACTGTCCTGTGTTCCATTGTGTTTCACTACTACCGCGGCCTTCGGCTTTTGGGTCTCTGGGAGCCTGGGTGGTATTCAATTGTATTTCACTGCTACTGCGGCCTTTGGGTCTCTGCAAACATACTTCACAGAGACCCTGGCCGGTATTCCATCGTATTTCACTACTACCGTGGCCTCGGCCTTTGGGTCTCTGGGAGCCTGGGTTGTATTCCATTGTGTTTCACTGCTACTGCGGCCTTTGGGTGCCAGAGACCCTGGGCGGTATTCGACTGTATTTCACTGCTACTGCGGCCTTTGGGTCTCTGCGAACTGTCCTGTATTCCATCATTTCACTGAGTCTCTGTGAACTGTCCTGTGTTCCATTGTGTTTCACTACTACCGCGGCCTTCGGCTTTTGGGTCTCTGGGAGCCTGGGCGGTATTCAATTGTATTTCACTGCTACTGCGGCCTTTGGGTCTCTGCGAACTGTCCTGTATTCCATTGTGTTTCACTACTACCGCGGCCTCGGCCTTTGGGTCCCAGAGACCCTGGCCGGTATTCCATCATTTCACTACTACCGTGGCCTCGGCCTTTGGGTCTCTGGGAGCCTGGGCCGTATTCCATTGTGTTTCACTGCTACCGCGGCCTTTGGGTCCCAGAGAATCTGTGGGACCCTGGGTGGTATCCCATTGTATTTCACTGCTACCGCAGCCTTTGGGTCTCTGGGACCCGTCCTGTATTCCATTGTGTTTCACTACTACCGCGGCCTTCGGGTCCCAGAGACCCTGGGCAGCCTGGGCGGTATTCAATTGTATTTCACTGCTACTGCGGCCTTTGGGTCTCTGCGAACTGTCCTGTATTCCATTGTGTTTCACTACTACCGCGGCCTCGGCCTTTGGGTCCCAGAGACCCTGGCCGGTATTCCATCATTTCACTACTACCGTGGCCTCGGCCTTTGGGTCTCTGGGAGCCTGGGCCGTATTCCATTGTGTTTCACTGCTACCGCGGCCTTTGCGTCCCAGAGAATCTGTGGGACCCTGGGTGGTATCCCATTGTATTTCACTGCTACCGCGGCCTTTGGGTCTCTGGGACCCGTCCTGTATTCCATTGTGTTTCACTACTACCGCGGCCTTCGGGTCCCAGAGACCCTGGGCAGCCTGGGCGGTATTCAATTGTATTTCACTGCTACTGCGGCCTTTGGGTCTCTGCGAACTGTCCTGTATTCCATTGTGTTTCACTACTACCGCGGCCTCGGCCTTTGGGTCCCAGAGACCCTGGCCGGTATTCCATCATTTCACTACTACCGTGGCCTCGGCCTTTGGGTCTCTGGGAGCCTGGGCCGTATTCCATTGTGTTTCACTGCTACCGCGGCCTTTGGGTCCCAGAGAATCTGTGGGACCCTGGGTGGTATCCCATTGTATTTCACTGCTACCGTGGCCTTTGGGTCTCTGGGAGCCTGGGCTGTATTCCATTGTGTTTCACTACTACCGCGGCCTTCGGGTCCCAGAGACCCTGGGCAGTATTCCATCGTGTTTCACTACTACTACAACCCCCCATATTTCATCACTTTAGCCATGTGAGCATTGGTGGTTCAGTGGTAGAATTCTCGCCTGCCACGCGGGAGGCCCGGGTTCGATTCCCGGCCAATGCATCAGAGTTTTGTTACACTTACTTAAAACTTAACCCTTGTGTTGTCTATCGGGTCACAGGGACCCATTCAGTTCATTTTACTATTTGCATTGGCCTTCGGCTCGCTGGCACTCTGGGCGGTATTCCATTGTATTTCACTGCTACCGTGGCCTCGGCCTTCGGGTCCCTCGGACCTTGGCCAGTATCCAATGGTATTTCTCTACTACCACGGCCTCTGCCTTTGGGTCTCTGGGACCCTGGGTGATATTCCATTGTATTTCACTGCTACCGCGGCCTTTGGGTCTCTGGGACCCGTCCTGTGTTCCACTGTTTCACTACTAACGCAGCCTTCGGGTCCCAGAGACCCTGGGCAGTATTCCAACGTGTTTCACTAGTACCGTAGCCTCGGCCTTTGTTTGCTGCTGAGAAGTTCTCTTAATACATCCATGAGAGAGAGCCATAGACAGTAAAAGAAGCTTGGATTGTCGGAGGGCTAGCAGTCCCTGTAGCTGGACAGTCCGGTTCACTGTTGAGCAAAAAACACAGTCTCTGAACTCGCGTTGGGAGCATCGTTGAAGTTGGATGTAGTCCAGTTTGTTGTTAAATGAACGGACACTTGCAAGCAGGATTGATGGGACAGGTGGCAGGCTAGCGTTAGCTCGCTCTGGATGTGCCTTTTCCCCGGCTAGCGTTAGCTTCCCACCTAGCCGACGACGAGGATGGGCTCGGGGTACGCTGGTCTCCGTGCTGGTCTCCGTGCTGGTCTCCGTGCTGGTCTCCGTGGCAGGCGAAGCTCTCTTAGTGGGCCGATTATTTTGTCTGTAATAACGTTTCCTGCATATTCTCTGCTCTGTAGCGATGTATCCCGGTGGTACACGTGCGGTAGTTTGAATGCACATAATTGTTGTAAAAGTTTGCTGCTGAGAAGATAGAGCAGAGCCCTGTTTAGCGAGGATTCAAGATGGCTGACATTTCGTTTTTTTCCGGCCGAGATCGGCTCGCTTCGGGCGATGGGCGGGTTTAAAACATGCGGAAGTAGGTCCTACTACTGGTTGTAGTCTTTTGCTCTGGCCAAAAAATCTTCTGATGACGCAAAAATCGTCATTTTACGTCATCGGAAGATTTTTTCCGGACCCCCCAATGCAGATATCTCCTGTCTCAGGGGGATATGAGGGAGGGACGCACGGTCATTCAGAAATACTACCGGGTTTCTACTGATACAAAGCTGAATGCTAAATCGGTGAAGTATCCCTTTAAGTAACCTCGTTGGGATGGGGTCTAAGAGACAGGTAGATGTCTTAGCTGAAGAGACCTTTAACATTAATTGTTGAAGGTTTATAGGGTAAAAGCAGTCTAAGTATATGTCAGGTATTGTTGTTCCTTCTAGCAGTCCTGCGTTTGAAGGTGAACTGTTAGAAGTTTTTTTTTTTTTTTTTTATTTAAATTTTATTTGATAGGGACAATGCACATTAATGAACATCTGCATTGAGACAACAAAACCAGATGTAAACATGCCGGATTATAGCCACAGGGCTAATTTACATCCGTAGTCCCTAGACAAACTACAGAAATACACAAATTAAAACATACGAATCCAAAAAATAAAATAAAAATAAAAATAAGTAAAAGCAATACAAAAATGAAGAAGTACAGGCAAAAGTAAAATAATCACTTAATGGTTACAAGACTGGTTTGCTTTAAGCCACACTTTGAGTTTGGTTTTAAATATTATTAATGTTGGACATTCCCTAACACTGATGGGGATACTATTCCAGAACTTACCAGCCTTCACAGACAAAGCATTTTGCCCAAAGGCTGTTCTTCTGAAAGGCACCTCACAGTCACCTCTAGTGGAGGCCCGCGTCCTGGCACCACTGTGAGTCTTTGATTTAAAGAAGTCCGACATAGGAGGAGGGGCTAATCCATTTAACACTTTGTACACAAAGCAAGCGTATTTGAAACGTTTAAAATTCTCTAAACTTAATAGATTATGTTTTTGTAAAATATTACAAATATGATAGGACATTGGCTTTTTATCAAAGACTTTTAAGTTGAACCTGCTGCAGTTTTCGTACCGGGCAAACATGTCAGTTGATGATGCAGTCAGCATGGGATTGCATTACAACCCCCCACACTTCATTATTCTAATGAAGTGTACAGATTTTTGTTACACTTACTTAAAACTTAACCCTTGTGTTGTCTATCGGGTCACAGGGACCCATTCAGTTTATTTTACTATTTGCATTGGCCTTCGGCCAGAGAATCTGTGGGACCCTGGGTGGTATCCCATTGTATTTCACTGCTACCGTGGCCTTTGGGTCTCTGGGACCCGTCCTGTATTCCATTGTGTTTCACTACTACCGCGGCCTTCGGGTCCCAGAGACCCTGGGCAGTCAGCCTTTGGGTCTCTGGGACCCTGTGAAGTATTCAATGGTATTTCACTGCTACCGTGGCCTCGGCCTTTGGGTCTCTGGGAGCCTGGGCGGTATTCCATTGTATTTCACTGCTACTCCGGCCTTTGAGTCTCTGTGAACTGTCCTGTGTTCCATTGTGTTTCACTACTACCGCGGCCTTCGGCTTTTGGGTCTCTGGGAGCCTGGGTGGTATTCAATTGTATTTCACTGCTACTGCGGCCTTTGGGTCTCTGCAAACATACTTCACAGAGACCCTGGCCGGTATTCCATCGTATTTCACTACTACCGTGGCCTCGGCCTTTGGGTCTCTGGGAGCCTGGGTCGTATTCCATTGTGTTTCACTGCTACTGCGGCCTTTGGGTGCCAGAGACCCTGGGCGGTATTCGACTGTATTTCACTGCTACTGCGGCCTTTGGGTCTCTGCGAACTGTCCTGTATTCCATCATTTCACTGAGTCTCTGTGAACTGTCCTGTGTTCCATTGTGTTTCACTACTACCGCGGCCTTCGGCTTTTGGGTCTCTGGGAGCCTGGGCGGTATTCAATTGTATTTCACTGCTACTGCGGCCTTTGGGTCTCTGCGAACTGTCCTGTATTCCATTGTGTTTCACTACTACCGCGGCCTCGGCCTTTGGGTCCCAGAGACCCTGGCCGGTATTCCATCATTTCACTACTACCGTGGCCTCGGCCTTTGGGTCTCTGGGAGCCTGGGCCGTATTCCATTGTGTTTCACTGCTACCGCGGCCTTTGGGTCCCAGAGAATCTGTGGGACCCTGGGTGGTATCCCATTGTATTTCACTGCTACCGCAGCCTTTGGGTCTCTGGGACCCGTCCTGTATTCCATTGTGTTTCACTACTACCGCGGCCTTCGGGTCCCAGAGACCCTGGGCAGCCTGGGCGGTATTCAATTGTATTTCACTGCTACTGCGGCCTTTGGGTCTCTGCGAACTGTCCTGTATTCCATTGTGTTTCACTACTACCGCGGCCTCGGCCTTTGGGTCCCAGAGACCCTGGCCGGTATTCCATCATTTCACTACTACCGTGGCCTCGGCCTTTGGGTCTCTGGGAGCCTGGGCCGTATTCCATTGTGTTTCACTGCTACCGCGGCCTTTGCGTCCCAGAGAATCTGTGGGACCCTGGGTGGTATCCCATTGTATTTCACTGCTACCGCGGCCTTTGGGTCTCTGGGACCCGTCCTGTATTCCATTGTGTTTCACTACTACCGCGGCCTTCGGGTCCCAGAGACCCTGGGCAGCCTGGGCGGTATTCAATTGTATTTCACTGCTACTGCGGCCTTTGGGTCTCTGCGAACTGTCCTGTATTCCATTGTGTTTCACTACTACCGCGGCCTCGGCCTTTGGGTCCCAGAGACCCTGGCCGGTATTCCATCATTTCACTACTACCGTGGCCTCGGCCTTTGGGTCTCTGGGAGCCTGGGCTGTATTCCATTGTGTTTCACTACTACCGCGGCCTTCGGGTCCCAGAGACCCTGGGCAGTATTCCATCGTGTTTCACTACTACTACAACCCCCCATATTTCATCACTTTAGCCATGTGAGCATTGGTGGTTCAGTGGTAGAATTCTCGCCTGCCACGCGGGAGGCCCGGGTTCGATTCCCGGCCAATGCATCAGAGTTTTGTTACACTTACTTAAAACTTAACCCTTGTGTTGTCTATCGGGTCACAGGGACCCATTCAGTTCATTTTACTATTTGCATTGGCCTTCGGCTCGCTGGCACCCTGGGCGGTATTCCATTGTATTTCACTGCTACCGTGGCCTCGGCCTTCGGGTCCCTCGGACCTTGGCCAGTATCCAATGGTATTTCTCTACTACCACGGCCTCTGCCTTTGGGTCTCTGGGACCCTGGGTGATATTCCATTGTATTTCACTGCTACCGCGGCCTTTGGGTCTCTGGGACCCGTCCTGTGTTCCACTGTTTCACTACTAACGCAGCCTTCGGGTCCCAGAGACCCTGGGCAGTATTCCAACGTGTTTCACTAGTACCGTAGCCTCGGCCTTTGTTTGCTGCTGAGAAGTTCTCTTAATACATCCATGAGAGAGAGCCATAGACAGTAAAAGAAGCTTGGATTGTCGGAGGGCTAGCAGTCCCTGTAGCTGGACAGTCCGGTTCACTGTTGAGCAAAAAACACAGTCTCTGAACTCGCGTTGGGAGCATCGTTGAAGTTGGATGTAGTCCAGTTTGTTGTTAAATGAACGGACACTTGCAAGCAGGATTGATGGGACAGGTGGCAGGCTAGCGTTAGCTCGCTCTGGATGTGCCTTTTCCCCGGCTAGCGTTAGCTTCCCACCTAGCCGACGACGAGGATGGGCTCGGGGTACGCTGGTCTCCGTGCTGGTCTCCGTGCTGGTCTCCGTGCTGGTCTCCGTGGCAGGCGAAGCTCTCTTAGTGGGCCGATTATTTTGTCTGTAATAACGTTTCCTGCATATTCTCTGCTCTGTAGCGATGTATCCCGGTGGTACACGTGCGGTAGTTTGAATGCACATAATTGTTGTAAAAGTTTGCTGCTGAGAAGATAGAGCAGAGCCCTGTTTAGCGAGGATTCAAGATGGCTGACATTTCGTTTTTTTCCGGCCGAGATCGGCTCGCTTCGGGCGATGGGCGGGTTTAAAACATGCGGAAGTAGGTCCTACTACTGGTTGTAGTCTTTTGCTCTGGCCAAAAAATCTTCTGATGACGCAAAAATCGTCATTTTACGTCATCGGAAGATTTTTTCCGGACCCCCCAATGCAGATATCTCCTGTCTCAGGGGGATATGAGGGAGGGACGCACGGTCATTCAGAAATACTACCGGGTTTCTACTGATACAAAGCTGAATGCTAAATCGGTGAAGTATCCCTTTAAGTAACCTCGTTGGGATGGGGTCTAAGAGACAGGTAGATGGCTTAGCTGAAGAGACCTTTAACATTAATTGTTGAAGGTTTATAGGGTAAAAGCAGTCTAAGTATATGTCAGGTATTGTTGTTCCTTCTAGCAGTCCTGCGTTTGAAGGTGAACTGTTAGAAGTTTTTTTTTTTTTTTTTTATTTAAATTTTATTTGATAGGGACAATGCACATTAATGAACATCTGCATTGAGACAACAAAACCAGATGTAAACATGCCGGATTATAGCCACAGGGCTAATTTACATCCGTAGTCCCTAGACAAACTACAGAAATACACAAATTAAAACATACGAATCCAAAAAATAAAATAAAAATAAAAATAAGTAAAAGCAATACAAAAATGAAGAAGTACAGGCAAAAGTAAAATAATCACTTAATGGTTACAAGACTGGTTTGCTTTAAGCCACACTTTGAGTTTGGTTTTAAATATTATTAATGTTGGACATTCCCTAACACTGATGGGGATACTATTCCAGAACTTACCAGCCTTCACAGACAAAGCATTTTGCCCAAAGGCTGTTCTTCTGAAAGGCACCTCACAGTCACCTCTAGTGGAGGCCCGCGTCCTGGCACCACTGTGAGTCTTTGATTTAAAGAAGTCCGACATAGGAGGAGGGGCTAATCCATTTAACACTTTGTACACAAAGCAAGCGTATTTGAAACGTTTAAAATTCTCTAAACTTAATAGATTATGTTTTTGTAAAATATTACAAATATGATAGGACATTGGCTTTTTATCAAAGACTTTTAAGTTGAACCTGCTGCAGTTTTCGTACCGGGCAAACATGTCAGTTGATGATGCAGTCAGCATGGGATTGCATTACAACCCCCCACACTTCATTATTCTAATGAAGTGTACAGATTTTTGTTACACTTACTTAAAACTTAACCCTTGTGTTGTCTATCGGGTCACAGGGACCCATTCAGTTTATTTTACTATTTGCATTGGCCTTCGGCCAGAGAATCTGTGGGACCCTGGGTGGTATCCCATTGTATTTCACTGCTACCGTGGCCTTTGGGTCTCTGGGACCCGTCCTGTATTCCATTGTGTTTCACTACTACCGCGGCCTTCGGGTCCCAGAGACCCTGGGCAGTCAGCCTTTGGGTCTCTGGGACCCTGTGAAGTATTCAATGGTATTTCACTGCTACCGTGGCCTCGGCCTTTGGGTCTCTGGGAGCCTGGGCGGTATTCCATTGTATTTCACTGCTACTCCGGCCTTTGAGTCTCTGTGAACTGTCCTGTGTTCCATTGTGTTTCACTACTACCGCGGCCTTCGGCTTTTGGGTCTCTGGGAGCCTGGGTGGTATTCAATTGTATTTCACTGCTACTGCGGCCTTTGGGTCTCTGCAAACATACTTCACAGAGACCCTGGCCGGTATTCCATCGTATTTCACTACTACCGTGGCCTCGGCCTTTGGGTCTCTGGGAGCCTGGGTCGTATTCCATTGTGTTTCACTGCTACTGCGGCCTTTGGGTGCCAGAGACCCTGGGCGGTATTCGACTGTATTTCACTGCTACTGCGGCCTTTGGGTCTCTGCGAACTGTCCTGTATTCCATCATTTCACTGAGTCTCTGTGAACTGTCCTGTGTTCCATTGTGTTTCACTACTACCGCGGCCTTCGGCTTTTGGGTCTCTGGGAGCCTGGGCGGTATTCAATTGTATTTCACTGCTACTGCGGCCTTTGGGTCTCTGCGAACTGTCCTGTATTCCATTGTGTTTCACTACTACCGCGGCCTCGGCCTTTGGGTCCCAGAGACCCTGGCCGGTATTCCATCATTTCACTACTACCGTGGCCTCGGCCTTTGGGTCTCTGGGAGCCTGGGCCGTATTCCATTGTGTTTCACTGCTACCGCGGCCTTTGGGTCCCAGAGAATCTGTGGGACCCTGGGTGGTATCCCATTGTATTTCACTGCTACCGCAGCCTTTGGGTCTCTGGGACCCGTCCTGTATTCCATTGTGTTTCACTACTACCGCGGCCTTCGGGTCCCAGAGACCCTGGGCAGCCTGGGCGGTATTCAATTGTATTTCACTGCTACTGCGGCCTTTGGGTCTCTGCGAACTGTCCTGTATTCCATTGTGTTTCACTACTACCGCGGCCTCGGCCTTTGGGTCCCAGAGACCCTGGCCGGTATTCCATCATTTCACTACTACCGTGGCCTCGGCCTTTGGGTCTCTGGGAGCCTGGGCTGTATTCCATTGTGTTTCACTACTACCGCGGCCTTCGGGTCCCAGAGACCCTGGGCAGTATTCCATCGTGTTTCACTACTACTACAACCCCCCATATTTCATCACTTTAGCCATGTGAGCATTGGTGGTTCAGTGGTAGAATTCTCGCCTGCCACGCGGGAGGCCCGGGTTCGATTCCCGGCCAATGCATCAGAGTTTTGTTACACTTACTTAAAACTTAACCCTTGTGTTGTCTATCGGGTCACAGGGACCCATTCAGTTCATTTTACTATTTGCATTGGCCTTCGGCTCGCTGGCACCCTGGGCGGTATTCCATTGTATTTCACTGCTACCGTGGCCTCGGCCTTCGGGTCCCTCGGACCTTGGCCAGTATCCAATGGTATTTCTCTACTACCACGGCCTCTGCCTTTGGGTCTCTGGGACCCTGGGTGATATTCCATTGTATTTCACTGCTACCGCGGCCTTTGGGTCTCTGGGACCCGTCCTGTGTTCCACTGTTTCACTACTAACGCAGCCTTCGGGTCCCAGAGACCCTGGGCAGTATTCCAACGTGTTTCACTAGTACCGTAGCCTCGGCCTTTGTTTGCTGCTGAGAAGTTCTCTTAATACATCCATGAGAGAGAGCCATAGACAGTAAAAGAAGCTTGGATTGTCGGAGGGCTAGCAGTCCCTGTAGCTGGACAGTCCGGTTCACTGTTGAGCAAAAAACACAGTCTCTGAACTCGCGTTGGGAGCATCGTTGAAGTTGGATGTAGTCCAGTTTGTTGTTAAATGAACGGACACTTGCAAGCAGGATTGATGGGACAGGTGGCAGGCTAGCGTTAGCTCGCTCTGGATGTGCCTTTTCCCCGGCTAGCGTTAGCTTCCCACCTAGCCGACGACGAGGATGGGCTCGGGGTACGCTGGTCTCCGTGCTGGTCTCCGTGCTGGTCTCCGTGCTGGTCTCCGTGGCAGGCGAAGCTCTCTTAATGGGCCGATTATTTTGTCTGTAATAACGTTTCCTGCATATTCTCTGCTCTGTAGCGATGTATCCCGGTGGTACACGTGCGGTAGTTTGAATGCACATAATTGTTGTAAAAGTTTGCTGCTGAGAAGATAGAGCAGAGCCCTGTTTAGCGAGGATTCAAGATGGCTGACATTTCGTTTTTTTCCGGCCGAGATCGGCTCGCTTCGGGCGATGGGCGGGTTTAAAACATGCGGAAGTAGGTCCTACTACTGGTTGTAGTCTTTTGCTCTGGCCAAAAAATCTTCTGATGACGCAAAAATCGTCATTTTACGTCATCGGAAGATTTTTTCCGGACCCCCCAATGCAGATATCTCCTGTCTCAGGGGGATATGAGGGAGGGACGCACGGTCATTCAGAAATACTACCGGGTTTCTACTGATACAAAGCTGAATGCTAAATTGGTGAAGTATCCCTTTAAGTAACCTCGTTGGGATGGGGTCTAAGAGACAGGTAGATGGCTTAGCTGAAGAGACCTTTAACATTAATTGTTGAAGGTTTATAGGGTAAAAGCAGTCTAAGTATATGTCAGGTCTTGTTGTTCCTTCTAGCAGTCCTGCGTTTGAAGGTGAACTGTTAGAAGTTGAGGGCAAGAGGTGATTAATTTTATCTCTAATTGTTATAATTTTATCATCAAAGAAGCTCATGAAGTCGTCACTACTCAGAGCTATAGGAATAGATGGCTCAGTAGAGCTGTGACTGTCTGTCAGCCTGGCTACAGTGCTGAAAAGAAACCTTGGGTTGTTCTTATTTTCTCTAATAATTGGCAAGTTTACTTTTTTATCTAAAATCCTGAAAGAGACTGTTTCACCACCTGAAGGACATCACAGGGCCTCTGCTGAACCTACTGCAGTTTTCGTACCGGGCAAACATGTCAGTTGATGATGCAGTCAGCATGGGATTGCATTACAACCCCCCACACTTCATTATTCTAATGAAGTGTACAGATTTTTGTTACACTTACTTAAAACTTAACCCTTGTGTTGTCTATCGGGTCACAGGGACCCATTCAGTTTATTTTACTATTTGCATTGGCCTTCGGCTCGCTGGGACCCTGGGCGGTATTCCATTGTATTTCACTGCTACCGTGGCCTCGGCCTTCGGGTCCCTGGGACCTTGGCCAGTATCCAATGGTATTTCTCTACTACCACGGCCTCTGCCTTTGGGTCTCTGGGACCCTGGGTGATATTCCATTGTATTTCACTGCTACCGCGGCCTTTGGGTCTCTGGGACCCGTCCTGTGTTCCACTGTTTCACTACTAACGCAGCCTTCGGGTCCCAGAGACCCTGGGCAGTATTCCAACGTGTTTCACTAGTACCGTAGCCTCGGCCTTTGGGTCTCGGGGACCCGTCCTGTTCCATTGTGTTTCACTACTACCGCGGCCTTCGGGTCTCTGGGACCCGTCCTGTATTCCATTGTGTTTCACTACTACCGCAGCCTTTGGGTCCCAGAGACCCTGGGCAGTATTCCATCGTGTTTCACTACTACCGTGGCCTCTGCCTTTGGGTCTCTGGGACCCTGGGTGGTATTCCATTGTATTTCACTGCTACCGCAGCCTTTGGGTCTCTGCGAACTGTCCTGTATTCCATTGTGTTTCACTACTATCGCGGCCTCAGCCTTTGGGTCTCTGGGACCCTGTGAAGTATTCAATGGTATTTCACTGCTACCGTGGCCTCGGCCTTTGGGTCTCTGGGAGCCTGGGCCGTATTCCATTGTGTTTCACTGCTACTGCGGCCTTTGGGTGCCAGAGACCCTGGGCGGTATTCGACTGTATTTCACTGCTACTGCGGCCTTTGGGTCTCTGCGAACTGTCCTGTATTCCATTGTGTTTCACTACTACCGCGGCCTCGGCCTTTGGGTCCCAGAGACCCTGGCCGGTATTCCATCATTTCACTACTACCGTGGCCTCGGCCTTTGGGTCTCTGGGAGCCTGGGCCGTATTCCATTGTGTTTCACTGCTACCGCGGCCTTTGGGTCCCAGAGAATCTGTGGGACCCTGGGTGGTATCCCATTGTATTTCACTGCTACCGCAGCCTTTGGGTCTCTGGGACCCATCCTGTATTCCATTGTGTTTCACTACTACCGCGGCCTTCGGGTCCCAGAGACCCTGGGCAGCCTGGGCGGTATTCAATTGTATTTCACTGCTACTGCGGCCTTTGGGTCTCTGCGAACTGTCCTGTATTCCATTGTGTTTCACTACTACCGCGGCCTCGGCCTTTGGGTCCCAGAGACCCTGGCCGGTATTCCATCATTTCACTACTACCGTGGCCTCGGCCTTTGGGTCTCTGGGAGCCTGGGCCGTATTCCATTGTGTTTCACTGCTACCGCGGCCTTTGCGTCCCAGAGAATCTGTGGGACCCTGGGTGGTATCCCATTGTATTTCACTGCTACCGAGGCCTTTGGGTCTCTGGGACCCGTCCTGTATTCCATTGTGTTTCACTACTACCGCGGCCTTCGGGTCCCAGAGACCCTGGGCAGCCTGGGCGGTATTCAATTGTATTTCACTGCTACTGCGGCCTTTGGGTCTCTGCGAACTGTCCTGTATTCCATTGTGTTTCACTACTACCGCGGCCTCGGCCTTTGGGTCCCAGAGACCCTGGCCGGTATTCCATCATTTCACTACTACCGTGGCCTCGGCCTTTGGGTCTCTGGGAGCCTGGGCCGTATTCCATTGTGTTTCACTGCTACCGCGGCCTTTGGGTCCCAGAGAATCTGTGGGACCCTGGGTGGTATCCCATTGTATTTCACTGCTACCGTGGCCTTTGGGTCTCTGGGACCCGTCCTGTATTCCATTGTGTTTCACTACTACCGCGGCCTTCGGGTCCCAGAGACCCTGGGCAGTATTCCATCGTGTTTCACTACTACTACAACCCCCCATATTTCATCACTTTAGCCATGTGAGCATTGGTGGTTCAGTGGTAGAATTCTCGCCTGCCACGCGGGAGGCCCGGGTTCGATTCCCGGCCAATGCATCAGAGTTTTGTTACACTTACTTAAAACTTAACCCTTGTGTTGTCTATCGGGTCACAGGGACCCATTCAGTTCATTTTACTATTTGCATTGGCCTTCGGCTCGCTGGCACCCTGGGCGGTATTCCATTGTATTTCACTGCTACCGTGGCCTCGGCCTTCGGGTCCCTCGGACCTTGGCCAGTATCCAATGGTATTTCTCTACTACCACGGCCTCTGCCTTTGGGTCTCTGGGACCCTGGGTGATATTCCATTGTATTTCACTGCTACCGCGGCCTTTGGGTCTCTGGGACCCGTCCTGTGTTCCACTGTTTCACTACTAACGCAGCCTTCGGGTCCCAGAGACCCTGGGCAGTATTCCAACGTGTTTCACTAGTACCGTAGCCTCGGCCTTTGTTTGCTGCTGAGAAGTTCTCTTAATACATCCATGAGAGAGAGCCATAGACAGTAAAAGAAGCTTGGATTGTCGGAGGGCTAGCAGTCCCTGTAGCTGGACAGTCCGGTTCACTGTTGAGCAAAAAACACAGTCTCTGAACTCGCGTTGGGAGCATCGTTGAAGTTGGATGTAGTCCAGTTTGTTGTTAAATGAACGGACACTTGCAAGCAGGATTGATGGGACAGGTGGCAGGCTAGCGTTAGCTCGCTCTGGATGTGCCTTTTCCCCGGCTAGCGTTAGCTTCCCACCTAGCCGACGACGAGGATGGGCTCGGGGTACGCTGGTCTCCGTGCTGGTCTCCGTGCTGGTCTCCGTGCTGGTCTCCGTGGCAGGCGAAGCTCTCTTAGTGGGCCGATTATTTTGTCTGTAATAACGTTTCCTGCATATTCTCTGCTCTGTAGCGATGTATCCCGGTGGTACACGTGCGGTAGTTTGAATGCACATAATTGTTGTAAAAGTTTGCTGCTGAGAAGATAGAGCAGAGCCCTGTTTAGCGAGGATTCAAGATGGCTGACATTTCGTTTTTTTCCGGCCGAGATCGGCTCGCTTCGGGCGATGGGCGGGTTTAAAACATGCGGAAGTAGGTCCTACTACTGGTTGTAGTCTTTTGCTCTGGCCAAAAAATCTTCTGATGACGCAAAAATCGTCATTTTACGTCATCGGAAGATTTTTTCCGGACCCCCCAATGCAGATATCTCCTGTCTCAGGGGGATATGAGGGAGGGACGCACGGTCATTCAGAAATACTACCGGGTTTCTACTGATACAAAGCTGAATGCTAAATCGGTGAAGTATCCCTTTAAGTAACCTCGTTGGGATGGGGTCTAAGAGACAGGTAGATGGCTTAGCTGAAGAGACCTTTAACATTAATTGTTGAAGGTTTATAGGGTAAAAGCAGTCTAAGTATATGTCAGGTCTTGTTGTTCCTTCTAGCAGTCCTGCGTTTGAAGGTGAACTGTTAGAAGTTGAGGGCAAGAGGTGATTAATTTTATCTCTAATTGTTATAATTTTATCATCAAAGAAGCTCATGAAGTCGTCACTACTCAGAGCTATAGGAATAGATGGCTCAGTAGAGCTGTGACTGTCTGTCAGCCTGGCTACAGTGCTGAAAAGAAACCTTGGGTTGTTCTTATTTTCTCTAATAATTGGCAAGTTTACTTTTTTATCTAAAATCCTGAAAGAGACTGTTTCACCACCTGAAGGACATCACAGGGCCTCTGCTGAACCTGCTGCAGTTTTCGTACCGGGCAAACATGTCAGTTGATGATGCAGTCAGCATGGGATTGCATTACAACCCCCCACACTTCATTATTCTAATGAAGTGTACAGATTTTTGTTACACTTACTTAAAACTTAACCCTTGTGTTGTCTATCGGGTCACAGGGACCCATTCAGTTTATTTTACTATTTGCATTGGCCTTCGGCTCGCTGGGACCCTGGGCGGTATTCCATTGTATTTCACTGCTACCGTGGCCTCGGCCTTCGGGTCCCTGGGACCTTGGCCAGTATCCAATGGTATTTCTCTACTACCACGGCCTCTGCCTTTGGGTCTCTGGGACCCTGGGTGATATTCCATTGTATTTCACTGCTACCGCGGCCTTTGGGTCTCTGGGACCCGTCCTGTGTTCCACTGTTTCACTACTAACGCAGCCTTCGGGTCCCAGAGACCCTGGGCAGTATTCCAACGTGTTTCACTAGTACCGTAGCCTCGGCCTTTGGGTCTCGGGGACCCGTCCTGTTCCATTGTGTTTCACTACTACCGCGGCCTTCGGGTCCCAGAGACCCTGGGCAGTCAGCCTTTGGGTCTCTGGGACCCTGTGAAGTATTCAATGGTATTTCACTGCTACCGTGGCCTCGGCCTTTGGGTCTCTGGGAGCCTGGGCGGTATTCCATTGTATTTCACTGCTACTCCGGCCTTTGAGTCTCTGTGAACTGTCCTGTGTTCCATTGTGTTTCACTACTACCGCGGCCTTCGGCTTTTGGGTCTCTGGGAGCCTGGGTGGTATTCAATTGTATTTCACTGCTACTGCGGCCTTTGGGTCTCTGCAAACATACTTCACAGAGACCCTGGCCGGTATTCCATCGTATTTCACTACTACCGTGGCCTCGGCCTTTGGGTCTCTGGGAGCCTGGGTCATATTCCATTGTGTTTCACTGCTACTGCGGCCTTTGGGTGCCAGAGACCCTGGGCGGTATTCGACTGTATTTCACTGCTACTGCGGCCTTTGGGTCTCTGCGAACTGTCCTGTATTCCATCATTTCACTGAGTCTCTGTGAACTGTCCTGTGTTCCATTGTGTTTCACTACTACCGCGGCCTTCGGCTTTTGGGTCTCTGGGAGCCTGGGCGGTATTCAATTGTATTTCACTGCTACTGCGGCCTTTGGGTCTCTGCGAACTGTCCTGTATTCCATTGTGTTTCACTACTACCGCGGCCTCGGCCTTTGGGTCCCAGAGACCCTGGCCGGTATTCCATCATTTCACTACTACCGTGGCCTCGGCCTTTGGGTCTCTGGGAGCCTGGGCCGTATTCCATTGTGTTTCACTGCTACCGCGGCCTTTGGGTCCCAGAGAATCTGTGGGACCCTGGGTGGTATCCCATTGTATTTCACTGCTACCGCAGCCTTTGGGTCTCTGGGACCCGTCCTGTATTCCATTGTGTTTCACTACTACCGCGGCCTTCGGGTCCCAGAGACCCTGGGCAGCCTGGGCGGTATTCAATTGTATTTCACTGCTACTGCGGCCTTTGGGTCTCTGCGAACTGTCCTGTATTCCATTGTGTTTCACTACTACCGCGGCCTCGGCCTTTGGGTCCCAGAGACCCTGGCCGGTATTCCATCATTTCACTACTACCGTGGCCTCGGCCTTTGGGTCTCTGGGAGCCTGGGCCGTATTCCATTGTGTTTCACTGCTACCGCGGCCTTTGCGTCCCAGAGAATCTGTGGGACCCTGGGTGGTATCCCATTGTATTTCACTGCTACCGCGGCCTTTGGGTCTCTGGGACCGTCCTGTATTCCATTGTGTTTCACTACTACCGCGGCCTTCGGGTCCCAGAGACCCTGGGCAGCCTGGGCGGTATTCAATTGTATTTCACTGCTACTGCGGCCTTTGGGTCTCTGCGAACTGTCCTGTATTCCATTGTGTTTCACTACTACCGCGGCCTCGGCCTTTGGGTCCCAGAGACCCTGGCCGGTATTCCATCATTTCACTACTACCGTGGCCTCGGCCTTTGGGTCTCTGGGAGCCTGGGCTGTATTCCATTGTGTTTCACTACTACCGCGGCCTTCGGGTCCCAGAGACCCTGGGCAGTATTCCATCGTGTTTCACTACTACTACAACCCCCCATATTTCATCACTTTAGCCATGTGAGCATTGGTGGTTCAGTGGTAGAATTCTCGCCTGCCACGCGGGAGGCCCGGGTTCGATTCCCGGCCAATGCATCAGAGTTTTGTTACACTTACTTAAAACTTAACCCTTGTGTTGTCTATCGGGTCACAGGGACCCATTCAGTTCATTTTACTATTTGCATTGGCCTTCGGCTCGCTGGCACCCTGGGCGGTATTCCATTGTATTTCACTGCTACCGTGGCCTCGGCCTTCGGGTCCCTCGGACCTTGGCCAGTATCCAATGGTATTTCTCTACTACCACGGCCTCTGCCTTTGGGTCTCTGGGACCCTTGGTGATATTCCATTGTATTTCACTGCTACCGCGGCCTTTGGGTCTCTGGGACCCGTCCTGTGTTCCACTGTTTCACTACTAACGCAGCCTTCGGGTCCCAGAGACCCTGGGCAGTATTCCAACGTGTTTCACTAGTACCGTAGCCTCGGCCTTTGTTTGCTGCTGAGAAGTTCTCTTAATACATCCATGAGAGAGAGCCATAGACAGTAAAAGAAGCTTGGATTGTCGGAGGGCTAGCAGTCCCTGTAGCTGGACAGTCCGGTTCACTGTTGAGCAAAAAACACAGTCTCTGAACTCGCGTTGGGAGCATCGTTGAAGTTGGATGTAGTCCAGTTTGTTGTTAAATGAACGGACACTTGCAAGCAGGATTGATGGGACAGGTGGCAGGCTAGCGTTAGCTCGCTCTGGATGTGCCTTTTCCCCGGCTAGCGTTAGCTTCCCACCTAGCCGACGACGAGGATGGGCTCGGGGTACGCTGGTCTCCGTGCTGGTCTCCGTGCTGGTCTCCGTGCTGGTCTCCGTGGCAGGCGAAGCTCTCTTAGTGGGCCGATTATTTTGTCTGTAATAACGTTTCCTGCATATTCTCTGCTCTGTAGCGATGTATCCCGGTGGTACACGTGCGGTAGTTTGAATGCACATAATTGTTGTAAAAGTTTGCTGCTGAGAAGATAGAGCAGAGCCCTGTTTAGCGAGGATTCAAGATGGCTGACATTTCGTTTTTTTCCGGCCGAGATCGGCTCGCTTCGGGCGATGGGCGGGTTTAAAACATGCGGAAGTAGGTCCTACTACTGGTTGTAGTCTTTTGCTCTGGCCAAAAAATCTTCTGATGACGCAAAAATCGTCATTTTACGTCATCGGAAGATTTTTTCCGGACCCCCCAATGCAGATATCTCCTGTCTCAGGGGGATATGAGGGAGGGACGCACGGTCATTCAGAAATACTACCGGGTTTCTACTGATACAAAGCTGAATGCTAAATCGGTGAAGTATCCCTTTAAGTAACCTCGTTGGGATGGGGTCTAAGAGACAGGTAGATGGCTTAGCTGAAGAGACCTTTAACATTAATTGTTGAAGGTTTATAGGGTAAAAGCAGTCTAAGTATATGTCAGGTCTTGTTGTTCCTTCTAGCAGTCCTGCGTTTGAAGGTGAACTGTTAGAAGTTGAGGGCAAGAGGTGATTAATTTTATCTCTAATTGTTATAATTTTATCATCAAAGAAGCTCATGAAGTCGTCACTACTCAGAGCTATAGGAATAGATGGCTCAGTAGAGCTGTGACTGTCTGTCAGCCTGGCTACAGTGCTGAAAAGAAACCTTGGGTTGTTCTTATTTTCTCTAATAATTGGCAAGTTTACTTTTTTATCTAAAATCCTGAAAGAGACTGTTTCACCACCTGAAGGACATCACAGGGCCTCTGCTGAACCTGCTGCAGTTTTCGTACCGGGCAAACATGTCAGTTGATGATGCAGTCAGCATGGGATTGCATTACAACCCCCCACACTTCATTATTCTAATGAAGTGTACAGATTTTTGTTACACTTACTTAAAACTTAACCCTTGTGTTGTCTATCGGGTCACAGGGACCCATTCAGTTTATTTTACTATTTGCATTGGCCTTCGGCTCGCTGGGACCCTGGGCGGTATTCCATTGTATTTCACTGCTACCGTGGCCTCGGCCTTCGGGTCCCTGGGACCTTGGCCAGTATCCAATGGTATTTCTCTACTACCACGGCCTCTGCCTTTGGGTCTCTGGGACCCTGGGTGATATTCCATTGTATTTCACTGCTACCGCGGCCTTTGGGTCTCTGGGACCCGTCCTGTGTTCCACTGTTTCACTACTAACGCAGCCTTCGGGTCCCAGAGACCCTGGGCAGTATTCCAACGTGTTTCACTAGTACCGTAGCCTCGGCCTTTGGGTCTCGGGGACCCGTCCTGTTCCATTGTGTTTCACTACTACCGCGGCCTTCGGGTCTCTGGGACCCGTCCTGTATTCCATTGTGTTTCACTACTACCGCGGCCTTTGGGTCCCAGAGACCCTGGGCAGTATTCCATCGTGTTTCACTACTACCGTGGCCTCTGCCTTTGGGTCTCTGGGACCCTGGGTGGTATTCCATTGTATTTCACTGCTACCGCAGCCTTTGGGTCTCTGCGAACTGTCCTGTATTCCATTGTGTTTCACTACTATCGCGGCCTCAGCCTTTGGGTCTCTGGGACCCTGTGAAGTATTCAATGGTATTTCACTGCTACCGTGGCCTCGGCCTTTGGGTCTCTGGGAGCCTGGGCCGTATTCCATTGTGTTTCACTGCTACTGCGGCCTTTGGGTGCCAGAGACCCTGGGCGGTATTCGACTGTATTTCACTGCTACTGCGGCCTTTGGGTCTCTGCGAACTGTCCTGTATTCCATTGTGTTTCACTACTACCGCGGCCTCGGCCTTTGGGTCCCAGAGACCCTGGCCGGTATTCCATCATTTCACTACTACCGTGGCCTCGGCCTTTGGGTCTCTGGGAGCCTGGGCCGTATTCCATTGTGTTTCACTGCTACCGCGGCCTTTGGGTCCCAGAGAATCTGTGGGACCCTGGGTGGTATCCCATTGTATTTCACTGCTACCGCAGCCTTTGGGTCTCTGGGACCCGTCCTGTATTCCATTGTGTTTCACTACTACCGCGGCCTTCGGGTCCCAGAGACCCTGGGCAGCCTGGGCGGTATTCAATTGTATTTCACTGCTACTGCGGCCTTTGGGTCTCTGCGAACTGTCCTGTATTCCATTGTGTTTCACTACTACCGCGGCCTCGGCCTTTGGGTCCCAGAGACCCTGGCCGGTATTCCATCATTTCACTACTACCGTGGCCTCGGCCTTTGGGTCTCTGGGAGCCTGGGCCGTATTCCATTGTGTTTCACTGCTACCGCGGCCTTTGCGTCCCAGAGAATCTGTGGGACCCTGGGTGGTATCCCATTGTATTTCACTGCTACCGAGGCCTTTGGGTCTCTGGGACCCGTCCTGTATTCCATTGTGTTTCACTACTACCGCGGCCTTCGGGTCCCAGAGACCCTGGGCAGCCTGGGCGGTATTCAATTGTATTTCACTGCTACTGCGGCCTTTGGGTCTCTGCGAACTGTCCTGTATTCCATTGTGTTTGACTACTACCGCGGCCTCGGCCTTTGGGTCCCAGAGACCCTGGCCGGTATTCCATCATTTCACTACTACCGTGGCCTCGGCCTTTGGGTCTCTGGGAGCCTGGGCCGTATTCCATTGTGTTTCACTGCTACCGCGGCCTTTGGGTCCCAGAGAATCTGTGGGACCCTGGGTGGTATCCCATTGTATTTCACTGCTACCGTGGCCTTTGGGTCTCTGGGACCCGTCCTGTATTCCATTGTGTTTCGCTACTACCGCGGCCTTCGGGTCCCAGAGACCCTGGGCAGTATTCCATCGTGTTTCACTACTACTACAACCCCCCATATTTCATCACTTTAGCCATGTGAGCATTGGTGGTTCAGTGGTAGAATTCTCGCCTGCCACGCGGGGGCCAGTCGCGTATAGGTGGAAGCCAGTGACAGCCAATGAAGTTGCAGCATTATTAACGCTGTCCAAGGTGCTGAACAAGCTGAGTTTTTTGCTGCATATTTAATAATTATTATCTGGACGCATGTTCGAATCCCAGTTGGGGCAATGTCTGTGATGCATTATTAAAGATAAATAGGTATTTTATGGTATGTTTTTTGTTTTTAAATCTTTAGTCAAGTAAATACGTTCAACAAAACCTGATATACTAAAAATAAAAAACACGGTTGTATCAAATACTTGACTTACTCATGGCTACTAACCACTAATATTACAGTTTTCTTAGTATGTGTAACATTACAATTTCTTAAAACCTTTGCATTCAATTATAGACATTTTACTGTTCTCTTAACGTTATGCACTTATTAATGAGACAAATAAATGTTGGTTAATGCAATGTCTTGTTTATTAAATACAACAATGACAGTTTAAACACACCAAGCCCCATAGTGCAAGGTCACACATACACAAAAACAAAATAATATGTAAAATAAATATGAAATGGGCAAAATATACAGTATATACAACACTAAACACCCCCTTCCTCCCTCAATGTCCGTCATTTTCCCTTTTCGACCTCCCACCTCAGTTTTTCTGACTTATAAAAGGCAGACTCCTGGAACTCTTTCCAGGTCATCTCCTTCTCCATGCCCTGGTCTTTGTAAATAGAGAAGACTTTAGCAGGGCAGTAAATGTACTTCCCTGCTACTCCAGGGAATCCGGTGTGAATATGAGGACTGTTTGGGCCCTGCTTCAGTTCCATTCTGCAAAACCGACACTTGCGACCTGTGGGCTGGGACTCCTCTGTGGGGGTCCTTTTCCTCTTTTGTTGTCCTCTGTCCTCCACCCTTTTCTTTGTGGCATCTAGTTCCTGCTGAAAGAACTCTGTCTGTGCAAAGTCATTAAAGGGCATTTTTGGGTTTGTCAGGCCTTCAGCACCATAGGCTTTAAAAACCTTAGTGGAGCAGTAGAAATACCTGACAGGGCCTTGCTGGTAAAAGAAGTGGATGGAAGAACCATCATTCTCATACCTTGACTTTGGCTGGCCACAGGAAAGACATGTTTTTGTCTGTGCCTTTTTTTGTTCTGGCTGTTGTTGCTGCTGCTGCTTGTCCATTATGTTTTTAACTATTTTCTCAATAGAGTCTTGAGTTAGAGGTGTGGCCAGGGTCTGCACAGGTGGTGGAGGATTAACAACTGCAGCAGGCATGGTAACAACTGGCACACTGGTAGTCGTACTCCCCTTGGTCAGAGAGTGCCAGAGTTCCTGCCTCTCTTGCAGTTTTTCTGGGCTGGTATTTAAAGAGGAGCTGGTGTTCAACAATTTGCTGAGGTGCTTTAAATACTGTGCAATATGTAGTTTGGTTGTTGGGTGGAGCATGCTGTTCGGGTCTTTACATGAGTTGTGAACTAGACCAGCATAGTCCTGGTCTACAAGCTTGAGCATGTCCTTCTGGCCACGGTGTTTATTAAGCAGGTCGTCAATAGCCTTTTTCATAGGGGTTGGCCAGCGCTTGTGGTCCAACACAAACACCCTCCCACCTGTCTTCACAGGCCCAGTGCGAGCACCAGATGGTGAGGAAAGCAAGGGGAGAGACAGCGGACTTCTGGTTTCTATAACAACAAAAGACAGAGTACAATAAGTCATTCTGGCCCAAAAAAAGATAACAAAACCAAACCACAAAACAATTCATACACTTGGGTATGGGTGAAAACTCACTTTCCAATTGGTAAGTTTGTTTAGACAATGGCTGATGGATGATTATGTTTATGTAAAAGTCTATTCAATAAAGAAGCTCTCATATTGTTAACTCTAAGAAAAGAAAGAAGTAACTCATTTATAAAGGCTATTAATATGATTGAAACCTAGGCACTGCTACTGAAGTTTTGTCCACCGCTTTGTCTGTCAAATGTTTACCTGGCTCTGTCTGAGGCTCAGGAGTTTGTCTTGGAGTCACATCTGGTTTAACAGCAGGAGGGCATGCAGCAAACTGAAACAGCTTGGGTGATGAGCTGGAGGATGACTGAGGAAGCTCAGCCTGCGCAGTGGGTGGGCTGCTTTGAGGAGGGGGATTCTGGGCATGGGTTGAGTCTGTGTTGCTCCTGTGCTTATCCCAGTCTAGAGGAACTGGGCGGCAACCAGGCTCGACATATTCCAAGCCAAACTTCTCTCCAGTGTCTCTGCCAGTGAAATGAAAAGCTGCATACTTCACATGCCCCAGCACTCTTTCAGAGACTGCATTTAGTTCTGCCATTAAAGCTGGATCAAAGACAGCTGGGAGGTGAACATCTGGCTGTTTCAAGTCCACCAGGCGCTGGTAATTCCACCGTGCCACCCCTGTCATCCCCTGGGCTTGGAACAGCTCTGTGGAGACGCGTGTTCCAGTGACCCACTGGGCCTGATGGAAATGGTATCCCTCTTGCTGTGAAGTGCCTCTGATGGGGATCCACACAGGAACTTTAGCACCTTCCCCCTGCACGTGGTTAAGCTGCAGTGTTCCTCCGTGCCTGTACAAGATCCCACCTTCAACCTCAGGATCACTCAGGCACCCGCGCAAGATGTGTATGCGCTGAATGCGCCATGTCTTCAGCATAGAGGGCTTGAAGAGAGGAATGCCGTTTGGATCAGTTGTGAGGTGAAAGTGCTGGAAAACTCCCTCAACTCTCTTGACAAGCTCCTCGGGCTGTGGAATTCTGGTCCTGCAGTGCTCGCGAATGTGTGCCTTTGTTGGGTTGGCAGGCTGAATGCCACAGAAGGCATATGCCTCTTTAAGCCTCTGCAGGTCTTCCTGATCCACCACTGAAAAGGCTGCCGACAGGAACTGAGCAAAGGAACTGTAAAGGGGATGATGCTCTGACACACACTCACGGAGGAACCGTCTCAAACAGTGAAACAAGTCCAGCTTGATAATGATGCTTTCATTGTAGTGGGATCTTGATGCACAGGTGTTCAGCAGGTCACCAGTAGTGGCATCAGCAACAATGCCATGAGTAGTTGTCCAAGCATCCCAGTTCATATGCTCTCCTGTGTAAGATTCTGCAACCTTAAATGCTGCGCAGCAATCCCTGAAAGAAGAAATAGAGACACAGTATAGCCATTAATGTTAAAGCAGTGATATCGATCCCTATTTACACTTCATGAAAATAAAATAAAATTCATGCAAAGTGAAATTATGAAAAATTAAAAGCAAAGTTAATTGTGATTATTAGCTGTTGATGTCACCAATGAAAGCAAAATATACTGTTTATATCTTACCTGTCTACCCACTGGTAGTGTGCCTTCTCTATGCCTGCAGTGCTGTAGCGGTGTGCTATACCTTCATACATGGGCTTCAGTGATTTTTCTGTCTCAGACTGCACCATCACCCATGAAAGGATCATCCAGTTCTCATTCATGACTGCATAAGATGACATGGTCCCAGATGAAAAGGTGACCTTCCTAGCAACTTTCCGTGTGTGGTCTGAGCGGAAAACCTGTCCAAAGGTGCCCTGAAGAAGCTTTTTGATAGCACCCTCCTGGTGTTGGTACTCATGCAGTAGGCAGTCAGTTAGGTAGTGTGCAGACACAGAGATCCCGTTCCAGCCATCTGAATCCCCATACTCTCCAAAGGGAGCTGGCTTGGTTTCCTGCCTTATGAACTGAGTGATGGTTCTTAGGTCATACTTTCCTGCCTCACCATCCATGATGTTCTGGCAGGTCAGGAGGAAGGCCAGGTGAGCACGTTCATATTTCAGGTGCATCATTTCCATGATCTGCTTTGCCATGTCGGTGGGTGAGTTACCTGTGCGCCTGAGCTCGTCCATTACGGATTTACAGATGGCCTTCTTGTAGGTCAGTATTGCCGGCAACAGGTTTGTGAACCTCTTTGGTAATTTTTCCAGCCACAGTGGGTTGTCAGCATACCACCTCTTCCGGCAAACTTTACAGCACAGCCTGGATGAAAAAAGGTAGTACTGTCCAGTGATGCCAACAATCACACGAGGTCTACCAACACCTGCAGAGGCAACTTGGGCCTGAGCGCAACCATCAATGCATGGCAGAGTGTCGTTGTTCCTCAGCCGCGCCATTAAGTCATTCTCTGGCTTCCATATAAAAAAGGGATGGAGCTGAAAGTACTTTGGGGATGGAAGATCAGAGATGCTGTCTATTAATTCTGGCTGGGGAGGGAAACGCCACAATGACACCATCTTCATGGGGTTGCGCACAGGAATGGAGCCCGGCCAGAGACCCATCGATTCCAGCTCTGTCTTCATCCAGATCCTTTGCTGGTGAGAACAGTTCCACTGACTGACATCATGGTCATAGCCAGGAAGCTGTGGAGGAGGAATGCTGGGGACCCTTGATGGCCTGGGTACCGGCTGACCTAGTAAGACAAGAATAATAACAAGGCAAATTATTAAGATTTTGTGTTTGACTTGATTCTATCTTTATGAAATGCACACAATTCAAATAAAAAACATTCAAAAACTTACTTTGAGCTCTCTGTGCAATTGGTGGCTGCAGCGCCGGTTGACTGGGCTCTGCAGACGGAGTAATCACAAGTGCCTCTGACACTGTATAGAATATTAAACATTTCATTATTATTTACAGGTAAGATAAAGTAAAAAAGTAATATGACACTACACTTTACATCTACATTTTATTCCCTGAAACTTAGCAGGCTGTACACTTAAATGCTGGCTTGTCTTAAAACTGGAACAGTATCTGATATACAACAATTAAACATATTTTAAAGGATTTACAACAGTTATGATGGACACAACATATGGATATTGTTTTAAAACGCAAATACAGTTAAAATAATACACACCTGGAACTGTTACAGTCGTCTCTGTTGGCAGAGGACCTGCTGTTTTTGGCATCAGAAACCTCAGCTCCTGAGGAAGGGGCACAGATCTCCTTACAGTTGGCAGGGCTTGGGTTGCAAGGAGGGAAGGACAACAACAAAAATCAATTATTAGTTTATAACGGACAAAAGCATAGGGAATATGACAGAAAGTTTTAAATGGATGAAGCAAAATACAGTGCATTTACCATCTTCTTGTGAGCTCTTCTGTTTAGTTGTTCTAGACAGTGTAGCTGATGGTGCTACAACAGAAAAAGTCTTCTCAGTCATTTATATTTTTGGCAAAATACAAAACTTTGTTAGTAAGTTAAGGCATCCATCTTTTACTTCACCTGCTTATCTCAGTCTTATATAGTGAAACACTGTTTATTATAATAATATATAAAGTATATGTTCATTCATACACATGCAGTAATTTTTTTAAAGGATTAATATTTAGTAGTCACTCATTAGAATTTCACCTAAGCAGGGGAAGCTACATGGCACACATACTGTACATGCAAACACATGCACAGCAAACACATGCACAGCAATTTTACATGTATCATATATTTTCATCCACATAAGCAAAAGACTGATACTTACCCTCATCATGACTGGTTTCAATTCATAGTCACTAGGACAATAGGTAGAACACCAAAACACAAATATGACCAGAACATGGTCAACATGAGATGGAAAGCTTTAAGTCATGCTTCATATTGGGATAAGAATTCATGGTCCCAGAGTTGTCTGCTGATGCAGGACGTTTTGGTTAAGAACCTCTATCTGTTCCTGAAGCCTGTGGTGGTCTGGCAGTTGATGATGATGGTGCAGAAACAGCTGTAAAACAGAACAAAATGATATACAGTTTATAACATATACTATATAGAACACAGGATTAATATCAAACAGGCTGAACTTTAAATCATTAAGAATCTTCAGGCAGTAGAAACAAACAAATAAAAGACAATTCATGTTTACTCACAGCTTTGCTCATGTTGCTTGGTAGGAGAAATGCTCAGCATCACTCTCTCCAGCTCTTCATCTTCATCCATCACTGTGATGCAAACAGACAGACATTAGTATTGGCTACCATGACAGCATGTAGGCTACATCTTTTTGACAAAACAAAGGAAAAACAGGACCCACCCATGGCTTCAGCAGGAGCATTTGACGTATGTGTCATCAGAGAAGAGCCAGAGGGTGGTATGGGCAGCTTCTTCTGCAGGTATTGCTGTAGCTTGTGCATCCTTGTCCCTGAAGCACAGCCTTTTTTCAGTATAAAGGCTGCATAGCCATCATCCCTGCTGTCCCAAATCTCTCGCCAGGTGTTGTTGGCACGAGAGCCAAACCCAACCAGCTGGTCATCCTCTGATGCTGCTACTGCCACAACCTGTGACCTTGCCTCATAGTCAAGAAGAGACTGGATCTCTTGAAAGCTGAGGGCATAGTTCACAAATGACAGTAGGCTGTCCTTGCTGTGCCCCTCTGCTATAAACACTCCTGCAGCCTCCTCCTTCAGCTTGTTCCTGATTAGGTAGATGGTATACCCAATATCATTTTCAAGAAGCCAGCGGAAGGACTTCCCCTTGTATTTGCCAAACTGCAGGATGTATTCTCCAGCCACCTTAGATTTATCTGAGGCATCCCCTCCTCTCTGACGGACGACACAGAGTGCATTTTGCCTGACCAGCTCCTCCCTTACAGGTGCAGACTTGTCCTGGAGAGATGGGTTGTCTTTAATGAATTTTGCAGCATCTGTAGGATCCTGGCGAAGATACCCCAGAGGTCCCTTGCGAAATGTAACTGCAATTCTCCCGGGAAAAAAGACTTGTTTGCGCATTTTACCTGTCATGAATAAAAGTCACGTAATTAGTATATTATTACATCATAGACATTGATTGTTTTCATAACAAATGTTAATAGGTAGGGTCTCAATGAAGTGAAAAAATAGGTTTACATCTCAGCCTTTGCATATTCATACTGTATTTGTCTAGGGTTTGAAGATTTTAAAAAATACCAAATAGCTTTATTTCTTATTTTATATTTGATATTGTTGATGTTTTTGAACTTGATTAAGTGCCTGCCTTTCTGTATGTCTTGACAATGAGCTCTGTGTTTGTTAAGTGAGACTGTTAACCCTTCAAAGATAAACCCCCTGTGGGTGAAACCCTTTGATCCACCCCCAGGAAAGAACTTGAAGGTGAAGGGAGCTCAGCTTAGTGGGGAGTCACACCTTAACCTCCAGGAGAACTCAATTGTCGACTCAAGTAACATCAAAGTGTGAAGTCTTATAAAAAAAAACAGGATTTGATATTGATATACTCAGCATTTGACAATCTCAGGCAAATGTGTAAATTAAAGAGGGTACATTATAGATAGAATAAAAATGTATATGATGTAGCCTATAAAAAAATAAAGCATACATAATATGTAGTATGTTGTTAAAAACATTACACATTACCATATTCTGGTGTTCTCTGATCTTGTACTTACTACAGTGTAGAAATACTTTGCTACAAGTAAAGGTTCTACATTAAAAATATACTAAAAGTACCAAAATTGAAAGTATTCATTATGCAGTATGGCTCATTTCAGAAATACATCTATATTACTAGATTGCAATTAGTGATGTAATAAATGCATATCACTGTAATGTTGCAGCTGGTAAAGTTGGAGCTGATTTTAACTACTGTATCTACAGTTGGGTAGTTTAATTTATAATAATACATCATAATGTATGTGTTGATTAATAATAACATGCAAAGTAACTTGTAACTAAAGCTGTAAAAAAAAAGTAGAGTAATTACAAAGTACATATCCCCTCTGAGATGTGACATTAGAATATGAGAAGCAGTAACGTTACATTACAGTAGCCTACTTAAGTAAATGTAGGCTAAAGTTGCTTAGTTATATTTCACCACTGGATCTAAACACTAAATGAAAAACTGCCAGAAAACCGAAGACATGTTCTAGCTGCAGAAATAGAACGGAGACTGATAGCAGTCAACGTAACGTCGCATTTACGTAACTCAAAGTAAGAATGTTCATTCATAGTTTGTCATTCTTGCAATGTGTGTATGTAGCTAACTACGTTAGCTAACGTAAGTAAGAAGAGTATATCAAATCTTAACCAGCTGGTAACGTTAAAGCTAAGCGGTAACGTTTACGTAGCGCTAAGTTTAAACTAAGTGATGATAATAACTTGAATGGGCATTAACGTTAACTCACACAATGATGCTTTCGACTTTAATATAACGCCAATTTCCGCTCACCACGAACACAAATGGACAATAAACTAACACATGAATCAAGCCACGGTTTAAGGTTAACGTTACATTAACGTTAGTTAACATGTAATCCATCCTAAAGTGACGTTGACATGAAGCCGTTCGACACAATAAACTTAGCAGAAGAGTGACTAACTTCATAGCATTCACGTTACGTTAAAATAGAAAACGCCAGACAGGGACAACATCAAATTCCATGACACGTTTGTTCATTTAACATTTTTTCATTCATCTAAATATAACTTACCGTTTGGCGTAACGTTCAGCGGAGCTCAATCGGTGTGTGATGTCAATCCACTGTCCAGACGAGCACTGAGGGGTCGGAAGCAATTGTCTTCACTCGCCGCTGAACTGCTCCAGGGCGCAAAACGACTCCAGTGCGAACACTAGCGGCCAAAGGTATATTACATCCGTACTGGTTTAGCAGTACCATAGGAAATGAATGGGAATCGGTTTAGGGCGTTTTAGCTAAAGAATTCCCGCCTGCCGCGCGGGAGGCCCGGGTTCGATTCCCGGCCAATGCATCAGAGTTTTGTTACACTTACTTAAAACTTAACCCTTGTGTTGTCTATCGGGTCACAGGGACCCATTCAGTTCATTTTACTATTTGCATTGGCCTTCGGCTCGCTGGCACCCTGGGCGGTATTCCATTGTATTTCACTGCTACCGTGGCCTCGGCCTTCGGGTCCCTCGGACCTTGGCCAGTATCCAATGGTATTTCTCTACTACCACGGCCTCTGCCTTTGGGTCTCTGGGACCCTGGGTGATATTCCATTGTATTTCACTGCTACCGCGGCCTTTGGGTCTCTGGGACCCGTCCTGTGTTCCACTGTTTCACTACTAACGCAGCCTTCGGGTCCCAGAGACCCTGGGCAGTATTCCAACGTGTTTCACTAGTACCGTAGCCTCGGCCTTTGTTTGCTGCTGAGAAGTTCTCTTAATACATCCATGAGAGAGAGCCATAGACAGTAAAAGAAGCTTGGATTGGCCTTTGGGTCTCTGCGAACTGTCCTGTATTCCATTGTGTTTCACTACTACCGCGGCCTCGGCCTTTGGGTCCCAGAGACCCTGGCCGGTATTCCATCATTTCACTACTACCGTGGCCTCGGCCTTTGGGTCTCTGGGAGCCTGGGCCGTATTCCATTGTGTTTCACTGCTACCGCGGCCTTTGGGTCCCAGAGAATCTGTGGGACCCTGGGTGGTATCGCATTGTATTTCACTGCTACCGTGGCCTTTGGGTCTCTGGGACCCGTCCTGTATTCCATTGTGTTTCACTACTACCGCGGCCTTCGGGTCCCAGAGACCCTGGGCAGTATTCCATCGTGTTTCACTACTACTACAACCCCCCATATTTCATCACTTTAGCCATGTGAGCATTGGTGGTTCAGTGGTAGAATTCTCGCCTGCCACGCGGGAGGCCCGGGTTCGATTCCCGGCCAATGCATCAGAGTTTTGTTACACTTACTTAAAACTTAACCCTTGTGTTGTCTATCGGGTCACAGGGACCCATTCAGTTCATTTTACTATTTGCATTGGCCTTCGGCTCGCTGGCACCCTGGGCGGTATTCCATTGTATTTCACTGCTACCGTGGCCTCGGCCTTCGGGTCCCTCGGACCTTGGCCAGTATCCAATGGTATTTCTCTACTACCACGGCCTCTGCCTTTGGGTCTCTGGGACCCTGGGTGATATTCCATTGTATTTCACTGCTACCGCGGCCTTTGGGTCTCTGGGACCCGTCCTGTGTTCCACTGTTTCACTACTAACGCAGCCTTCGGGTCCCAGAGACCCTGGGCAGTATTCCAACGTGTTTCACTAGTACCGTAGCCTCGGCCTTTGTTTGCTGCTGAGAAGTTCTCTTAATACATCCATGAGAGAGAGCCATAGACAGTAAAAGAAGCTTGGATTGTCGGAGGGCTAGCAGTCCCTGTAGCTGGACAGTCCGGTTCACTGTTGAGCAAAAAACACAGTCTCTGAACTCGCGTTGGGAGCATCGTTGAAGTTGGATGTAGTCCAGTTTGTTGTTAAATGAACGGACACTTGCAAGCAGGATTGATGGGACAGGTGGCAGGCTAGCGTTAGCTCGCTCTGGATGTGCCTTTTCCCCGGCTAGCGTTAGCTTCCCACCTAGCCGACGACGAGGATGGGCTCGGGGTACGCTGGTCTCCGTGCTGGTCTCCGTGCTGGTCTCCGTGCTGGTCTCCGTGGCAGGCGAAGCTCTCTTAGTGGGCCGATTATTTTGTCTGTAATAACGTTTCCTGCATATTCTCTGCTCTGTAGCAATGTATCCCGGTGGTACACGTGCGGTAGTTTGAATGCACATAATTGTTGTAAAAGTTTGCTGCTGAGAAGATAGAGCAGAGCCCTGTTTAGCGAGGATTCAAGATGGCTGACATTTCGTTTTTTTCCGGCCGAGATCGGCTCGCTTCGGGCGATGGGCGGGTTTAAAACATGCGGAAGTAGGTCCTACTACTGGTTGTAGTCTTTTGCTCTGGCCAAAAAATCTTCTGATGACGCAAAAATCGTCATTTTACGTCATCGGAAGATTTTTTCCGGACCCCCCAATGCAGATATCTCCTGTCTCAGGGGGATATGAGGGAGGGACGCACGGTCATTCAGAAATACTACCGGGTTTCTACTGATACAAAGCTGAATGCTAAATCGGTGAAGTATCCCTTTAAGTAACCTGGCCTCGGCCGTGGCCTCGGCCTTTGGGTCTCTTTAGCAATGGCTAAAGCTAATGAAAACAATGAAAATCCGACTTGTAAATGGGACGCATTCAACTTGGGTGTGACATCATTACCAGCTCCAGCTTCTGAATTCTGGGCAGAGACGTGGGCAGAGCTGCTTCTAAAATTCACAAGTGAGCATTGGTGGTTCAGTGGTAGAATTCTCGCCTGCCACGCGGGAGGCCCGGGTTCGATTCCCGGCCAATGCAACACACTTTTGTTACATTGCTGGAGTGTCAGGACAGGAATTAAGGCATATATACAACTAGGTTGACAGTTTTTTCTCATCCTTGCATCCCATAGACTTAGGGTTGGCCTTCCTTGCCATACTGGGTGAGAAGGTTTTATTTTACACCACTAAATAAACTTTTTCGAGCAGAGGGCACTATGTAGATGGAGCAATAAAGGGGGGAATGTGGGAATAAAAAGGAAATGGTAAAGTACTTACAGCGGGAAGACACTGCCGGGCGAAGCGCAGATTCGTACCTGATCGCTCATCTGGCTACTCACACCCCAAGTCACAAAGCGATCCTTCTCCTCTCCACTCTACAGAACGTCTCTCAGTGAACCTGTTTTTACTTGCATCATTTTGTCTTAATTTTCAGCAATCAGTACTGGCATTAGAAAAATGTGGGAAAAAACACAAGCAGCCAAAGCTTGGAACTGATCATAGTTTGTGCGGTTTTCATTTGATTCGTTGTTGCTAAGTAAGACGTACTTAAAGGTCCAATATGTATATATACTGTAATAGATCTACAACCCCAAATCAGAAAAAGTTGGGACAGTATGGAAAACACAAATAAAAAAAGAAAGTAGTGATTTCTAAATGTACTTTGACTTGTATTTCATTGCAGACAATGTGAACACAAAATATTTCATGTTTTGTCTGGTCAACTTAATTTCATTTGTAAATATACATCCTTTCCTGTCATTCAGACCTGCAGCACATTCCAAAAAAGGTTGGGACAGGAGCAATTTAGGGCTAGTAATCAGGTAAATTGGTTAAATAATGATGTGATTTGAAACAGGTGATGTCAACAGGTGATTGTAATTATGATTTGGTACAAAAGCAGCATCCAAGAAAGGTCTAGTCCTTTAGGAGCAAAGAGGGGCCAAGGATCGCCAGTTTGCCAACAAATACGTGAGAAAATTATTGAAATGTTTAAAAACAATCAAAGCTAGATAGGAAGACATTTGCTTATTTCACCTTCAACAGTGCATAACGTAATTAAAAGATTCAAGGAATGTGGAGGAATTTCAGTGTGTAAAGGACAAGGGCGCAAGCCTAAGATGAACAACCGTGATCTCCGAGCCCTCAGGCGGCACTGCATCAAGAATCGTCATTCATCTATAAGCGATATCACCACATGGGCTCAGGACTACTTTGGCAAACCTTTGTCAAGTACCACAATACGTAGTTACAGCCACAAATGCCAGTTAAAACTGTACTGTGCCAAAAGGAAGCCCTATGTTAACAGTGTCCAGAAGCGCTGTCGACTTCTCTGGGCTCAGAGGCATCTGGGATGGACCATCACACAGTGGAAAAGGTGTACTGTGGTCAGATGAATCAGTATTTCAAGTATTTTTTGGGAGAAATGGACGCCGTGTGCTCCGGACCAAAGAAGAAAAGGATCATCCAGACTGTTACCAGCAACAAGTCCAAAAGCCAGGGTCTGTCATGGTATGGGGTTGTGTCACTGCCCTTGGCAAAAGTAACTTGCACTTCTGTGATGGCACCATTAATGCTGAAAAGTACATAGAGATTTTGGAGCACAATATGCTGCCTTCAAGGGTTGGTGATGGCGCAGTGGTTACTGCGCCATCACCAGCGATTCCCACCATGATCCATCAACAAATGTGTCCCTGAGCAAGACACTTAACCCCTAGTTGCTCCAGAGGTGTGCAACCTCTGATATATATAGCAATTGTAAGTCGCTTTGGATAAAAGCGTCAGCTAAATGACATGTAATGTAATGTAATGTTCAAGAAGACGGACGTCTTCCAGGGACGTCCATGCATATTTCAACAAGATAATGCAAAAGCACATTCTGCACACATTACAAAGTCCTGGCTGCGGAGGAGGAGGATACGGGTACTTGACTGGCCTGCCTGCAGTCCCGACCTGTCTCCAATAGAGAATGTGTGGTGCATTTTGAAGCGCAAAATGCGACAACAAAGGCCCCATACTTTTGCCCACCTTAAGACTTGTTTGCAGTAAGAATGGGACAAAATTACACCTGAAACACTTCATCACTTGGTGTCTTCAGTCCCTAAACGTCTTTTAAGTGTTGTGAAAAAGAATGGCAACAGTACAAAGTGGTAAATGCTTTAGCCTACTGTTCGAAAAAATTTTGAAGTGTTGCAAGAACCAAAATAGGAATTTTGTTTTTTTGAAAAAGAAAACAATAAAAATCATGAGGAACACATTAAATTATGTGCTGTTGTATTGTCTGTAATGAAATACAAGTCAAAGTACATTTAGAAATCACTACATTCTTTTTTTTATTTGTGTTTTCCATACTGTCCCAACTTTATCTGATTCAGGGTTGTACAAATGACCCCAATTCATCATCAGATATTAAAGGTCCAATATGTAATACTGACAGCTATTGTTTAAAATAGTTACTGCAGTTCAAATTCAAAATACTGGAGAGAGTTGTCTCCCCCGCCCCCTCCTCCCCAGACTCGAAGTTCACGGAGGTTGCCAGGCTGAGATCGCAGCATCCACAACAATGTTACTAGATGCTTGTCTCACAGCCAGACATACTTCACAGCACAGCGGAATAGCTAGCGTTAGATACTTGCTCTATTGACAGTCATAGAAGCCCGTGCTCACGTGGAGCTCTGTACCCAACTGACAGACACACTTTTTCGGCTTAGCATTACAGTAGGAACCGCCAAAAAACCCACAACCTCGCCGTCCTCAACACACGCCAGACAGACACACTTCCTTGGCTTAGAATTACGATAGGAATCGCTAAATATAACACTACCTTGTCGTCCATTTCCACCCAACTGAAATACACACTTTATTGTCTTAAACAATCGGCAACAATCGCTAAACACACTGCTAACTCACTCTTCTCTTCTGGATTTACAGCCCCCCTGGCTTAAAATAACTCACCTACGGCGGGCTACAGCGTTGTAAACAGCCGTGGCCAGCTATAGTCCTCCAGTAACGTTAGCTAGATAGCAGGGTTAGCATGGCGGCGTTAGCCAGGACCAGTTACTGGCTGAGTCTCAATTGTTTTTGCAAGTAACCAACTCGTGTTTCGAGATATATAATTCAATGGGACTACACAAATGTTGAAATGACATAAAATGCTCGTCCCTAGTAGCTGTGATAAATTAGCCTGAAGCTAATGCTTAGCTACCTGTTAAGGAGGAAATTAGCCAACTCGGTGTCCTTTTGGGCTGTAAACTGTCTCCATCTTTCAAATACATCTCCAATATTAACCCGGGGTTTGTTACGTCTCTGGTCAAGCAGCTGTTAGAAACATGCTGTTTTTTAATGTTGGGTATAATCTATCTCCGTTGATCCCGTTCGTTCGTTTGCTGCTTTCATGGCTGTACTAACGTTACAGCTGTAGCGCGCTGGTTTACCTGTTTACAGGTACATCTGGCAACCCGGCCTGGCTGTTAAACTGGGCAGTTGATAACAACACACAGACCAAAACATAAACACGGATTGTAAATTTCAAAAAGAAAAAATGCTGACTTTAGCATTGTTGTCAGAAAAGATAGTATTTCAGCCTAAGATGTTTCCTTAATATCTGATGAGGCATTGGTGTCATTTTTGGATTTATTACAGTACATATATTACATATTGGACCTTTAAGGAAACATGCTAAGTTGAAATACTATCTTTTCTGACAACAATGCTAATGCCAGTATTTTCTCCTTTTCAAATGTCCTTTCCGTAACTGCACAGTTTGACAGCAAGTCCGGGTTGCCTGATATAGGCCTACCTGTTAAAGCATAAACCCAGCGTGCTACAGCTGTAACATTAGTACAGCCATGAAAGCTTCAAAACAAACAAACAGGATCAACGGAGATAGATTCTACCCGACCTAAGAAAAAACAGCACGTTTCTAACAATTGCGTGACCAGAGACGTAACAAACCCCGGGTAAATATTGGAGATGTATTTAAAAGATGGAGACAGCTTAGAGCCCAAAAGGACGCAGAGTTGGCTAATTTCCTCCTGAACAGGTAAGCATTAGCTTCAGGCTAGTTTATCATGGCTACAAGGGACGGGCATTTTATGTCATTTCAACATTCATGTACTCACATTGAATTATATAGCTAGCTAGAGTACCCGAGTTGGTTACTTGCAAAAACAATTGAGACACAACCAGTCAAGTGATCTTGACTTGTCCTGGCATGCTAACCCTGCTAACTGCTAACGTTATCAGATGACCAGGCAAGCGGGCCACGGCTGTTTACAACGTGTAGCCTGTTCAGCGGCCGTAGCCGACAACAGTGAGCTATTTTAAGATAAGAGAGGGGGGCTGTAAATCGGGAAGAGAGGACTTGTGTTCAGTTGGTTGGAGAGGTGGAAAGGTAGTGCTATTTCTAGCGGTTCCTACCGTAGCTAATTCTAAGCCTAGGAAGTGCGTCTGGCCGTTGGGTGGAGAGGACGGCGAGGTCATAGGTGTCGATTTTGGGGGGGACGTGTCCCCACCAGATTTTGTCACGAGTCATTTTGCACCCACCACTTTTTTTAAACCTCCAGCTCAATTTAGTTAAAAATAGTTCATAACACATATAAGATACCGGCACTTACTGTACACGAGGAGCAATATGAGAGAGAAATTTGATCATTGATCGCTGTTTAGGTACATTAAACCACGTTAAGCTTTTTCACGTTATATTAAGCCCATGAGAACCGTGGGGAGTCAACCCACAGCCGCTTCGCTGCTGCTAAAAATGTGAAGCAGAAACAACGCTCAATGTTAGATAATGTCTATAATAATTGGACTTTTGGTTCGAGAGTTTAAAGTGGTTATGAGGAGCAATATGAGAGAGAAATGATCATTGATCATAGTTTAGGTACATTAAACCACGTCATGTCATATTGTCAACATACTGTTATGTGGGCAGCTTGTCTCTCCCTGTTCTGTGTCCCTTCCTCCTTGTTTTGTCCCCTCTTTATCTGTGGTATCTGTATGTGTGTTTGTCCCCGCTATGTTGGTGCTGTCTGCCGGTGTGTGCATCTGGGAGTGGATTGGGGGGCGTGGCTCAGGATCTGCCTCTCCTGTGCAGCTGCGGGTGTTTCCACTGATTCCTGCCTGCGCAGCTGCATCCTATTCCTTCAACTTACCTGGCAGTACTAATTCCTGGGCATGGCTCTCCACCGGCGCCAGATTGTTGTTCTAACCAGAGCGGTAACTTGGCTCCCAAGTGAAGTAAATTGTCTTTGTCTTCAGCCCTGCTCTTTTGCTCTTGCTAACGTGCTGTATTTGTTTTCTGTTCAGACTCACCTCGCAACCTGGGGTCCGTTTCAGGTAGGAGGTTCAACAAACTCTGAGTCTAAGCCTGACCTCTGAGTTGATTTATCCTGAGATGGGAAACTCAGAGTTTTCGGTTTCACAACAGCTGATTCGAGTTGGAATTTGTACTGCAGTAACTATTTTAAACACTAGCTGTCAGTATTACATATTGCACCTTTAAAACAGAGAGCAGCCTACACGGCAGTATAGCAACATGCAGGGACAAACTGACACAATGTTTTTTTACACATGGACAGAAATAATATATTACGTTTAATGCCCCATATACAACAAGGCTCACATAATTAAGAATTGATCAGAGACAGTGTTTTTCAAATTGTATAAAGTTTCCCCTATCTCAAGAACTTACAAAACTGCGTGATTTTTTAAGGGAGTCTGGTGACTTTCTGAGTGGACCACAAAGGCATATATTTACTCTTTACTGTATGTGTAAAAAATGATTGGTATGATTAGCTTTCAAGCCTCGTTGGCGCAGTAGGCAGCGCGTCAGTCTCATAATCTGAAGGTCGTGAGTTCGAGCCTCACACGGGGCAAGTGTTTTTCTTATTTAATTGCCTGAAATTATCTGCAGTCACACATCAACACAAATAACATGTTTACCTGAGCAAGTATGTTAAATAAAAATTAAGTCTTTATTTTGCAGATCTATTTTGGCTGCATTGTGGGCCTTATTGGTGCGGCAGGCATGTATAAAGAATGCTTTTTGTCTTCTAGTTCAGGTACGCAAATAAGTGCAAGAAAAAGCTGTGTATTTTTTGTATTGTTGTGTTTCTTTAGAAATAAACAATGGACAAATCAAGTCTTTAAACGCTTCAGATGTAAAGTTATTGGCTGTCAAAGTGACGCCAAAATGAATGGCAGTCAATGGGATGCTAACGGGGGTGATGGATAGGGGTTAGCAAAATGGCGCCATCACGGGTTCGCTCTGAGGAGAGAAGCCTGCCCCCTTGGTTGCCCCCCCAACGGCTGCCATCTTGGCTCCTTATATCAGGTGGTTTTCCCCAGCTGCATCAGGTTTGGGCCTGAAACCTCTCCACCAATTGTCGTCAGGCTATGGCACACACCTATTTGCATACAGAATTGAACAGAAAAAACACAGGGCACCACACACACACAGCAGACAAAAGAAAACTATGACCACAGTCATAACAGGGGAGCTGAAAAAGCCTGCAGCGCCCTGCAGCAAAACGTTGACACAGAGTCAACTTTTTGAGAAACGCACCCCGACATCACGCTGCGGTGGCCAATTATGTAACCAGCAATCAGACTTGTCAGTCCGTTTTGAGGCGGTGTGAGTCCCGTACAGTAGGAAACAGGAAACATCCCTGTCTCTATTGCTGCCACAAGAAAGTTTTAAAACACTATTGAGGGTAAAAAATTAAACACAAGCACTGAACTGCCCGGGAGTTTGTGTAACAGCTGTTTCCAACAACAACAAAGCACAGTCCCTTTGTCTCTTCTTTTTATCTTTCTCAATAAAATGAAGCTGCCTTCAAGTATGATCTTTACTCCGCTCGTACTATAAAAGAAAGCTGGTTTAATTTAGCAGGAGTACAGTACAGTTCAGAGTGTTACATGATTTCTTTCTCATGCAGTCCACAATGCATTTGTCGTCAGAGATGACTTCATATACGAGATGAAGAGAAGAAGAGATGAAAGGACAGCCATCTTACCTTGCACAGCAGCTGGATTCACAAGATCAGGTAAGACTCATGAGGTCACATATCACATGAAAATCCATGTTGTCAAGCTTCAAGTAATGTGTTTGTGTCTGAACTACAAGCTTTTCGAACCAATCAGCATTCGATGAGAAGGTACTTGCAGCTACGGGCGTGGTTAAATTAGTGTGACAGCCACGGCTTGGCTGTTGGCTCAAAAACAATGGCTGACATGATAGATAGTTCATCCAATCCCCTGTGGCCCAGATGCCACAAATATAAGGTTCTTCTCATTACAGGTGAAATAATTATCATGCAGTTGTGTTGACTTGCATACCGATAATCAACTTTACTTGCTGGCCAAGTATTTGAGACTAAACAGAAGTTAAAAGCTCAGGTGGTTTCTAGGCAACAAGTCTGTATACAGCTGCGCAGTTGACACTGAAAAGTAAACCCTTATACAGAACTTTATAAGAAGTATCTTGTTTATTTTAGAGGAATGTAATGTTCTTGATACTGGAAGTGTCAATACAGTTGATCATTATTCAAAAAGCTTCGCTTTTTTCCAGCTTTTATCCATTGGGTATAATGGTGCAACCATAGAAATAGAATGAAATCTCACTCTTGTTCTATAGGTGTAACAGAATAATTTGCTAAATGGATAGTTAAATCAATCAAAACTCATCTTGTCTAATACTAAGTGAATGTTTTACACTGCCTATTACGTTTGTGTTACTGCTAATTATATAATAAAGAGCTGTAAATACACATAATTAATATGTATTCCCCTTCATTTTCAACTCAACAACTGTACATCGTACCAGACAACAAATTAAACATTTGAAGAAATGTAAAATGATCTATAGAGTTGATGTAATTTATTTCACAAGAAGAAATGTGTCTTTCTTCAGCATATAACATGTTACAAAAATATAAATGGAGATTGTTAGTCAAACTAACATCAAATCACATAAAAAATAACAATTTGAAAGAATTAACATCAACCTCTGAAAGACAAAGAAAATCTCTCTTATGCTTTAGAACAAAATAATTAGGACATAACAGCACCAGGGCTCTCCCATATTTCATCATCGGAAATATAAGAGCTAGATCGGATTTGATCTGTGCCTGTCAAATAAGGGCTGTGGCAGTCTTTGGTAGTTGTCTCTTCAGTATTTTGGATGAAATACCCTGCAACCTGCTCCACAGGAGGATCGTTGGATGATTCTGAGCACATATGCAAGTACTGGTTATCCCCAGCAGCTTTACTTGATTCTAAATCCTCCTGACAACTGACTTTTACTGAACTTCTCTCTCCACCAACTAGAGAGGTAGACCGAGGCACCGCCCTGGCTTCCTCTGATGGCTTTTCTTGCCTCCCTTTATGCTCTCCGGTTGGGATAGCTGGTGTGACTTTATCCTGGATGCCCTTTGGGTTCTGAGGTCTGCTCTCCAGGCCAAAGAAGTTGTTTCGGACAACATAGCGCACACACTGCAGGAGGACATTCCTCTCGTGGCGAATATCTGGGGCCAGTAACTAAACAGAGTTAAAGAAAATAGGGAAGCTTATGAGGGCTGAGAAGATGCATTATCTAGATAATACACATTTAAATTGTATTCTTTCAATTTAAAATTTCTGTAAAATGTGCTTGTATAATCTTACCATCTGAAGTAGAGTGGGACGGCGGGCCTGCGGTGTATCTTGGTGTCCTCCTCTACCTCCCCTTCCTCCCCTGCCTCCTCTTCCCCATCTTCCTCTTCTGCTGTTGTGAAGGGCACAGTTAGGGTGGGCGTCTTTCTGAGCCTCTGTAACCTCAGAAGAGGTTTCCGGGCCTCTAGAGGGTCTTCTGTCCTGGGAGTTTAGTGGCATTGTGTTAAGCAGAGCCTGGTTTTCTAGTACAAGGTCTTTGGCTCTCTGGATAGGGATGGCTGAAACACAGGGAAAAAGAACAATAACGCATTTTTAACGTTTTTCCCGCAACGTGCTATTTCCCAATGTGTACTTTGTGTATCGATGTATATAACCCTCATCTTACAATTAAATTGGTTGAAACCAACCTACCTATAATATAGCCTTTCTTGGGTCAAATTAAATTAATTCGTTATCTAGGGTTTAGATAAAAAGTAATGGCCAAAGATGTGTCAGTGCAATTATTTATATAGAGACTGAATAAGTGTAATTTCCACATGTGTTTGCTATTTATAATAAATACAATTTTAAAAAGTTATAAAATAAATTTTGATAACTTCCAAGTCCTGTGGAAGTTTTATTCTCCACACTTATCAGACTTTCCAGACTCCTGAAGGACTCCCCCAATGCTGTGATTTATAAAACAAAGACACTTCTCCACTTACAGTTAGCAAGTCAACTTCACGTTCCACCAACAACAACAAACTCAACAATGTGACTTAAAATTACAACCTGTAGTGCCTAGATTAAAAAGTATGTATGCCAATTCTTATGATGATTCCTACTGGCATATGCCACTGCTCTAGTAATAGTATATAACTACATTACATTACTACATTTATTTATCTGATGCTTTGATCCAAAGCAATAAGTGCATTCAACCATGTTGATATAACTCAAAAAGTGCAAGAATCATGGAAGTACATCAATTTCATTAAATATGCTGATTAGAGTTGAGCCGGATACTCGGATTAAGCACTTTTGCCGAGTACGAGTATTATACGAGTAATACGAGTCAATATCTGTGCTCAGATTGAATAAAAATCCTCATTGGGTAGCTGACTGTGTCTGCGTTCTGTGATAGGCTAGAAGTCACAGCGCCCCTCCCCTACACACGCTCTGCTCACTCACTCTTAGAACACAGAGGAGAACAGCTCTCCTCTCTCTGTCTCTGTCTCTCCCTCAGTCACTCAGGTTCGCGGGTCTTTTCCGTTAACGTTTAGGGTCTCTTCAGCTTCAGGTTTGTTTTTTTACTTCGGTTTGTAGTACTTATTAACCAGTAGAGTTCTGGTAAACGTGGGGTACGTGGTGCTTGGTAGAATGCAACTCGCGTTGCGTCTCTGCCTGTCGGAGATTTTTTTTCTTTTTTATACCGTCAGCTGGCTCTAACCAGTTTTTTTTACTTCACACACTGAGTGTCTGACACTTTCTTGCTGTATTTTATAAGTCAATGCAGTTCTGAAAAACAGCGTTGGACTATTTGATCTGTAGAACAGTGCCCCCCGCCCCCCTCTCTCTCTCTTTCTCACTCTCACACACACACACACACCTGGTGTGGAAATAAAAAATAAAAAAAAAATCACACTGATCATAAAAAAATTAAAAGTTAAAAAAGAAAGTTATGTTGAGTATGAAAACTCTTGTTCATTACATTTTACTTCATAATTGCAACCGCATGTGTTGTATTCATTGTTGCAAAACTTGTTCTGTATATAGTTTGTTTGTTATCGTGATCAAAACCATTGATCTGAAGCTCAATGCTGATGCTGTCATGTAAATAGTTTTCTAATCAGCAATAAATATAACAATTTCTGATCAACCCATATCAAGTGTGTGCTTAAAATAACATACCGGTTAAAGCCCCGCCCATTTCAAGACAACCAGACCCACTTCTGGGTTAGGCCCCGCCCAGTCCGAGTACAGATACAGATACAGACAATTCATATGGTTAACAGATACAGGTACAGATAATGCTGTACTCGCTCATCCCTAATGCTGATCTACTTCAAGTGCTATCTTTTAGAGGCAATAAAAGACAGGGACGCTTTTTTCATGGGCCAAGGTGGCGTCTGGAGTTTTTTGTCTGAGACCAAAGTTGTTGAACTAATACACATTCTGTTCTGTAGGATGGTGGCAAACTTACCCTCTGGTTCTTCATCACTTTCACTCATGGAGCCATAGTTGGCCACCAGGGATCCCAGAGCTGAGCTCATCTGTTTAGGCGCCACAACCAGGACACCAGTCCTGGACTCAGGAGCTGGGTCCTCTCCGTCTGAATCTGGAAGTGCATGAGAAACGCATTGAAATACATATCAGTTACTTGTTGATTTTTCTTAAAATGAAGTCAATATCAAACCAACAGTAGTTTGATTTTTTCAATAATGTTAATGATGGCAAAAAAATGACGTAGGTGTGACAATAAATGCATGGTGACATATTTTAGTTGATTGTTTACAGTCTTGAATACTGTGCCCCATCCATTTCAGACAAAGTCACTCACCATGATCACTGCTGGCCAGCGCTCCCAGTGGATCCCCGTCCCTGCAGGGCTGGGTGAGGGGTGGAGGTCTTTCTGTAGCCCTGCTGCCTGATGGGTGCGGGCCTTGAGGGTGTTGCCCATGGAACCCTCTGTTACCCCAGCCACGGCCTCGACCCCGTCCTCTTCCTCTGCCTCTCATTCGTCTGTAAATAAAATATTGACATTTAGATGAGATTAGCCCAGGCCTCATGTCAAAGTAAATGAGTCTAAATACACTATTTACTCGTTTGCAATAAAAGAGAAAATAAGAAAGATGCAGTGCAAAATACGTCATTTACACGTCAAATTTGTACTTTTACCCAAACTGAGCGGTCTCCAGAACTGCTCCTGTCTCCTCCCGCACCTCCATCACTTTTTTCTTCTTGTCAATATTCATAAGTGTTGGATAGTTTCTGGAAAAACAAATTAAGGTTCAAGTTGAAAAACAACAATCATTATGTTTTGCTGATTAAAAGTAGACATCATGGGCAAAATGTATGTATATACTACATAGAAAATCATCCTTTGGTATAATGTCATTAATAGTTTAAATATAAATTAGAATGGCTGCCACAGTTTCAAAAATCTATTTGTTAATACTGACTTGCGCCTCTCCTCTCTCCATTTTGCAATCTCGTCTGGTGTGTCCAGCTTGATCCTTTTTGCGCCTGGCGCATGGTTCTGCAGTCAGAATATAAAAAGACTGATATTAGCAAAAGAAAATACTGAGAGTTTCAGATACATAGTGAGTTGTTTGACCTACATTTTTCCAGTGGATGCTCACTATTTTTTCATGAGCCATGAAGCTGCAGTCAGGTACAGAACACTACAAAAGAGATTTGATAGAGTGGAATTTGAATACTGATTTCCATAATTGACATGAAATGAAGCAAAATATGCTTGATAGATATATCAAATTACCTTGACGTGTTGAGAAACATGTTCCTCGTACTTCTCTTGGTTTTTGAAGCCCCGGTCACAGGTGTCACAAAAATGAGAATACTCTGGTTCTTTTTTATTTTTCTGCTGTGGATTATAGACATCAATTCACTAATGTTGCTGGGCTTTTTCTCAGTGCATATGATTTATGATTTATGTGACAAAGTTCCACCAGATAGGTACCCTTTTCCCAGGATTAGGGGCTCCATAATTCTGTCTTCCACTTCGATGTCCACCTTGATGCCATTCCCGATCAAAGTTTTGACCTGAAGGCAAGACCGAAGTTAAAGGCATGACAGCATAACACACACACACACACACACACACACACACACACACACATATACATCTAAATCTTAATAATATGACAGTATTTTCTTTATGACTATTAAAAGGGGCACTCCACCAATTTTACACACCAAGTTGAGTTTACTCGACATGTCAAGTACTACTCCGCCAGTTAGCATAGTTGTGTAATGTCTTCTGTGGCCTTGAAGGAACTTTTTCAAGTCTGAGAAATAACCTTTACAGTGATGTAATCTGGGTTATCTCGTTTTAGGCTTGGACACTGCAATTTATTAACACTAAATTGCCAGAGTAGGCTATCCCTTTAATACTTTCCTACAGTGTTTTTAAATTTTTAAATTGTCTAAGAAAAATCCTTAGTAATATGGTCATGATGACCAGGTAGATATGGCATAAATTAGTTGGATTACTGAAGGAATTCATGCAGCCTGTAAGACCAACAGGGATAACGCTCAAACACTGGTTGTGATTTTGACAGTTGATTAAGTAGGCTAATAGCATTTATAATTATATCAAGTAATTTAAAAAAATTACAGGTAAAGTAAGTTAAACATGATAAAATGTGCTACTTACAGATACATTTGTTGGCTAATTTCAATTTGATCGTTACAAAACTAACTTTTTCTAGATGTGAAAGTAGCAAACTATGCTGGCAATAATACCTTGTGTCTTTGGGTTTTATCATCATTAGACTGCTGTATATGCTATCTTACTCACCGTGTGGACGTTTAGAGCCATAGTTTCCACGGCCTGCTGGGAAACCAAAGCCTGTCGCTGTCCCGTGATGCCATCCCGCCTGGCCGCTAGAGTCCCAGATGGGCTCGGAGGACGTCTCGCCCCAGCTCCACATGCTGGGATGGAAGCTGCTCGAGTGGGGCTGCTGCTGCTGCTGGAAAGCCTGCATGGAATTTGGAGGGGGGCAGCCGAAGTCCGGCGGAGGATAGTGTCCCGGTTCATTCATACTCCGTCCCCGAAGTCTTTCTTCACGTCGACAGTGAAATAACGTTATATTTGAAGTAAATGTAGGTTTCTCACCATGCAGCTCTCACATGTGCATGTTTTGCTCTAGCGCAGTTTACACACACATGTTCGTCACTTCCGCGAGAGCAGGAAGGACATGAACATGAACACAACCAAAATTTTAAAGAAAAATCTAAAAAAGGGTGATAACTATAGCTATGATAGTTTTCTGGAAATTACACACACCATGCTGCTCTGCATCAGTGTTTCTTATGTTCAGACTGTGTGTGTCTTGTGTTTTTACAGCCAGTATGTTTGCGAAAACGTCTCGCGAGATTTAACACTGATCTCATCTCCTTGGGGTGCCTGGTTGAGGAGAAACCCCGTGTGGAATTTATTTTTCTACTTGATTAGGTTAGATTAGATTACTAGGCTACATAAAGGTAACGGAAAGCTTGATAAATTATAAAAAAAAAACAACAACACACAAATACGTATACGTAGTGTCATAAATTAGGTGGCACTCGTTTTATCATAAACCAACTCACTATATATATATATATTTATTTTTTTATTTATTATTTTTTTTCAGTGTTAATCTGTGTACATGATGTAAACTATATTTAGGCTATACCTTTTCTTTATGAAAAACCAAAACATACGGAGTAGTTTCTGAATCAGATGAAATATCGATACAGTTGTAAAATATTTCGGATATCGGGTGATATCATAGACAGGGTGAAATGGAAAGAGCGGATTTGGCAACCCAGCAGTTTCCGGTGCTCTCTAGTCTCTCGCCGCGTGTGTTTCAGACAGAGAGGGAGCAGCAGCGTGGTGACGAGAAAACTGGAGGGCTCTCAACTTTGAGAGCGCACACATTCTGAAAAGTATCCGAACTGCTGCCAAAATGCTCGTACTGTTTGAGACCGCCGCTGGATATGCAATATTCAAAGTTTGTATTCGCCTTCTGATCCCTGTCACATAAAGAATGAGGAATTATTAAGGTTAACAGCACATTAGCCTACGTGCTTAAGTTAGCTTAGGTTAGCCTCGCAGCTAGTTACCACAGCCCACGTTGCTTCAACAGTATGTAACCTTACTGATAGTGAGCAGAATGATGTCGTAATGTTATAATTTGTACTCAGGTACTGTATAATTTAATGTATTGATGGTACCGTTAGATGGCCGTTTTTGTTAAGCTAATGTAGGTTGGCAGTGTGAAGGCCCTGTAACCACGTGTGCATGTTGAGGCAGACTTGTGTGGCTGTCTCTAAAGTTACTTCTTCCAACAAGTTTATATGCATGTACAACATGTTGTAAATATTATCAACACGAAATCCTGAGTTCAACTTAGATTCCAGTGTTGGTTGATGCCCAGACCTTTTTTTTTTTTTTTTATTGCAAGACCACTAACTGAGAGCTTCTGTTATATTTCAGGTGCTTGATGAGTCCAAGCTGCAACAGGTCGATAGCCTGTATAAGGAGTTTGAAACTCCTGAAAAGGCAAACAAAGTGTAAGTGTTGAAGGTGAAATCTGCTAGCAGTCGGCATGTGATACTGTGTAGCACGTGTAAATTGAGTTGGATGAATAATATCTGAACTGTTCTGTTTTGTCTCTGCTAGTGTGAAACTGAAGCACTTTGAGAAGTTTCAGGACACAACAGAAGCCTTAGCAGGTAATGATGCATGTCTTTGTGCACTAGCTAATGCACAGCTGTGGTCTGTGATGTATTTCAGTGTCTGATTTAAAAAAAACATGAGGTATTCCAAAGTACTCGTCACTACCACTGAGACCACGTTGTCAGCAGGTAGTTTAGATGACAAAGAAGGGTAGTTTGCTCCTTTTTTTTTATCTTAGCAAGGATAGAAAATGGAGCATTTCAAACTGAATTAAATTGGGTGTAAACTACAATTCCCCCACAAGCATATTCGGTTTAATGTTTTCTGGTATTAATGCATCATTTTATGTAGGCGTTAGAATGAATTTAATGCAGTGTTCTTAACCTCTGCCACTCAGCTGTCACTGCCCTTACCGAGGGAAAAATTGGCAAGAGTTTGAAGAAAGTGCTGAAGAAAGTTGTTGCCAAGGACGCTCACGAGCAGCTGGCCATCAGTGATGCAAAACTCGGTGGGGTTATTAAAGTAAGTGGCTCAACATTTACGTACACAATTAATATTCAGTAACTGTGTTGCATGCAAGAGTTATGGTTCTAACAGGCTCTGGTTTTCAGGAAAAGCTGGACCTGAGCTGTGTCTACAGCCCTGCTGTGGCTGAACTGATGAGATGCATAAGGAGCCAGATGGAGAGTCTCATCACTGGACTTCCTCCCAGGGAGATCAGTGCCATGTCTCTTGGATTAGCTCACAGGTAGATGATGTATAGATACGGTGTTGCATATATATGACTGCTGCCTATGATTACACTTGCTGTCTGAAACATCCCTGTAGATTTTCCTCAGCATTCGTCACTACCACTGAGGCAGCTTTCTCTTCCCAAGCATAAGAAGATCAAAAGTAGTTTGCCATGTGTGAAAATAAATCAGTAATAAAGCTTTTCTCTGTGTTTTCCAGTTTATCCCGCTACAAGCTGAAGTTCAGTCCAGACAAAGTGGATACTATGATTGTGCAGGCCATCTGTAAGTTGTATTTTTTTATATACTGTAAGAAAAACACAAACGATATGTAGTGATAAATAAGGCTGCAACTAATTTTCGTGTTCTATCAATCATATTTTCTCAATTTATAGATTGCTTGGTCTTTGGAATATCAGATCATTACATCACAATTAGCTACAGTGATGACTTGTTTATTTGAGTATGCAGTCTGACTTTGAGAATTTCTTTCTTTGTCTCTTCAGCTCTTTTGGATGATCTGGATAAGGAGCTAAACAACTACATCATGCGCTGCAGAGAGTGGTACGGCTGGCACTTTCCTGAGCTGGGAAAAATCGTCACAGACAATTTGGCATACTGCAAAGCTGCCCGCCACATTGGTAAAAGAATAATCTGCGTTTGCACATAGCTGTAAAAAGGGGTACTCCAGTGTTTTGGTGTTGCACTTTTGCAAAGTTAGTAGGTTTGAAAGAGATTAGTTAAGATTGATCCACAGAGGCAGAGATGCTTTTAGTCCATAGTAATGGTGAATGCCAAAAAAAAAGCTGGATACTACATTTCCCATAATGCAAGTTAACGCATTTCATTACCCAATGCCCTGCCTGGTAAAACCCCAAATCTATTTACAACGGTTTGAGTTTCTATTGCAGGGTGTTGGTAACAAATTTGTAGCCTCCAAACCCAAGCGGCTTGGATTCTAAAGCTCCTCCTCATTTACATAATGCCTTCTAGAGCAGCTGTGTGATACTTGTATAAAAGCATCAGTAACTATTCCTGAGTAGAAATATGTCTGTCTGTCTCCAGGTGATCGCACAAACGTGGCAGGCTCTGATCTGTCAGACATCCTCCCTGAGGAAATTGAAGCAGAGGTTAAACTGGCTGCTGAGATCTCCATGGGAACAGAAGTGTCAGAACAGGACATTGGCAACATTAGACACCTATGTGATCAGGTTTGTCTCTTCTTTTAGTCATTACGCGTTCACACAATACATACTTATTTGTATATTTTGCTGAACGTTGGAAAGCTCGTGACAGTTGTGATGATGACGACATTTGTCTTTATCCTGAAACAAACAATGTGGGTTTTCAGTCACTACCTCATCTGAACAGTCACAGTAGACAGCTCCTGCTCATAAATACAGGATTGCTTTGATCATTTTTGATTATCTGCTGGAAGTTGTAATACAACTCGTATCTCGTTCTTTTCCATAGGTGATTGATATTTCAGAATACCGCACTCAGCTGTACGACTACTTGAAGAACCGAATGATGGCGATTGCCCCTAACCTGACAGTAATGGTGGGAGAGCTGGTGGGCGCCCGTCTTATCTCGCATGCAGGTAAGTCTCTGATGAGCGTTGGTGTGAAAACCAGCCAAGCGGTGATGATGACGACATTATGTCTCTTTCCTGAAAATGACTGATGGTTTTAAGTCACTACCTCATCTGAGCTTGTGTAAAGAGGCTCAATGAGCTGGTACTGGTGAGAGCATCATATTAACGTGTCTGAATTGTTTGTTAAGGTTCCCTTATGAATCTGGCAAAGCATCCGGCCTCCACAGTGCAGATCCTCGGAGCTGAGAAGGCTCTGTTTAGAGCCCTGAAGACTCGCAAAGACACACCCAAGTACGGTCTCATCTACCATGCCTCCCTAGTGGGCCAGACCTCTGCCAAGAATAAGGGCAAGGTAAGTCCAGAAGGACCCATAACTGGACTAGGTAATGATCCTCACAGTCTGGTGGTTAGAAAATAAACATGGGCTTTGTTTCCTGTAATTTCTGTCCAGATCTCTAGAATGCTCGCAGCTAAAGCATCCTTGGCTATTCGCTATGATGCCCTGGGAGAGGACACAAATGCAGAAATGGGAGTAGAGAACCGTGCCAAACTGGAGGCCAGGCTGCGCCAGCTGGAGGAGAAAGGAGTGAGTACAAGTAGAAAAGAGAGATTTTAGGGATACCTTTTTCGGTATCCCTGTTACCACTCTGAAATGTACTTAAATTGTATAAAGCTTCGGTCTTGAATGCATCAAAACTGTGTAAATGTTGTCTGTTTTTTAAGAATAAGAGGCATTCTTAAATGTTCCAGCGTGTGAGACTTGGTCTCAGTTCCCAAATTATTTTTTAGAGGTCTCCTCAGTCAGTAGCACTGGCAGCTGATCCACACTACAGATGAGTTACTGAAAGATACAAGGTCTAAAACAAATCCCACCTCGACTTTGCTAATAGTTACCTCCAGGAAGTCTTTTTGCTAAGCATTTATTTACTTGGTTTTTTACATATTGGCCCAGATAATTTCCTCCTTTCACTATTGCCGTGCTGGTTTTAAAGGTCAATGTTTATGTGTCTGACTGCTCTGGACTTTCTTTCTGCTGGTCATCTGATCTTGTTTGTTATTTCTTCTCAGATCCGAAGAATCAGTGGAACGGGCAAAGCAATGGCCAAGGCAGACAAATACCAGCACAAGAGGTAAATGCTCATAAACAGCCCCTTTCCAAATATTCTAGATTTCCACTTATAAATATGAAAGGTGTTAAGTACCTACTTGCTTCTCTACAGTGAAGTGAGAATGTACGATCCGTCCGGCGATTCTACTATTCCCTCCACCTCAAAGAAGAGGAAGTTTGAGGAGGTGGAGGAGGAGGAGGCTGAAGAGCCTGTAACACCGGTGGTCAAATCCAAAAAGCCCAAAAAGGAACGAGTAACAGAAGGTGGGTAGAATAGGAATGAACCTAATCTTTTGGCTAATTGTCCACAATGGAGTTTATGATGCTCAAGATCTTTTTTCTGCATGTTCTGTAGAAGCAGCAGAAACGTCTGCAGCAGCAGAGGAGACTCCCAAGAAAAAGAAGAAGAAAAAGGACAAGAAAGCAGAGGAACCGGAGGAAGTAGAAGAGGTAGCAGTAACGGAGGTAGGAGTCTGTCGGTAGTCTAAAGGCTATTCATAAAAGATTTGACAATTTTGCATTATTATTGTTGCATATTTGTTGTGCTCACTTCTGTTCTCTCCCAGTCAACAGAAAAGAAGAAAAAGAAGAAAAAAAAGGTCAAGCAGGAGGAAGAAGATGACTGAAATAATGGACAGTGTATATATTTTCTGTTTTAGTTTTGTGTCATACATTTATATCTATCAAGAGCATAACTGTATTGAAGACCTGTTTTTGGACATCAAAAAGAGTTCATGTTGAAGAACAACCATCAGTGGACCTCCTTTTTGTAACTGTGAATAAGATGTGGTTTGAAATCAGTATATTTCCAGTCATAAAATTTGTGAAAAATGTAAATCTTTTTTTTTTTTTTTTAACTGTTAAAAGCTTGTAATCTTCTATCCTGGTTGACTGTTTGTTTGTTTTTTTATTTGCAAAAACATCTGTATCAGACATGTCTGTCAATGCAGAGCAATGAGTTGATGAGGAAATATTCTTCATTCTCTGCACGCTGAACGCCTGCCCTGGTGAAATAAACCTTTTTTCTGTAATGGTTTGGTTATGTGACCATACAAATATCTGATTTTATTACCATATTCAATGCAAAACTCAAACTGCAGTGGTGGATCTTTTAGTTTTTATCAAATGTTTGTCACAACATGTAGTTGCTTTTGTTTCACTGTATGAGAAGATAAAATCAAGTAAAAGTCCAAAGTTTGAGTCCGATGTGTCACTGCACTTCAAACAAGACTGACTGGAAATCAAAGTCTTTCTCCTATGAAAATGTGATCTTGTAAACAGGAACATGCTCTCGCTTAATTCAATCACTTAGATCACGTTCTGGTATGACCCACCACTAGTTTATTGTAAGTTGAGCGATAAGGTCTAATTCACATTACTGAAATTTGACTTAAGCATGCCACATATTAACAATTTAATGAATGAATAGAAATGCATTTACATAGTCTGCACTGTTAAATTGTGTACTAAGTTAAAATGGAAGTATAAGCACAGAACTGTTGAAACCAGATCATGATAACTACCATGTGTGTTGCAACCCTTTTTAATGGAGCAGGGTCTTGTCCAGACTGTCCATGTCTTGTCTTAAAGCCGATACTTGCGGCTTTGAAAAATAAATTGTTATGAAGGCTTATAACTATAATACAAATGTTGCACACAACATCGTTTCATTAGGAGACTATGTGACCATACATTTTGCTAAATTAGATCTACAATGCGTGGAATGTGACTTGGTACATTTGAATTACCAGTACTGTACGTACAAACTTGAGTTACGAGTATTCCATGCTACTTAATATATATTAATATATAACAGCATAACACTCACGGGGTCCATATTCTGCATCCCTGCATTGTGAGTAGTTTTACTTTTGATACTTAGACGAGTACATTTGCAGCTATAGACATATTGTCAAATTGCTTTTACTGACAATTTACTTGAGTCAATCCGTATGGGCAGGCTTCACTGGAGGAGCACAGATCAATATCATCGATTGGCTGCATCTGTGCTCTGCTGAAATGCCTTGCTTTCGTACCACATGGCACGCACTACAGACTATGGGCACGCATGAGAGTCAGATGCGTTATGAAGAAGAAGATTAACTACTCAGCCATATCTTAGATTCATATTACTAGTGCTCTGTAAGAGAAATATATAACTAAACATGTCACAGTTACAAGCGAGGTTCTTCACAGAGGACAAAAGGTGAGCTCTTATTCCCTTAACGAAACAAGAAAACTAAAAGGACAGGAATGGCTAGCGGGTTGGCTAACAAGCTGTAACTTACAGTAAACAGTAACGTTAGGACGTTACTGTGAGACACTACCCTGCCTTTACCCATGCACGTGTACTGTACATTTAGGCTTCGCCTCTTTTTACTATTAGCCTCTAATAGTTCGTAACGTTAGCTGGTTTTAGCTTGTTGATTTAGCTAGCTAGTGCTAACAATCCCAAGATATGACTGACTGCTGTCCTCATTTGCATCGATGTTATACAGAAACTTATATAACAAGCTAATCCGTTTAATATTAAATGTATATGTGTATTTGATGGCTGTAACCTACGGTACAAACTGAGAAAACCCCTTTCTTTATAGGTATATTGTAGATGATGTCCCATTCTCCATCCCCGCTGGCTCTGAAGTGCGGGACCTCAGCAATGTCATCAACAAGCTGCTGGAGGCCAACAATGGTAAAACACACACTCGACTTTACACGTTAACAAGTAGGTTTTACTATTTCTGGCACACAGTTCCCCAGCTGAGTTCTGCAATTAAAGCAGCACTTAATACTAGTGCACATTTAGAAGATCTATTATTTAACAGTGTTTTACTTGAATTAGCCTATGCTTTGTCATTGTCTATTATTACTAAGCAAATTATTACGTATATTGTCTATACTGATCTTAATTTATAACAAATAGTTCACAAAATCTCAGTACGTAATCAAAAATACTTGTTCTTTTTGTTTCCACAGCATCTCACAGCAAAGTGGAGTTTGACTTCCTGGTCAGGGGTCAGTTCCTGCGAACGTCGCTGTCCATCCACATGGACACAGAAGGCATATCAACGGTATGACCGGCCTCACTGCTTAAGCCTGAGTGGATATGCTGTGTGCCTGTTAAATTAGTGGCACTGTAGACTATATCACAAACGTTTCATTTCCGGGATTGTTCCGGTGCCGCCGGAAATTCCGTCTGATGTCCCTAATTTCCGGCCAGATGTGCGTTACCTTCCTCTTTCCTTGTGTTGGCATTTTAAACTCCGGTAGATTTCTGAGGACTATGGTTAACTGCTCCTCAGATCTCTGCAGGGTAAATCCAGACAGCTAGCTAGACTATCTGTCCAATCTGAGTTTTCTGTTGCATGACTAAAACGACCTTTGAACGTACACATGTTCCACCAAAACAAGTTCCTTCCAGAGGCTATTTTGCAGCAGCACCGTCATTGTGTCCGGGGCTTAGCACTGCCCAAGATGAATGTGATTGGTTTAGAGAAATGCAAATAAACCAGAGCATTCTCCCATTCTGCAGTGCTGGGTGGACTAGCCAGACCCTCCTCCGCAGCGCTGTGGAGGAAGGTCTGGCAGTGCGAGACTAGTGGCACTGAATACTTCCAGTGACTTTACAGTTGCATGCATGCATGTCCTGTTTTTTTCTTGCTAAGATTTAATATTTCTTTTTCATGTGAAAGCAAGCACTTCTACTATGTTTTATGACATGAGAATGATTGATTTAGTGTGTTTTAATTGTCTTGGCGAACACTTTTGATATTTATGCATCGCTGTGTTTGTCTGGGTTTCAGGAAGAAGTGGTGGAGATAGAGTATGTAGAGCGGATCACAGCCCCAGAGCCCGAGGAGTGCATGATGCACGATGACTGGATTAGCTCCGTAGATGCAGATGCTGAGTGGTAAGATGATAGACAGACTGTCAAAGGGGGGGCATTTTCCCTACTTTTCATTGCATTTACATTTCCTTATGTCCTTTTTGGTCACAGCAGTACATTATGTAACTGGTTGCTTCAAAACATCCAAGAAATTGTATGTTTTTGTGAATGTTACTTTATTTAGGTTTCTTCTAATCATTATAATATAACAAGGTGAATATAATCGTAATGAAATATTAGAATAAATAGATGAATACATTTAAAAAAAACAAAAAGCCCAAACAGACAGATATTTGCAAGAAATTTCTCGTAGTTGTTAAACATTTAAGATTCTCAGGACATCTATTGAGGTGGTACATACTATTGTACACACGTACCATTAATAATATTCTACAGAGCAATTTAGTATTTGTTTGGCGAGTTTCTTTGCGAGGTGTTGATTTAACTGTGTGGTCATTTTGGAGAATGTATTTTGTGGTGCCGTTGAATTGTATTATGTTATACTGACAGTGACAGGTGTTTCTATCATTTTTATCAGAGCGGGTAGGCTAAATGATAGAAAACCCTCTCTGTATAATGCAATACATTTGAACAGCAGATACGGCAGCCTCCAAAATGATCATACACAACTGCAACTGAGACATGCACTGAGTAACACCTCCCACATCCCACCATATTTGGTGCTTCTACACTAATATTTCTTGTTATTTGGATATTTATCTGCATCAAGTCAACATCACATATATTATCTTTTTGCAGGATCTTAACAGGGTCATATGACAAGACAGCCCGGATCTGGTCCGTGGAGGGCAAGGCGGTAATGACGGTGGCCGGACACACGGATGTGGTGAAAGATGTAGCCTGGGTCAAAAGAGGTGAGCGGGACAGAGTGGCAGACATTCACTCTGCTAGTAACAATGGCAGCCTTTCTCAAAACATCTGTGTCAATGTTTCTGTGCAGATGGTCTGACCTCTCTGCTTCTGACGGCCTCTCTGGACCAAACCCTCCTGCTATGGGAGTGGAACTCTGAGAGGAACAAGTTGAAAGCCAGACACTGCTGTCGGGGACACACGGGGAGTGTTGACGCTGTTGCAACAGACCCCACTGGCTCAAAGGTAAAGAGGGATGGATAGGGGTTAAGGAGGAGTAGAATTGAGTTGGAGCGGTAGAGAAAAACAAGGATGGAGGATGACGAGGGACGACTCTAAGGGGTTTCACTGTTATACGTCAGTCAAAGCATTTGTGTTGCTCCCATACAGTTCTGCAGTGGCTCCTGGGACAAAATGTTGAAGATTTGGTCAGCAGGTAGGTTGCTAGAATGACTGATGACATGTTAAGTATTACTGTATAAAATGCAAATCTTTAACAAGCTACAACCTTTTTCCCTTCAGTGCCCACAGACGAGGCAGACGAGGTTGAAGAACCTGCTGACAGGCCGAGGAAGAAACAGAAGACTCAGCAGCTAGGCCTCACCAGGGTGAGTGGCCCAAGAGAGCTATATCACCATGGCTAACCCGGTTATAGAAACAACGGATGTATTAGTCAAAGTTAACATGTTGAATTATGAAGGAATATCAACAAAATGAGGTTTGTCCCACTGACACAGACTCCCCTGATGACGTTATCTGGACACAACGAGGCGGTGTCCTCTGTGCTGTGGTGCGACAGTGAGGAAGTTTGCAGTGCATCATGGGACCACACCATCCGTGTGTGGGACGTTGAGACGGGAGGAATGAAGACTGCGCTGGTGAGAAAAAACACACAAGTAGAAACTGCTAGAAACCGAAGTGATTCAAAGGTTGTTTACGTCCTTTCTTTGGTCCTCAGTACATACAGTGGAGTTTGTAAGTGCAGCCTTAGAGGAAAATTGCAGGCACTATTTCAAGTTTTTCACATCTACATAGACATTTTGTATTAAAAAATCTATATTTTTTACAGTCCATATATACTAATAATATTTGAACGTCATATAAGCATAAGGGGGCGGCCTCTAGCTCACCCAGTAAGAGCGTGCACCCCATGTAGACTGAGTCCTTTGCAGCGGCCCGGGTTTGAAGCCGACCTGTGGCCCCTTTGCTGTGTGTCATCCCCTCTCTTTTTCTCCCCATTTCCTGTCTATCCACTGTCACTATGGAATAAAGGGCAAAAGTCCCAAAAAATTATCTTAAAAAAAAGAATCATATAAGCATAAGGCAGTAAAGCACACTGATCTTTGTATGAATTCTGCAAATGCAATCCTTTCAAACTTAAACAACACTGAAGTATTGTAGATTAGTGAGATTGATGGTATTTTTTTGTCATTTCCTATTTAAAAAACTGACTGGTGTTTTATTTCTTCCACAGACGGGCAGTAAAGTATTTAACTGTATTTCCTACTCACCTCTGTGTCGACGGCTGGCCTCGGGCAGCACAGACAGACACATTAGACTGTGGGACCCTCGCACCAAAGGTACCGCTGTGCTCCAAATACCACACGCGTCTTAATGTCAAAGATTATTTAGTCTGTGTCTCCTAAAAATACCCAAACATAGCCGTTTTAGCAACATTGTTTTATTTCCAGTCTCTTCCCTGTTCTAAACGCGTCCTCTCCTTTCCCCTACAGACGGATCGCTGGTGCTGTTGTCTCTGACCTCCCACACGGGCTGGGTCACTGCTGTGAAGTGGGCGCCGTCACATGAGCACCAGTTGGTCTCCGGTTCCCTTGACAATCTGGTCAAACTGTGGGACACCAGAAGGTTTGTGAAGCACATAGTTCACAGTGTATACTTAGTCAAATCTGTGTTCCAATCAGAAATCTGTAACATATTCCCATTAGGACTTGAAGGATGTTCTATAGTTTTTGTTATTTAACAAATTGACTTGATTTAGTCCATCTTTCACTACTTTCTGACTTCCCTGACTGGCTGATGAATCAATCAATAACCCTAAGTAAAATGTAATTTAAGTAAATGGTACACAGGTGGTTACCATGTTATTTGTTTATGCATTTCTTTTTGCACAGAACAGAATAGACCTACTTGGTCAGGTCCGAAAATTTGCTTTAACCTGAAAAAATTCCAGTTCTTTGTCTTTATTTTTGCTAGACAATTTAGACTTAATTTTATTTCTAGTAGCTAATCAGAGCATAAGCTGGATCATGACCTTGGGGTTACTTGTGCAGACATGTAGAGCACTGCAGGACATCCTGTTAATTCTACACATCTGATAGTAAACGGCTTTCTGTCTGAAATGAGCTTCCTGTCTTTGTCAGAATAAAATACGGTGTCAGTTTATAAAAATATTTCTTCAGCCGACACCCACTGCATCTCAACACTCAGCTGAAATCTCTCTTTTGTTGGTACTGTATTTTGGTATACATTTGTCCTTTTTTGTGGGTCTTTTGTTTCGCTCACTCTTTGTGTAATAAACCTCTGTGTTTGGCATTTAATGAATGACGTTAACACATAAATATTGCTTTCATATCTCCCAGCTGTAAGGCTCCTCTGTATGACCTAGCGGCCCACGAGGACAAAGTGTTTTGTGTGGACTGGACAGAAAGCGGGGTAAGACTGTTTTCCACGAATATAATCCCAAAGCAAAGAATATTCAGTGATGAAATCAGGATGGAAAATGGATAAATAAAACAAAATGACTGATATACTGAAGAGAAAAGACACAGTTCTACACAAACACACTTAATACATAAAATCAATATGTAACTTGCTGTTTCCTTTGTTTCTTTTCAGCTGATGTTGAGTGGGGGTGCAGATAACAAGCTGTACACCTACAGATACTCAGCCTGCCAGACAGATGCGGGGGCATAGGTCACCAGCATGGACTCCAGAGATCCACCATGTCCATCACCGCACACAATAAGGACAGCATGTTGGACATTATCAGTGTAGTTACAGCAGACGAAAGCAGCAGTGAATTCAAATTTTGTATAGTACAAAACTTTGCTTTCTTTGTTCTTTGCTATCCTGGTTATTTTTACCCCTCTCAATTTTTACATATTTTCTTATGGATTGTCTGTTTTCCTGTTACCCAAGAAAACTATAAATTAATTTTGTCTCCTGAAATGTCTCTTGTATTTGTTTTATTCATTTGACAGTATATTTGTGATATTTTGATGGTGACAGTTAGTGGAAGTGGAAGGCACAAACACAACAGTTATATGATGAAAATTACCAAATCTTCCCGGTTTTCTTCTGACGTAGAGAGAAAACGGCAACACACTGAATTTAAGGGAGGGATTTCAACTAGTGATTGGGTTTAAGGCCATGTGTAATGTGTGTTATTAGCATAGACTGTATAATATAATATAATATAATATACAGTCTTGTTATTAGCTATGATCGACTCCTCGTTTTAATAGACGATCTTCGGTGTGGCCTGATCAGCAGCGCCCCCTTGTGTCCAACCAGCGCTAAAGGTATTTTGCATATCCTGTTTCTCTGACTCACATTATGTCGGTAGTTATTGGTAGAGGAGGCTAGCCGAGCTGCGCTAGGTAGATGCTCAGAGTGCTGCACAAAACTAAAAGCAAGGTAAAGGTATAATCACCTTCTTAAATGATATGACCATAATAGAAAAACCGGGCTTGTTGAATTGCTTCGTCACTTAGTCAAATGTTTTCAAGGCATTGACGGTGCTGTTCATGCTACGAGATAAACTGCTGCTAGCACACCAGCTCTTTCACTGACGCTTTCTGCCAGGTTTTTCCGACTACCGTTAGGTTTCTTTCTACTTTTCATCCTTGTCGTCAATTTATTTATAGTATCGATACATGTCAGAATGACACATACCTTTGCTTTATCGTTCCGTGCCATCGAGGCAGCCTTTCTTGTAACTGAACACCTGCTCTTCTGCCAGCTGGCTCCCGATTCTCTGACTCCTTGAAGTAGCAACAACACTATTAGATTATCTTTTTAGCCTTTAGCACCGATGAGTTTTTGTCCAGCCGCAGATGTAATCTTTGTTAACGGCCTATAACTCGATAATAATTTACTGGGAGAACAACTGTCAGCTCTGTTTTAATGCTTGCTGTTTTGCCTTGTATGTATCCTAGCGAAATTCAACAGGAAAACCAGCAGCATTTCATTTTTCCAGTTAGCCTTTTTCATTCATTGTGAGAGCATGGCTGTCACTGATATTATTAGACTGTCACTTTGAGTCAGTTTTACACAAAATCTTATCTAGCTAACAAAGTCTACAGTCTTCAATCACGTACAAATGCCTGGTCATGTCTTTCTGTGTGAGGAGGACCATAAATAAGGAAAACATATGAATGTCAAATGGACAGTCTTTGATCAGTTACTATATTATTTTATGCTTTTATGCCATTTTTTAATTCTCAAACTTTTATCCTTCTTCGTCCTCTGTGTAAACATCATCTCTATATTTCTTTTGTTTTCAGAAGAGATAAAGGCTGATATCCAGTGATGGACGGGTATGTGTCAAATCCATGTTTAGCTACACATAACTGTTAACATCAATACCATTATTATTATTAAGATGATATGAAACACTGTTGTTGTGTCTGGGCTCCAGGTTTGCAGGGGACATGCTGAGCGGTGGCCGGGCTCTGCTCGCTGAGGACAGCTCGGTCATGGCTCGCATGCAGAAGAAGTTCTGGAAGACCAAGCAGGTCCTCATCAAAGCCACGGGCAAGAAGGAGGATGAGTACGTCGTGGCCTCAGACGCTGACCTGGATGCCAAGCTTGAGGTAGGAGAGGAGAGATGAGCAAAAGCAGAGATCTTCAATAGGGGGTCCGGGACCAAGTTATTCTTTAATCATTAAAAAAAAAAAGTTTTCCAAAAGTTTAAATATGTCACATGAGTCCATCATATTATTAGCAAAGATAACTTGTTTTTCAATGTACACAACATTGATGATAACATAAGAGATGCTAATTGGCCTGTAGGTAAGGTAGACCACAGAAACTGTGCTACATTAAAACATGATGTATAAATATATGAATATGTCAGTTATCATTTTAATAGCTTAGTATTTGATGCATCATAAAAGGTATGTGTAAAGGCTTTAGGTGTTGTTATTGTAGGCCCAGTTTAATATGCAGCTCAATTTTATATAATACCTAGTAGGGGGTCCCTGCTCTGTCTTTCTTTCAGCTAAGGGGTCCATGGCCTAAAAACATAGAAGACCCCTGTACTAAACCTTACATGGTTTTTAGTTGCAAAACCATAAGATTTATTTCCATGTGTTCTTCCACCAATCCGTCATGCTAAACCTATTGTTATCCATTGGACAGGTGAACAGTAGTCCTGTACATGTTCCTTCTGATTATTGTTTTTGTTCTCTGTAAATACTCACCACTCTATCTGCCATTGTGTCAATATTTCCAAGGGCCTTCTACCTCTTGTGGCCCTTTACTAAGCATTATTTTTTGTCCTTTTCTTCTACAAAGATAATTTTTTCTCAGAACCTTCTCATATAAATGCATTTATATAGCTCCTTTCTACCCAGCCTTACCTCACCTATTTACCAATGGTGGCAGAGCAGCTAAAGCTTGCACTCCATGCCACCTCTCCATTACAAGTAAAGGTGCTGCATTCAAAGGCCTACTTAAGTAAACATGTCCCTCTGTCGCTGATATATTATTACACACAACATTATTAGATTATTTATACTGATGCATCAATATGTAAGCAGCATTCTACTGTTACCCATTGGTAGTTAAGTTGTATATATCCACTTAACCTTTTTTTTGTTTTTTTAAATTCACACTTGTGTTTGTCAACCATTTCTGCAGCATATGCTCCTAAAATAAAATGTTGCTTGTGACATATTTTGGAAAGGAGCACACATACATGTACAGTTTTGTTCAATGTTGTAAACTACAACATGGAGGTTTTGTTTACCAACTTTTATTGTTTGTCATTGTAAGAGAATATGTATCTGCAGAATGAACACAAAGAAAGTTTTTTTCAGAACATCAGCAGTATGTTGGTACAAGTTGTACATTGTTTGCAGAGAGCTTTTCTTGCTGTCTAATTATAAGAGTTGTAATTATAGGTGAGATGTGTCACACCACATCACAGCTGTGGAAAATGATGTCAGAAGAGGGTACATTTGTTTCTTTGCCTCTCAGTCATGTCTCACCGACATGAGAACAGACGGTTTGGATTGGCTGAAACCTGACAGGCTGTCTGACTGTCTGGTCCTGTGAGACAGGGACGTGGTAGAGTTACACTGAGCAGCTAGAGACACACTGTGAGGCTTTTGTTTGCTCTGGAACAAGATCAGGCCTCTTCTGTCCTCATTGTGCCTCCATTCATCCTCAGAGAGATGGAGACAAACTCAGAAAAGAGGGGAAAGACTGGCAGAAGCAGAACCACATACAGAGATCCCACACTTCTGACATTTACAAAGAATAAATTCAGATCAGATTTTTTTTTTGCTCTTCTCTGTCGCCTTCATAAATGTCCTCTTGACTCAGCCCTCTGTGGAGCAGCAGAGCACTAAAACCACCAGGGCAGATTAGATTTGGAGCCGCTTCTGAACGGCAGCTGTACAGTTAACCTTGTTTTATCTGTTTTTTATCACAACGTTGCCTCAGCGTATGTTTAAATTTCATCTCTGCTGCGTTCGGTTTTTTGACCTGTAGCTACTTGAATGAAACATCAGATCAGATTTTGTCAAGGTTTGCTGTACACGTTTGAAAGCTGACATTTGTGTATCATTTTTCAAACATTCCAGTTGAAAATGATTGTGTCCTTATTGATTATTTAGTTACATCCTTTATCTTTCATCAGTCTATTTTTCTTTGTCTGGGTGATGAAGGAAATCTCAGTTTGAAAAACAACTGAATGTAGTGATGTGTGTGCACAAATGCAGCCGTGGATGTTTATCTCCATCTGCCTCTGTTTTCCCCCTGCCATATTGCTGTGACTCAGACAGAGCAGCTGCCATTAGGTCAACATTAATCGGTCATCTCACTAATAAACATTAAAAAGATGTGTGTCGTGCGGGAGCGGTGCCCTGTACACAGCCAGCCAGAGGTCTGACACTGACAGGTGTGTGGCCACTGCTGAGGCAGACAGAATGAAGGTAGTGACTGTTTATTCTACAGTTAATCAGTAACTGCAAATTCAAGTCACCTCCTCCCTCTGCCCTCCAACAGTCTTAAGTCTGCCTGGGTGCAGCACTCTACTCCTCTTTATACATTTCCACTGAATAACAAAGTCTGAAAGGAGCTGTTGCTCTGTCATTAGCTTACCATAACCCTACATGCAGACAGGCAGAAACCATTGAACATTTTCCAGGTCAACCTACAGCATTTTAATAGGGAGTTCCTCTGAATCACTTGTGTAGGACAAAGTTATGAAGTAACGTCCACGCCAGACCCAAACAGAATCTGCAGATTTTTTTCTTCAGCTTTCAGTGATGCAAAATGAATATCTGCTGAATGTAGCCATTTTTCATCTTAGGGGTAGAGATGTGTTAACATTCTGAGTTTAATTTTTATATTTTTTGATTAGTTGAAAATTCTGTAGAATTCTGCAGCCGTAGATTCCGTGTGGCCCAGCTCCTCATACATTTGGCTTAGCTGCCATTTAGTAGGTCTTTTTTCCAGCAAACATTTTGACTTGTCACAGTAGGAAAAACAGGTTATGACAATAGTTGTATTGTTGTCCCTGTAAGTCATGACAGTGTGACAGTGAGTCAGCATAAACAATACGAGCGCCCTGACACTGGAGCAGCGGAATAGAAATCAGCCGTTATTATATATTTATTTTATTTACAGCTGTGCTTCACCAGGATAAAGAGAAGATCATACATGAGCTGTAACTGAAAAGAGGTTGATTTTACTGAACCCCACTCTGTCCGCCATATTGAGATGTCTCATCGTGGCTTATGATTCTGTGATCTCACACACACTCTTCCTGCGCTTAATGCTGTGTACTTTCATCCCTAGGAATCTCTAGAAGGCGTTTCTATTTGTATCCTACGATGTAAACCGTCTTTGAGGACTTTGAAAAGCTCTTTATAGCTCACCCAGTAAGAGCGTGCACCCCATGTAGGCTGAGTCCTTTTCAGCGGCCCCGGTTTGAGTCCGACCTGCGGCCCTTTGCTGCGTGTCATCCCCCATCTCTTTCCCACCTTTCCAGTCTATCCACTGTCACTATCAAAATGCCCCAAACAATGTAATATGTCTGATTAAAGGCGAGGTGGCCCCTTTATACTTCAATCTTCCCTTTCTATCAGACAGCCGTACAGGAGTGGCCTTGTGTTGCTACGACACACACTCATCATGTAGTCACTGTTGTCTGCCAGATGGGAGGAGAGGGGGCTGACTGGCAGACAGAAAGCATAAAGAGGAAAAATATGTTGTGTTAATTGAGAGGTTGTGGTGGCGCACAAGTGGCAGAAAATCTCCAAACTACACAATGCTTTAAAAAGGAACCGTTATGAGAAAAGGTCTCAAGGTGAGACTTTCATAGTAACCTATTTTGTGTGTGAAGTATTCTAATCTGGCCCCGTTTGTCTCTGCAGTTTTTCCGCTCTGTTCAGTACACGTGTACAGAGCTGCTGAAGGTCATCGAGAAGTACCAGCACAGGATCACACGTGAGTGACAGCCAAAACTACACCTTTTACATGGTATCTCTTCGCCGACTAACAATAGACGGTAGTTATTTCAGACGTTACATGTCAGATTAGTCAAGAGGCATTTCTCTTTCAACCTATGCCGTACTACAACAATCAAAAAAACTAAAAGCTAATTATATGACAGTTTGACAGTAGCAGCTCCCCTATGTCTTCTTTTTTTGCAAAGAGTTTCTCATACACCCCCAATTTGCCTCTCAATATGAATGTCAGTTTTTTGATGGACATACATTGTGCCATAGTCTTGATCCAAGCTCCAGTTGTAGGTGCCTATATTTTCTTCCAGATGAGAGCTATAGTCCTTTTTGCCTGTAGTATAGCAACATCAACACATGTATATTCTTAGGGTTTCAGGTTTGTTGGATATAGGTGCAGCAAAATCTGCAAAACACTTCTAAAGCTCCAGATGGTTCGTGAGAGGGATTTTACCATCATATGAGCCTTAATGGCCCTGGTCTTCACTACTCAAAATACGTTTTAAACGGTGTCCTTACCACCACAGTCATGGTATGAGGAAGTCAACTATGTAATGACATCACTCACTTAAATCAACCGTTGCCTCTGGGTTCAGGGGATTTAATAAAGCTAATAAAGATTTCAATTAACAGTCCATATTCTCATTTAGTTTTCTTCTTTAAGCTATTTTGTCCTTTGTGTACATGTGGGACTTGAACTGTCGAACTCTTTCTCCAGGCTTGTCTCAGGAGGAGAATGAGCTCGGCCTGTTCCTGCGCTTCCAGGCAGAACACGATCGCACAAAGGCTGGCAACATGATGGACGCCACCAGCAAGGCCCTGTGCACCTCCGCCAAGCAGAGGTCAGCAGCCGAAAATTATGAGCAATGAGCGTGTGTTAAAGTGACAAATATACAGTGCATTCTAAACTATCTTATACTCTGAAGGGAATAAGTGCACTGCCTGCTTATTTTTGCTCTGAAATACCTTTTTTTTTTTTTTTTTTTAAATTGTAATGAAATTGTATCTGTCTTTTTCCACAGGATGGCACTTTGTCCACCACTGCGCCGTTTGCACCAGGAAGTGGAGACGTTCAGGCGGCGAGCCATCGCTGACACGCTACTGACAGTCAGTCGTATGGAGAAGGCCCGCACCGAGTACAGAGGAGCTCTGCTCTGGATGAAAGATGTCTCCCAGGAACTGGACCCAGACACCTACAAACAGCTGGAAAAGTTCCGCAAGGTCCGAAGATGCTTGTTTGGGTGTATCACAGTGCGGGATGACACTCTAAACTTAAAGTATGAGTGTATGTTTTTCATTGTCTTGTTTTTTTCTCGGTTGCCAGGTCCAAACCCAGGTCAGAGGGACAAAGAGCCAGTTTGAGAAGCTGAAGAACGATGTGTGTCAGAAGGTTGACATGCTGGGAGCAAGCCGCTGCAACATGCTTTCCCACTCCCTCTGTACCTACCAGGTATGTCTCTGTTAGCCCATGCTCAATGTACAGTATGTAGTATGCTTTAAGAATGACTCTTCAGGAGGGAGTAATCAGAGAGAGTTATCAGCTATTTATTTGCAAAGAGTCACCAGAACTCCTATCAAGTGTCCTGATCTGTCTGTCGGCTTGTTTGTCTTGCTTGTCTTTGCCATTTATTCAATATGTCTTTCTTTCCTGTTATGGCAGACCACTCTGCTGCACTTCTGGGAGAAGACGGCCCACACCATGTCGGGCATCCATGAGGCCTTTCACGGACATGTACCATACCAATTCACCACACTCAAGGTACTTCAAATTTAGGAGACACCAGTGTGCAATCCCAAGTGGACAGCAACAACACAGTATGAATACCCAACTGTATTTATAGCTGTCCTCTCAGCTGAAGATATCTGTTAATACACGTCTTCATGTTATATTTAACTGTATTTTTCCTTCCTATAGGACCTGCGTGATCCACTGGAGGAAATAACAGACACACAAAAACAAGTGGATAAGAAAGAGAAGGCTCTACAGAGCAACACAGACAGGTGAGAAAACACACACACTGAAATGACAAGTAAAATGAAATCCAACGTAGTATGTTGTGTGTTCTTAAACCCAGTTCTAACACATTCTCGCGTATCCTGCCATTACGTGTGTCTCTGTTTTCATGCCACTACTCTCGTCTGCCGTGTCCTTATTCACACACACACACGCACGCACGCACGCGCGCACACACACACACACACACACACACACACACACACACACACACACACACACACACACACACACTCCTTTGTTGTCAGGCATTTGCCATCTCTATCGTTTCACTTCACAGTCTGCTCTGTCCTGTCTGTATTTTTGCACACTATCACCTCAGCTATGTCTTCATCCAACATGAGGCCAATATCATGCCCATGTTCACTCACAAGTAAGTGTGTGTGTGGCAGCTTTTATACATGATGATCAGTAGTGATCCATGTGGTAGCTGAGGGCTTTAGAATAGTGAACCTGAGACTGCAGCTCCAAATCAAATAGAGGCTACTGCATCGCTAAAAATAGCAAAACCGTGTCTTGCCAGCTAGATAATTGTTGTTTTTTTCCCCTCCTCCCTTCCTCCTTCCTCCTTCCTCAGTCTGGTGTCCTTGGATGACGACAAGCCATCAGGAAGTGCCTCTGGTGCAGGTATGTGCTGCCCCCTGTAGGCTTAAACACAGACTTTCTTAGTTAATCTGGCACAGTCCTTGAATAATAATCATGATCCTCAAATTGACTGAGCCTGGTCATTCTTCTGGACAGAAAGACACAGAACCTGCCAAGACATCACACGTAGCAAATGATTGCACCATGCTAAGAGAGTTTTGTGTATTGTAAGGGCAAATATCAGTTATGAAACTAATGAAATAATGTGTCCAGAAGCAATTCTGCAGGAGTCCCTAACGACATGATTTTTTTGTATGGATAATTTGTCTTTTCTGTACAATGTTATGAAAGCTATATATCTTTTTTTTTTAATTAAATGTACAGTATTTTACACAACTGTTGACTTGATTAGAGGTACAAGGTGAACAGTGAAAGTGATGCTAAGGCTATTTAACTTTACTATTGACTTATGTTTGGGTGAAAGAAAGAACAGGAAATACTATTGTGGTGGTAGTGATGAAGTGGTTGATATATTTATAAAATAAAATGTTTTATTACGCTTTTTATAGTATTTTAAATGCAACAGATACAAGTATGTAGAACAGAAATGGGGTCAAGAATTACAGACAAAAAATAATAATAGGTTAGTTGTTGCCCTGCTGGAGTTGATATGAAATTAATTTCCTTTTGAAATGAGTTGAATGTATTGAGTGATGGCCTATTGCAGGATAAATGAAATTTGCAATATTAACACCTACAAAAATCTAAACAAAAACAGAAAAGTATAAGGTACTGTAATGTAAGAAGCCACATTTTGACACATTGTCAAAACAAGAGTGTCATCCTGCTGTTTGTGGTGTGACGTCCTTTCCAGACCCCACCCCCAGCAGTGATGGACAGAGCCAAACCAGTGACAGTGGTAAGTGTGTGTGTGTGTGTTTGTGTGTGTGTTGAGAACCTCTACAGAGATGGTATTGCTTGGCATTTGCCATAGCAATACATTTACACTTGTGTAAATAGCACGGATGTGTACACTGGGATTGTTGTTGCTGACTGTGGACTGGATGCCTGTTGGCTTTATGATCTTATTGCACCAAAACACCACCACACCTATCTCAGCCCTACACAACCTCCGAGGACTGTCAGCGGACTCTCATGATGACCTGATGCTCATGGCCTGTAGTCTGCCACAGTCCCAGCTCCCAGCTCCAGCAAATGTTCCTCTCCAGCCCCAGCTCCTGCCTCCTGCTCAGGGTGGAGACCCGAATGAGCTCTGGGGCTTCGGAAGCCTCCAGTCACACCTGCCTGCCACCGGTAAACTGGCCTGCTGTCTCCTGTTTCTTCTACCTGTGAATTCTGACTTTAGGCTGCCTCGCTGGTTCTCAGCATTCCTGTTTCACTTTTCTTGGTTTTCCTGTTGCACACATTCCCCTTACTTGGGATTTTGAACTCTTCTTCCTTTTGCACTTTGGATCTGGATTCATTCTGCATGTCTGGTGTAAGAGGCTTTGTTTCCTTCACGTGTCATTTAGGATAAACAGTCAAGCATCTTCTTCACTTCTGAGACTCACTTCTTTCCCCATTTACAGTGAAGTTAGGGCAGCTGTATTTATATTGTTAAGATTTGATCTGCTTAAAGCAATAGGTTGTTCTTACACATTTTGGAAATTTCAGTCACTCATGTCTGTAAATAGAAGAAGAATGAAAATTATGCAAGTGAATAATTTTCTTTGATGTAATCTGAATCTCTGTTTATAACACACTGGTGCTCAGAATCAACTGTGATGTATTTGACTCTGGTCTAATACAGCACCCCTCCTGTCTTTCTCCCTTCCCTCTAGGTGGGGCTCTGCTCTCAGGTGGTCCACTCCACCCTGCTGGGACAGGGCTGAGACCGGAAGAGGAAGATGGCGAACGGGGCGACATGGCTTTTCTAAAAGACCTCCTCAGCCCGGACGGGGGGACCAGCGACGAGTTCAGCAGAGAGTGGCAGGATGCTTTTGGGCTGTTTGACCCTCCCAGCAATCCTCCACTGAGCACGGGAGCAGCAAGTAGTGGACCTTCAGCAAGCAGTGGCCCAGCAGCAGCACATCTGCCGTCAAACCCCCCCAGCCCCACAGGCTTCCTTCCCTCCCATTTGCTGGATCACAGTCAGAGCTCTACAGGTCAGCTACACTGCCCTCTGCTGGAGGGGTGAGCTCACTGCAGCACACTGACCCATCACTGTCATTACTCTTCTTAACCCCTGCTTTGTCTTCTAGGCTGGGCAACTCCACCTATGTTCCAAGCTCCGCCCCTGCAGCCTCCTCCGGGTCAGAACCAATCAGCTCAGCCGGCTCCAAGTTCAGCACCAAATGGTATGCTCTTTCCCTATCTGCACTCTTGCCTCTTCTTGTGTTTTTGTGAACCTGTCGTGTACATCATTCCTGGAATATTACACAGCCCCCAGGTTTGCTGTGGTAGTTTTATTACATCAAAATTGTTTTAGGAATATGCACCTTCTAAGCAAAATAACAGCTGAAATAAGTCTTCATCCTAGCTAGAGTTCATGTTACAGAATTTCATATAGTTATTAAGTAATGCAGTTAATGATATAGTTAAAAGCATACAGTAAAAAAGAGTTTATTGCTGCAGTTACTCATAGAGGCCACAGGGCTGCAGCGGCATGTTGTCTCTAGCTGCAGGTGACGGGGGGAAGTTGTACAAACAAAGTAGATCTTCATTAACACAGAAAGATGTTAACTAATGATGCAGTACGTTTGGTCATGTGTAAAATGTGCACTTCGTTCAGTAAAGGGGTAAAAATGAAGAAACATGCGATTCCAGTCATTTTTTTATACAGTTAAGTCCCCACACATATTCCAGACAAAGTTAACAATGAATCTAATCACCACACACCAGTTGCTAAACGTAAACTTTCTTCTTATGAAATGTGCGCGTTTGTGCATGCAGCTACTCCAGGGGGATCCAAAGACATGTCTGCCTGGTTCAACCTGTTTGCAGACCTTGACCCCCTCTCAAACCCTGACGCCATTGGACGCTCCCCGGATGAGCTGCTCAATGCCTAAAGCTGTGTGTGTGTGTGTGTGTGTGTGTGTGTGTGTGTGTGTGTGTGTGTGTGTGTGTGTGTGTGTGTGTGTGTGTGTGTGTGTGTGTGTGTGTGTGTGTGTGTGTGTGTGTGTGTGTGTGTGTGTGTGTGTGTGTGTGTGTGTGTGGGGAAAAAAACACGCACACGTTGATGCACACACAAATGCGCCTGCATTTCTGTTACCAGAAGAGATGGGTGCATATCCACACATGCCAATACATATTTGTGTTACACTGGCAGGTGTTGTTTTACACTGGATAAGAAAAAACAGTTGGTTGAGACGATTGTTAAACACTCTGCAGCTTTGTAAATGACTGTTAACACTACACGTGGAGCTACTCACTCATATACACACAGCAGACCTCGTGTGGTTTGTGTTACCTTTCAGTCATTGCAGCTTCTGTCAAGCGGAGAGAATGTTTAGGTTACAGGTTCATTTGGACTGGCGTTGTGCGTTTTTCTGTGTTTGCGTTTGTTTGGGCGTGTGTCTGTTTGCTGTGTGTACACATCACAGGGGACCCAGGATGTAAAACAAATATCTGTTTACTGCTTAATGTTGTTTAAACATCGTAGCACATGATTGTCATGTATAAATGAAGACTGTACAGTATGTATGTATGTATGTATACATATATACATATACTGGACATTATGTATGTATGAGATAAGATGGGACCCTGAGTCTGTATTTGCACACAAAAACATCAGTTGAAGCTCAAGCTGCACCAGGTGCCTGTATCACCAAGCAAGATTTTGGTTATCTAGCCATCTGTGGACCTAACTCACTGAGTTGATGATTGTAATTAAAATATATGTTAATTAGGAAACAATAGTTTAGAGCCATGCTAGCAGCTATTTGAGGCTGTACTTAAAGCTGCAATGGTTAGAAAGCAAAAAGAACAGCAGAATTTGAAGTAGAGTGAGACCTCTCCCTGCAGCTCTCCCCTCTCTGTCACACAGGCAATGCATGTGTAGAACAGCCAATAGGAACGTGCTCTCTCTCTCTCTCTCTCTCTCTCTCTCTCTCTCTCTCTCTCTCTCTCTCTCTCTCTCTGAAATGACCTGTGATTGGCCAAAGTCACTGTCTAGATTTTCTAAAGCCAGAAAAACGGCCCAAAGGAGGTGCAGAAGTCTAGTTATCTCTCAGACCACCATGCTGATGGATTATTATGGAATCTTTGCCCAACAATGGCAAAAATAAATTGCCTACCACAGCTTTAAGCTAAATGCAAACATCTGCATGCTAACTTGCTTACAGTGATGATGGTAATATGCTGATGTTAAGCAGGTATACTTTGGTATAAATTAACCATATATAAGCATGACTAACATTTGGTTGTTCTCAAACACACAGCTGAGGCTAATGGGAATGTCATTAGGTATGCAGGTATTTAATCATAAACGTATAAGTATTGGGCAAATTGACATTTTGACCAGAGGATGGCTAAAAGCCCACATTGTAATTTCAGCTCAGTAGAAATTGAAATAGAACATTTGAGCCAAGGTCACTGATGTTGGGCTCAGTGAAGCCAGGTAATCCAAAGTAGAACTTGCTTGTGATACAGACCGCTGCACAATCTCTGGATCCCTACGACTCCACCACTTTAATAAATAATGTTATTGTTTCATTCTGTGTTTTCTGTCTAATGGTCTAAGTGACTGCCGACTGGCCTCTGGAGAGGGCCGATGCTGCCATTCTACTGTAACAGCCTGAACTCGAGTCAGTTTATTTGTGGTTTTTGTGACACCAACAGCCTCTTTATGTTTATCCGTCCACCTTCATCCCAGATTCTACTGGCTCTGAATGTAGCGTGGGTAAAAATAGGACACGTTTGAAATTATTTTCAGTCCCATCTGTTGTTAAGATTCCACAAGTCCAAGGCCAAGAAAAATGCATTAAGGATAAAACATTTGTTTTTTTAGTCATTTTCTTTTGAAGAACGTTTTAAAGTAGGACACATAATTAGATTATTTTGGGGTGGGTGGGCTATTTTAGTCCTATAAATCTGCAAATAACAGCACCTAAGATGCATTAAAATGTATTTATTTTCAGATTATATCACTGTATGCAAATTCAGATGCTTTTGTTGTGCAGTACACTGATAAACTTAACACTAAAATATCACTGTAAAACCTATCTATTTTTAACTTTGTGTGTTGTGTATTTTGAGAATTCAGATGGATTTTTCGATATTATGCTTATTATAACAATACATTGATATATTATAACAATATATTATTGTTTTATGGGAAAATATTAAATACTGGAGAACTGTTACCATGTCCTAAAATAGATTTCTAAATGACCTTATGTGGATTTAATTCCCACTGATATTTGTGTTTGAGGGGGGGGAAAAATGACCAAAAATGACATTTCTTCATGTTTACGAATTGGTTTAGTGAAAAGTTGCAAAATGAAGATGTAGAGTCTGTTATCCAAAATTTATTTTAAGGAAAATATACCTTGGTTGTTAAGATGTGCGTATCAAGTCCACATGCACCAACTGAAACCAAATCCTCAGTTACGACATTTGTGTGCCTGTACAAATCTCACTCAGTGGAGCTAAGGTGATCGGAGTGCATCATGGGAAAAAAACAAGTCTGAAAAACACTTTTTATACAAGCTGCATATTAATATCTGCTTTTGTTTTGCTACTGATGCTCCTATCCACAAGGGAAACTGCTGTATTAGTGTTTCTGTCACATGTATTGAACTGTTTACTCTTGATTTACACACTTGAAACAAAAGAATGTATTTCTCAAGTCAATCACAAATACTTTTATTTAATTCAACTATGCCTTTTTATTTCACTCGAGGGGTTTAACAGATGACAACTTGGCAGTTCTGTTTCCAATAAACTGGACAAGCAAACCGAATCATTGTGTTGAGTATTTCTTGTGTACAGCCTCATTCCAAAATGTTGTTAATCCACTTTGAAAAAGAAAAAGGTTGTATATGAAATAAATCTGTATTTCTACATGTATGAATCTGCTCTTTCAGACTACTTTTTTTGGTAAACAGATCTCTTAAAAACGACCAATCACAACATGTTGCTGTAGGTGTGATTGTTTCTCAGCAAGTGGATATTTCATTTTGGAACAGAACTCTTCATTTCTTCATGTGTTCACAGGTTTATATCATTCAGGATTCCCATTGGGTGAGGCTACTTAAGATAGCAGCTGTACTCTCCAGTTTCAATAAAATAAATGCTGTGGTAGTAGTATGCACACACTCAGCATTTCATCAGTACATGCAGGATGATTAACAGACAGATAATCAATAGTGCTTGTGTAGATATTTATCTTGATTGGTTTTAAGTCAATATCTGTGTGCACATACGAAAAGGTGTTTTTCTGGAATTAACATTTCAATGAGGACAAACCCTGAGATTCAAAGCATTAATTGAATGCATTTTACAACACTCACAAGGAGGATATGTCCATTATTAGGTGATTATGATCCACAAACAACCACTGATATTGAAAGGAATTACTTCAGAAAAATAATTGTTTTTTCAGTGTGGTGTATGTAATCTGAGCTCTGTTATTTTAGGCTTATGTGACTGTAATGTATAGGTTAATAGTTGTTAATAGGTTTTCAACATGTGACGTTATGTTGATATGTGATCAGAGGGGAGCCTGGAGTCTCCGGAGTTTATGAGATGCACGTTGTGCTCTGCAAACTGCAAGAATATCTAATTATCTATAAAAGTAACAATAATAGATTAACAAATAGAATAACAAAACTGTCCTAGTAAGTACAGATCATGGATGTATTAAGAGAACGGTACAGACAGTTTAAATCCTGATGGAATAGTTTGTAAGCGTTTTGGAACTACAGTTCCCATAATTTAGGGACTTTTGGGAGATGTAAACAGGAAGTGCAGTGTTACCGTGAGCGAGTTAGCTGTGGGCGTTGCTACCACTTGAGCCAAGTTTCGCCGATGTTCGTTTACATTTTTGCAGGATTGGCAGCATTAAATTATGCCGAATTAGCTATTAGTAGTTTCTTATTGCATGTACCATGGATGTACAGACAACCATCACTGGGCTATTTTGTTAATGAAGAAAACTTAAAAAACGTGCTGATTATCAGGCAAGTTCTGGAGTTTTAAGGAGCGTCTTTTTCCCTGTGATATGTTAGCGGATTTACGGACGTTTACTCGCGATGGACATCGAAGATAATGATATTCTCAGGAAGAGTAAGTCACAATGAATCTAAACATATGTGTATAATGTCAGATTTAAATAAGTGTTAAGTAGAAAATCAGGCAATATCAATAATAGTGGGCTGATATCAGTTTGGCTTAGCAGAAACAAAACCTCCCTACCATCACCTCTAATTAACTGCTCTCCTGTTTCTATGCTAAGCAAAGGAGAAACAAAAGTAAGACAAAACACAAACAGAAGACTAAGTGCACATATTGAACATTGTGGGTTTATCAAGCTGATTCTGATATTCTTTACATTAAGTATCTTTATATATTTGATTGGTTTACACCAAAAAATACTGTTGAAGAAAATAAAGCAAGATAAAACCGTCTCTGATGCTGCCAGGGAGTTTGTGACAAGTCAGGGGTATAAGAACCATTGGCTGTGGGTAAATCCTCTGCTTTAATGCTGCTTTTACCATCTGATATCCTTTTAAAAGGAGTGTAAAGAAACAGTGGAGAGCCTCATTCTGAGTTAATGAGATTTTAATGAGACCCTCCACGTGACAGTCAAAGAAGTCATGAAGTGGTGATGGGTGCAGGTGGCAAATTGTCTCTACTTTTTCTTTGGACAGCAACATTGTAGTTTGGTGCACACTTTTACTCAAAGTACTGCACAGTAATATGACATCTAGACAATGTTAAAGGGACCCTACAGCCTTGAGTCACACCAGAAGTGTTATAATTCACAAAGGGCCCCAAATATCGGACTCAAGTAGTGCTTTTGCACCGGATATTTCACTCATCCTGTGATATCTACGATATCTACAGCGTGGATTTCCATGAAATTCATATTCATGAACTTCTTTCAAGATTGAAAACCTTCTCTTAATGATGTTGATAGTTCAATCTAGTTTAAACCTCTTTAAAGCCAACAGACGAGCCTCTGAACCCCAGAGTGAGCTCAATCCTTTCAGAAAAATCTCCCAAGCTGTCTTGAATTAATTCACACAATATTTCCATGCAAAAACGACAAAATTGAAAACCTTTGTACTGTATTAACATTAAAGTTGAGTTTACCCTGATGACCAAACACCCCCCTCTGTACTCTACCCCACTTAGTAGCCTACAGCCTACGTTCCCTTTGTGTCAATCAAATTGGATTCTTCCACTCCCTGTTTGACAGTCGGCCCTCTGACTTGGAGGTGACAAGGATGGGAGCATGCTTCAAACATGTAACTCTAAAAGAATGACATCACAAACATTACTGTCCAAAGTCTTTAATAACACCAACAGAGCACGTATACTGCCACAGTTCAGTGTATACATGGCATACATTATATATACATTCATGAGTTAACATTTCTAACAGTAGTTACTTTCAAACTGTTTGATATTACTGAGCTTATTTACATTAGTATTTCTACAGCGTGATGGGATTACGACTACGAGAACCCCCGGGAGGAGCTGGCCATCAACAGAGCCCAGAGGGGGAGGAGAGAGATGGGGCCAGCCTGCAGCGGACCGAGGAGCTGCAGCAGCAGGCGGTGAGCCAACTGCACAAAGATCACTGCCACTGTTTTGAAAACGTCTTCATCCAATGCATCATATGTGCTTGCTCAGGCAGCAGAATTATCTCATTTTAAAAGGCTGAAAAAATCTAGTAATGGCAATTCAGTTACTCAGGGATTGAAATATGTTTAATTTTCTACAGTGGATAATTGATCCCTGTTTTGGTAGGGTGGGGGGGGGATTGATGCAGCATAGTTTGGCGATATTTTCCGCGGAAAGTATCGATCTTTTATTATATATATTGCACATTAGAATATAATTTTTTGGTACTAGGGTGACATAAATAATGAGTAATAAAAGAACAAATAATACAATGGAAGTGAAATTAACAGAGAAATGTATCTTTTAAATGAAACAGATGTTGTCAAAGTTTCCCCTTGGGGACTCAATTTGAAGTTAGAAAAAAGGTTATAAATTGCAATATATCGCAGAATATCGCAATATAGACCCCTACTGTTTGGTCTGTGTTTTAGAGTTGTTAGAGCTGTCAGAGAAGACTTGTGAGTGTGGTTGGCATGGTGTATAGCAAATCATTTATTGAAATGGTGTACTGTAAGTGCCACGGAATCGTTTGTGAATGTTGACAAGACTTTTAAAATCAGAACACTTTGCTGGTACTGTAATGTGTCAGCCAACCACAAAAAAAGGCTTGGAATAAGTTAGTATTGTTTCTGTTGACCTAGCGTCAGCAGCTGTGTTTTCTTGTTGGAAATGTGATGGTGACGGGTTGTTGTACGTGGGGTTTTGGCAGGCGGCCACTGTTCCCACTTCCTGCGTACCGGCACTGAATCGGTTAGTGATACGGAGTATGGGACCCCTTTCACCCCCGGTTGCAGCCGTGATATTAATATGTATCACACATTTCATTTGTTACGGTCTTTGTGTCAGCTGGATTGCAATGCAGCTGCAGGCAGTTGACCTTAGGGTGCAGCTCAGATACTAACTGATGTTAACTAGACACTGTCTCCTCAGCACTAGCAGCTTTACCTTGTGTCTCAGTGTCTTTTATGCCTCAAATGTATTGAAGCAGAACAATCCAATAAACTCTTGCTTTCTCTTGTTTTCTCCCCAGATGAGTGCAGAGTTTCCAGACCACAACGGAGAAGTTCCTTCACTCCATTCATGCCTTCTTCATACCGTACTCACTGTATGCTCATAATATTGTATGTCATGGAAAAAAGTAATAAAAGAAGTAATAGTATGTATTATGTCAAACAATCTCAGAAAAAGTCATAAAAAAATGTCAAAAGGTGTTATTACATAGTTATTACATTGTTATAACACTGTTATAACACGTAGTATGACAAACAAATATATCAAAAAGTCATAACAAGTGTTATTACACAGTTGTACACAGTATTAAAGTGGGCGTAAATTATTTATTCGTCCATAAAAGAAATTCAAAAAAAACTTTGCTTTCAAATTATAATTCTACTGTGATCACTCCCTTTCTCTGAGTTCTCCTACTCTGGTCTCTTCCTTTCTCTGAGTCGTCCTATTCTTCTCTGAGTTCTTCTACTCTCGTCCTTTCTCTAATTCCTGCCTGTTCTTAATACTCTCCTACTCTGTTCTTGCCTGCACTTCCTTTCCTAACCTCTCTTTCCTATCTAAGTGTTTGCACAGTCGTTGATAGCGAGCTGGTCTTGAACCCGACACCGGCGCCTTTAGTGTCGAGGACAAACCAACTGCGCTATCCACGCATGTACGCAGGGATCACTTCTCGGGGCGTATTTGTCTTTGTTATTCTGGGTGTAGAGCTCAAAATAAATTTACTGTTCTTGCATTGGAACCCATGACCTTTGTGTCTTTCAGCCATCACTCCACCACACTGAGCTATCAGGTCTGATACAAGTCTGTTTAGTTGTGTATTTGACTTCTTCATTTTGGGTTTTGGACCTTAAATTTTACTGACGTAAGAGAGTTAAACTCACAACCTTCTGAACAGACCACAAGGTGTTTATCATACTGAGCTATACATGATGCTGGAGCTGGTCTGGTTGGAGGTCGTATTTAACGTTCACATCACTGAGGAGAGACATTTAAAAAGCATAGGACTTAGCTGGGATTTGATACCTCAACCACTGGTTGTCATGACAGCATCTTATCCTTGTGAGCCATTCCTCAGATGGGGAAATTTTTTTTAGTTCTATTATTTGTTGTTCACGCTACCGGAGGGAGAATCCTTGGACATTTTCAGCCAGACAGGAGAGCTGGTGTAGATGCTAGATTGGATCCACTAGATGTGTCAATTTCAAAGGACATGCCTGGTGGCCTGCCTTATATTGCCTCTGATTTTCTTACTGTTATCCTTACCTTATAACCAATCCCCCACTCCTCATGCCTGAACATTAATCACGTTAACACGTCTAGTGGATGTGATCTAGCATTTACCGGGAGGTATCAGCCTGTCTTGCTGAGCCACTTCTCTCTCTCATAATGGACATTAAAAGCACCGTGCAAGTCCAAGAGTGCAAATTCGGACCATGTGGTCAGAGCTCGAGAATAAGCAGCTGAATGCTGTGTGGGACAGAGGGTGTGTAGCCTCGTTTAGTCCCCTGGGGGAAATAAAGCTTTCATTCGTTCATGTACACCCCCACCCCCCCCACCCCCTCCTCCCCCCTAATGTTGACGTGGTTAATGTTCAGGCTTGAGGAGTGGGGGATTGGTTATTGCGTGGAAGTCTGGGACAGTGCCAAAGGAGTGGCAGACCGGGGTGGTGGTTCCCCTCTTCAAAAAGGGGGACCAGAGGGTGTGTACCAATTACAGGGGTATCACACTTCTCAGCCTCCCTGGTAAAGTCTACTCCAAGGTGCTGGAAAGGAGGGTTCGGCCGATAGTCGAACCTCAGGTTGAAGAGGAACAATGCGGATTCCGTCCTGGTCGTGGAACAACGGATCAGCTCTTTACTCTAGCAAGGATCCTGGAGGGAGCCTGGGAGTATGCCCATCCAGTCTACATGTGTTTTGTGGATCTGGAGAAGGCATATGACCGGGTCCCCCGGGAGACTTTGTGGGAGGTGCTGCGGGAGTATGGGGTGAGGCGGTCCCTTCTCAGGGCCATCCAATCTCTGTATGACCAAAGCGAGAGCTGTGTCCGGGTTCTCGGCAGTAAGTCGGACACGTTTCAGGTGAGGGTTGGCCTCCGCCAGGGTTGCGCTTTGTCACCAATCCTGTTCGTAGTATTTATGGACAGGATATCGAGGCGTAGTCGTGGTAGGGAGGGGTTGCAGTTCGGTGGGCTCGGGATCTCATCGCTGCTCTTTGCAGATGATGTGGTCCTGATGGCATCATCGGCCTGTGACCTTCAGCACTCACTGGATCGGTTTGCAGCCGAGTGTGAAGCGGCTGGGATGAGGATCAGCACCTCTAAATCTGAGGCCATGGTTCTCAGCAGGAAACCGATGGAGTGCCTTCTCCAGGTAGGGAATGAGTCCTTACCCCAAGTGAAGGAGTTTAAGTACCTTGGGGTCTTGTTCGCGAGTGAGGGGACAATGGAGCGGGAGATTGGTCGGAGAATCGGCGCAGCGTGGGCGGTATTACATTCAGTTTATCGCACCGTTGTGACGAAAAGAGAGCTGAGCCGGAAGGCAAAGCTCTCGATCTACCGGTCAGTTTTCGTTCCTACCCTCACCTATGGTCATGAAGGTTGGGTCATGACCGAAAGAACGAGATCCAGGGTACAAGCGGCCGAAATGGGTTTCCTCAGGAGGGTGGCTGGCGTCTCCCTTAGAGATAGGGTGAGAAGCTCAGTCATCCGTGAGGAGCTCGGAGTAGAGCCGCTGCTCCTTCACGTCGAAAGGAGCCAGTTGAGGTGGTTCGGGCATCTGGTAAGGATGCCCCCTGGGCGCCTCCCTAGGGAGGTGTTCCAGGCACGTCCAGCTGGGAGGAGGCCTCGGGGAAGACCCAGGACTAGGTGGAGGGATTACATCTCCAACCTGGCCTGGGAACGCCTCGGGATCCCCCAGTCAGAGCTGGTTAATGTGGCTCGGGAAAGGGAAGTTTGGGGTCCCCTTCTGGAGCTGCTCCCCCCGCGACCCGACCACGGATAAGCGGACGACGATGGATGGATGGATGGTAAGGATAACAATAAGTTAGGTCTGGCTGAAAATGTCCAAGGATTCTCTCCGGTAGTGTGAAGAACAAATAATAACTAGACACTGTCTCCTCAGCACTAGCAGCTTTACCTTGTGTCTCAGTGTCTTTTATTCCTCAAATGTATTGAAGCAGAACAATCCAATGATAGAACCAACCCAGTCTGAGAAATAGTTCACCAGGATAAGATGCTGTCATGACAACCAGTGGTTGAAGGATCAAATCCCAGCTAAGTCCTACACTTTTTAAATGTCTCTCCTCAGTGATGTGAACGTTAAATACGACCTCCAACCAGACCAGCTCCAGCATCATGTATAGCTCAGTATGATAAACACCTTGTGATCTGTTCAGAAGGTTGTGAGTTCAACTCTTTTACATCAGTAAAATTTAAGGTCCAAAACCCAAAATGAAGAAGTCAAATACACAACTAAACAGACTTGTATCAGATCTGCTAGCTCAGTGTGATGGAGTGTTGGATGAGAAACACAAAGGTCATGGGTTCGAATGCAGGAACAGTAAGTTTATTTTGAGCTCTACACCCAGAATGACAAAGACAAATACGCCCGGAGAAGTGATCCCTGCGTACATGCGTGGATAGCGCGGTTGGTTTGTCCTCGACACTAAAGGCGCCGGTGTCGGGTTCAAGACCAGCTCGCTATCAACGACTGTGCAAACGCTTAGATAGGAAAGAGATGTTAGGAAAGGAAGTGCAGGCAAGAACAGAGTAGGAGAATATTAAGACAAGAACAGGGTAGGAGAGTATTAAGAACAGGCAGGAATTAGAGAATGGAAGAGACGAGAGTAGAAGAACTCAGAGAAGAATAGGACGACTCAGATAAAGGAAGAGAGAAGAATAGGCCGACTCACAGAAAGGAAGAGACCAAAGTAGAAGAACTCAGAAAGAGAGTGATCACAGCAGAATTCTTTTTGAAAGAATTTATTTTTTAGAATATTGTTTTATGGACAAATAAATAATTTACGCCCACTTTTATAGTGTGTACAACTGTGTAATAACACTTTTTATGACTTTTTGATATATTTGTTTGTCATACTACGTGTTATAACAGTGTTATAACAATGTAATAACTATGTAATAACACCTTTTGACATTTTTATGACTTTTTTGGAGATTGTTTGACATAATACATACTATTACTTACTTCTTTTATTACTTTTTTCCATGACATACAATATTATGAGCATACAGTGAGTACGGTATGAAGAAGGCATGAATGGAGTGAAGGAACTTCTCTGTTGTGGTCCGGAAACTCTGCACTCATCTGGGGAGAAAACAAGAGAAAGCAAGAGTTTATTGGATTGTTCTGCTTCAATACATTTGAGGAATAAAAGACACTGAGACACAAGGTAAAGCTGCTAGTGCTGAGGAGACAGTGTCTAGTTAACATCAGTTAGTATCTGAGCTGCACCCTAAGGTCAACTGCCTGCAGCTGCACTGCAATCCAGCTGACACAAAGACCGTAACAAATTAAATGTGTGATACATATTAATATCTCACGGCTGCAACCGGGGGTGAAAGGGGTCCCATACTCCGTATCACTAACCGATTCAGTGCCGGTACGCAGGAAGTGGGAACAGTGGCCGCCTGCCAAAACCCCCACGTACAACCCGTCACCATCACATTTCCAACAAGAAAACACAGCTGCTGACATAAACAACAGTTCATTTTCTTATGAATGGCTTCTAAATTGTTTGACCTGTGAGGTTTTAATCCATGCTGGAGGGAACCGCCTGTCCAAAGCTGTTGAGTTACTGCTGGCTAACGTCAACTTCTCCTACAGCTGACTGCCTGGTATTCAGCGCTGGGGGTCGTTGATGGCAAAAATGACCAGCAAAGTGGTGTGGGTCTAAACGTTTAGTCAACCTTCACAAACCATTCTGTGGCACTTTCACAATTTAAATAAATGATTTTATATACATGATGCCACGTACTTCTAATTTATTTCTACCCCATACAGGCGTTAAAAAAAATGCAACGTGTGTGTTCAGGGATGCATGAAGCTGAGGGCGGGAGGAGAACAATATTAAGCGATGAAGGTTGGGGTTAGAAGTACCAGAAAGAACTTCCATCTACTTTTACACTTGGCTGCATCATTTTCAGTGTTTTGTCTACAAAATGTCAAACTCAAAAGCCATCTGAGTGGAGACGATGGAAGCAGCTGAACGTTGTCAGAGATTTAGGAGAACTAACAGCAGCACTACACCACCAAGCCGACCACACTCACACGTCTTCTCTGACAGCTTACCAGCAACTCTAAAACTAACGCCGCCATCGTTGTCATGAGCTAAACGACATTCAGCTTCAGCACAAATTTTCGGACACATGTCACACATTGCTTTGTGTGTTTACTCCTTCAAAAGCAGACAGACCTGCCGAGGGCTTCAAACTCCAACCTTCTGAACACCAAAGCAGCCACCTGACCAGCGGCTTTTAGAAGATGAACACAGGGAAGACAGCAGCTTACACTCTGCTCCATCACTACACAGTCTTATTACACTTCTTCAGCACAACACAACACGACCTGGGTCCAACATACACAAGGTAACACTGGAAATATCTCTACCACCAGCAGGAATTAAACCACTGACCTAACAACACAACCGTGTGAGCCATCAAGTCTTTTCTCATCAACATTTGGTTTGACGACATTTCCACAAACAGCGTCTCAGTTCCTCCACATATATATTAGAATCCTTACTGTGGACAATGTTGTTGAGATTCTCTGTGTGACCAGACTCTTTCAAATGAACTCCATCCCTCAACATTAAACACAGCAGCTGTTAACCCTGAGAGGAAGCATGTCCTACCTCAGAGCTTCAGCACAGACAAGATGTTCCTTCAGTCGGTCTGGAGAAGCTCCCTCTTCTTCCCAGATGGCATCCATTGAGGCTGCACATCTGCAGCTACGAGACAAATAAAAGCGCTGCAGTCGCGACACAGCTGACAGTCAAAGTAAAAGGCATACAGCAACAATCAACTGTTATGTAATGTATAGTTATATTTATAGTTTGCATTAGCACTGGACACGTGGACATGCTCATGAATACAATGGCAAAGACAAACCTGCGGACTTCCGGCTCCCACGGACCATGTAAACACCAGTCCACCTGCAACCGTCTATTTGCAGAAACACAAACAACACCAATATAAAACGCCATATTCCTTCTCACAGCGATGCATACTTCTCTCCTAGCATCATTCCGGTGAATGTGACCGCGGGGTCGTTTGTTTGTTCGCCCCAAACAGCCAAAGTACCAACTGTACAGACGTTAGCATCAGCTAGCTGTGAGTTAGCAACGGGACACAGGAACCGTGTGTTTGTTGTGTATCCGGGCTATGGCGAGTGGATAATGCCACGGATGATTATCGCCTGAGGAAAGAGACTGCTGTGCGGCATGCAGTCCAGCCTCTGACTGACCTCGTCCTCCATTCGTCTTTATGAAGATGATTCATAATCCATAAATCCATCCGCTAACGTTGCTGCATGTTCAGAGGTCGCAGGGTCGTCTTCGGGTCAGTTTGAAGTCGGCCGGGGGTCTGGAGTGTCAGTGCCACATGAGGGTCATCATCAGATACCTCTCATTTATCATCATCACTGATCTTGATCATTTACAGAGGCATACCAAAAGAAAGGAAAGGGTTAAGAACAACAAAACAAAAACTGAAAGCAAACAAAGCAGTTTGATTTAATATGTTTTTGATAAACAATCCAAATACAAATTTCTTTCAAATCACATTTGGTAAACACATTGAGCAACCCCAGCTTCAGGTGCTGGACCTCAACATGTACGACACACTCAAGATCCCATCTCAAGTTACTGTAATTTCACTGAGCAAAAGCTCAGGATGCTTTCAGTTGTCCTCTCAACCTGTAGAAGTTATGAGCACAAATACATTTCAGGCTTCATCCACTACTATTACTCTATTTATCCATTTCTGCAGCTGCAGTTGTGTTGGTATTTATCATGCTGAGCTGTCTGTGAAGATGGAAATGTTTGGGTTGCATGTTGTATTTATTGAAGTTTGAAGTTACTGAGAAGAAAAGGTGCATTTTGTGAAGCTTGAAATGTATATCACCAAACAAGATTAGTGGGTTATCCAGCCATCTTTGGACTTAACTCAATGAAATGACGATTGTAATTAGAATATATACAGTATACATTTTTTTTATGATTTACACACTTGAAACAAAAGAATGTACATCTCAAATCAATCACAAATACTTATTTTTATTTAATTCAACTATGCCTTTTTATTTCACTCGAGGGGTTTAACAGATGACAACTTGGCAGTTCTGTTTCCAATAAACTGGACAAGCAAACCGAATCATTGTGTTGAGTATTTCTTGTGTACAGCCTCATTCCAAAATGTTGTTAATCCACTTTGAAAAAGAAAAAGTTTGTATCTGAAATAAATCTGTATTTCTACATGTATGAATCTGCTCTTTCAAACTACTTTTTTTGGTAAACAGATCTCTTAAAAACGACCAATCACAACATGTTGCTGTAGGTGTGATTGTTCTTCAGCAAGTGGATATTTCATTTTGGAACAGAACTCTTCATTTCTTCACTTATTTTAGAAACATTACTCATGCCAAATCAGGTCACTGAATAAATGACATCCACACTTCTCACTACTTCTACTCTGCTACAGGTTTATATCATTCAGGATTCCCATTGGGTGAGGCTACGAAGATAGCAGCTGTTGGTTTGCCCCCCTAATAGTAGTGTAGACTTGTTAGTGTGTGCTGAGAAGTTTTATATCTTTTTTTGTATCCTATTCACTACAACCTGAGATGGACGATGTAATCTATTCTTAAAATTCTCTGAAGACCAAATTACACTCCTGATAAATAAATACAGTATTATTCACAATAATGAGACATGTAGTAATTCACAGTACTCAGCGGAGAAAAAGCAGGGAGGGGGGAATATGGTACAAGTTGACTCATTCAGTTACATATCTTTGTCAGCTGATAATACAAACACAGTGTGCCTCTATATTTACAAACCCAGTACATTCCTATCGCACCGTAGCAGGCACAGTCAAGTAGTAATGACATTTACAAGAAGATGGGCCGGGGCATGGAGACGCTGCCAACCAACAAACTACACTGCAGCTCGGCCTCAGACATCCAATCAGGTGGTGTTTACCATGTGGGACAATGTGTGTATGTAAAATATGCTTCAGCCTTTATCAATTCAAAAGATTGTAATAGATAAAGAAAAGTAGTTTGTATTTTCTCTGCTTTTGAAGGAAAAAAAAGAAAAGAAAATGCAAACGAATGTGCGTTTCCATCCACTATTGTACAGTATGTGTAGTAGTTTGGTTCATAGAGATACCATTAAATCATTGCAGAGACAACATGGCATACATTCTTTAAATAAACCAAAACATTAAAGTTGTGGGCTGTAAAACCAAAACAATGAGTGAAAAGAAGCTAAAAAGCTCTGTAGAGTTCAGGGGAATTGAAGATTATTATCTTTAGGCCTGTCACTACTAGTGACACCTTTCACATTACAGGGAGTCATTTGATGTATTGTTCATTTAAAATATTGATTAATGCAGCTTTAAGGTTATGAGAAATACTTTGATTTAAACCAAATTTGTTTTGTTTGCACTTAAGCAATGTGGACTGCTGTGGAAACATTAGAGGAATGTCAATCCATTGTTATGTATAGGTAGCCTTATAGTTTGCAGAGCAGTATTTGGGTTCAGCAACCTCTCCATGCTCAGGGCCCTGCTAGCCAGAGGCAGTCTGTCCTGCGAGGACGAGGCCCTTCTGGACACATTTCACAACAACACTAGCTGAGCAAGACAGAAGGGAAATCAGCATTACAGTGATGGTGAGGGAAAGAAAAGGAGAGAAAGAGCTGGAAAAGGGAGGAACAGAAAGGGGTGGCTGTGATGGACGTGGAGTAAAAAGGGGGGGGGGGGGGACAAAGGCTGGCGCTTGGGAAGGAGGGGCAGGCAGACACAGGTTGAACACTGCTGCACACATCATAGCCCTGGCCTGTGTTTCCCATAGATACACAGCAGCCGGCAGGGGACCAGTTCACTGCTACCAGCTAGTGTAACAAAGGCATCAGCTTGTACCAGTTTACAGTCAGCTTTCACTGGAAAGGGCTGAAGAAAGTACAAAACAGATGTCTAGGTTTAGGTCACAGGTGGTCTTAATATGAATTGTTTCTAAGCGTAGTCTGTGTACCAACTTACTTTTATATTTTCCTGCCTTTCTGTGTGTATCTATGGCTCACCATAGTGCAAACATCATGTGTGTCATGCTAAAGAAACAGACATGATCAGAGCACTACGCTGGTTTAGCGAAACTGAGCGGTCTAAAATATCAGGCACATTTTTTAACTTCTCCTTGTCACGACCATTCAAGTTTTGCTACGATATATATTTGGCAGCACCAAAATAAGCCTCTGTGGTCAAACTCTTGGTCGCCAAGAAAACCAGTGGCCTTTTTTTATTTCTTTTTTTTTATAATGGAAGGCATATTTTATATCAAGAGAAATAACTACAGATAGAAAAAGAGATATGTCCGTGGAAAGGCGCCATGGTATAGTACGATGAAATAAAAGAGTCGGTCCTTTCGCCCTTTTCCTCCCAAAAAACAGGAACATAACCAGCACTAAAGTTAGAAGAAAGCGATGAAATGTTAGCTGCAAAACACCTGCACAGGGCTGCAGGACTCTCACGTTGTTGTCATCTGAGGAGGAGAGGCAGTGGGAAGCGCTTTTTCAACAAGATAAGGACATCAGAGAGAGCTTAGCTGGCATGCTGAAGGCATTCTTTTTGAGCAGAAGGGTTGTTTCCTAGTAAATGTTTTCTGATTTTGTGTGTGTGTGTGTGTGTGTGTGTGTGTGTGTGTGGGGGGGGGGGGTTCTTTTGGGGGCTGTGGTGACTTAAAGCCTTGGTGGGCCGTCAGAAGCTCTCGGGCTCCTCCAGGAGGCAGGGCTGGGTGGACAGAGGCACGAGGGACGGGGACAGGCTTCGGAGGCCCATCCCGGAGCGAAAGTTGAGGTCCGGGGCTGGGAGTAGGGGCTTGAGGATGCTGACCAGGCAGAAGGCAGAGCCGCTGTTAGGGATGAAGTTTACCTTGTTGCGGTCGGGACACAAAAAGGGAGGGATGTCCTGCAGAGGTTTGGGCCTGGAAACACACAGGCAGGGACACATTTAGCCTTCATAACAAGTGTACTAATACAAATGGTGCCATCACCTATCAAAAGTGTATTATCATGTTTACATTGTTTGTTGGGGATTATTTTCAGCTAAGGATTAAAATTGTGGGAGTATTTGGGGCAGCAGGGCGGTGTATGTATGGTTGACTAAAAATAAACTAGTGTGTGTGTGTGTGTGTGTGTGTGTTTATGGTAATGAAGGAACATGTCACCCAGTGCAACAGTGTGTCCAATTGATGTGTTTTAACAGTTTGTGAGAAACAATGGAGCTCTATGGCACAGATGAATAGATCAGGCTTTGGATACACACACACACACACACACACACACACACACACACACACACACACACACACACACACACACACACACACACACACACACACACACACACACACACACACACACACACACACACACACAATACATGTTAGTAGATACATTCAGTGCTGGTTTGAGTGTGCACATGGGATTTGTTCACAATATCAAAAATATGACGTTATTCTTTATAGAAAACAATAAAACAAATTTAGAATATCAACAGACTTATTCTGGAAAGGTCTAGTTTTGTCAAATCAAACTTTAAACCTGTCTAACGTGTTAGCAAACAGCTTATTTACTGCTGGAACTGCAGACTTGATAATTCTGTGTGTTTATCAATACGAACGACACCTATCACATACAAGTAGTCCCTTGATTAATGTAAAAAATATTAATTATAGCACAAGTTATTCAACGCTTTTAAAGGCCGTTTTAGTATTTATTTCAGTCATTTCAGGTGCTGCTAATATCTTCTAAAATCAAAAGTATGTTTGGTCCAGAGAAATAGTCATGGGGAGTTTTCTACTCACGTGGTCTCCTCAGACACTTTGACTTTCTCGCAGCCCTCTGGAGGTTCTCTCTTGAACATGTAGCTGTTGTTGGGTCTGGGAGAGGCAGCATATTTTGGCAGCGGGGAGCAGGGGCCCAGCTCTGAGGACAGGCAGAGAGGGGAGACTGGGGAGGTCAAAGGTCAGGTCAGCAACAGATCACTCTCCAAGAGGCTTTGGTAGGGCGTGTGTGTATAATATGCATTGGCTACAATATGTGGTGTGTGTGTGTGTGTGTGTGTACGTTAGTCACCTTTGTCCTCATAGGGGCTGCCTCCAACCGTGTCATTGAGGACGGTGAGGTAGGAGGGCGAGATGGAGTCGGGACGGCTACTGCAGTTGCTATGGTTACCACTCAGGCCGCCCCCTGAGGGGGTCTGTGTGTCGATGCTGCGTGTGCTGCTGCTGCGCTGTGGGGGTACGGGTGGGGGTGCGCGGTGCCCATCTGGGACATCCTGTGGACACACACACACAAATGAGGTCACAATAACAACGTTGCACCAGGGGCTTAATCCCTGGACATTAATGATGGTAAGATTTGCATTGGTGCGCCAGCATCAAAGTGCATGATGCAAGTGCACCAATTAAAAAAGTGTGCACCGGATACAATTTGGGATGAACTCGCAGATGCATTGTTCAGAACATTAATATAGCAGTAAACAAATATTAGGTATGTAACAATATAGTAGAGTAATGGCACCCTACGGCAAAGAATGAAGTCACACTTCCTCTGTGTGTGTTGTAATCTGAGCTTCTCTGTTCTTTGTTGTGATAGCCGGTCCGGCCGTGCATGCATGCGAGTGCCTTGTGTGCTGGTATCTAACACGAGGGCCGTGACAAAGTATATGGCGAGTTGGGGAACGGCCTGTGAGAGCCTTTTAGAGGCAATTCCAAACCACTTTCATTTTATATGGAGTACAGCCCCATTAAAAAACTAATTACTAACTACTTTAGTAAAGAACAAAACATTATCAGGGAAGGATGGAAGGACATTTAACAGCACATTTTCAGAACACCCTAACCCCAATCTCTTAGTCAGTGGAACTCACAACAATAGTCTCTTCCTTTTCAGGGGTGTCTCGGATGATGATACGTTCAATCTCCTGGTTGAGGCCTTCCACGCTGTTGCGGAAACGAGGGGCCGATGACTTGGATATAGGGATGGGTATCAGGATGGTCTTGGGCATAGGTGACTGCAAAACACACAAGACCCAAACACACACATGGCTGCAGTTAATACAGATTATGCACCTGTTTACAGATGTTGCAGTGAGCAGGAAACTTTGAAAAATATAAAGAGATGCTTCATTGTTTTTCTCTCTCCAATACAATGAAAAACAAAATGGTACTTGGTATGTTTATGTGAGAATTTATACATGGACTGGTACTTTTGCTTTGGTCTCCTGCAAAAAATAAAATAAAAACACTTGATCACAAAAAGAAGTGTGACTAGCAATAACTAAAGTTACCTGCCTTTAAAAAAATGCAAAATGTACTGTTTTTTGCAATCAATAGATGCCACATTTTGTGAACTCTTCATCTTGATGTTACTTAAAAGAGTGTACCTGCTAGCTGGTGGCTTTTTGTATAAGTTAATGAGCTTTTCAAAAGGTATTGTGATAAAAGTTGCATGATAACTCAGCCAGTCCTCCTTTCTCTTTGTCTCATGAGGCCCAGAAAACAGGACAGCTGCACTCCAGCAGACTCCACAGGGAGCGTAAAACTGGCCCTGCCACTGTCAACGACACAGCAACATGACAGGAGTGGGCACTCAGAGTGTGAGTGTGTGTGTGTGTGTGTGTGTGTGTGTATCAAAGGAACCCAATTTAACTGACTTTTCATATACCAGAGGCTAGAAACCCTACGTCACATTTCAAATTAAAAGGAGACACACACAGAGCCAAACAGAGACATAAGGAAAAGTGGGACGTCCTCAAAACGTTTCAGGTCAGGGAGCCATCCTAGTTCCTCTCAGTTAGTTCCTGCCACTTGGCAGACATACACACACTCCCTCAAACACCCTCTATCGATCACCTGCGACTGGATGATGGCATGGCTGCCATTGAACGGGGACTTTCGGTCTTTATCCCTCCGATGGCGGCTGCTGCGTTTGCTGCGCTGAAGCTGCTGACGCAATTTGGCAATCTGGAGAGTTTCACAGGCAGACAGACAGACACTGTAAAGCAAACTTATAGATGTACACAAACGTATCTTGTTAGTAGTGGTGTGTTGAGTGATAACTGCTGCACAATGCTTAGAAAAACATTTATTTACAGCACAACAGAAAAGAGTATTTTTCTGTCCAGAAACTGACCTCCTTGAGTTGGTCGGTGCTCCCACAGGAGGCCGAGCGTTTGTGAGAGCCCCTCCTCCTCTCATCTGCCCAGGCCCTGGGGGTCTGACACAAACACACACACTTACTGGTTACAGCTAAATATCAAACATACAAGCACAACATAGATACATTTGGAGAGTCATAGGAGACAAAAAGTAACAAGAAAACTAGACTTGGATTCAGTAAATCCATAAATAATGCAAACTAGAGACCATCCTGAGATGGGATCACACTAGCCGTGACGCCAAAACGGTTCAGGGCCGTACCCCAATAGCCCTTTACCTACTTCCTACCAGCCTCACTTCCTAGAATTACAATACTAATCAAGCATTTAACTACAAACAAGTATAGTGGGTTTTACATGACAGCAACATTGTGTGTTTGTCAAGAAATGTTCTCCTAAGCGATGTAAAAACACCTGAGGTGGTTTTGATCTGTTTGACTGAGATCACCTGCTGTTAAAGAAAATATCTTCCAGCTTCTGTTTGACCTGAGTCTGGTTCAAAGTCAATGTGTGAGTGATCGTCAGAGACAACACAGCATGATGATGATGCAACCGTCTGCAATCTCTCTTAACCTCTTTGCATTGATTGCCTCCTTCATAAACACACATAGGCTACATCTTGCAAGCATTCAGTATGGCTTGTCTGAAGCACACACACACACACACACACACACACACACACACACACACACACACACACACACACACACACACACACACACACACACACGCACGCAAGCAAAGACAACTCTAACCATCTTGACTTTGCTTCACGTCAGTCAGTCAGTCAATCAGTCAATCAATCAGTCCACTACTTGGTCCAGACTAAAACATCTTAATAACTATTAGATTAATGCCATGAGATTTTGTACAGACAGTCATGGTCTTGTTATAAATGCAACCCACTGAAATTGTTTCACCTCACTGGCTCTCTCATTTCTGATAGATCAACTTTAGGTAATTTATGATATTAGCACTGTTTAAATACAAGATACAATTTGAAGAGGGAAACCAGCCAAGCCAGTTATCTAATCTTTCCAAACATTTCACAAAAACAGAGGTCCATATTTTCAATCCGACAGAGGGGTCCTAACGTATGGAACTTTTTTTCTATTTCGTGTAAATGAAAAAATCTACAGGGCATATTTAAAATGCACACTGTACATATTAAATATCATTTCAACAGTCTAATTTGTTTCATATCATTTAGGTTGTAAATAAGCCCTTTTGGATATCTTTGCACATACATTTGAATAACTGATATGTTATTTGTTTGATTTTAACCTGTGAATGTAAACAAAACTCAAACTCATGCACCACCCACCTCAACATCACACACACAGACATTAATGCCCCCCAGCACTCACCTGCGTCGCTTTGTCCCTCATGTAGGGAGATTGTTGGGGCTGGCTGCCGTCCTGAGGCCAGGGACCTGTCAGGTGAGAGCCAGCGAGCGCGCCCTGTGAGGGCCACAGCTGGACGCGATGGCGGGAGACCGGGAGGAGAATGAGGAGCCGAGTGCTCAGAGGGAGAGGAGGGGGACGCCGGACGACGCGGAGGAGAAGCACAGGAAGATGTGGGAGGTTAAGGCCACTGATGCAGTCTGAGGAGGAGAGAGAGAGAGGAGCTAGGTCTGCCTGTAGATGTAAACAAATGATTTGTCGACACGTGGTAAACACATCAACAAATCAACAGACACACAGCTGGCCTGCAGGATAAGCTCATGACTGTCTTGCTCTTGTCTGTCTAGGTTTGTGTGTGTGCATTTGTGTCTATGAGTGTTTGTGTTGCCAGATAGATGTTAATCCATCCCGTGCTGGGCAGAGCGGATATGCCCCCCTTAAAGTCTCACACAGCCCTCTAGTTAATGGCATTAAAACAGCTTAAAGCATGGCGGGGGAGGGCAGGTACCTCAGCCTCATTGACCCTGATTCTGAGCTGCAGCAACATGTTATGCATGATGGGTGCACGGGTCCACTGTCACAATACACCTTTAGAAATATCCAATACTCTTTAAAACAATGCTTTTAATGAGGATTCATTACCTAAAGCAAACCTACGTAACTTTTGCAGCAGGCACTTTGGCTTCCAGTAACAGGTAACACGGTAATGATGAATGCTAAAACATGGTATAACAGTAACACAAGTCGAGAAGAGTGACAAAGTCAGCAAACAGCCTCAATAGTATCAGTTAAAGCAATATCTACCTAATGTTAGTTAGGACTAGCCACCATAACAAGTGAGGCTGTAGCAGCAAAAGTCCTGAGTGTATTGAATTGAGCAAAAGTGTGTTTTTACTACTTATGAGTTCAACCTTTCATTTGTAAAAGGACAAAATTACTATTTCTTTATTCAAATATTATGTAGTGTTTCTTTAATTTATCCAATACAGTTTTGGACATCTCAATGGTGAAGGAGGGTTTATTGTGGGGCACAACAACTGGGGAACAAATGGATGCTTATTGCATTCAACTGCACTTTAAATTGAAAAAATCCCTTTTATTATTATATATTGCCAGTTTAAACAACAGAACAACAATGCAACATGCACGCACGCACGCATCCAGACACACACACACACACGCACACACACACGCACGCACACGCACACGCACACGCACACGCACACACACACACACACACACACACACACACACACACACACACACACAAATACAAAGCACCTTGCAGGTTAGAGAATGCATTTATTTTTTTAGCGTGGGTCCTCCCAACGGGAAGTGAAAAGCTACCCAACCCTAATATCAACACAATGCACATGCAGCATGTATCCATACGCACAAACACACAGCATCGTCTGGCAGTGCTGGCCCAGGAGCTAAATTTGGCAGGGGCCTTGACCAGAACACATTGCTGTTGCTAGGGACCAACAGATCTTCATTAACACACAACCATGTGTGTGTGCGCGCGTGTGTGGGTGCGTGTGTGCAAACAGGGATTTGGGCATCAGCAGTCTGATAGCAAAATGCTCAGCCTTCTTTATTTTTACTGCTGATTTTCCTGTCTGTACACACACATCAGCAAACCACTACAATGTACTGATGGCTGACAGCAATAGTAGCACTGGCAGTAGTACTAACAGTAGTAGATATTACTTGCTAGTATCTAAGGTTTGTGGGGGATATAAATTCAAGGCTTTTGGAAGGAGCTACACTGTTACCACCTGAGGTCATTTTAAACCAGATAAGCTCAGAACACAAGACAGACTACAGCCAAGAGCAAAAGTGGGACAGCCAACTTGCACACAAAGTAATAAGCACAGGATGTATACCTACTATTTTCTCCATTCATTAATCGTAGTGTATAAAATATCAGAAAATGCCACAATCATAATTTCCCAAAGCCCAAATTGATGGCTTCAAATAACTTATTTTGTTCAACCAACAGTTCAAAACCCAAAGATAGTCAATTTACTCTTATACTATTTAGAATAGAGAAAACTGAGAAGACCACTGAATATTCACATTTAAGAAGTCAGAAGCAGTGATATTTTTGTCACTTTTGCTTAACAAAAGACTTAAAATAGTCGTTTAATTTTCTGTTGATTGACTATCAATTAATTGTTACAGGTCTAGTTTACACTTTGCACACTGTCTGCCTTAACTGACATGTTTTCATTCAACCTGGCTGGACCAGGACTGCGTGGGTGTGTAGGCCTATACTATAGACTGATTGACTGACATCTTCCTGAGTCTCCTGTTAGATTTGTTGCATCTGTTAGGGCCAGACAAATTACACCAGTATCATTATTATTGGTAGAATATATGTGTGATCTAATAAATTAAAATTCCATCTAAGCACCGGCCCACCTTCCTACCTGAGCAGAGATCTAATCAGCTGCAATAACTGAAATCCCCTGTGTGGGTGTTCAGAGGCTTTATCAACCACACAAAACAAAAAATATATATTCATCTTGCAATTGCTCGGTTTTTTAATCAAAAACAAGGGCTAAAGCAGAGATAATGCTTAAAATATACAATTGTGGGCCTACACAAATCTTGACTAAGCTTCCATTTGAATAAATACAATACTTAAACTTAAAGATTGCTCCTTGTATATCAAATCCCCATGCAATCGCATGTACAGTAATATGTAGGCCAATTTTGTTTACTGGAGACACGCATGCAACCCCTCCCCACACACATCATCCCCATCCCCATCATCAAAACATACTCCATGCTAGTATTAAGACTTGAACCCCATATGACAGAAGAATACTATCCAGGCTCATGATGTTTAAAATTAAATATGTGTGTGTGTAAAAAGAAACAGTACTCACCTGCAGAAATGTGATCAAACTGCGCTGCATGCAAAGGAGCATGGAGCTCTTCAGCACCTCAGCCCCTGTTGATATTTTGCTGCTACTGGAAGATGCTAAAGAGGAGGTGGGAACATACAGGGCAAAAGGACGACAGTGCCGGCTACAAGCGAGAAAAGCCCTCTTAGATGTAAACAGGCAGACATAGAAAAGATACTAAAACGTCTCCGCGGGTATAGTGGTGATCCAGTAGGTGTCAAAATGGGCGTTGCTGAGTTCGCTCCCTGCCTCCTCGTCGTCGTGGAGGGATGTTTTTTCTCTCCCGGCTGATGCGGCACGATGGCTGAAGCAGCTACCAAAACGCTTTCTGGTCGAAACAAAAATTAATATAAAAAGAGAAATGTGCGTAGTGCACCTGGCAGAGTGCGTGAAATGTCGGAAAACGACGGAAAAAATTACAGCGGGACAGAAAATACAGAAGGGATAGAAAAAGAAGGCTGTGATGCTGGGCTAGCCTCGGTTGACTGGAGAGGGACCAGGGTGAAGCACGGCGGGATAAACACTACAACTTCCGGTTGTTGTTTTCAAAGTAAAACCAAATGTCCTTGACCAAGGCACTGGGGAAATAACTGGAGCTGGTCCCCGGTGCGGCTGCTGCTCCTGTGTGTATAGATAGGATGGGTTAAATGCAGAAGATACATTTCATGTGAGTGCTGAGAAATGATAAAATAAATCTGAATCATGTTACACTATCTTGAAGTCAGATCATGTGTTACAATAGTTTTAATCCGCCATATTACAATGATGTGTTTAAATGTTGTGTATTCTTTAATATATGTTTAATGAAATTACCACACAATCTGGGACCAGTGTAGCAACAGAACAACTGGAGATTGATAAAAAGGAGGATTAGGATTTTTTTTCTCCGACCACCCTGCAGATTATTTTGCATATGACACATATGTAAAATAATCTTTATATAAAACACATATGCCACATTTTATAATACAAAAAAAATAGTCCATGGTAAACACACACTGCAGTTTTGTTGCCATACAAATTTGAGCTCCCTAAAATGTTGTGACATCTTGCACTTGCAAGTACTATACTTGACAAACATCATACTAAGGCCACAATTGAAAAACACTCCCAGTAGATATTTGATATTATTTTGAATGCAAGGCGGTCACTTTCCGGTCCTGTCGTGCTGTCCTGGCTACCTCTAGCTGACTTGACGCTGCCGAAGGAGAACTCTGACGTACCAGCGCTGCACTGCTCGTGCTGATGATGCAGTTGCTAGGGCGCGTGGAGCAGACGGAGCAGAGAAGATGTGAGGTAAACAAGTGGAAGAGAGGAAATGTCCCCCTCCTGTGTCGACTTTAGTAACTGATGGTAATTCTGGGAGACCTGTTTGACAGGGCTGCACAAATCTGTATTTAATCCATTTCGGACTCATCTTGTCTTGTCTGCATAAATAATAATATTGTTACCAAAATGGTACCCAAAAAAGGTTTATTTGGGAAAAATATTATGTTTTTCCTACTTTACATAGCCTACCTGTATCAATGGCCTACAAAATATGAAAACATTAAAATGCACACCTGAGAAAAATAGAATAGACAATACACAGCCATCAGTGAGATGTTTTAAATGAAAAGTGCAACATTTTGGGTAAACCTCAATCTTAACTTCTTTATACAATCACTACTGATATTTTTCCAGTTACATTACTTTCTAAAGAAAAGGCCTGAAACCCAAATGAAACATGTCCTTAACAGATATAACCAACAATTGTTTCATACATTTATTGAGTTTATTTTCTTCCATATTGACTTGAAAATGTTTACAGAAACTGTACCGAGCAGATGCATAGCAATGGAATCAAAGGCTGTGTCCATTGAATGCAAAACAGAATTCCATAAAAACGATGCAAATATCAATGCAATACACATACATATGTTTTTTTTCATACAAATTACAGATTACAAAAACATAAATGAGATATTTTCATATGCCCTGAAGCAGCGCTGAAAATACAGAATGAGTACAATGACATTTCAGCACGCCTGTACAGCGCTAGGCCCCAACAACTCTAATGCTTGCTGACGTAAAGAAACACAACACGTTCACACTCACACACACTGAATCAGTCATTCCAACATCAAGGGATGAGACAACAAGAAGCAGAAATAATATCCAGCGTGCTTCAGAGGAGTTTGGTATCTTTTAGACTAGTTTCTGATTTCCAACAGAGTTCAAAGAGCAGAGTCTGGGCTTTCTAGTGTTTCTAGTCTTTCAGTCACATACAGACAGCTAAACACACAGTCCACAGTGAGGTCAGGTGATAGTGATACAGTGATTGAGTCGGCCACTGTAACAGATCCCTCCACAGATTTGATTCTGGTGATTGTAGTGTTAAAAGACCCCAGAGTTTGAGTCATTTCCTGGTGTAATTGTGCAAGCAGAGGAGTTCCATGAAAACCCTTTTTTTCAGTAAGTTCGGATTGATTGTTAGTGTTTCTGCCCCCCTAAAAATAGTCCAGAGAAGAAGGAAAGAGTAGGATTGTCATCCATTTTCTACTCTTGAGTCAGGGGGTGATAGCATACAGTGGATTGTTTACAAAACGATTGTGACAATTCATAAGTGCAACAGAGATTAACATATTAAAATAATGACGGGATAAAACAATGATCAAAATAATGGAAGCGATAAAAACATCGAAAGCATCTAAAAGCAAAATCCTATTGCACAATTAAAAATTCTGATACAAAAAATGGATACAGTCGGAAAAAAAGGACAACAATTGGTATTGCATACAAATCAAGGAAATAATTTTTTTTTTGTTTTAAAGTAGTTTGTTCCGTCTTTTAAGACCATCAATTCTTTTACAGTGCCTACTCCCGAACAATGCTTGATACGGCAAAGTACAAGAAAGAGAACGCTCAAAGGGTTGATTGTTTTTCAGCCTTTTTAAGTTTAGAGACCACTTCTTGTTGTGGTCGCAACAAACAGGATTTTCTAAACACTGATTTTAGTCGGTTCAAAGTGCACATACAAAGAAAGAAATCCATTCAAAACATTGCTATGCTCATGAGGATGAAAAAGAAAAAAAACGACAAAGGGAGATTAATAAAACGCGGAAACAGAAGCGGATGAGAATGCTGCATAGCTGGATTCCATTTAAAGCAATGCCGTCATCAGAAAGACACAGGAGTGAGACAGACCTAATTACTGTACACGATCAGACTCGACTGTTAGTTCACAAGACCCTCCATAGCTTCCTCTTGCTGATTTAGAGCAGAGAGCTCAACAGACAGAAACCAAACGCTCTTTTTTCAGTCTTGCCAGAGGGCCTGAGTTCACACCTGCGTGTCGCTGGGCTCGCTGGCCAGGCTTCCCCCCCGCAGGTAAATAGCCGAACTGGACTTGGGCCGGTTCTGACTGTGAGCTTGACCACGGGAGGACCCGTTGTTGTTGACCTCAGGCCCCCTGGTGTCTGTGGAAATGACCCATGTGGTGGGTCGCCACTTCTTCAGGGAATAAGGCGTTTTGACGCGCTTCTTGATCTTGTCTCCTGTCCCCAAGGCTCCATCTGGCTGAACCAAGCCCTCCCCTGGAAAACAGCAAGGAACACCGATCAGTACCTTGTTGCAAGTTTCTATACCAGTGTACATGAAACATGTACACAACCAGTCTCCTTTAGGTGGCTGTGTACGTGTCCCTAAAAAGGTTGCGTAAGCATGACTGCCGGTATTTATTTAGTCTGGCTCAACGTACAAAGGAATTGTACAACGTACAATTTCCAGGATAAATGCCTGACATCCGGCGCGTCCGCTCTCTCTGTGTGTTGCCATTCTCAAAATCCCCTTGCTTCGGAAAACAACAAACTTCGAGCTAGCAAGCTACACGCTGAAAATGTTAGTATAGTTTTGAGGAAAATTTGGATCGGGCAACAATGCAATAATCAACCAAATCGTTTTAAGTAATTTATACAATAAACATGTCAAACGTTTGTATGGTTTCTCCAATGTGAGGATTTGCATCTTATAGAATTTTAAACTGAAATACTTTAAAGAATAACTATATTGTTGTTTCTGTCAACAAATCCCATGTGCACATTCAAACCAGCAATGAGTGTATCTAGTAAGAAGTATTGTGTGTCTATAAAAGCCCAATGCATCTTAAATCTCTGAGCCATAGAGCTCCATTGTTGTTCACAAACTGTTAGAAACACATCAATGAGCCGCATAGTTGCACTGGACATGACAATCTGGTGTGATGTGTTGGTGTATAAGATCACCTAGTGAGGCCAGATCCTGTGTTGTGAAGGACAGGTCCAGGGAGTTGGGTCTCTCAGGCCTGCGGGCTCTGGGCTGCCTGAGCAGGGCTTCCCCTCTCATGGTGACCGGAGCTTCTCCCTGGGGCACAGCGGTACCAGATCCCGACCCAGAGCTTTCTCCTGGGGGCCCAGTGGTTTCCCTGCTTCCTCCCTCTCCGCTCCCCTCCTCCTCACCTCCATCACTCTCTCCTCCGCTCTCCCCGTCCCCCTGGCCGTGGCCGGTGTTGCTGTTGTTGTTGTTCGTGTTGGGTCGGGCTGAGCGGAGAGCTGCGACACTCGCGGACGCGTCTCTCGCATCGGGATGCTCTCGCTCACGGCTCAGGAGTGGCTCGTGTTCATCAGGGCTGGCTGTGATGATGCCGAGGCTCAGGCGGCCGTCGTCTGATCTCAGGGCTCCGGATCCGTTCTGAGTTATGCTGGATCCTCCAAAACCTGTGGCTCCACCTGTGGCCACGGACAAGATCCCAGCGCTGGCGTGACCATTAACAGCGGCATTAACGTTACCATTGGCGTGCGTGTCTCGTAGACCGGGTGTGTTGTTTGTGCCTGTGCCCCGATGAGCCTCTACAGCTGTGTTTGTGCCCGTTACTGCACCAATGTTCATCTTTGTTCCCTCCACCTGCCGCAGGTTGGACTTCCCCGAACGTCCAAACTTGAACCTGAGTGAAGACGATGAGGATTCCTTCTTGGCGGGCTTGGTGCGCAGGGGCAGACTGGACGGCCTCTTGGGCAAGTTCTGCTGCTTAGGCAGGGGAAAGATGGTGCTGGGCATGGGGGTAGCAGGGTCTGACGTGCCTGCGGCCTCACTGGCCATCTTTATGAGGGGGTAAAGGAGGCTGGAGCTGCCAGGGCTCAGTGGATCTGGAGAGCAGAACTGCTTCTGTGAGTGCTCCATCAGGTTCTCGTCCGAGCTCTCCTTCAGATTCTTGTCCACCTCTTTCGGGTCAAGCTTGGTGGTTTCCAGGTCTTCCTGGGTCAGGTGAAGGCAGACGGGGACAGTGGTGGTCCCTGCAGGTCCCTCAGAGTCCGAAATGATAGTGGTGGTTGTAGTGGAGGCGGAGGGGCTGCCTCTCAGGCCCATGCTGGTGCTGCTGCCCTCTGGGCTGGGCAGGCGGGCGTTGGCTTGCTGCTGGCGCTCCTGGTTGATGGAATTCCTGTTTCTCTCTCCGGTCCCAGCCCCAGCTCGACCACTCACAGAGCCAGTGGTGTCAGCCTGCGTGTTCTTGGTAACGCCCTCATGCTCTTCAATGTAAGTGGAGGGGTGGTCTGTGTACGGGCCAGACTTTGGCGTCATACGATTTCTGGCAGAGAACATTAAGAGGGAAACAGTGCAGAAAACGTTAAAGAAAACATTTGAAACAGGTACAACAATGACATAGGTAGTTCTGTGTTCATGCCGACCTTTCATTGTGCAGTGTGGTGGACATGGGGTTGAGTGTAGGGCTGACAGACTTGGAGCGGTCCCATATGAGGAGCAGTTCTGCCAGTCGTTCCTCGGCACACTGTGCTGTGAGTCGGGCCTCAGCGTCCTGGTCCCAACAGTCCTCCATCGTCTCTTTCAAAGAGCGAACCGCCTGGAGGAGACATGGTTTTAATATTTAACAATATGAGCAAAATAAACACTGATCGCTATAGAAACATTTCCTGGAAGAAGGGATCACTTTAGCAGAGGATCTCTTCACAGTCACTATAAACAGGAAGCAGAAGTACAGCAACAAATTGTCACTATGTGCATGTCAGTATTGTTTTAAGACAGACGAGAGAAAGAATGATGCAACAAAGGTCCCTGGCAGGACCAGAACCGGGGATGTTGTAGATGGGGTCTTAAGCCCCATAATACCAGGGGTTTTTAAGCTCAGGGGAATCTTTAAACGATAGGTTCACATTTTTTCAGCTCTATGAATACAGTTATTGGTCGCTGTAATTGTTCCTCCTTTCCATACCGAATGCAAAAAGATCCCTTTATAGGGTAATGTCAATGAAAGTGATCAGGAACTCACAGCTGTCATTCTGTGTAAAACATGCATTCCTAAATTCAGCCAAAACTAGTACAAGTCTTTAGCAGTGTGGTAGTTAAATTAAGAGGGCATTTTCTAAAGTTAGTCATTTTTGTGCCAATTTCCTCTTTGTGTTGCTGTGTCTGCACTGCAGTTCAGCAAGTCATCACACTTCCAGGAAACACAGATGGGGAATTTCAAACTAAATAGACTTACTTTGGAGGATATTAAACACTATTTCCCAGCTTTATTCTGGTTGGAAATTAGCTGCATATGCAGAAGATAGACAGATACCTTTATCAATCTCCAGAGGGGATAAGGTTTACTAGATACTAGCATATCTATATATGAAATAATTTTTCTTAACATGTCAGAATTTGAATCTGGCCAGTGACCTTAATTGCAAGTTGTACCTCTCTTTTGCTCCCAGTGTTTCCTGTCTGTACTATCACCATCTAATAAAGGCAAAATACCCCAAAACAATCATCTAAAAAACAAAGAAAGAAAGAAAATTCTCAGAAAGGAAAAAAAAAAAAACTGCTGACAGTGTATTATTATTCAAGTCCAACGTACCAAACTGTTCTCTTTCCAGGCCTCGGGGAATTTGGGCCGTTGCTTCTCCCTAGATACCAGGACCTGCATGTCCTCAAACGTCGGGTGGTTCCCTGCCTCCGCCTGAAAGGCCATCTGGTACTCTGGCACAGACTCTCCTAGAGGTAGAACAGGAAGGGGAAGGATGAGTCTTACGCCAAAAACACACAGGACGCGGAAATGCTGGGAAGCGGAGCTATTTTCATTTCGGCAGCCATGCTATCCAATCTGTCTGGCCACACCAGCTGTGATCAGGAGCAGAGCGGCGTCTCCTCTATTTCTTCCACGAGCCGCAAGCGAATGTGTCTAGCCAGGTAGGTAATCACATACAGGAAGGCCCCAGCACAGCCGAATACTTTACAAAATAAAACACATTTCAAAATAAAAAAGCAGGTTTATGGTGATTGTGGAGAGGAGAAGGATCGCGTTGTAACCGCCGACGAGAAATGAATGTCAGGTATGAACAGCCAGGCACGCAATCGGGCACGAATCTACGCTTAAGGCCGCCGGTGTGATTTTGGCGTTAGACATCTTGTAGGTAGTAATATTCATTAAACCCAGCATCTTCGCAATTAATGACGAAATGTCAGGGTCTGCTTCCCACTATGATAAATGTGTATTTAATGGCTTTCTGCTGTATGTAGCGCGGGAGGGGCTCATTCTTGTGATGTTTGTGATAATGGCAGTAAAAAAATACTACACGCATTCATGTATTAGGTGACATGAAGCTCATCTGATCCATACAACTCAAAACAGACTTCACACAGTCCTTCTGTCTGTCTCACCAGGGAAAAGGTCAGTACATCTCATGAAGGTCTCCCAGTAGATCAGGCCCAGGGAGTACATATCCACCTGCTTCAGCGCTGACTCGCAGTCCCTCAGGTTCACCGCCCCCTCTAGGACCTCTGGAGCCATGTAGCGGATCGTCCCCACCTGGTAGACGGAGCAGGAATAAAAGGAGTTGGGATGGGATGGGGGGGGGGGGGATTTAGGAGGGGTGAATCATGAGAAAACATTTGTGATGAAAAATTAGGTGTGAGAGGAAAACAATAAACAACACAAGACAAGGTGAGAAATGATGTGATAATGTTCCAGATGATATACTTTTTTCCTGCAATTATCTTCTATTGCACTGAATTCAAAGCTCCTGAACACTAACCTCACTTATAGCAGCGTTTTCCTCCTCCCCGTGACGCGCCTGCCTGTTTCCTGTCAGCTTCATGGACAGGCCGAAATCAATGATGACACACGAGCCGTCAGCCTTGACGAGAACATTTCGGCTGTTCAGGTCCCTGTGGGAAACCGCTGGCTTGTACAAGTCTTGATGGATGAGAAAGGAGAAGTGGAAAATTAATGGCAAAAGAGAGGATCAGGAGAAGACACAAAACAAAAGGACTGAGCTAATTTATCTTTCATTAAACCTGTACAGCACTCCAACATGTTTTGCTTCGAAGATACAATGTACTCAGGCAGTTTTTGTGGTATTTGCAAATGAATGATAACATCCAGAAAATCCCTTCACATAGCTATGTATTCCCCTCATTACTCATTGTTCACCAAAGCATGATGCACTGTCAACAGACAGCTAAACCCTCTAATCTAATCTACAACAATGGGATTAAGACCATATCACAGAGTAGCCTCTGCCTGCAGTATTTTACCATCCAGCAGAGGGTGCAGTGAGGCAGACTGCGGTTGGAAGTTGTGGCAGCCACAGTTATCTGCTGCCTTCTATTGAAGTGCAGGAGTGGGGGAGGATGACAACTGTACCAAAGCCTGAGAGATTCTGCTGTTAGCAGCTACACACAAACACCAGCCCTCTCTTTTTCTTCTGTCACTTCTCCGCTCTGCCGATCACTTCAGTTTCACAGAGGGAAAGAACGAAGGGAGATCGACACTCCCGCTTGTATTTGTCACATGCTTGCACAAACAGAATAACTTCTATTCATTTACTTCAGACACTACTGCAAGTGTACTTTCTCCCCCCCTCACTTCTAAGCCTGTTTGATGTTCATCTGTGCTGATGAAGAGAAAGGAGGATGGTCAAGTGCAACCACCGAGGATGCGGTTTGGTGACATGAAAAAAAGAGTCAAGGCTTAGTTTAGTTGTCACTTTTGCCTCCTAAGAATGATTTCATTGAGCCACAGGGATATTCACGTCATCTGAATCCCTATCTTGCGTCCGCCTTCCCCCTACTTTGTCCCTCTCTCCATTTTTTACACTGTCTGAGGATAGCTTGAGGCCAGTCTATAAATACCCTTGGTTGGGAGTGCACGCAGTGTGTACGTGTGTGTTTGTCAAAATGCAGGGATACAAAGTGCTCCAAGCTAAACAGACCCACGTGGAGCTGCAGTGTGCATGTTGTAAGAAGGCTCAAGTGCCAGGCAGTTAGTCAAGCTTGAGATAGAAACACACACACACACACACACACACACACACACACACACACACACACACACACACACACACACACACACACACACACACACACACACACACACACACACACACACACACACACACACACCCCTAAACAGGGAACAAAAAACGTTTCCATTTTCCACTACAATTATTTCTATGCGTTTGTTTTTCAGTAACAGATGGAAGCAGCAGCCTTGAAACTTCAGCCTGAGTAAACTGTGAGCAGTTATGTAATTAACCCGTGTGTGTGTGTGTGTGTGTGTGTGTGTGTGTTTTCATGCGCCCTCAAGTTCACCTCCTTTGTAGAGCTCAGTGTGTAGGTACGCCAGGCCCCGGGTGACAGAGTGCGCGAGCCGGCAGCTGCTGACCCAATCGTTGGTCTGGATGCCCAGGTAGCGACTCAGAGAGCCCTGAAGAGGACATGAGGAAAGTGTACAGGGAAGGAAAGAGAGTGCAGGGAGTGAGGGGCAAAGGAGGGATGGACGAGGAATGTAAACAAAGGAGATTAGACAAAGATAGGGGAGAGATGGAGAGAGAATACAGAGAAAATCAACAACCAGCATCACTTGAAATGCTCTGACAGATAAGAAGACACACAGATGACAGGGAAAAACTAAATCTAAAAAAGAAAAGAAAACCCAATTATGGCTAAGGCTCACCCAGCACAATATGTTTGCCCATGCTACTGTGTTCAACCCCATCTCACACACATTCACTTGAATGAGAACCAAGCTATTTTTGTACTTACTTATTATTGTTTTACCATAGCAACTTCACCATCAACCAAATCCCAAGAAGGTCAAGACAGACAACTTGCAAAAAGATTATCTTCACATTTATAGTCTTGAGCTTTAAAAAAGGCAGGCCTTTAAGCTTAGCCCTTTCACAATAAAACTGACTTTATATAATAATAATAATATATATAGTAATATGCCATCAACACCCAAAAGAGGCCTTGCAGTTTCCTTGAGATTTTTGCAGGAGGAAGGAAATGTGAAATTCTAGTTTAAGAATTTTGTGTCAAGATGATAATTTCTTATGAGGAATGAAGACTCCATACAAATGTTTACAATAAATTATGGATATTATTAGTTTTCTTCCTCAATTATCTCCATCAGCCTTGACAATCTATTATTGGCCAGGCTCTGACACACACACACACACACACACACACACACACACACACACACACACACACACACACACACACACACACACACACACACACACACACACACACACACACACACACACACACACACACTTCATCTTTTCTCTCAAAATCAATTGCAAGGCAGTTCGCACATCCGCTACTAAAGAAAATGACATTAGATCCGTTTGTTTTAATAAATTATATTATCATTTACTTTAATGCATTTTATGTCTCAGTTTCCTGTCCTGGCTTGCACTGTGTTTCCATGACAACATGTATTAGCGCAATGATTACAATGCACAATGGGCTCCTTTCATAGGCTGACTTGTAATTATGGACAGTAAACATATTCAGTTCAAAAGGTAGCTCCGCATTCATATTGAGTTCCTGGAGGCAGTCTTCAGCAGTCAGTGTCAAAGTTTTCTATTGTTACACCAGCTGCATGCTCATATGTCTGCAGGAAAAGCTGGGATGGGTGAAATGATGCACTGAATTTACAATGACTCTACCCTGTCCATCCCTCAGAAGCCACATTGAAGTTCTTCCTACGCTCAGGCCTGCAAACTCATGTGAGGTTTTGCTGCTACCACTGTAAATGAAACATCTTTGAGTGTTGTTGGTCAAATTCTGTCACCTTTGGGCTCCGAGAGAGGAAGGCATTTTCACTGTTATCTCAAATGTTCTAGACTACACAATTCATTAAAAAAAAATTCTAAAAACTAATGGTTAGAAAAAAGTATTAGGGCTGCAACTGTCTGTTGACCTGTACCAAATGGGGAAGTGCTTGATGTCACCAATTTCCTTCCTTGATCCCTTCTTTCCTCTCTGTGGCACTTAAGAATTTAATGAGTGGGAGTGAAACTCCAGTCATGTAACAACGCCCACAACATGCATTGTGCATGCATTAATGGAACAAGGAGCAGCATCCACAGTGAGCTGTTAGATAAAGAGCTCCATGTCTTGGCAAGGTAACAAACTCATTTTACCATGTCCTACTGTTGTGTTGGGACATGCTGTCGTGTGCATATCGTGGCTGCCCATGGCATGATGGGAAAAAGTCAATAATTGACCCACTTCTTTACTAAAACAATGCAACCCCCCCCAATACTCACATGTGGGTAGTAGTCCATGACCAGCAGGTACTCTGTGCGTCCCTCTGGGCCTGTCCGCTCGTCGCCGGCAACAAACCGGGCGATATTGTCATGCTCCAGCAGAGGTAGCCGGTAGATGGAGCATTCATTGAGGAAATTCTGGCGGTTGGCTGCAGAGAACACCTTCACAGCCACAGGCCGCTCATCCAGAGAGCCACAGTAGACCGTGCCATATCTACCACGCCCAATCAGCTGAAAGAGGTAATGGTGGTGGCATGGAAAAATAAAGATATATATTTATAGATTTTTTGTTGTTGTAATTAGACCTTAGACCTTAAGCTCTCACTTGTCAAACACAAAACATGAAAACAGTGTGAATAAAATGATAATTTTGTTTGTGGTGCTTGCAGGAAGAGGGCTTGAGAACTACAAGAGGCAGAAACAGAAACGCATGAAGAGAGCTACACAAATGGAGACAGCCAGGCAGGCAGAAGGGAGATAGGTAATAAACCTAATTACAGGCGAACTGCAGGGTTAAACAGTTAAAATGGCCTCAAGTCAGTTCCAAATCATTCAATTAGTGTCCAGAATAAGCCAGAGCACAGCATGCCACTAAGGTCTAAACATTCTGCTTCAAAAGGTAATCTGCATGGGACTTAGAAATTAATTCAGGAGTGCATCCATTCCTGTGGGCTTTCCACCTCCACGTCTGGCTATAAAATATACTGTAAAAGCAGTGGACTCTGTTTTGTCTTTGAATAAGACTCCCTGCCCACCCCCACCACAATTAGTTTGATGTGAAATAACTTGTGCCTGCATTTGATAAGGCACAAGGACAGTGTTCTGAATTCAACTCCTGCCTGAAAAGATATCACTCTCTGACTCTCATAACTCTCTCATAACGTTCAGTACTGATCGGCTGGCTGTTTTTCTGTCTTAATTAAATTCTGAGACAGCTAACATTTCGCATTAGAATACATACTACTCTATTAGCATTATAGCCAATTTACTAGAAATCATACAGTTATTATTACTGTGGACCTTTTTTTAAAGCAGTTTTTGATTTACATCTGTTTTTTTCTGCCTTCCAGTCAGTTTTAAGATGATAACCAACTTGCAGGGACTTGAAATCTGCGCCAGACAACTCAGTGCTTGGTTCTGGGTTTGTCGGTAATGTTATCATTGTGTGGTAAAGCAGCTGAAAGCATGTATTGTCTGGTTCCATGTAGAAAATAAAATACACAAAGACACCAGCATGATCCTTTAAATTAAATATGCAGAGCTCTGCTGTTTGTAAAGATAACAGTTAAAGGGATTTTTCTTTAAAACTTGGGTCTAATTCTCATAATGAAGTCTATTCTGACTATGGGTCATGCTAACTTTGCAGTCACTTCGGTCGAGATTCAGGAAACACGACCTCAGCAAAACAATATCAGGAAGGGCAGCGCGAGACTGAAACTGCTTTCAGTATTACATAAATCATATCAAACACTTGTCTCTGACTCCGACCCAAAGTAAACACTGAAACTAGCTATTGTACATAACTGCATAGGAATCTTCTCCCGGGGCATTTTGCTGGCTAACCAAGCTAGCAGCCTATTAATTTGCACTTGCTGTTTGTTTACCTATATGTGGCTGTGGGTCACTGTCGGTTTAAGGCACCTGTCAGTGCAACAACCGTTGTGTCATTTTACAGAATGTCACATTGTGGCGATGGATCCAAGTGTCCAGAATCTCTAAAACGGAGGTGGTGAGTGTGAAGCTATTACAACTCATATAGGGTTGAAAAATCCTATTTTTTCCGATTTTTCATTTCAGCTTTCACCTGACAATAAGCTTGTGAGCAGCACCAAAACAGCCTTGTATTTCTTTGAAAATGTGTCTTTCAGTTGGAGAAATTATTGAGCTTGTACATGACAGTTAGAAAAGAAATGACAAACTGACAGATAGTGAGGTTTTTAGAAAAGTAAAAGTGTACTTTCAAAGTCACAGTTGCCATCATGGATCATATCACTGGCTGCATTTGTTTCTCCTGCAGGCCTTTAAATCCCTGATAAATTGGGATTTATAAAAAACAAAAAACAAACATCTGACCTATGCATACGAATATTTTGAAGACAGGGGAAAAATGGAACACAGATGGTGAGGTGGTGAACTGAAGCCAGTCATTGTGACTGAATATCATCCAGACTTTATTGACTTCCTATCACAATATGAGTTCTCCCACTTCCATATCAGGTTTTTGGGATCCTCTGTCATGTAAGCAAAATCCTATTTTTGTGCGCCCTGACCTGTCACTTAATGCGTCCTGCCGTGATCGGATGATAAAGGTCACATTGAAACGACAAATGTAACCGTAAACCTTGATGTATTTTTTGCCTCTATGCCTTTGGTTTCTCCTTTCTCTTTCAAACTCTTGTTTTCCTCCTTCCTTCACATACACACTCCCGGTTTGTAGAAAAAAAATAAATAAACATCTGACCTAAGCATATGAATATTTTGAAGACGGGGAAAATGGAACGCAGATGGTGTGGTGGTGAATCGAAGCCAGTTTACAGAATTTATATGCTAGAGGAATTATTATATGTATAATGATGCCTCTCACATTTTATGTCCGCTAAACTAAATATTTTGGCTCTTTCCTGGGCCAGAAAATTATAATTACAAGTTGGAGCCCGTCAAGACACAAAGACGGAGGTAGAAAAGAAGATACACTGTGGGCACTGACCTCCAGCAGTTTGAGATTGTCTAGGTCCAGAGAGCTCTCAGAGCCAGCAGCCTCCATCATATTCAGGTTATGAAGGCCTTGCTTACCATCACCTGCACACACACACACACACACACACACACAGTTCAGCAAATTTCAAAACATGGAGATGCATTTATACAAGAGATCAGCTCTGATTCCATTCGTTAAATTAATTGAACTTCTACCACAAACATTTAAACAGCCTTGAATAATGAATGTTCTCTGCTCTTCCTCACAGCGTGGCACCATGGTAACTCACCGTGCATCATGCGGTAACCAAAGAAGGCTGCTACAGCAACCACGGCCAGCACGGAGACTGTTGCCAGGGCAATAATTACAGTCTCGTCATGGCGCAGTGTGCGAGGGTCTACAAAAAAAACACAAATTACAAAAAGTAAAAATCAAACGGTAACCTTTATGTGGGAAGAGCAAATGGCAGCAGAAAGTCTGAGGAAGGCCATGTACCACAGCTGATATTTATACACCAGAGTTACCAGTTTATTAGGTACACTTGTACCGGGATGCAATCCAGTCCATCAGATCTGCAAGCCTCATGTTGTGTGTTGATTTAAAAATGAAATAATAATAAACTCCATAAAGTCACCTTCAATACTCACGGTGAGACACGCCATAAGCCTCTTGGCTTTTTGGCTCTGTGTGCACATATGTTGTTACTGTATGATTATTTTCTTGAGATTTAACCTGTTAGAATTTTGCTTTGTTTAATATGTTCTTGCTCTATTTTGTACAGTGAAAATTACAAGACAGTGTTGGATAATGAACTGCCGTGAACTGAAAGGTGTTTCTAACACCAACTTACTGATGCTGTTGTTTAGGTAAAAACTCCAGCAGGGCACTGCGTCAAAACTGGTCTTTGAAACACTTTTTGCCTGTGAGTGCAACATATTGAACATATGTGATGTGTAAAAATCAGTGGTGGGTGTGGGAAGAGAATGAAGAGAGTGAGAGAAAGAAAATATGTAAAAACAGAGAGAACACCAGAGAGCTGGTCAGATGAATTTGGGTGGTGGCAGGTAGAAGCAGTTAGAGGCGGCTGCAGTTCCAGCTGTCAGGTATTTGTGATTAATGGAACCTTCAGCTATAAGTACGGCTCCGGAGACAAACACGCACACAACTTAAATATAACAACGCTTGCCTTGCTCTTATATACCACTAGTCTACAAACTCTGCAGAAATTGTATACAAGTCCAGAGCAGCTGCCCAGATCTCCCGCATCTGTTACATTAGTCAACACACACTGGTGCTGCCGTGAGACACCAGCTTTAATCAATAATTGATGACTTTGAGAGCCTAAGGGGGCCTTTGATTGACATCCTAGCATATGCATGCACATACACACACACACACACCCCTGTGTGTGTGTGTGTGTGTGTGTGTGAGGGGGGGGGGGGGGGGCTGTGTGTGTGACACAGCTGCCCTCAAGTGCCCAGGTCAGTGAGTTCATCACCAACAAGAGAGCTGCACAGGAAGCCATCTGACAAACACAGGTACACACACCGACACACCACAAATCTGTTGAAAATCTCCATAATCTTAATGATATTGCCTACTTTTATATTACCACCAATATCATATCTCATATCAGATATTCAAAATATCTATCTATCTATCTATATTATGGTGGAAAGTAACTAAGTACATTTACTTAAATACTGTTAGTACAATTGAGTATGTACTTTTTCTTTTATGCAGCTTTATACCTCTACCCATTTCAGAGGCAGCCGTAGTTACTTTGCAATATTAATACAAAATAGAATCAACAAGTAAATTATGTCGTATTATTATAGATTACACTATCCAGCAGGTTATAAATAAGCTCAAATGAACTCAACCTTTACCAGAAGTTTAGTGAAGTGAAGTTTACACATGAATCCATCATTAATTATAATCTGATTAGATAACATATTCTGTATAATGAGTCATTTTACTTTTGGTGGAAATTCTTGTGTATTTGCTACTTTTACTTAAGTAAAATATCCGAGTACTTCTCCCACCACCTAGCCGTGAATGTTGTCATCCATGGTTCTTGGCTTGAGATCACTCAAACAGCCAACTGACTCAAACTATTTCCTACTTCTAAATTATACTGCCATGAATCTGCCCAGACATGTCGGGAATAAACAGAAAGAGAATTTAAAGTTTTCATACGACCCAAACACAAACCTCTCTGATCAATCAAACGTCCTACTAACGCCAAATGGTTCTCCCCCCCCCCCCAACTTTCTCCTGCCTTTATCTCGTCATCTGTCTACTAAGTGGAACAGTCAACGGCACGCCCGCAGACAGACAGACAGAGCAGACGCCTCGTAATCCGAGGAATGCAGAGAGACGACATGGATGGTAGACTGCGTGTTTGTGTTTATGTGTGGGTAGGAGAGATGATGAGCCGCCGCCGTCACCCCCACCCATTCCTCCTGCCACACACATTGCTTTCATTCACAGCTAAAACTTGAGAGAAAGGAACAATTACAGATACTGTACATCTGTTTGACACCTTACTAACAAATTCACCGACAACTTACAAAACACAACAGGCAGGCACAGATAAAAACAGAACTCAATATTGACCACTTCCACGGCCCTTTAGTGGATATAATCTAGTACTACACTGAAAATGGTTCTAGCATATCTGTCCGTGAACACAAACTAATTCTCTCTGCAATTCGTAGCTCTTAAGGTTCATAATGGATAGCACTCAGGAAACTCAGTTCTAAGCAATGTGGATGAATAATGAAGCAGGAGGAGGAGGAAGAGAAAAAAGTAGCTACAAGTAGGTGTAGGTATGACAGCTCTGACGATATCAAACATAATTTCATTCTTTTCTGTTAATAGCTTTGTGATTTGGAACTGTGTGGGCCTGCCTGGGTTTATCCTTCTAATAAATACTCTGTGTGGGCCTGCATTGGTTTTCTCCCATTCTTTTCTTTGTTAGTCATCTTTCATTCACCCCCCCACATCTAATGCACCCAACTGTATAAGAGTAAGAGATGATTGCAACCGTAGCAGAGACGTTAGAATCTCCAAATATGGCTCCCTGAGTCTATTTACCTATATGAAAAATAGGACAATATAACTATCTAAAATAAATTCAGGCAGTCTAGATCCAAAACAGACTTCCATTCAAAGAAGTCACAGCTACCTTCTAAATACAATACAACTCCTCTTTTAGTTTACCCTTGCAGTTGAACTGACCTGACGTCACAGGTATTCAGTGGTTAAGTGATTTCCCTGACTGCCTCCGTTTGCCAAAAATGGTCAGCATATAATTCAATACTAAAGCCTTAAGAGTATTAGTGTAGGCAGAGATCTGGCTCTGATTCCATCTGGATGACTTGCTTCTGTCGGTTAGCTGACCACCGGTCATATAAAAAGAAGATGCATCATGACTATGAAGAAATTATTTGGCAAGAAATTAAACGAAACTCGCTACAGAACAAGCCAGTATTGGATATCATCTATTGTATGACTACATGTACAGAGCATAGCGGTGATTGATTAACTGTGGTTCCACTTTTGTGCAAGTGTGCAAATATGTCCTTACAGATGGGCTGCGCCGTGGTGGGGCTGGGCGGTGGGAAGTCCTCTGTGAAGTTGACATTGCACATGTCGCTGCCACAGCAGCAGAAGTGGTATGTCCCATTCTGGATCTGTGGAGGGAGGTTGGTCACCACGCAGCGGTCGTCTTGGCAACCTTTGTGGTCACCCAGGTGAGTCCAGCAACCTGACATAGAGAAGTGACGGATAGTAATGATAGTTGATAATAATTGATAATACTTCAAGATAAATATTGATAGAATACTTTTCAGTTGTACAGTGAACCAAAAGGATGTCTTTTTTGATTGCGCTATTTTTTATACACATTTCCCACAGGTGGTCTATAGATATGAATGGTGATGACACAGCAAAAAAGTCACACCCACAAAAGCATGGTTAACGAGGTGGAGTCTGTGTTTCCAGATGGGTCGGGTGGGTTGCTGACAGGGAGAGAGGGCGCAGCGGGCATTATGTCCACGGCCCCTGGAAGCGGCGAGGTCCGGGGTGAGGGGGTGTGCTGACAATTTATGTTGCCATGTCAAAAAATGTGACCTTATGTTTTTGTGCATTTCTTTTTTGTGTGTGCATTTTTATGTATTTCTATCAGTATTATGACATCTTTATTTAAGTTTCTGATTACAGACAGGGTTAATACGGGGAGCATATTATTTGATACTTTATTTAAGATTTTTAGGGCTAGTGTATTGCGATCGATCAATATCCCCTATCAAAAAATGTTACAGCATGTGCAGAACATCTCGATAGGGAGCACATATCGGCAAAACCTCAACCTATGTTTATGTGAAGAAAAAAAGAAGGGTTGAATAGTCAAATCAGCCAAATTTGATTAAAAAAAGAAAACATCTGATTTGAGTACAGCACTAGTAGATGTATCTAAAAGTTGCACCTTGTTTGACCAGTCGCACTTCGCCTGGAGGACTTTTCTCCCACAGGCCAAAGCAGTGGCTGCCCTTGGCACATCGGATGGTGGTGTTCTCTGGGGAGACCCGGCCTTCGCCCCGCGCCACCCGCTCCATCTCCCACTGCTCCTGCTGATCGGTGAAGGCACACTCCCTCTCCTCACCCTGCGCCGCTGTGAAAAGACACAGGAGTTGGAGCTTTGCAGTGGCAACAAAGTGAATAAAACAGTTGGATGACATTCTAAGATGGAGGCAGGTTGTGTTAGTGTGGTGAAGAGAGAGGATAACACTTTATGTATTTACACATTATGCATTTATAACACACACACACACACACAAAAAATAGCTGTCTGGCTTGTGAGAGGCAGCAGTCTTTGCAGGCAAAGCTCAATAGCAATTTAAACTGTAGCCTGAATGACATAAACACATGTAGCAGTGCACATAAGGGCTTGAAACAACCCTTATTTAAATATTAACAAAAACTGCAAGATGACCATGAAAACACAGTGCAAAGAAAAAGAAATTAAACTGGTTTAAAGCCTATGGCCAACGTTTGTTTTTTATGTGGTTTACAGAAAATATGGATGACTTTTAGATGGTGTTAAATTGTGTGTTTCTTGAGTCAAAAGAAGAGCCAGAATGTGTCCAGTTGTGAAATGGACAGTTTACTTGTTGATTTGCAGTGAACGTCTGGGAGAGTGTGATGCCAGGGAGAATTAGTTTGAGCCAAAGTCAGAGTGTGTGTTTGTGTGCATAGCCTGCGTTTTGGGTAATTTCAGATAAGGGAAACATGATGTGCCAGTTTGTTTCCCCTACTCCCCAGCTCCTCCCTTTCCTTCATCCGGGAAGGGGGTGGGGGTGGAGAGTCTGCTGTGGAGGGGTGGAGGGTGACTGTTCCCTGCCCAAGGTCAAGCTAGCCTGTGTGGGCAAAAGGTGGCGCAATGGAGTGGTAGCTCTGCTGGGCATGCCGCCAACTTCTCTCCTCTGCTCCCATCGTCAGATAAAGCTATCAACCCTGGGCTACTGTGGGCCTCAGCTGCCCTCAACCTGTGGGCTTCTACTGCCTACTGTTCTGTGGGACTGACTTTGCCTGCAGGGGGAAGCACACTGTGTACATGCAGAGTGGGAAAAGAGTTCAAACTAAGGGTTAAGTAAGTGGAGGAATTTTCGTTTTGATAAGGAAATTGAATTTCAATGAGCCGGCAATGGCGCTGCCAGGGTTAGCAGTTAGATTCCCTATGGGGCAGACAATTATCTACTTGCATGTATATACAGCACATGCCAGCACATGCTCTGGGTTAAAATGACCACCAAATAGTACACTCATTACATCATTATCATACATATTATGTTGTACATGTTCTCACTGTATCAAACTAAAAGCTATAAAAAAAACAATACGAGCAAGAAATATACCAAATAAATACTGAGCATATGAACAAAGAAAAGCAATCGTCTCCTAGAGCTGGGTTTTCATTTCAGCCCACAACCAATCACTAGCTCTTTACTTGGAAGATGTGGAAAAACTAGCTCTACCATTAAACCAGAACATGAAAGGGGAGACATAATGGGCAGATATTCATCGATATCTGACTTTTCTACTGCTAAAGGGGATGATGAGCTCTGATCTATTGGAATCTGACAATTGATGATAAGTTTAAAGGAAATAAAAAACCTTCCAGGTCTTCTTTTTTTTTTTTTATAATGAAAAACAGTTAAAATTTCAATCAAAATATCTGTAGTACTACGAGGGCTAACAGATTGCATGTGTCATGTAGATATGGCCCAAGATTTGTTTGTAGAACAGTGCTTCATGTGCATCAATTGACCATTCGTGAAACCCCTCCCCTAAACAGCGATTGTCCAATTATTAAATTTTTAAGCCTTTCCAAAATTAAAAATACAAGAGAAATAGCATAAGGAATGGATCAAACCATAGGTTTGTCCTACAAACTACAAACAAACTACAAACACATGTCCGGTTTACTAGCTTACTTTAGAAATGTAAGTGTGGTAAGAGACTTGTACACTTTCTTTGACTGTAAATCTTAATCTCTTGAATCTTTTTAGAAGTTGCTGTTATCAAGCAATTTGCAAAACAAAGCACAAGGATAAACATAATGACAGTCTCAACAATAATCTTTTCTGCCTCAAATACATTCTTTTCTAATTATGACCCAGACCTGGGACCTGATTTATAAACGCGGTGCACGCACAAAAAAAAGACGTACGGCGCATTGGGATTTATAAAAAGCAAACTTGACGAAGAAGATTATATATTTGCGGGAAAAAACACACAAATGTTCTGTAATTATATTGCCATGTTATGAAATTTATTCTCATGAATAATACAATGAACTGGACAAATAATGTTTACACTGATACTGTTTTCGATGCCTCCGTCTGGCGGAGCACGTCGTTTTAATATGGTCATCATATACAGTATCAGTGTTATTTTTTTATGGCTTTAGATCGTTTTATTTTTGATTTAAATGTTTATTTTATTGTAGGTCTAAAGCATGTTTTAACATTGTGAAAGGTGCAATAGAACATTTTACTAATTACATGCTCCTTGCGCAGAACTATTTGTTATTTACAATTAGATTAATTCCGACACCTTTAGCTTTTTAGATACAACCAAATTGATGGGTAGAAAAGGACATGCCATGTGTGATGCCGCACAATGGCTGGTTTTGCAATGTTGGAAGATGTGGCAAATGGAGACAGACGGCAAGAAGACTTGCTGGCAAACGAGGACGAGTGGCCTCAGAGCCGGTTCCGACTGCCTCGAGCTGTCCTGTTGGATCTCTGTGCTGTTTTGGGCCCAGCGTTACAGAGAGGAGCACTCGGAGAAACCACGGCGTGCCTGTCCCACTTCAAGAGGGGTCAACTCCGGTGTCCTGTGACATAAACACTTTCTCAGAGTAGCGCTAGGTGTTTTTTTTTGCATCAACTTTAATATCGGACCATTTCTTTTTAATTTGGGCCACGGTCCAACCTCTGAGGCTGTGGCATTAACTGCATCTGCAACATGTTGTCACTCTACAGCTTTTTTGGCATTAGTAGCCCTCCAAACATATGTTCCTCTTTTCCACCTCTCTAACAAGAACTACAACTTAATATTGAGTGAAATTCCTTTGTTTTGTTTTCCTCTGTGCGCAAGATGTCGGTATTGCATATTAATTTGGGGCGTGTCACATCCTATGTTTCGTCGTACAGTTTTATAAATGAGGCCCCTGGGCTGTGGGTGAGGGCAAAGGTTGTAGAGCAGGAACTCTGGTAAAAGAGGAGAAACATAAGGGAACAATTGAAGGAAGTGCAGAACCGGTGACAACACCCATAGACACTTAGACAAACAGACTGACCTTGTACACCAGGATTGGAGAAATCCATAGAGGAGAGTATCTCATGTCTTTCTCCCAAAGCTGGGTAGATACTGTATGCTGACATGAATTATTAATATTTTTACTACAATTCAAGGCTATGAAATGAAAAACCCTATAATGATGCTCGGCCTTTGAGAGCTCCTGGGCATGAAAAAACTGAAACAGCAGGTAAATCAATCTAGAAATTGATTTTGGGTTTTCATTCACAAGTGTGATTTTACTTCATTGTTGTAAGGGAAAATGTTGATACTTTTATAATGCTATATTATATATTTATATTTAAATACATGTTTGTTGTATAATACAAAGCAAGAAAGCAATGCCTCAACATTAACTGTACTAAAGGCTGTTAAGGGAATTTTATTTCAGCGGTGAAAAAGCAACGTATCCCAGCGGTATACCGCCAATACCGTTGTGCCCTTTCATCATTGGCTCCAGTACGATTGTGTCCCTTTCAAAAGCTTTGTAATCCAGTCTTGAACTGCAGTGTCTTTTTGGAGACTTTGTAAAAACAATCTATAATGATAAATCTGCATTTCTGACTGGGCATGTGTGTGACAGCTCTAATCTCTGAACCCATTGCGCAATGGAATAACATGAGACTGACCCTACAAAAAGATTTGCAGTGATGAACTCAACCCCGCGGTAGGCATCAGATGGCCATGGTATTGTGGCCGTGTGGTTATCGTCACAACTCTACTACTAAGTAAGTAGTAGATATCACGTACCCCAATGGTGATAGATAATTGTTTCATTGTGTGGGCATGGCGGCACATAACAAGCGTGCACAGCAGAGATGGAGAGCACTGACTGCTTCTTTAATTCCCATCTCCTCCTCATTCTTAACAAATGGGGACTATTCAGCTTCTGAAATATATTTATTGGATTTAGTAGCTCAATACACAAAGAAAAGTAGACAGAAGCAAGAAAATGTAGCATGGGATGGAGCTCAATCCCAAGCAGTAATAACCAGGTTTTCTTCATTTGCAGTCTGAGCCATGGGAGCACTCCTGTAGTCAGATTTCATTGGTTTGTCTGCCACTCTGCTTGACTGTGGTTGGTTCTTTGACTAAAGTCTTTCTTAGGAGCGTTTCTGGTTGGATGCCAATCTCTGTGTTTATCTCCAATTGACTGTGGCAGACTCTGTCCCTGGTTCTGCTCTGTGGAGCTTGCTGTGTGAGCTTGGCTTCCACTGCAGTATTGGATTGTGGGTCAGAGTATGCAGGCAAGGCCAGTGGAGCGAGGCAGATGAGAAAGAGAAGAGAGAAAGAGAGAGAGAGAGAGAGAGAGAGAGAGAGAGAGAGGGTAGTCATATCAAAAGGCTTCGGAGTAGTTTTCTGTTCCAAGCCTGTTCATTGGATGATGGCGGGCATTGCTAAGTGTTTACCCATGGCCCAGTTATTTGCTAATCTCTCTCCCCCCCCTCTTAGCCTCCTCCCCCAATTGGCCTTCAGTGCACCCCCTTCCCCTCAGCCTTGCTGCTAAAAAACAACAGCGATCTAATCAGGCTCTCTTCTTCCTACTGCCAAGGCCCATTGGAGAGATGCAAGACACGGCAGTCTGAGACTTGATTGAAAGTCACCGACTGCACTGATGTGTTGGCTGTTTTCTCTCTACAACTGGTTCCGAGTTCACATCCAAGATTAGAGTTAGAAACACACGGTGGGAGGGGCGAAAAAGCACAGCCCTTAAGGCTGAAATGTGTTTAATACACCCGTGCACACACCATCTCCTCTGCAGACATGCGTGCACTGTCCACAGCCACAGAAGTATCCAAGCTGTGCTCTCTTGCTTGGGTGCTGATGGGGAGAACTGGCATAAAGCTGCTATGTAGAGCCGTTGTACAATGCTGATTCTTTGTGTGTATGAAAAATATATGCATTTGAAGCGTCCTTCTCTCTAGTGTTTACGTTTTCCACCATGTGAACCAGCCGCCAATAATGTGCCACCATGCATGGCTATTGCATCCACAGACAAGAATGTTTATAATGCAAAGAGGCACTATGTATGCACATGTGTACGGTGTTTTCATTATCGCGAAAGCTCAAGCTGCTGCAGGACTACAGCCATCAGAGACATGTATCGTCCCTAAATCGCACCTGCTGCTGCTGTTTGGATGCATGCTTGTTGCTGAGGTAGGATGGACGGGTTTGTTGACACCCCAATTTTCAAAGTTTCCTGGTTGAGTTTAAATATGTGTGTGTGTGTGTGCGTGCGTGTGCGTGTGTGTGTGTGTGTGTGTGTGTGTGTGTGTGTGTGTGTAATCTGTCCCATCTGTTGCCTCGGGACTGCCCACCCCCCTCAAAAACACCACCGCTCAGTCTGGGTCTGGTACAGTTATGCTAATCCTGGGGCTTACACGACCCTCAAAGCTTAGAGGCCTCCATTATTGACCACAATGCATTTATATCAAATATATTATACTCCACCCTGCCCTCCCTCCCTCCCTGTATACCTAAACTTTCCTGAACATGTGATGAAAACACATAGTGACTGAGGTGGTGTTTACCATCACACCACAGGGGGCATAATCTCAGATTATTTATGAGCAAGAAAAAGTTTGGTTACAGGCTGCGTTTGAATGTAGTCTTTGTTAATAACATCTTTTCCTTGTTGAATAAATGAACAGCCACTACAGGCTTGATTGGCTACATACTAGCTTGACAAGCTCCACAGCCTGCAGTTGTCTGGTATGATGGGGTACCTGTTCTGTGAGAGCTAAAAGGTGCTGTGATGTTATTGCAAACTAAGACCTCATCTTTTTTTTTTTTTTTTTTTTTTTTAAAGGAGTAGAGACAATGAAACAATTAGTTGATGATGGAAAAATGTATTGGCAACTATTGTGATAATCGTAAACTGATTTATTAAGCAAAAATGCCGTAAATTTCTGTGTGCCATCTTCTGGATTGCGATGATGACCTGCTTTTCTCTGTCATATGCGATAGTAAACTGATAGCGGAGCAGGCAAAAAAAGCTTTTTGATGAGATCACACTGGGCTTTGGGTAAAAATATTGGCCTCTTACAATATTATTTCGAAACATTTTACACACCAAATGATTAATTGAGAAAAGCTGAACCTTATCACTTGAGCTAGACAAATATATGGGCCAATATTATGTTATTGCTATCGATATTGATACATTGCAGTACAGAAATGCCAAACCATATAATATTATAATATTGATATCTGTATCGGCTAGACTATACTTATCACCCCAAAAAGCCACCTTCTACTCTCCCCATCTTTTTTCTTTCTGGGATGTTTCAAAGAGGGATGCTGTGAGCGCAAAATTGGTCTGAAACCTGGACTTTTTACCAATGATCGCTTGTAATACTGGGATCTAGTAACTGCACCTTGTTTTGCAACTATTATAAGCTGATGTGGATAGAAACATACTAAACATTAAATATACACAGGGGACATCTTCAATAACCTCAGATATGGCATCCCAGCTACTAGAGATATGATAAAAGCAAGACTAATATCACCTTGAAGCCTTGCAGTTGCTAACAAGTAGCCGCCTTTTTAAAGCTTCCATCCATGAAAACCACCATCACGAAACAGTTCCTCTATAGACTGAACAACATTTTTGCGCGCTCTAGACTTATTGTCTCTGCTGGCCAAGGAGAACGCTTTGTGTTAATCATAGGCTGTCACTCTGAGTTACCATCTCAAGGCTGCATCTTTTGTTTTATAAAACATCCACTAATTTCTCCTTTTTGCCAAACCAGAAGGTCGACTGAACACTGTTCTATTGTATCACGCTTTGCTTTTACCTCTGCTCAGAACTCAAACCAAGGTACTAAGAGAGACAGACATTGATTTTTTCATCTAATAGAGTACAAGGCTAGCTATATTAGAGACCAAATGCCCCCCCCCCCCTCCATTACAACATTCATTGGTCTGTTTCTAGCTGCAGTCAGTGTCATCTCTTCTCACAAAATAATGTGGACTGAGTGTAAAATATAAAAAAATCTAAGTTGGCGCAGTGCTTTTATATCCTTCAGCGTCTGCAACTTCTTATTTTCCTGTCCTGAGTGCTCATCATTATATGAACTCTGTTTTAGCTTCTAGACATTGATTGCCTCGCAGTTTGACAACTGATTTTTAACATTTTACGAGCTACCTTTCCCCTATAGTATCCTTGTTTACCTCCAGAAGGATGCTGCATCCACACCCCAAAAAGACCATAATGCACATTCAGCAGATTAACTTGACAGCTATAGGTGATGCAGCTTGGTAGTGTGGGCCCCTATATCTTTTTTCAAAATTAATATTTTTGGGTGTTGGACTGTTAGTCGGACAAAACAAGATATTTGAAGCCGTCACCTTGCACTTGGAGGAAATCTTATGGGCATTTATCACTATTTTCTGACACTCTACGAATTAATTGAGAGTGTAATAGTACAATTAGAAGAATACTTCACTGATTAAGCATTGCACTCCTATAACATTGTCAGACTTATGATGGACCAAATCGATACAGAACAACAAGAGATGTCTTTTTTTATTCCACAATTTCTCCTTTTTTGACAAAACCTTACCCACAATGCAAATTGACCACTGCCAGGTCCATTTGAGGGTTGAGTGTGTTGTGCTAGGAGCAGCTAATGTAGCCTCAAGCAGAGATGAGGAGCGAAAAAGTTTTGATAACTTCACACCCCTAGATTTATTTTTTTAATTTTCAAACTTGTAGTCTTTAGGTTCAACCGACGCTGACTCAAGTGACAACACTTGAGGACATTTATCAGACTTTACACAGCTCGCTCTGGAGACACTAAAGAACAACTTTTTTTCACATATGCAGTAGTACTCCCCAACACATGGAACACACACTTTGTTGTGTACAATCGGTGAAGTTACCCATTAATTGATGAGAAAAATGATAATTAGTTTCAGTCCATAATACATGAAGGAGATTTATTGTGCTCTCTCTGCACTATTACAGCCCTTCCTTTCCTAGTTTTCAAAATGTCTCTGCTGCAACGTCACCGAGACAATTTCCTGGCTGTGTATGTATTGTTTCTGATTCATCCCCATTTTTAGTCTTTAGTCATTTTTAGTCCAACCAAGCTTGCCATTAAAATCACAGATTAAATGCCTCACAAAATGTGCTCCAATCTGAGTTAGCCCATGTGGTAAACAGGCTCACAGCCATTCAGAGCAAGTCTGTAATCTCAAGCCACTTTCTGTTGAGCCGCTGATGTGACCGCAGAGCCGACAGCTTCAAGAGTCCCCCGTGGCTGGAGAGTAGCAGTCTGGTTGGGGAACAGTGGGCCTGTCAACGCCACAGTATGGGTCCCGAGAAACACAGCTTCAGAGTTTGGACAAGCGGAGCAAATGAGCAGTCCTTTTCATGCTATGGTATAATACTTCTGCTCTAATCCTCTTTGGACCCCAAAACCTCCAGTTTACCTGGGACGCCAGTGTCTGGTGTGGGTTGTGGCATACATTATGAGCATGCATATGCTACAAGTTGAACTTTACTTGATAACAATTTGAGCTAAAGTCTGTCCCCCCTAATGTCACTACTAAAGAACACCTGTGGTCACGCCGCAGGTAGTGTCTGCAGGCTTGTGCCATGTTTGGAACAGTTTCTACTCCAGATTTTGGAGCAGCAGGCATACACCCACTCACTGATTAGTCACAGGGGACAGAGAGCGGAAGGACGACACAAGCTCAGCTGCAAACAGGTTAAACACATGGCAGGTGGAAAGAAATGACTAACCATTTGAAAACGAAATAAACAGAGGTAATAGCTGAGATGGTAAAAGGGTATGACGGGAGGCAATAATGTTGGAGCAGAGACAGAGGGGGCAAAGGAAAAGGTATTGGGTCAGAGCCATGACTAACAGATTATTGGGTCCTCTGCTTCCTCTCATCATCATTACAAGTATCATTTAAAGAAATGGGAACTAGGATTATCTGCTTTGCATTCATTAGCCAAACGGCACCACAGAGAGAGCAAGTACTTTGTCTCCTGTCTCTTTAATCATTATTACAACAAAATCTGACTGATACCCTACATCATTTTGCACAGTGATGATTTAATTGGAATTTATTAGCTGTTTACATGGCACGCATGCATATAAGTATCAATTAATCGTCTTGTACTGATTATTGAGTAAATATGTAAATCTTCTGCCAGTCACTGTAGTTGTTAAACTGCTCTTGGGGAATACTTATTTGCATGCCATGTCTCACAAAGGTGAGCTTATCAAGGCAATAATATTTTGTGATAATGAGATATCTTTCAGCGTGCAGGCTGACATGCTGAATTGCAGTTTTACATTTTGCTAAATATTACCCCCCTACGGATCCTACGTCACAACCGGACAACTCATCTCATCTCAGTAAATGCATCATGCCCCGATCTGTCTGCTGAATCACCCCGCTTCTTGACCTTACTCATCTACACGCTTCAGTTTTTCTAAATTTAAGGTAAAGCAGCACTCTTGTATCCCGTATTTCATTATGTATGAGGTCATAATCAGAGGATGTTAGAAATGCTGTGTGGACATTGCGATGGTAACAATTACAGTGCTCGCTTGTCATTTTAACAGAGGGAATTTAAAAAATACTCAGACTACCACTTGTCTGTTTAATACAAATGTGAATGCAAATATGGGCATGATTTCTCTGCACTACCAGCTTTAAGTTATGAACACAGTCACACTGTGTACAATCAAATTAAGCTCCACACATAACAAATTTTCCCTCTACAGCAGTTATTATTCTGTGCTTCTGATAATACCCGTTCTATGAATGGATGGAGGAGCCTCAACAATAACACACACTCCCAATACATAATTAGGAAGCTGTTTATACACACATTCATTCACACCCACACACTTGGCTGTAAAACCGGATGAACAACCCTAACTGCAAGACCACCTATTTTCAAACACTGCCAAAGTCTAAGCACCATGTTGAACTTCTATCACCCAAATAACCTATCTTGTAAAATACCTTTCCTGTCTTCCCACACATTCCACCTTTCCCCCTCTTGCATGCACTGTTCCTCCATCTCTATGCAGCCGTGCCACTATCTTATCATGCCCAAGGTCTCACAGAAGCCTGGCTTCAGCCCAAAATCTTAAACAGGGGCACAACTTGGCAGACAAGGACTGCGGTATGTTTGGCAGTGTTTTTCCAGGCCTTTGTACACAGAATGATTAAAATGAGCCAGGGGTACACATGCTGCTCTGTTCAAGAGAAGATATCTATGAAGGTTTACTTAACTATAATGAGATGAGCTGCACAGTTAGCTCCAGAAATGAGCCAGGCAGACAACAAGATGGAAATGATAGTCACAGACAGACAGACAGACAGACGGGTCTGCCAGACACACCAATATAGGGATGATGTGTTGATTTAGGAAATGTATGTCTGATATTGACTGTCTATAAGGACGAATCTCTGTATTAACATTACAAAAAAATGAGAAATATAATAAACACTAGGTCTGCCCCTGTAAAAAAAAAAATAGCCTAATTTGGGTAGAGGCAGTAGCTCACATTATTCAGGCTAGAACATCTGCACCAACCGGCTATGTGGACGAAATACAGACAGCAGGAATCCAAAGGAAAACATGAAATATTCATGAGAAGCACATTTACCTCTTTCTAAAAATCAATTCTTTAATAAGCCACTTACCAGCCACAGAAGTCAGGAGAATCGTCAGGCAAAACCCAAATTTAGCGAGTGATTTCATTGTGATTCGGCCCAGAGCCATGACAGTGTACACCGACTTTGGTCTCGTAGCTGGAGCTCCTTCAAGTATTTGTTATACTTCTTCTTGTCTTCTTATTTAGTAGATGCCACTTTGTTTTCAACCCCTTTTTCCTCACGTCAGCTCAATAACTTGAACTGATCTCTCAGGCTTGGAACCACACATTGAGAAATGATGCGATAAAGAGGCGCTGTGGTGTTGGGATCGGTTGACGTGATTTGATAACTAAAATGTAGCCTACTGCCAATAAAAGTTGGTCCTGCTATCGACTCCCGCACAGACCGGACAGATACACCAAGCAGCTAACTTGTTTGGCGGGTCTGCCATCCACAACTAGCCAGCCAACAACGTCCATATCTGCTAGCTAACATGCTAGCTGCCTAGGGCGACTGTCTGGTCTTATAAAACTTAGGCAAAGAAGGTAAATATCGCAAAATAACCGACGCACAACTAATTCGTGTAAGTACGCACAATTCTCAGTTGTAAACTTAAAAAAATAGTCCACCCTTTCGCAACAACAGGCACGAATTTGGCATATACACGTTACGTTAACCAATTAACGTTAGCTCGGTTAGGTTGCAGGCTGACTGCTATCGACGCTAACCGATGTTAGCCTAACAGCTAGCCCGTTAGTTCTCCGCGTCCCGTCTCATTTCACGATCTTCGTTTTGGGGAGAAAAAGATTTCATAAGTCAACCGCACCACGGTGAGCTTTTCTGGTTTGCAGCGATTATTACTCCCGTTCTAGCAGACGACGGGATAGTCTATCTTTTGGTCTGATTTTCCCCGAGGCAGCATACAAATGCAATGACGGGTTGGAGCTCCACTGTGCAGACAGCCAGGGCGGCTGGGAACGCCTTGTTTGCAGGCTTGTCTGGACCGCTCGTCTCCGGTATCAGGTTGCTGTGGGTTGTTGTTGGGGGTGGAGGACAGTCCTACACAGCCGGGAGGGGTGCTGCAGCGCCGCTGTGCTGCAGACTGTGGATAAAACACCCTGGAAAAAAACGTGCTGCAATCAGGCTCTCGACGCAATTCTCCGAGTTTTTAGTTAGCTGTAAACACTGTTAAAGCGTAGCTCAATATGAACATACATTTTGCAGACTGCATTATAAAACAAGTTAAGCAATCTGAATGCAACCTGTGCAACTGGTTATTTGCCAATTATTTGTAAAAGGCTAATTGAAAATGATTATTATTTATTATTATTATTGTGTTGTCATTATTCTTATTGATATCCCCTTATTTCAATGTTTCACACGTTGACCTAAAAGTTACTATTTCCGATTGCTATTAAAGGCATCACATTAGTGTTACTTTACTGCCTCTGTGTGGTCAAATAACTTTATACAGAGTTTAAAGCCTAAAACACAGACTTTGTGGTTAAAACTATGGGTTAAAACAATAATCATTCCAGCAGGTGGCAATGTTAGCCTGTGCTACGACAGAACAGTGTGCGGTTTGTGATATAACCTCAAAATGTTTGTTATGGGATTGAAAGACTTGGCATTATTTGCCATCTAAATCTCCGAGGCATTTCATATTCTATTAACAAACTATTATCTATTATGGAAACATTGTGCCAAAGATAGAAAATACCATAACTAACAATAACTGAGTGTCAGCCACATAATGCACGTTATATAGCCTACATTAGCACTTTTTCACCCTTACTATATCCTTCAAATATGATGAGTTCGTTTACAGTGCTGTCCCACTAGTCATTATTACACTAAGGAAGGGGGGCGTGCCAGTTTGCGCAATGGGCCTCCGCTGACGGGACAGAGCGTAGCTGGCTTTGGATGTTGCTCTCCGATTGCTGTTGACAAGTGAAGTCATCTCCTGGTATCCTGCACTACTGTAGATACGACTGAGCTAATGTAAAGTTTAAGAGAAGCGTAATGGCAGGATAAAACGGCACCAGTGTGCATTTACGCACATCGGACAGCCTGGAGCGCAGGGTTTCAGCCTTCGTACCGCTGCTTGGAACAGCCCTCACAGTCTGCTCTTCTCAGTACCTGGCTGTCTGATGAAAGGCAGGCTGTACAATGGCTTCTGCTCCACCTGAGGCGAGGAAGTTTACCCGGGGGCTCAACAAACCGGGCACCGCCGCAGAGCTGAGGCAAAGCGTCTCCGAGGCTGTCAGGACGTCAGTGTTGATGGTAAGAGAAAAAAACTAAATTGTCTGTTACGCACATAAGAAGACCGAATGAAGGTGCTTGCTAATTATGGATGGCCTTAAACCCTGACATCTTGAGTTAGGAGCTGGGCCACATACATTCTATAACATCACTCATCATTTATTTGGTGACATTTGTATAGTTATCCTGTCACTTGCTGGTGCATATTCCCCATGTCGGATTAAGCAGCGTGTCTATTGTTTCAACTTTCTGAAAGGGGTTGCCAGGTAACTGAAATATACACCGCCAGTTCTGGGGGACAATACACACACACACACACACACACACACACACACACACACACACACACACACACACACACACACACACACACACACACACACACACACACACACACACACACACTCATGAATGCCTGCACACTTCTTAAGTTCATCCTGTCATCTGATGCCCCAGGTGCACATGGCAACCAGATAGGTTAGACAGAAACAGCTGAGTAATGACAAAGGTAAAATTTGCCAGACATAGTCTGTCTAGTTTTTTTTTTTACTACTTTGTGACAGAATGTCATACAGCATGTATACGCTGCTTGGCATATGTACTCAGAGAAACATTTGTCTATAATGATGATGATGGTGTTGTATAGGTGTGACATCTTCCTCTGTGTTAAAACAGGTTTGTTCCCTCATAAGTCACTTCTTAAATGTAAATTGTGTTTTTAATTTCTCTACAGAATGCCCTGTTGGTGGTTCAGTTTACCTTTTGTAGTATCGTCATCCTTAGGGAGTTACCCCGTGACTGTGTCTTGTTGCATAATAGTGATCGATATGCCATTTCGTTCTGCAACTAATGGCTTTTGCTGTCAATTATGTCTGCTGTCTCTCTCCATGGTCCCAGTGTGCCTACTGATCTTGTAATACAGTCATCAAAAGACACAGACAGTTTAGTCTCACTTAAAATGAGAACTGGGAGCCATGAAACCCACCCTAACTGTCAAGTTAAATTGTCAATATAGTCATCTGTGTATCCGGCTCATAGTATACCAATAAAGTCAGTTCAAAACATAGCCAGGACACTGGAAGTAAAACGTTTTCAAAACATGCATCTGCATCAAGCATACATTCAGTAGTATCACACTTGACTTGCTGGTATCATTTCTAAATGTTGCTGAGACTTTATTTTCAAGTGCCTGTGGATAGGGGGAGCTCCGGGGTCCAGCCACTGACCAGTGAGCATGAGATCTGGTCAGTGTTAATGAGTTTGCATTGGGGTGGGCATGGGTCATCATGTTACACTCACATATTGTGCATCATTGCCTTCATTGTACAGTGAGGCTATGCGCTCCGACAAAAAGGGAAGCAAAAGTTGCACAAAATGGTGTGCTTGTCAATGGGGCAGTACATGAGCTACTGTTTGTACTGTATGTTTTGTGCATTTTATATTTTTCTCCAAATTTAAAATTGTTCACTCTTACTCTTGCCAGTCTTGCCAATAGAGTAAGATGTGTAGACAGGAGACAGTTAACACAGACCAACCAGTAGGAATTGCTAGTTTTGCGAAAATCTCATTATCCCTCACCGGTTTCCCACCCATGCAAGCTAGAAGCATTGCTTCTTTGAGGAATACTTTTGAGAAATTTTCTTATTTGTTTTCTTGCAGAGAGTAAGTTGACCAACTTGAAGAAAAAATGTCTACCAACACTTCCGAAGGTCACTGTTTAATCTGTACAAAAGCTGAAAAGAAAATTGATAATTTGTGGTTTTACTAGGGGGGTTATATGTGAAACTGTAACCTATTTCCCATAATACAACCAACAACATATTTGGTTAGACCCTCCCTAAATTATAAATACTTACACCTATCAAACTCTACAACTCCAATTTGTACCATAGGTTTTCTGTTATACATTTGTAGATTCCAAGTCCAGGCTGAGATAACCCAGATGACATCACTATGATATTAGATTTCACAAAAGTCCTACAGAGCCTGTTTTCACAAGCTGAGTAGTAGCCTACTACCCATGACGAGTAAACGAGCGCCTCTTTAACTAATTTTGGCAACTGTACATCAAAGTCAGGCTGAATTAGCCGCAATCTGTACTTAAACAACTTTGTAACTTAGTGGCTGATCACAAGGTATGCATCTGGGTCCCATTATGTGCCTGTAATGGTACTTCTGTGTCTCTATTTTTTGACTGTGTATTTAGGGTGCAGCTGTTTCCCCTGCCCATTTGACATGGAGACTGACATGCTGGTATGGTAAAAGCAAATATATATAGTATACTGGACATCAAAGAATTTCCTCAACAGCTCAGATTTCACCCAGCAAGTAGCAGGTTGGCCTTGGATGGTGGTGTGATGCTTAACTGGCAACTATGATCGGATCAAACATAAGGATGGAGGATTTTGTAGATGAAGGACAGGTGTTGCATATAAAGAGTCTCAAACGTTACATATACAGTCCTCTTCCTAGTGGAGCACAATCCATTATTTAGTCTTAATCTCCACACTTGACAATTATGTCATAGTAGCCTATTCATTCTGTCTTTGTCTGGAGTGTGTGGAGTGGCATTATGGATGTTAGATCAGATCTCTGGCTGTATTTAATAATGGATGAGATGATGGTAGGTGTCCTGGTTATTTTTAAACACTAAGCACCCAGGGGACCATCAATTATGAATACCTGCATATGTGATAAATCATCTAGATTCAAGACTGAGGCCAGATCAGGCAAGTTAGATGCCCACACACACACACACACACACACACACACACACACACACACACACACACACACACACACACACACACACACTGCAGGCGTGTCTGGCTCTCAGCTATACCTTAGTGAACAAACTGGAGGCCAAGCAGTAGAGCAGTAAAAACAGCCCCTGCAGTTTTAATAATCACTTCCAACTGCGGAAAATGCTTGCTTAGAGGTTTTTATCCCTCTTTTTGCCTTGATGAATGAGTGTCTTTACTCATTATTTTCTACACACTCATGCACACAAAAATGCACACAAAAACTGTCTGTCTTTTTGTCAACAATAACCCTGTAATGTGCATCCTGATACTTTATACCACCTCCCATTTATCATTGGTTCAGACCTGCAGTTCAAACTGTGGATTTCCACTTAAGAGTGAACTCCACTTTAGAGGATTTGGTCTGATTAGAGCATAAAAAACTGGCAGCGATAATCTGCAGATTTGCAGATGCTTTAGCAGTGCTGACCTATATCTGTGTCATGATACAGGACCTGTGATGAAACGGGGCATTTGGTCGTCTGCTGGCTTTGTGCTGTCAGAAGTTGCTGCTGCTGATAGCTGAGGCTACGGCTTTTCTGGCCATGCGGTTTCCATGTCTTCTTTATTTAGGCTACCTCATACTCTGTTGTTACCACCCTTATGCTGGTGTAAACACCCGCTGTCTTTTTGCTTTCATGGCCAGTCTGGCGTGTCTGTGTATGTAGACAGCCTTAGACTGTCATTTACCTTCCTTAGAGCCTTAATTTGACAGAAAACAGCAAGATTCAACATCACCGCAATACAAAATTCCTACTTCATGACATGATTTTGACATGTTGCCAGTTTCCACCACAATCAGCACGCAAGGCTGTGATCATTCTTTAGAGCCTACAGCCTCAAATGAAAAAACTATCTGTTCTTGTTTGAGTGTCACCTCATTTTTATTGGATAGTTGCTGCATGTTTGTTTCTGCTACATAGCCTGCAGTGTTGATTTAAGAGAGCGTGTAAGGGAGATTTCAAATTGTTGCAACATCTTTAGTGTTTTTTTGTTGACTATTGTAAGAATCTGCCTAGCAGACAGTAACATTACATTACAGTTTCACAAACTACCACAATTCCAACAGATCTTTGTGAATTGTTGTCTCATCACTGTGAAAGAATGTTTAACAATGCCCCAATGGTTAAATGAAAAATGTTGGCTAAAGACAAGGCTGTCAAATAATCATATTCCAAGTACTTTGAAACCACTCAAGATACATTAGAGATGGGAACTACATCAGTATTATGTATGCTTGTTACTGACAGTGTATGATTTACTGTAACAACCCTGTGTCAGCCACTACCTACTCTGGGTTGTAATGTTTTCATTTACTATATTACTTTTCTGACATTAAAACAGAGCCACCCATTGTTGTAAGACCATGCTCAGATTGCATAATGCATGCGATTTCCACAAAGAGTGTAATCATGAGGACTTTGAGGTAAATGAAAACGAAAAGGTTTAGCGGACCATTGAAGTTTATGCATTTCTAGTGAAACAAGACATTAACATGAATTATGGGTTGTGGTGAACCCTGATGGCATCATCCTATCACTATAACATCCTCAGGCTTGACAAAGCCCCTCCAGAACTACTACGGAGGACTGACCATGGCAAATAAACTATATTTTATGTTCAATTTATCTTCAATTGGTGGCGTGCACGGTGCCCCTTTAACTTTGTGTCTTTAATATACCCAAAACAGTTGCTATTTCAATGAGAAGTACAGCCTGCCTTTTCTGCAATAATTGGGCAGTGACCATAAAAAAGTCTTCTGACCCAGTTGACACAATTGCTCACCCAGTAAAAATAGCCATTTCACTTTAGTGTGGAAGTCATTCATAATCCTTTTGGTTGCCTATATATATATATATATATATATATATATATATATATATATATATATATATATATATATATATATATATATATATATATATATATATATTGAAATGGAGCGTGCTGGTTTAACTCATTGCTGGTTTGTTAGTCATGGCTATTGAACACAGACACAATCCGTCTTTCTTTTATACATTGTGCCCTTGAGGTTTCTGTCCTATTCTGTCAGATTACCTGCAGGCATGAGACACTCAAAACGCAAATCACATGAGTGTAACCCAGATTTGACAGTGACATTCATTTCTGTTAGCCTGAATTTAGGTCCCTGATGATTTTATTGGCACATTCGCATGAGATGAAGAGAACCAGTTACAACTTGCACTATATACACTAAAAGTGCAATGGAAACACGATCAAGTACATGACTACTCACCCTGTTGTGGACAAGGGCTTATGCAATATAAGATTGTGTATAATGTCCATTTAACAAAAGACAAATTATCCAGTATAAATCCAAATGGATTATGTGATGAAATCAATTTCTCCTGTTTTCAATTTGTCCACTTCTTTGGTTTATAGCTACCAGCAAAATGAATGACATTCACATCAGCCTCAGCTGTACTTAGTGTTTAGTCTAAATTAGCAAATGTTAGCATGCTAACATGCTAAACTAAGTTGGTGAACATGGTAAACATTAATTATACCTACTAAACATTCAAGCATTGTTAGTGTGAGCATGTTAGCATGTTGATGTAAGCATTTAGCTGAAAGCACCACTGTATCTGAAAAAAAGCTGCTAGCATGACTGCTAGTCTTGTTCCATGGTCATTAGGATTAAAAAACACTTGTTATGCTATGTAATCACACTGGACATAGATTCCCTCTATCTGCATTCCTGTGACTGATCATACATGCAAAAATAAATGTGGATGATTCATGTGGATGTGGAGGGATTGTTTTTGAAAAGATGAGGTGAGTCATTAGGCTTCGGTGTTGTTGCAGTGTTAGGAGCAGCCTGTGGGAGGCAGCAGTGATGCACATCTTCTACCATTGTCCTCTATTGTAGAGATACTGTGAAAAGATCATGCTGTAGGCATTCAAACATGTAAGGACAACGATTTGTGCTTTCTTTGAGCAGTGGAGAAGAAGCTCTTGTGTGTGTCTTTATTATTGTGTCAGCATTTAGCTATGGCATGGGACTTCACATTCCTTAGTCATGGAAATAAGGGTTTAATTTAGTAATTCACCCTATAAATCTTTATTGGATTTTTTTGGGGTTTATGCTGCTTGTGGAATGACGCTGTGTATTGGCATGAGTGATGTCTGTCCACCAAAATATCCCTTATTCATTGCTTTACTTTCTCTAAAATAACAGTGTCTTGTTGCCAGGAGACCAACCTTAAACTCTCATATTTAAATTGTCAGAATCAAAGACAGTGTGTTAAGGGTTCACTGCATTGAAAAGCTGAAAATCCACATTTTGGTTTAAAACTGCAAATGCAAAAACCATATTAAAGTTTATTGAGTATATTTATGATCAAGGAAGGATGTAGTAGACTGTTTTGTGGATTAGAAGATGAGCATCTGAGAAGAGCATTATGTTTGCTTTGCTGACTGAGGGGGATTCCATCTTTTCCACTGCACCCTGTTTACAGCTGATGAATGTCTTTTGGGGATTCTGATGAAATCATGTTGTGGTCTGGTGCAATCTGTGGTCCCCCTGTTTGCAGATGTCTATGTGAAAAGGTTATTGGGTGCATTGTGGGGTGCAGTGTGGATTTCATTAGATTATGCATCCTTTGAGGGATAGCCCTAATGTAATGACATTGTTCAAAGAATGCTGTTGAGGCTTTTTAAATGAACCTGAAAACACAGCAATGACTCAAACTAGCTAGCAACTTTTAAGGGGCACTCCACCAATTGTACACTTAAAGATCACTGAAAGTGCTAATTGTATTTCGACTGCAACTTTAACTTTTTCAGTATTTCACTAGTTTAAAATGTTTCCATGGCAAAATTTCAGCATTGAGACCACATACATTTTCTCCAGAAAATGTAGCTTATTCTCGTTGTCATGTATGGCCACCGTAATAGTTGTCTCTCCATTATCCATTATTCCAAATACCACTTCTACTGTGTGCTATCTCTTGCTTTTTAATATGATTTCCCTTCTTACCCATTTTGCTTCATCATTCACTTAAAAGTAGGTGAGTGTGTCGTCCGCTGATGAAATATTTACATCAGCCACCGGAGAGAAGCTGAAGAAAATTCAGAGAATTGTTTGCATGTGCATTTAAATTAGCCTTACATAAAAAAGCTTGTGTCCTTCAGTTTACACCCTTGCTTCTGAAGAGAGGATGTGAGGATGATGCTATGTTAATAAGGTGGTGATTTGCAGAGTGTTGCCAGGTTTGTCCTGGTTGTCCTATGACGCGTCATGCTTGATGGATCAGTCCGACCAAGTGTTAATGGCTGTGGGCCTGGCAACGCGGGTCAAGAGAAGTTAAATCACTCTTTTTTTGTCTTTGAGCACATGTAAATGACATCAGAACGATGACTGCATCCCTTGTAATTCTGTAGTCAGTGGGAGAAAGAGGAAGGAGGGCAAGAGGCAGAGAAAAAGAGTAAAACATTGTCTGCAGCAGCCAGTTTGTGTGTGTGTGTGGGTGAGTTTGTGTGTGTGTGTGCTTCTTTGTTGGTAACAGTCTGCTTTTACTGTTAACAAAGCATGCCGAGTCAGAGAAATGACTAAGCTGTGAGAGGGAGGGAGGGAGAGAGAGAGCCTGCTGGGAGGAGAGAAGAAGTGAAAGTGACAGGCATGTGTGCATGATGGAGAGAGATGGCAAGGTTGAGAAAGGAGGAAGAGAAAGCAAACCAGTGAAGAAGAGTGAATGAGAGGGAGAGAGCAAAGTGAGAGTGTCTGAGCATCCTCATCCCCGAGCAGAAGAAGGAAGGAAGGAAGGAAGGAAGAGGAGTCGGAGAGTCGACGCCCTGCTCCAACTGAATGAGCAGCTTCTCTCCTCCGTGCACTCATCCCTCCATCCCTGCTGAGCTGTACACAGGAGGATACAACTCAGTGTCTCAGCACTTGGGCTGATATTTGCTATCGAAAATAGTGGTTGTGTTTCAAGGGGAATGATTGGGAATCCTTCTCGGCTGTGGGAGAGGAAACGGTTACCTGAGTGACTTTTAAATACACCTGTAAGAGGAATCTTTTTCTACATGTGGAAGAGGACAAGGTTGAGAGATCAAGTTGGGACTGCTGCATCTACCTGGAATATAAGGCGAAGAGTTTAGAAATTAAGCTCCAACAGTGAGATCCTTTTTCTCCTGCATGGTGGTGGTGAGTGTGTGGCGGTACCATGGGATGCACCACCAGCGTGGTTCTGTTGGAGGGGCTGCGCTCCATCCTTGAGAGGAACTGTGGCTACATCAAGGGGGCAGTGGAGCTGGGGGCTCTGGAAGAGGAAGAGGAAACACTAAGTCTGAGGGGATCTCAACACTGGATTCCCACCACTGCTCTGGTAAACCCCACTTTGAAATATTACCTCTTTGCTGTCGTGTATGTGGATCATTTCCCGTTATTTTCCACTCTTTTTGCAACAAGTTGTGTTTTTAATTCAATTAAACTCCAGCCTGCCTGTAGAGAAGACTTTTCTTTTTCCGGTTTCATTTGCAAACAATTAGTGAGAATCAGTGACTCCACTAGCTATAGTGTTTTTTCCTCACATATACATATAACACCATGTCTTCTTGAGGTAAAAAATGAATAATTTACAGAGAGCGCAGATTCGTCGGATTAAACATGAGTTACTGCACAGATCAGCAGAATTTTGGCTAATAATCTTCTTAATAGACTCCCCCGAGGAACTAGATTTAGTAGTCGAGTATATCTTTTAGTGCCCCCGATCACACAATTCCTGGTGCAGCACATCAAAAGCTTAACATCTGGCTGCAAAGGGAAATGTAAGGATCTCAGGATTTGCACAAGTTTGCTTGTACTGAGCAAGAAAAGTTAAATCTAGGTTTTGATTCATTTTTCCTTGGTCTGTAGCCATGTTGTCTTCTAGTTGGATTTATGCACTGCTACATTAAGCTACTTCCCTCAAGTTAGCTCCATTAGCCCACAGCCTGCTCTGTGTTAAATCAAAGAGATTTAATGGACAATCAATAGCGAGGGATTTAAGCAGAATTGCTTGTGCACACTAAGTCAAGGACATTCACTATAAACCATTATCACTTTTGGATGCAGGGTTTCCTTTACAACCATAAAGCTGTGATTGGCGTCCCATAACCCTTCCTTTACAACAACAATTGCATCAGTTGCAGCGGAATATATCGTTCCATCAATATCCAAATCATAGTTCAGCTGGGGAATACATGAAGCGTCTAGAATGGAGCCTTGGACTCAATGCAGATTCTGACATTTTGAGCTTTCTTAAAGGTACACTGTGTAGTATTTTATTAACTAAAATCAATGTCTTCATTCATAAATATGTCCTCATTGGTGTAACATTACCTCTGCCAATGATCTGACTTATCCTTGTAAGCGAAGAATTTCTTATCTATATTTACATTGGACGGGCAAGTCCATGTCGTTTCCATGTCGTTTCCATGCCATTTTGAAAAACTATAATCGCTGAGAGGGACATAAAGCACTAGCCTACCTGTCTAGCTAATCCATAACGCGTTTTCGTTCAGAGCCAGCATCACGTAACTGAAACCAGCTGAAACAGAGGAGATCAGCGAGAGGCGCTTGTCACTGCACTTTAGTTCATAATGGAGGATCATACTTATGCCAAGCCACAGGAGAAGGAATCCTCGTTGCCAAAAAAGCCAAAATTGGAAGACATGTTGTCATAGCTTCTTGGTACATAACGGCTACCATAGTTGCAACACGCATTCGAAAAAGCGAGGCACTAGAGAGCACTATTCGTTTGAATGCTAAATACAATTTCACCTCTAGATGGGAGAAATTCCTACACGGTGTACCTTTTAAGAATTAAAATACTGTGTAAATTGAGGTATGTGGACCAAATCCAAAATATAGTGTTTCCCTTCATCATTTATGTAGCTTGAAAACAAATATTCTTGTTTTCCTCTGACTTTGTTCTCTACAAGCCAGTAGAGGCTTAAAGCTACATTGTGTACTTTTTTGAGTTGATTCTTAGCAAAAACCCCTTTCTTCTTTCACAAATATGTGTTCATTCATTACTTCCAATTCCAATTACTTCCACCAACTAATCAATGTATTCCCGTAAGCGTAGAATCTCCCATTTAGAATCATTCAGAATACATACAGGCGAGTTGCTCAAATGACGGCCGCCATGTAGCGCCTCCATCTTTAAAATACATTAACCAAAGCGGGACATTTTGCACTTTTAGACTCAGTGGTACCATGACGAATGCCAGGGGGAGGGAAAAAGAGAATTAAAACGACAACACAACAGGCAAAGCAACAAGACCAAAGTCGCTAGAACAGCTGCGCCTAAACGATGGAGATAATTTTGGGTTCGGCCACCGTAGCAGTTGAAACGCGCTCGGAATGGGAAGTAATAAGGGAAGTAATATTCAGTTGGTTGTCGTATACAATTTCACCGCTAGATGGGAGAAATTCTTACACAATGTAGATTTAACCTTCCCTTTGCAATGCTAGGACACAGCTAAGCTGCGGTAGCTTCCTGTATTTTTTGGGCTCTCCGGTTCTCCATTCCCTAAAGGTCAGCACTGTCAAGATGGCTTGCGATTGGTCAATGTCTTTTTAAATCCTGTTGTGTCATGTACCTGTACAGAACGGTAAATGTCAGCATAGATGAAGTGTTTAATTTAATAGGTCCAGGTCACCAGTCACCTATAGCACTTCAATTTTGTTTTTCTGAACAGTATTTTGATTATTTACTGACAAATTTTGTGATACCCACTAATGAAAATTGTATACTGGAATGTACAAAATACAATTTCAGAAGTCCTGCTACTGCTACATCCAGCTTCCAGCATTCTGGGACTTTCTTCGCTTCAGTTGATGTTGCTGTACAGTTTAGAGCTGAGCTCTCAGCACCTCTGAGAGCTCTGACATCATAGCGACTTAGGGAACTCCCCTCTCTCGTATCATATTTAACTTGTCCCACATGTTTTTCCCTGAACTACCTGGAGCCACACAGTAATATAATGTTGACCGCAAGACAGAGCTGCTCTTTGCTTCTTTGATTAAAGGACATTCTGCATTTTTAGTGTGATGGACAGTGGCTTGTGACAGATGAGTGAGCTAACTTGCATGTTATAACTATATGTGTGTGTATCACGGTCAGTCTGAAGGGGGAGTTTGTCTTCTTTTCAGGCAACACCCACACATTTTCTCTCTCCAGGGTGCCTGTAGCGATGGTCGGCTCCCAAACATTACGTCAACCTGCCCTTATGCAATTCTCCACAGACTTGTGTGACGCTCTATGTCTATGTGTGTGTGTGTGTGTGTGTGTGTGTGTGTGTGTGCCTTTTGGGAAGGGTGTGGAGGGCTTCCATGTCCTAATGGGTTCAAGCTGTGTAAAAACAAATGGACGTCATCCTTCTGCTTCTCTCTCTCTCTCTCTCTCTCTCTCTCTCTCTCTCTCTCTCTCTCTCTCTCTCTCTCTCTCTCTCTTTCTTTCTTTCTTTCTTTCTTTCTTTCTTTCTTTCTTTCTCTCTCTCTCTCTCTCTCTTCTTTCTTTCTTTCTTTCTTTCTTTCTTTCTTTCTTTCTCTCTCTCTCTCTCTCTCTCTCTCTCTCTCTGGGTTTTCTTGTTACATCAAGCTTTTACGCAGATGGTCTAGTAAACTAATTTGCACTCCCATCATACACACATTCAGACTCAAACTCACACACCCTCGTGGTATTGCTGGCATAGTGCCAGCGATAGCTCCAGGAAGCGTGATGGCATGAGAGATGTGGGTGAATGAAACGAGATGACCTCAGTGCAGCCAGAGCCTTTGACAAGAGGCTGATTATCACGCTGAGCTGGTGACGCTGTCACTGAGGCCACTGCAGGACGATGGGGACGCAGTACAGTCAGCAGTCCTTTACACACTGAGGCCAGAGGAAAGTCAAGTCAGAAACCTGCATTAGATTTGATCTAATTACTTCACCTCAAAATATCCTTTAAAACAAATGACTTTCCCCATTTAGTTTCATCTCTCAGCCTTTTTCCCCAACTATGTAAATTATTAGAACTACTAAAATAAAAAAATTTCCAACCAGCTTGAGCATCAGAATCCAAGTATTTGTAGCAATGATTTACCAACAGTACCTCCAATTGTAAATAGAGAAACGAAAGAAGGTTATATGTTATATTTATTGTCTATTTTACTGGTCCTGTTTTTAGGTTATTAACTGATCAATCTTATTTACATTGTTTTATTTTTATTTTAATGGCTTGGTGGGCTCTTATATCCTCTTACAATGTGTGTTAGTTGTTACTATTGCTGTGGCAGCGGTAGCTATTGTTTTAGTTACGGTACTGATGCTACTCTTTTCATGATGGTTATTTCTGTTTTTTTTCATCTCACCTCACCCCATGGGTGCCCTGTTGGTAAAGTTGAGCCACCTTATTTTCAGCATGTGTGCAGTTTCCTGTGTTTTTAAAAGAAGTTATTTCTCTGAATGGCATATTTAAGCAAGTCCCTTTGAAGCAAGTACAGTTAAAACAAGTTATGCAAATTATGCACAGTGCTTCACACATCAGAGAACCCTGCTGTCCAAAAAGTGAAACTCACACACACACACACACACACACACACACACACACACACACACACACACACACACACACACACACACACATACATACACACACACACACACACACACACACACACACACACACACACACACACACACCCTTACCCGCCTTTGTGCTACATTTTGTTAGGAGTGATGGTGCTGAAACTGCACCAGAGAGACGACGGCCTTTGAAGTCATCCTGACCCGTGGCATGTCATCGCCTCTCTCTGACATCCCACCTCTCCCCCTCTCATTCTGCATGCCAAAGAGTCAGAAAGATGCAGTGGCTTGTATACAGCAGTGTAGTTTGGGAGTTGTATGTAACTCAGCATAAGAGAGAAAAAAACCTCAGGATTTACATACATTTACCTACAGTAGTTCCTCATTGAAAACTTTAAATGTCATCATTCTGAAACACTCTCTCCGATAGAAAACAGCTGAGCCAAGGCGCCTCCGTTGCTCAAAGATTAAAGGAGAGTGATTCTCCTCGGAGGGAATGCTGACTGGATGGAGAAACAAGGGGCAACTCAAACTGTTCCTGAAGCAGCAGGGGAGTGTTTGTGTTCCAAACATCCATCTGAGAGCCGGATAAGAAGGAAGAGTGTTTTACCTGACCATGCTGTGAGTGCCCGCTGCAGCGGATACGGCGTAGCAACAGTTCAAAGCAGAGCTGTATATCAATGGGGAGTATAGAACTTTATCAACACAGATTGAGTGAATAAATGCTGTTACTGTTACTGTGGCTTGGGATAGTTATTTTTAGTAATTTCAACAGTAAAGCAGTACCATCCATCTGATAATCAAAAAGAGAATATCTTAGCGACTATACGTTACCAACAGTACACTATGTAAGAGAGTATGCATTACTTATTCCAGTATAATTACACAATAATCACCACAATAGCTACTGTTTGTTTGCTTGGGAATTTGTGGCTCAAACCTGAAGTTGGAAGCCTCTGGATGAAGCTGAATAAGTCTGGGGAACATATTAGCCAGTTGGTACCATTTGACAGTTGTAGTAAACATTTTCTTCAGTGACAATAGATATAGCCTGATCAACGCAGGATTTTTTCAGGGACAATATTGATATTTGAGAGTTTAAAACATCTGATAAGGATACATTGGTTAAGGTCCATTTTATTTATATAACTCATAACATAAATTAAAAATGTTGATAAGGTTACCTTAAATTAGATTTTTTGATTGTGACTAAGAAAGAGTTGAAAAAAATGAACTTCACTACTATGTGATAGACAAACTATAGAAATGTGACACTATTTTAAAACATCATTTTGGCATTTCTTTACTTTTATTTTGTATTTTTTTATTTTTTATTTTTATTTTTTGTAATTTATTGGCCGACACCAATATTTTGTACTAGCTGATTTATTGGAGTTTATGAGTTAATTCCCCTACACAAAGAATACATCGACACTGATACTCAACTACTGTAAATTACTTAATACGTACTGTAAATCCATGGCAGAGATCACAAGCATGGTCCTCATTAGCAACTATAAAGCAAGCATTCTTATACCCAGAATGCAACACTCTTAAAGGGGAACTCCCTAGTTTTTTCACATCAAAATGTGTTTACACTTTGCATATGTGAAAAATGTTTAGTTTGTCCAGAGAGAGCTGTGTCAAATTTGATAAATGTCCCCAAGTGATGTCACTTGAGTCAGTGTTGTTTGGTTCTGAAGACTACACGTTTGAAAATGAACTGGGAGTGTGAAGTTAGAAAGAAATGAGCTCACCAGACCTCCGTAGCTCCTCATCTCTGCTTTAGGCTGGAGGCTCCAGGCTATATTGCCCAATGGTATAAGAGTGCTATGCTAAATCTGTGGAGTGCTTTTAAAGCAACAGGCCATTGGGGCTCTTCCTGACAGCTACTGTATACTGAGTAATGGTATTTTGGTTGCCATTTTATTATTGAGTATTACTATTACTTATCTTCTCTTGTACCTACTGGTAGGTAGTGGTACCCAGTACGTATTTCATTGGTACCTAAATGCACAACATACTTAAACTGTAATTTTTTTTCTTCCATTCATCTCCTCTTTTCTTCTACTTTTTCTGATGCTTTGTATTTTAAACACAAACACACACACACTAGGCAGGTGGAGCAGGCACATAACAACATGATCTCTGGGCCTTTTCGTTTTTAATGCGGGAGTGGTCCATTTCTTCTCCCCTCCTTCTTACACAATTCACATACTGTACATACAAACACACTCATATTCACACACTCTCACAGCTGCACAGCTGTGAGGGTGGGAGGGGCCCTATATCCTTCTGATGAGAGACAGAGCGGGAGAGAGGGAGAGGGAGGCTGGGTTATTGTGACTGAGTACAGAGGGAATCTCACTGGACGTCGGCAAAGCTCTCCCAACATTCACACACTGCGGGCAACTTTGTGCCATGGCAGTGTGTGTGCAGTGAGTCTCACAGCTGTTTACAGGCAAGCAGGCAGGCAGGATTGACCACCATGCAGGGCCGGGCTGGCAAAGCCCCCAAAAGGGAGATGGTGATAGAATCTCCACAGCAGTACAAGAGCCTGGCTGAGATTGAGGCAGAGGTGGAGACTGGTGGGTCACAGGTGGCAGCGGTAAGTGTGCGCTGTGCCATCTTTTACACAGAAGTCAATCTCATTTTTATAGAATCCTCTCTAGTTCTGGTAGTTGTAAATGGAATCGATGTGATCTGATTGTTTTAACAAGTTTTCTATCTTTTAGATTACTTTTTCAAGAACAGCTTTGAAGTTTTTTTTTAAAGGGTTAGAAGGAAATGAGAAATAGCATCTTCAGGGTACACCTCCCTAGGAGGTTGAATGTTGATCTTTTTTTAGGAAATGGAGCACTTGTTGCTCTCTGTTCATTAACTGTTTCTGTGCACCAGTCAGGCAGATTGACAAATTGGCAGCAAAGTTGATGCAGTGATAAAGATAAAGAACACTGTAAAAAGCAACATATACTACTCTATTTTCTTCTGTTTTTATATTTGACTTGACTTTTTATACATGTAGATATTTTGTTGTAGTTGGACTGGTGTTTGGATACCTAAGAATTTGCCACTTTACTACTATTTTTCTAAATGCAAAGTTTGTCATTTTATTGCAAAACTTTACTTAATTTGGATTATTTTTTCATCGGTAATTGAAGATTATAAATTTTAGTTCACTTGTTACGTAAGATTATTATTAAACAGACAGTATTTGAGCTTATGGAGCATAATAACAGCCCTTTATCCGCCTTTAAGTTAAACTTGATCTCACAACTGTATCTCTAATGTATTCATGTGAGACAATTACTGACAGGTCACAGTTCACGGCTGTTGTTATCTTCTGTCTCAATGGCTATTACCCAGATGGAAATCAGGACAGACGATTTTCGGCTTATCAGATGATCTTTTACATCCAAAGGGCTCAGAGATATGGAGGGAGATTTTTATTACATCATCAGGAGGATTGGTTGGACGAATCAAAATGTAAATCTATGGTCAGTTTGTTATGTGTTTATTGGACCCCGACCAAGAGGCTAATCCAAATGATATTGATCACAGCCTCGCCTTGCGGCCACATTCCAACCAGGGAAAGTTTAGAAACGCACAGAACAATAATAACTTTTGTTCATATTTTGTCTAATAGCTGTTTTTTCTGTTTATTTGTCAGTAAAGGGAACTTTGCACTTGAGATTTAACTGATGCATATTAACTTCCTGTAATGTAATAAGTAATAAGTCAGTAAACTGCAATCAGTACAGTCATTTTTGAGATTCCAGGGCTGGTTGGTCAGTCAACTACTTTGGTCCACTGATAATATAAAATATTCTAAAAACTGTTGGATGGATTGCCATTCAATGTGGTACAAACATGTCTCCTCAGGATGAATTGAAATAACTTTGGTTATCCCTTCCCTTTTTATCCATCTTCAGGTCAAAATGCTAACTGTCCATTACCTTGGTTTAAGACCAACTACCTGCAAAGCTAATGACATGCCCATCAGCCTCAGCTTGACTTTGTGTTTAGGGCTAATTAGTCAATGTAAACATTGCTTAAACTAACTAAGATTGTAAACTTTACACCTGCTAAACTTTAGCATGTTAGCATTGTCATTGTGGGCATGTTAGCATAGTGACGTTAGCATTTGGCTTAAAGTACAAACTGCAGCCTCACAGATCAGTATACTCATTTCCATTCATATATCTGGCCTTTAAATAATGGAAGGATGGAAATAATTAACATTGCTGAGTTAATCTTTTGTCTCTTTTTGTCTTACAACTTCATGCACAGTGTCCTGATTTTAATATGCAGGCACATGTCGTACGCAAGGTTCTAATATCAGTCAGGCTGGTTGAGGGAAGAAATGCTGGAGGAATCCCTTGGGTTTTTTTCTGTGGAATGTTAAAGCCAACATCTGCAGAGCTGGGGGAGTTTAATCTCTGCTAGATCACAAACTATGCTACACTATCTTACCTACTGCCAAGCACCAATGCTTACAAAGCCATCTCTGTTATAATGTAGCATAAGGATTTACTGAAGAATCCTGTTTGGACTGTATGTAGGAGGTATATTCCTGAAAATTCTCAGCAGAGTGATAAGTAGAGCTGCAATGACCACTATTTACTTCTCTGGTTCAGGTTTTGAACGTGAGCTCATGACACAGTGACTGGTACAATGGCACACACACAGACTCTCGCTCATCCATACATCCCTCGCTTCTCTCATCTAGCATGTCCTCTTCTGTTAACCCACATTCATCTCTGTCTCTGTGCCAATTCCTGCTGCTGTATCTGTCTGTACTCTGTGAAAAGACAATAGCAACTTGTTGTCCGGTGTGAATACCCCAGATTTGTAACTCATCCCATACACTGATACCCTTATTAATTGTACAATTATTGGTCAACAAATGATGAAAATTTACTAAAAGACCACACATATTTATAGAGAACAAAACAGGTAGTCTATCTTGCCACATGTTGCCACTTGCTGATCCACTGCTGTAATCTACTTTTTTAGATAAAACCGAAGATCATAGAGCCTCTGGACTATGAGAATGTGCTTCTACAGAGGAAGACCCAGATCATCAGTGATGTTCTGCGGGACATGCTGCAGTTCCCCACGGACGACTTCCAGGTAAGACGTGGAGAGAGTTATTTTTTTTAGGCCTGTAGGTACACTTTTTTTTAGCTTTTCCACTCTTATAGGTCAAACTCAGTTGCAGAGCAATGTATCTGGTATTAATTAAAGACTGTCCACGATAATGCAGGTTTGAAACCACGGTTTACCTCTAGACAAATATGCCACTCACAATAATACTCTTACTGTTGTTTTCTAAGAGCTTGCCATCCACGCTGAAATGTTAATTTCAACAAAACAAATCAACATCGGTTCTCAGTTTTAAAGGGGACATATTATGCCCTTTTTCTGGTTCATACTTGTATTTTGAGTTTCTGGAAATGGTTAAATGAAGCTGTGCTTAGGAATACAACTGCACTGTGTAAGTATTTTTAGATTCATGAATTTGAATTAGTCAAACACATGATAAAAGGCTGCAGCGTCAGAATGGTCCATGAAGAGATCCATGAAGCGAGAGTTGAGACGGAGGGGAAACAGTCCTTTTTGCAATAGTCTCACCTCCATTTTGTGTTACCAGGAGAGACAAATAAATATGATGAGAGGACAAGGGTCATATGACTGACAGAGGTAGCCAAAGGCCCCAGATGGAAGCTGTGTGGATATGGATGTATATGGGAGACTGTAGTTGGGTGAACCAGAATGTTGTAGAGGTAGGGAGGTTGGCCCAGTTAGGTCAACTGATTGACACATCGCTGAAGTCTTTAATGGCTACGTTTTATACCTTGATATTTAAATTCGTCTTCACTTTTGAGGAAATCAGTTCCTTCAACAGCTGGTTACGATGTTATGAGAAAAGGATATTACTTGGTAAACCCGTGTGTTGAATCTGCTATAAATTTGACTTCTGCATGTACACGCTACATAGATCTGCTGCTTGTGTTCAAAGAAGCTCACAGACTGTGTCAACATTACATCACCACAGGGCTGAGATGGATCTCAGCGGGGTCCACTCCCACTTTGAGAGAGCAAGAGAAAACAGGGACAGGCTCATGCTGAAATGTTTGTCATTCCTCATGTCTGCTAAAAATGTGCTAGTAATCAGACCTTAAAGGATAAGTCTGGTCATTTTAATATTTTTGTCGTTGTCAACAAATCCCATGCACAGAGCCGAGCCAATATATGTATCCTCTTACAAGAATTTCTTATTCATCTGTGACATAGGGCTCCATTGTTGTCAAAAAAATATTAAAAACATCAATTAGCCACACTATTGCACAGGGTGACATGTTCCTTGATTACATGAACACAGACACTGTAGTTTATTTTGACTCAATCCCACATACACCTTCCTGCTGGCCCAAATACTCACTAGAGCACCAAATGTGGATTAATCCACTGCTGAAAAAAGTCCCCAACAATTTAATTTCATTTTATTTATAGTGTCAAATCATAACAGAAGTTATCTCAGGGCACTTAACAGATAGAGTAGGTCTAGACCACACTATAATTTAAGGAGACCCAACATTTCCCCACAAGAGCAAGAATTTGGTGCGACAGTGGTGAGGAAAAACTTCCTTTTAACAGGCAGACCCTGGCTCTTGGTGGGCGCACATCTGCCTCAGCAAATACACTATTTCCTCCTGTTTGAGTAACGTTTGCTAAAAACTAAAGTGGCCAGCTGTTTTATGAGATTACTAATCCTTTTACAAAGGTTAAACTATGTATTTGTGACCAGTTTTTTAAGATCTTCCTTTTCTCTGTCCGATTCATCATATAATACATACAATAGTCAAATTGAGGCATCAAAACAAGAGAATAGAATCCATACACTTGTGGAGTTTAGAACATTAACAGAGTATATATTGGGAAATCTTCAACATACAGTCTGCTTCTAGACCATTTCACAATCAGTAGATGATAAGTGGTTTTCATTACAAGGCTGCAGAGCACAGCCATTGCTAACTGCCCTGTTTGTGAGAGAGAGAGAGAGAGAGAGAGAGAGAGAGAGAGAGAGAGAGAGAGAGAGAGAGAGAGAGAGTGTGTGTATGGTCTGACCCAGTCCGTCCATCTGTCTAACCTGCCATATGTTTTATATCACTGGGCTTAGAGAGGAGAAGGCAGGAGCTAGCCAGACATATGGGTCTAGCATGTACACGTGCTGCACACACACACACACACACACACACACACCTATGGATACACAGTTGCACACAATAACTGGGTGGGCAAGAGAGTGCCTCGATGTGGAAGGAGGTAAAGTGTTGAGTTATAGATCAACCAGACCATCTTCCCCCCAAAAAACAGCCGCATATGTTGTCTGTACAAACAGCTTATTACAACCTGTACTGTTTATTGTTAGGCGGTGGTGGACTGTTTGTGTCCCACATGGAACGAAAAGCCATTATTGACTTATCTTAACTTGCGTATGTACTGTAGGTTAATTTACGTAATGTACTCAATTAACGTCACATACTCAACATACTTAACTTTGTGAATGTAGCTTAAGTTACAAAACAAACCCAAGCCATGATATTTTCCCAAACCTAACCAAGTACTTTTGTACCAAACTGCAACCCTTTTACAATGTTAACCACGTCTTCAAAACTGTGACCATTTCAGCGTGCATCTGTCGCTGGTACTCTCCAATTGTCATATATGTCATTTTTGAAGTCATTGGCAAACAACCTATTTGGTCATTTAGGTATGAGGACGTGTTGGGATCAACTTCCCCTTCATTCATGTAGAACAGGAGAGAGCCTTGGATGGATATTGGACAGAATGTGGTCAATATTTTAAGATTTGAATTCATAACGGAGTATAGTGGTCAAGTAAGAATGACATTTCTCTTTTGCTTATCCAGAGTCTTCCAAGGTCTTATCCTGCACATATGTACAGATAAAACACACTACAGTCACTTCCATCTTTCAAACTAGAAAGAGGTCCTCAGAACACTCACTCCCCCCGTGCCCAGATATCCATGCTAGAGAATTTAATTCCTGCCTGGTATCAGTGCTTGCACTGCCTGTGGGAACACGTTCCCCTGGCCTAGTGGAAGCCATCAAAGCCCTGCTTTAATGTCTGTGAAAGGAATGCTGTTAATTGGCAGCCAGCAGTTCTTGCTAACTGATTGACAGGGGTGTCTTTTGGTCAGAGTCTCCTGTGAGTGACTGGTCAAACAGGCAAGCTGTGTATGTGTTGAATCATTTGTTTTCAGTGAATTGGAAAAGTTAGTGCACCGACTGAGAATCCGGCTCTGAAGCATGTGCGAGTACAACTGTAGTGTCTATGAAATGTCATACTGTGTTATACTGCGTTATGCTAATTGGTCATTCATCCAAAAATGAATATTCAGCCATTATCTACTCACCCTTGAGTTTTATGATAACCAAGCACATGCCCCTTAGCCCCCACACTCACCCTGCTGACATTTTGGGAAATATTCTCTTTCTTGCCTAGAGTTTAATGCTGGCTCCAGCTTCATATTTATCGGGTAGACATGAGAGTGGTATTGATTTTATCATCTTTCTCACAGGAAGAAAGCAAATAAAAGCATGTTCTGAATTTTCTTAACAAGTTAATTTTTTTTTTTTGCTTTTATACAACAAAACCTACAGTATCTGTCTTATTTGATGTCTTTTAGGATCACTGCAGATGTTTTAACATAACTGGACTGAATAAACTGAGCTAAGTTTGGGCTACTGACAAGTCTTTGATAGCTATTGCAAGAGTGAACTGGAGAAATGAGGGCAGAGGCTTTCCTAACTGTATATGCTTGCCAGTGTAAGAATAGGAGTTTTATGACAAAACTAGGTCATTGTGCTACTGTTTCCTACTTATCTTTGCGGGTTGAGTAGAAAAGCAGAACACTAAGTGGGAGCAAGGCCTGAGGCGCCTTTTGCTCCTCAGATATGGATCCTCGCTCTCCTCTCTCTGGCTGTATCTGTCTAGCAGGATGAAGAATTAGGACTGGAATAATAAAGGCTGCAGAACATTCTTTGCAGTACTGTCAACTCAAAAGAACAAAAGTACCATCTCCTTTCATCTTTTTAACTTTGTTTGAAAGAATAGCTCGATTGATGATCAATAATATGATTAGACAAGATTTATTACCCTTAAATCTGAAAACGAGTGGAAAATGTCAGTCACAAAACCTGCATACTTAGCTTAGATAGCTAACTTCCTAGCTTCATAGTTATGAGACAGATACAAGAGTGGTACAGATACAGATATAATGATTTTCTCGGCAAGAAAGCAAAGAGGCAGATTTCCCAAAATGTCAAATGGTTTCTCTAAATGTGACAATCTGATATGATTTAATTATCTGGATGAATGAGAAGGAATCAGTGTGGAGGTGGGTGTGGTCTGCAATCAGCTGCAGTGGAGACAGGTGTGGGGGTAGCTCATCAGAGCAGGTGTGTTACCTGACACAGCTGATTCTTGTTGCTCTAATTACACTCTCCCTTCATATGCAGTAGTGTGCTGGACCTTCAGATGACTTGCAAAACACCAGTTTAATTAAAAAAGTTGCAATGGGATAAAATAGTAACTGACAGTTAACACCAGTACGAGGCAGTAATGCAACATATGAATTGCCAACTGCCGTAAAACCCTTAAGAAGAATAAGAAGAAGACGACAGATGACTGAGAGAGAGAGAAGCAGTGCAACCAGAGACATACAGTCAGAAAGTGCTGGGGCGATGTGCCTTTCTCCCGATTTGATTCTTTAACCATACATGGGTGCTGATTTGATTTGTTAAACAAAAGTTGAATAATACACTTCTAGAGACAATATATCATAAGGCATTTTTAAAAACTAATGGTTTTCCAAAAACGAATTTAATTTGTAAAGAAATACATCACTTTTTAGTTATTCTGCATTTTCTGTTTTTGCTGTTTTGCTAGAAACTCATATGATGTAGTCGCCGTCGGCAGTACCCTATAAACTATAGGTTTATGTGCAGTTTAGTGTCCCAAATCCCACTATGGCCACGCCAAGACCCGCCTTACGAAGCAGCTCGATTGGTTGGGGTTGGGCATTTGACCTTGAGTGGTTAAGGTTAGGATAGCCGATTGGTCAGGGGATAGGACCTGAACAAATGGGGTTATGTTACAGGGAATTTGGGACACTAAACTGCACGTATACCAAAACGATAAATATTAGGGTGAATCATTGGTAAAAAAAGATATAATGAAAAATATAGATTCTAGGGAAGAGAATCAATTTAAAAAATGGCCGCAAAACAAATCACGATACATACGTTTTTTTTTATTTCTTTTTTTTACCCCCAAAATGTATGTTGGAAATATGTGAGCAGTCATATAATGTTTGTAAATCGTCTGTCCTGGCTATGGTTTGTGGCCCACGGTGGCAGCGAGACCTGCTACAATCGCTGACCTTCCTTTAAAAGAAAGTACAAAGAGAAGTGCCATATGGGGATCAATACAATTTCATATAATCATGAGGAGCAGTAAAACCAACACCAAACGTACACCCAAAGCAGGAAATGGTTTACCATGTGAGTATTTTGCCCTGTTGTATAAAAACACCAGTAGGATGGATCTGCTGTGCTCCAGTCTCGTCTATCAGTCTGTTTTCATGCCTGCTTTCCCTTTCTCTCCTCAGATCTCCTGCCTGAGGCGCCAGGGCAGGACTCTGTTCTCCACCGTGCCAGAGACTGCAGAGAAAGAAGCTCAGTCACTGTTTGTCCAAGAGGTAAAACTAATACATACCTGGACGTAAGCCTTCTTTGTTCATTCTTTATCCCTTGGTCTTGGCCAAAGCCTCAACCTCTCTGCCCTGACCGAAGCCCTAGTCTATCCTTTTGTTTGGAGCACAGCCATGTTTTCTCTCATTTCTCCCAAACACAGGTGTTTCTAGATAATGCAACTGGCTCTCACACCCTGAAGACTCATCAGAAACTGGAGCTCTTCAGACACATATCTAGCCAACGGTTCATTCTGAATTGTGTATGGATGAAGCAGAGCTGATCAGATTTCAGAGGATGCTAGTGTAAAAGAAAAGTGTTTGTTGACCGCTCCCATAATTTACAGACGAGGGAAAACTGATATGGTGCTCGTCAGAAATGTTGCTGTTAGCCTTTAAATGAACTTCCATTTGTGTTCTCCGCCCTCACATGTTTCCTGACAGTGCAGAGGATCGGCTACAGATGGGGTCCACAGTTCAGTGGTAGTTCACGTCATGCTGTTTCAGAGGGGAGTTGGGGTGCGGCCTGTTAGAGACTGATAGGGGATAGTCCCCCATGGCTGCAGCCAGAAATGACATCATAACTACATCTGGAGTAGCTGTGAGACCTTATACAGATCGGCTGTTCCCTGAATTTTTTTTCTACTTTTTGGTGACCCCTTGCCTCCAGTCAATGTGTATTTTAGGAAACTGATAAACACATATTGGAATATCTCAAACCAAGTGATTCCACTAGTGCTTGTTTTTGTTGTAGTTGTGTCAAATATTGAGGTTGCCTCTCTCCTCTCCTATAAGAAGAAATGAAAAATGTAAGCAAACTTCCAGGGAACTTTCTTAGATTGAACAGACGTTGACGAAAACAATCAATAGACAACTGCATTGATCTGAAATTAATAATTATACAGAAAAGCCCCATCTGGATGGGATTGATTTCTGTGAAGTATTTTCAATATTACCTGCATTGGTCAGTGATTTTAATCCAGTCCGGACCATGTATGTCTGTGATTTTCCACCTGCTACCCCGGTAATATTTACAACCCCTATGTGCACTGAGCTTCAGTTGGATGTGATGTATATTAGTGGTTTTACCATAGTTGCATCTGCTAAAGCTCCTTCATGTCTTAAGGTCTTCCTTAAAAGCAACACTCTGAGTTAATTCTTACTAAAATGTTTTTGGATAGAAATCCAAGGTTGTTTTAGAAACCAGAGTCTGTCCGTGTCTGGACCATGTATGTAAGTGCTCGTCTTAATTTGCTCTTGTTGAAATGACCCCTCACCCCCTCTTCACGTTCTGTCTCTGCAGTGTATCAAAACCTACAAGTCTGACTGGCATGTGGTCAATTACAAGTATGAGGAGTATTCGGGAGACTTCCGCCAGCTCCCAAAGTGAGTGTGTGTGTGTGTGTGTGTGTGTGTGTGTGTGTGTGTGTGTGTGTGTGTGTGTGTGTGTGTGTGTGTGTGTGTGTGTGTGTGTGTGTGTGTGTGTGTGTGTGTGTGTGTGTGTGTGTGTGTGTGTGTGTGTGTGTGTGTGTGTGCTTCAGCTAATCTAACAGGTGCTGTGAGGTGTAGACCATTTTCCTGGCAATACACATTTTTAAAAGAGTCTGTAACAACCTGGAGGTAAGGAGGTTGATACGAGTTGCATCATGGGAAATGTAAGACCCATTGTTTTTAAATTCTCGACCCATACTAGCCCCGTTTTGGGTCTCCTTCACTGTATGGGAGGCAGTCATGGATGGTTCATAGAAAAGCTTAGGAAAGTGCAATGTGCCTTTTTTAAATTCAGTAAATAAATAGATTTACACCTTTATTTACTCTGCCTTTAAACCCCCCAAATTCAATTGAAAGCTAAATTTAACAGATAAGTAACTTTGGATGATGGTGTCAATTTGACAAATGGATTATTTTAATGTGTTAATTTGCTAAGCAAATTGTTATCTCTATAGTTTTATATTACTGTTTAGCTACTAGTCTGGTTTGTCCATTGTAAGCATGCAATGCTGCAAAAGCCCTCCAAGGGATATTGTAAATCTTATTTTGTTCAGAGACACTGTCCTTTGTTACAGCCCAGGGAATGTTTTAGCCAGAACTCTAGAAAGACGGAAATGTGTGTGACGGAAGCTTCAAGCTCTTCAACAACAATAGAAGGCTTCCTATGTTTTTCTAGCAAGGATAAGCAGAGCTATTCTGGGACTGCTGTTGATTGATATCTTTAGAACTTAAGGGAAATCCCACAATCCTTACAGTATGTGTGATTGGTCGAGCCACTTTCCTAAAGGACAGGAATGTGCTTTACAGATGTTGTGTGTCATGTTTAAAACCTTGTAGAGTAAAACCTAGACAAGCCCTGGCCTTGACAAAACATTTTATGCTAGTAGTTCCCCCGAGCAAGCTGGGTCTTGTAAAGGTCAAAGGGCAAACTTTCCCCTGGGGTTTGAGCTGCACTTAGAGAAACAGCTGCAGTATTTGGGCTACATCCTGCAAAGCTAGAAGCATTTTCCCCAAACCCTCATGATTGGTTCCCAAAATGAACTATAATCTAACAAAATAATATTTCCTTTATTTTCCAATTACATTTACACGTACAAGGAATGGACCATCTGCATCTAACCCATCCTAACTAATTAGGAGCAGTTGGCAGCCATAGTCCGGCACCCATGGACCAACTCCATTTATAATACCTGTACCTACTTCAAAGGCAATGGCGTGCGTGCGTGCGTGTGTGGTACATGTAAGTCCTTAGGTGATATGTTCTTTTAAGTAAACTGAAGTTGAACTAAGTGAGCAAGGTCTAAGTTATCTTTTCCCTGTACTTTCAGTAAGGCGTTGAGACCTGAGAAACTGGCAGCTCACCTGTTTGAGGTGGATGAAGATGTAGAAAAAGATGAGGTGAGTCCACCAATCCCAAACCTTTTTGTCCCATAGTCTTCTCACATTTCACTTCTGAAATAAGTTTAACCTTTCTCTAGGCCTCAACAAACCCTGTTTAAACAGAAACTTGATTACAAGGGAATGCAATAGAGCACAAACTATTGAATTTATTGCACAACATGGTATTCATTTATTTAATTTCACTCGTTTATTACAAGGCAACCTTTGGATCTTTTGTTTAATGTTCTAGGCCCTCACCGTTTCCCAGAATAGCAGACATCTTCATGACATTAGTAGCATTTTAAGGGCATATCTCCTCCCAATAATTACCTCACTTCAGGCATTGATTTTAACGGAACACCAGTGACCTTTAATGGACACACCGTCACAGCTGAAATCCCCTGAGATTAGAAAAGTGCAGTGTTGATCTAAATGTTGCTTTTAATCAAGAGCATTCTTCTGAACAGACCGTCAATGTGGGCAGTCAGCAGATTTTCAACCTTACAGTGTGCAATTACATTTATGTGAGAGCATGTATGTTTTTTATCCATTAATGGAGGAGAGGGAGACGCATACTGACATAAATGTACTGTGTGTAATTCTCATCTGTGTTTAGTTTTATTTAAGTGTAAAATACACATGTTAATGTGTGTTCTTTGCACCTTCTCTTGCAGGACACAGCCTCCCTCGGATCTCAGAAGGGAGGAGTGTCTAAACATGGCTGGCTGTACAAAGGCAACATGAACAGTGCGATCAGTGTTACTATGCGGGTGGGTATGGTAACAGCTTTAACCACTAAAGGCAACACAGCCTTTCACAGCCCCTTCTGGTATTGTTAGTAGTGACTGTAGCAATGTTGATATTGATGTAAATACAAACTTTTTAGGCAATGTGGTTAAAGGGGCACTGCACTGATTGTACACATGAAGTAACTCAGCACGAGGAGTACTACTAAGCTTGTGAAAACAGTTGTATAATGTTTTTTGTAGCTCTGGAGGAGCGTAAAATATGAAATAAATAAAATACATTAACTTGACATAATTATTGCCTCGAGAGCTCATACAGCTCTGTGATGTTTACGCCAAGGAGAATATATTCCTGCTCCTCTTGATCATCCATCAATCTATCTACAGTATCCTCTTAATATATCAATATTTTTTTTAACAGCTTAGGGTTAGACTGCCTTGCCCATTGTGTAATACTTGGTCTGCTAGTCTTTTTTTCTAAATCAGTCTTTTGGCATGCGGAAAACTAAGATCTGTCATTCATTCCCTTTTGATCAAATTGGATTGGTCGTTCTGGATACAATTTGAAATATTAAATGTTTTAGGTTCTAGTAAGCGTATTTGCAAAAGTGTTTTCTCTGTCATAACTTTCAATGTTAGGTAAATACAAACCTTGAACTTTCTCCTGTCCATTTGTCTTTTTCTCTCTGCACATGTGGAAATCAAATTAGCCGTTGCTTACGGTAGCCCATTACTTGTCATACTTGATCATTTTACCCTTGAGCTTTCCCATGCTCCATCTTCACCCTTGGGGTATTTCTAAAGAAAAAGAGGCCATTTGGGATGTTAACGTTCTCTATTTTCATCCTCTAGTCCTTCAAGAGGAGGTACTTCCATCTGGCCCAGCTGGGAGATGGATCCTACAATCTCAACTTCTACAAGGACGAGAACACCTCCAAGGAACCCAAAGGAACCATCTTTCTTGACTCATGCATGGGGGTTGTTCAGGTAAACAAGTGTATGCACTGGGGCTTTTAAAACCACCGCCCCCAAAATATGAATTTAGAAAAAGTGTGCATTCTTTAAGCCTCTTGTAGAAAATGGGCTAAATTTAATGTTAGCATTTGTGTTCTTTCAGAACAGCAAAGTGCGTCGGTTTGCCTTTGAGCTGAAGATGCAGGATAAGAGCACGTTCCTGCTGGCTGCAGAAAGCGAAGCAGAGATGGAGGAGTGGATCGGCACCCTCAACAAGATTCTCCACAGCAGCTTTGAACAGGCCATGCAGGAGAAGAGGAATGGAGACCTGCATGACGGTGTGTTTTTGTGCACTTTATTTTATTGCTTTGACATCTTGTCTGTTTTATCAGCTTAATTATTACTGTACTTATTCGCCTGCCTTCCAGTGTTTGTGTCTGCATTTGTTTGTCTCCATGTCTTTTGATGCTTGCTGCACTTGACTTCTTTAATTCGCCTATAGCCGATGGAATAATGAATATAGAATAATAATCTCCAGGATGTTTCCTTATAAACAACTTTATTACCAATATTTTTTTCTTATGTAATGTTTCCCCCCTCAGAGAGGCAGAGACCAACACATCATTATGATTTTATATAATTGCATCTGCTAACAGAGTTAACGTTGATTTCTCCAACAGATGAGGAGCATGGAAAAACAGACCTCTCCTCCGGAGGTTTTCAAGACAGCTTTCAGGTAGCCTATTTTTTCTATCAAATTACATGTTAAAACAATTCTCACCACCTCTGTTTAACCATACAATAAGCCACACCATATGGATTAGTCCACATACTGTAGACTGAAGTGCTACGAATGTCTGAAGGTGCCACAGTGATCCTCACTTGGAAGCAGTCTGGACTGTAACAGCTTTGCTCTGAGTGGAATTGCTAAACAGCTGTATTTACTGCAACCAGGTTTCCTGTTGGTGCTAGCCAAGCAAACATCTGGTAAAGTGTGTATGGCTTCCATATGCAGAGGCCAGATGATACCAACACTGGTGCTAAACAGGAGTGGAACGTGGCAGTCTGAAAACAAACAGGCATAGTCTGATTTGCTGTATTTACAAAGTCAACATATAGAGTTAAAGCTGCTCTAGTCAATAGTTTTCATCAAAAATGGGTCAAAGTGTCTTGTGAAAGAGGTTGCTTGAAGTGACAAACCTACAGATAATTATCACCCAATTCCTCTCAGCTCTACTGGGTGTTTAGCGCCTTTCAGCTCATTGTTTGGATTTTCCATCCCGCAACTTAAAGGTGCTGTAGGTAGGATTGTGAAGATCGAAGACTTAGCCAAAAAAATTGAATTAACTTCTCAGTCCCTCCCCCTTTCAGGTAAAGCCCAAAATGGTCTCCTAAGCCCCTCCCCCCACAAGGGAGAATGAATGCGTGTGCATGAGCAGTGATTGACATGCAGTTAGACACTGGCCCTGATTGGTGCATCTGAACAGGGAGCGGTGGATTTTTGCAAATCACACTACAGGCTGTAGGTGGTGCCAGAAGAGCCAGATTTTTTTTAAATGACCTGCTTCATGTAGTTCTACTGGAACATAGGGTCAGTTTCAGCTAATATGACAGAAAGTTAGTTTTATAAGTCTTACCTACTGCACCTTTAAATGTATTCGTTGACTCACAGCTCTCATCAACATGGTTTCCAGCCACTGTTCTGATAAAGAAAATGCATGCAGACTTGGACTTTGCAAAGGCAATGTGAATTTACATTGCACTGACCACACTGAATACGCTGTCCTTAGATTTTCTGATTACATTGTTCATTTCTCCATTCAGTTTGATACTGTACATCCAAACCAGGCCTCTGATATGGACAGCATGATAGATTTCATTCCACTTTATTTTTTAAAACAAGCTGTTGTTGTTAAATACATTTTTATGCTTTGTTTAACAGACTGCCAGAGATATTGAGTCTAAAATGAGGAGTGAAGCTCGCCTGAAACTGTTCACTCTGGACCCTGACACGCAGGTGATGAAGATAATACCTGACTACAAAGCCCTGCGCATTTTGTGCATTGTTTAAAGTAGTGTTTAAATTGTAACTAGCACGGTGCTAGTTACAATTTGACTGTGGGGCTAGTAGCACCACAGTCAATTTATCGATTTCATGACCAAAAGTTTGTGCTGGGGCAATTTAAGCCTTCTAACATCTCCTGTTTCCACAGAAACTGGACTTCTCTGGCATTGAGCCAGACGTGCGGCAGTTTGAAGAGAAGTTCGGGAAGAGAGTGCTGGTCAGCTGTCACGACCTGTCTTTCAACCTGCAGGGCTGTGTTGCAGAGAATGAAGAGGGGCCAACAACTAATGTATGTTTCAATAAAAAAAAAAAAAAAATGTCAGATATAGTTGAAGGTGTTAATTACAACCCGCACTCTTCTACTTAAAAAAAAATCAAAGTTGACATAGAAATCACACTTATATGAATGCACATGTATTTGCGAGTACAAAAACATGCTTCCAGCATAATTTGAGGAAATGTCCTTTATCAAACGAGGGTGGGGTCAAAATCAGTTAAGACACTTCATATGGCCCACTTGGCTGGCCCCTATCAAAACTGGTGGTGTTGGCACGAGGAATAGCCGCTACCATGGTGACCAGTCTGGGCCTCCCACCATGAATTAGCACCAGGACGAGGCTGGTTTCCTGCTGTCACTCTCCAAGGTCTCTGTCTCTGTAGGAGGAGGACTCCTTTTACACTCAGCACTCAGCTAGGAAACCACAGCTATTAGCTCTGCTACTTAGGAAGCGCACACACACACACACACACACACACACACGTTTGAGTAATGGAAATGCATGGTGGAAAGAGTGAATGGAAAGATGAATTACATCAATGGCACATTTTGACTTGATGGAAAATAAGAAGTGCATTAGGTTACTTTCTTTTTTTTTAACTCTTTCATTTTTCATCACACAAATATTTCCCTTCATCTCTTTCATCAAAGGTGGAGCCTTTCTATGTGATCTTGTCCCTCTTCGACGTCCAGAACGGTAGAAAGATCTCTGCCGACTTCCATGTGGATCTAAACCACCCTTTGGTCCGAAAAATGACATCAGGTTCTAGTAGCAGACAAGACTTGCAAATCAATGGCAGTTGTGATGGTCCCCTGGCTGGCCCCAGGCAGGGCAGTGGGCTCCCATTGGGTGCTCTCCAGTACCCCAGACAGGGGGTGTTCTCAGTCACGTGCCCCCATCCAGATATCTTTCTGGTGGCCAAGATTGAGAAGGTCCTGCAAGGGGGGATCACCCACTGCACTGAACCCTACATGAAGAGTTCCGACTCCGCCAAGGTACAGACATTAGCAGAGATGACAAGGATGTGGCTGTATTTAGTGTGCTCAAATGATGAAATTGTAAAATAAATCCCCCTGTTTTCTTGCCTGCCTGTAGATGGCACAAAAGGTGCTGAAGAATGCTAAGACAGCCTGCAGCAGACTGGGACAGTACAGGATGCCTTTTGCCTGGGCTGCAAGGTATGAAGACCCCCCCCCCCTTCAAAAAAACACAACAAAGGAATTTAATCCTACTGCAGCATGACAGAACGAACGGGAAGAAAGGGTTATTACTGATGATTTCTTGCATTTAAGGAAAACCTTTAGTTTCTAAAAAGCAAAGGGACTTATTCTCTTGTGCCATAATACCGCATATGATTCAGATTTAGCATGCTGCAAAAAACTGTGTGGAAACTGTCAAATGAAAGTCAGCAGGCCTCTGAGACAGAAATCTTTAAACCACTAGTGTAGAACTGAAATGTGCTCTTTCTCCAGTAGATTCAATGATTCTCTTTTCTGTCTCTGCAGGCCTGTGTTCAAAGATGCATCAGGAAGTTTGGACAAAAGCTCTCGCTTCTCTGCTCTTTACAGACAGGACAGCAGCAAGTTGTCAGATGAGGACATGTTCAAACTGCTGACTGACTTCAGAAAGTATGCTTCCCCCCACCCCCTCTCTTAAATATATCACTATAACTGGTTTTGATACTTTTTGTAATTGCTGTTTCTATGTCTGTTTTCCCAACAGACCAGAGAAAATGGCCAAACTCCCTGTGCTCTTAGGGAACTTAGATGTAACTATTGACAGCGTGGCCCCGGATGTAACCAGTAAACCTTCCAAATATTTACAAAATCACTTTAAATTGTCTATTTATAGTCATCAGACGTTAACTTTGAACCCAGCGACTCCTCTTGTTTCCTGCCTGCAGATTGTGTCACTTCCTCCTACATCCCTGTGAGGAACTTTGAAGGCAATGGGCCTGAAGGCGCTCTTCTGGAGGTGGAGGAGTTTGTACCTTGCATCGCTAAGTGCTCCCAACCATTCACCATCTATAAAAACCACCTCTACGTGTACCCAAAACACCTCAGATATGACGGACAGAAATGCTTTGCTAAGGTAAACACAATATGGAAAAGAGGAATATATGTGACTTAATGTAAACACTGTCTTTAACAAGAGGAAACGGGGGACTTACCTTTTTAATTCTGAGCTTTTCTGTTGCTGGTTAGATGATCTGCTGAATCAATATTTTGCCTTTTGCATGCAATCATTCCAAAACATACGACTTATCTGTTTTGGAAAGTGATGCTTTTGCTTGGCTAGCATTCTCTTATCATCATGATATTGTGCTCCTGTTTACTCTATGAAACAACTGGCAACTGCCTCAGGCTTGTTCAGCCAAGCAGCAGAGCTGGCTAGAATTATCCTTACAGAGCAGCAGCTTCTGATTAATACAGGGTTGTTTTTTTTACTGACAGCTCCGTGTAGGAAAACAACCTGCCTTCTCTTCCCCCATCCATCTCTCTGCCCTAGCTGGCAATCCTTTGCCTAAAATATTCTCCCCCTCTTTATAGAGAGAGGCACAGTAAGAAAGTGTCTGGCAAGAATTGGTTCTAGGCCAACAGGGATATCTTGAAACTGTTTTTTAACTTTTGTCTCCCCTCTCTAGGCGAGGAATATTGCAGTTTGCATTGAATTCAAGGATTCTGATGAGGATGAAGCCCAGCCGGTGAAGGTGTGTTTACATCACATACTGTAGGCTACATCAGAAAATGCTGAACACAGTTATCATTTCAGCTCTTTGCATACTTCCCCCGCAGAATCTAAAATGGCAAAATCCAAACCAACAGATGTGTGGACTTGAATCACATGGCATGAAGTCATATTAGACTTTTGATTTGACAGACTTGCAAATGACTTGTTGGTCTCTTGACTTAGGACTTCTGTCTTTATTTGGGTCTCAACTTGGGACCTTTTAGTCTTGGTTAAGGGACTTGACTTTGAACTTACCTTAGGACTCGTTGGTCTGGACTTGGGACTTTGCTTTAGACTTGTTGGTCTTGACTTTAGACTTGTTTGTCTTGACTTAGGACTTGACTTTGGACTTGTAGGTCTTGAGTTTCGTCTTGACTTTAGACTTGTTCTTGACTTGTGGTCTTGACTTTGGACTTCGTAGCCAAACACTTTATACATTAAACCATATTGTGATGACTATGTTTGAGATGAGAGTGCATGATGACTCATCTCTCTCTCTCTCTCTCTCGCTCTCTCTCTCTCTCTCTCTCTCTCTCTCTCTCTCTCTCTCTCTCTCTCTCTCTCTCTCTCTCTCATGTTTGATTATCTCCTACCTTTCTAATCTAATGCAGTGCATCTATGGTCATCCAGGAGGTCCTCTATTCACTAAGCAGGCATATGCAGCCGTCCTGCACCATCAGCAGAACCCAGAGTTCTATGATGAGGTATGTCTGTGCTCATGTTAACTCATCAGTTTTATTAATATAATGCATTTTGTAGTATGCTTATAATGGCTAAAAACCATCAATGGAGAGAGTCAGATATGCTCTCTGACATATGCTCAAAATCAAAAAGTTATGTTTTTTTGAAAGCGGTATGTTCTGAAGTACCTCTCAACTCCTCGTTAAGTTTTGGCACATTTCAAGTTAACATTAAATTCTCACTGGAAATGCTCTGATTTTCCTGAACAAAGCGACCTCTGTATTAGGGAACCAACCCCAGGAATCTGTGTTCTTCTCACCTTCAGATAAAGATAGAGCTGCCTACTCAGCTGCATGAGAAGCATCACCTTCTCTTCACATTCTATCATGTTAGCTGTGACAGCAACAGCAAGAAGAAAGACCTGGTGGAGACTCCAGGTAGGCTGCAGCTTTCAGTCATGTCTCCCCCTTCTGAATAAAAACACCAGCAGGTATTTTAACAAAAACAATGCAATGAGTTCATGTAAATATCTGGCGTGCATAATGTGGGACAAAGGAGTCTCCCCAGTAGATGGAGATATTTGAAATTGTGATGTTCATGCTGCAGCCTCCCCAGTATTACCACTTCACAAATGTACCTGCTTTGCACACAGTGGGTTCAGCATGGCTGCCTCTGCTAAGGGATGGCAGAGTCATCATGAATGAACAGCTGCTGCCTGTGGCCGCCAATCTGCCCACCGGGTACCTCGGCTCCCAGGATGGTGTCAACAAGGTAAAAAAAAAAAGATTATCAACATCTGATGTGTGTAATTGGCATGCACTAGGGCTGCACAATTAATCACAATTAGATATTTTCCTCATATCGTCCAGCCCTAGCATGCACCAAAAGTCATGAGAGGGCTGTGAAGGTCTGTCAAGGCATCATCTTGTTTATGGCAAGTCATTGATTGTTCCAATATTCTGTTTAAGATTAAAGGTTAAAGGATGTAGTAGTATGTCTTCGTAGTGAGTTTCTACCAGTCTGGTGATGGTACGTCGTGACGGAATGTGAAATGCTGGTTCCAATATCCATCTCAATGAACGTGCAGATCCCTTGGGTCATTTCCTCTGCTCGTTGTGCATCACAGATCCTCCGTGCTAACGCCGAGTTGATGCTAGGTTGAGACTGAGAGCAGGACGCACCGCCACCGACGTTAACCAGGGTCGGATGCACTTGGTTTAAGTGGTACATCATTCGAGTCATGGCCGTGTTGTACTTATACACGGCATCGCAGTGTTTGCAGTGAACTAAGTCGTTTTTTTAAATCAAAATGGTCCCACGCCACACTTTGCTGTGACCTCTTCATGTTTACTTTGAATCAAAACGTAACTCGCAGCTAACTGGGCAGCCTATGGCGCCCCCGGGTGGTAAAATGTTTAATTACTGCTGACACACTGGAAATTATTTCATTGCTGCAATCACACTACACAACGCAACCTGCATTAGTTTAATCGATGACAAATTAACGTGATCGACGAAATTCTTAATGATCAATCGTCGATCGTCGATTAATCATGCCCATCCCTAGTTAAAGATCTTAGTAGCTGTGATTGGATTGGGACCTTGCAGAGGTCTAACAGGCTTTTACATGAAATGCCTGTGAAATCTGATCAGCATTAAAATGTAATCTATCTCCCCATTAGGACCCCTCGGTGTTGTTTCTTTGATGCAGGGCTAATGGGTTTAGTGTAGATTGAATTAATATGTACACAAAATTGGCTCATTGTGCATAATGCTTAGTGCAAATTTCAAATGTAACTGCTTGTGTAAGCGTTTTTCTCAATGATTGAGCCTAATAAAGTCAGTTGTTTGGTAGGATATTTGTTAAAAAATAAACACATGTGGCCGGGTTGCTCAGTGGTAGAGCAGGCGCACATATACTGAGAGGTTCATGCCCCGACGCAGAGGTCCAGGGTTTGAATCTGACCTGTGACGATTCCTGCATGTCTTCCCCCTCTCTCTCCCCTTTCTCACCTAGCTGACCTGTCAAAAATTAATTTGTTTTGTAGAATACTGCAGCCATATGGCAAAACAGCTTGTCCTCTTATTTTACAAAAAACTGTCACTGATTTGTCAATTATGTCTATCCATTAGCATTTTAGACATGCTTCTATAAATCCACACCATGCAGTTTTTATTCAGTATCCAATGCAGTAATTGTTGCCCACTTGTCATTGTAGAACTCTGGCTCGGAGATCAAATGGGTGGACGGAGGAAAACCCCTGTTCAAAGTCTCAACTCATCTTGTTTCCACAGTTTACACTCAGGTATTTACACATTATATACATTAACACCGCCTGCTCATTGTCCTTGGATACAAACATAATCTCAAATGCTAATAAAATGTGATATTTTAGGATCAGCACTTGCAAAACTTCTTCCACCACTGTCAAATCATGGAGATGTCAGAACAAGCTTCAGAGGGAGAGCTGGTGAAATACCTGAAGGTATTCTGGGCTTTAATTTCTAATGTTCTAATGCCTCAAGGAAAACACAGGAACACAACCTTTTGTTCATGCCTCATCAAATCTAATCTTGTAAGCTTGCATCTGTCATTCATTCTCTTCTTACTTCCTCCCCTCCCTTAGAGTCTCCATGCGATGGAGGGTCATGTCATGGTCAACTTTCTGCCCACCATCCTCAACCAGCTGTTCTGCATCCTAACCAGAGCCACACATGAGGATGTGGCTGTCAACGTGACCAGGCAAGCTATGTGTTACGGCAATAATTTTGGTCTCTTTCTTTTTGTGCGTAGAAAATTATAATAACAGCACTTTCATTTGGTTCTCAAACCATAGTGCATTCCCCTGTTTCTCTTTAACAGCCTTTTCTCATTATAGACTCACCAATGGCTAGCACACTCCATGTATGTGTCTTTTATCTCAGTTGTGTGTGTGACTAGTCTTTGAAGCTCTGTAGGCAGTGTGAAAATGAGGCGTTAGTGCCTTGGAATGAATAAATTGAATTCCTATCTTCAGATTGTTCCTTCTAGCCAGCCTTCACTCCTTCTTTCTTGTTTGATATTATCTGTTTTTTCTTTAGGGTGATGGTTCACGTTGTAGCACAGTGCCATGAAGAAGGGCTTGAACATTACTTGAGATCTTATATCAAGGTGCAGTCTTTTCTCACTATATTTATGCAGAAAATGTATTTGTATGTTCCTGTTTCTGTAGAAAGTAAATAGATCCAATCTCTACTCTCAGTTTGTGTTTAAGCCAGAGCCTTATTCCTCCATCAATGTAAAAACTGTTCACGAGGAGCTGGCTAAAGCTATGACAGCCATTCTCAAGCCATCCACTGACTTCCTGACTAGCAACAAGCTGCTGAAGGTAATAACTATTACCTCACCTCACTAAAGGTTGTAATGCCTGCATTTTAAGCATTACATTTCAGGCAGATTATTTTACACCCTCATGAAATCATTGGTATAGACTATAAATGATACCTTAAATATCATTAAAATATATTTTTCAATTACTGATAAAAGCTAGGGGGAAATCAGTAAATCAACTTAGCCTGTGTAAAGGCTAGCTGTGGCTATTGCTAGCTTTTGCTGTCTTGCTTGAGCTGATGACTTGCCTTAGTTTTGTTACTTCAAATTGTATTATTATACATTTTTATGGCTTAATATTTATATGATAAAACAGAAGTCAATAAGTCTGATTCTAAACTCAATTTTGACCAAATGTGTAGTTGATTTTTGTATGCTTCCGTTTCACAGAGAAGAGTACGAAAGCCCTGAGAGGCAAGTGAGAAAAATAATTCCGGTGATCCATTTTCTGAGCCAAGTCTTATCTCAATAGTTTTCTCTCCTGTGTTTATGACTTAAAAAAAAACAGGAGAAAAAAGGTTTTGCCAGGATAATCTTTCTATGTTCCTACATTTTGTCTCAAACAGGTGGGACAAATGTTGTGCTTGTTCTAAATAGAACTATAGTGGCACATTAGATTAAAATACATTTCTAGCTGAAAGAGGGACATGACAGTAATGATGCATAACTTGCTATACTATATGGACCTTGTGTTTAGATTGCATGGATAAATTTAGAACATGTGGTGCACTTCAGCCTCTTGTGATCAAAATGAGTATTACAACAACAAACATTTATGATACTGATATGACAAAAAGATTCACCTGCCACAACTTTTTTCCCACCTGTATTTAAAAAAAAATCTGTTTAGTCCTAAACAACAGAGAGAAAACCATTTAAAACAGATTCAGGAAATGGACCAGACGTTTTTCTCACTTGCCTCTCATGGCTTCTGTAGAATTGATACATTGTTCTACAAAATACCTTTTTCAATAGCGGTTAACTAAAATTTTAGTATGTTATAAATGAATTCACATTTGGTAGTGGTAGTGGTTTTCCTTGCATTGACTCTGTGTTTGTGTTGCAGTACTCATGGTACTTCTTTGAAGCTCTGGTGAAATCAATGGCTCATTATCTCATAGAGAGTGGGAAGGTCAAGGTAGGTCTTGTTTTAATCTTCTCTTCATTTTTTTAACCTCATTTCTCCAAGCCTAAATACTCTCCCTGTCACTTTTTGTTTCCCTTGTCCAGCTCTCCAGGAACCAGCGTTTTTCAGCGTCTTTCTACCATGCAGTGGAGACCCTGGTGAATATGCTGATGCCACACATCACCCAAAAATACAAGGACAACCTGGATGCGGCTCGCAATGCCAATCACAGCCTGGCAGTTTTCATCAAGGTTGGTTGTAGATGAATATGAAACATTTCCCTTTGGTTTTGGATAAACATGAAACATGTAAATGTCAAGGACTGTAGAGATATGTTAAAATAATTCTCACAGCAGATTGTTTGTTTACTGATTAACATTATTTAAAACAATGATTGAGTTAAATCCAAATAAATCACTCCATCTGATTTATAATGTTGTACTCACCTTTTCACTCAGCGCTGCTTCACCTTCATGGACCGAGGCTTCATATTCAAGCAGATCAACAATTACATGAACTGTTTTATGCCTGGAGACCCAAAGGTTAAACACTCTCCTGCTACCATCTTTAATGTTTCTATTCAAGTGATTAAGTATAAGGTTCAAGCTAAATTGAAGCCATACAAGCTACCCTAAAATATATTTTCTCTTTTATTCTTTCAAGACTTTGTATGAATTCAAGTTTGAGTTCCTGCGGGTTGTTTGCAACCATGAGCACTATGTCCCTCTTAATCTGCCCATGCCCTTTGGAAAAGGCCGAATTCAAAGGTTCCAAGGTAGATTAACATCACTTTCATCTAGGTGGAGTGCAATTCATACTCTGCTTATTCTCTGCATCCTTTTCTATTTGTATCTTTAATTTGATATATTATTTCTGTTGATTGATTCCTGCTGCAGATCTTCAGCTGGACTATTCTCTGACTGATGACTTCTGTCGACACCACTTCCTGGTGGGGCTGCTGCTGAGGGAATTGGGCGCTGCTCTTCAGGAGTTCCGAGAGATTCGTCAGATTGCCATCCAGGTGCTCAAGGGGCTGATGATCAAACACACGTTTGACGACCGCTATGCTGCGAAAGTGAGTTGACAGCTCTCAACCTTCTTTACTGTACTTCAAACACCCCCTGCACACATGGAAATAAACAGCAGTTTGTTACAACATAGGTTCAATATCACACTATTTTGTCTTTGGTCTTGGATTAAGGTTTTGCTTTTACTTGTTGTGTTTTTTTTTAAGCTAATGAGCATTGTTGGAGGTGCATGATGATTAGATTTGCCATTGCCAATGACTACTTATGTTATGCACATGACAAAGAGCCTTGAACATTCTTGTACCACAACCCAAAGACAATTTTAATTTGGCAAAGTTTTTGTGACTCATGACCACCTACTGTGTCATTTCAGAGCCAGCAAGCCAGACTTGCCACCCTCTACCTTCCTCTGTTTGGTCTGCTCCAGGAGAACGTCCACAGACTTGACATTAAGGAGTCTGCCCCTCTCAGCAACCACAATGTAAGCCTGCCACCTAGTGGTAGGAAAGGGAATAACAGCTTTATCTGTTTTATCCCAGCAAGACCTGCCCTCTCACACATTAATTACTGGGTTCATGTCAGCTTAAGATGAATTCAAGGCAATATTAGTGTTTTCTCTTCAGCTGAAACATGATTTTACTGTTATGGCAGTTGCAGAGCTACACCAGCTCACTGTGTTGCTTTCTGTCCCAGAATGCCAGGGAGGATTCTCTGGTACCCAACTCCATGGTGACCCCTCAGAAATCTGGGAACTGCATAGAAAATGCTCTCCACAAAGATGTATTTGGAGTCATCTCTGGAACAGGTAAATCTTCATTCCACTATCTTACCGTTGATAAGCGCATAGTCAGAGCTAATGCAGCTGAAATGCTCTTGTAAATCTTCAAAATGAGCAAACTGTACCTGGGCTATTACTTTGTTTTATCCTCAATATAAAGCTGAAACTTCAGTATCATAAAGCTAACATCCCTTTATTTTGTCCAGCCTCATTTTCCATGTGGACCACAAACAATACGTTTGCTTTTGCAATTTTCAGCTTGGCAGCAAATGTATATGTTCTTCTGTAAATGAACTTGTACGCTGTAGATTTATCCTGTCTTCTGACATGCAACAGAGTATTTTTTGTGCTCTATCTCTGCAGCCTCGCCTCACAGCTCCACTCCCAACATGAGCTCAGTTCACCATGCAGACTCCAGAGGCTCTCTGGTCTCCACTGACTCTGGAAACAGCCTGCTGGACAAGAGCAGTGACAAGACTAACTCCCTCGAGAAGGTAGATAAATACTTGAATCATAGGCTGAATGACTGCTTCATTTGCAAAATTTGATTTGTGATACAAGGCCCTGGTCTGTGAGACCAAATGTAATAAAAGTGAATGAAAGTAGTGCCAATGTCAGCCAAACCCAAGGGTTAAGGTATATAGTTTTGCAAAGCTCTCCCATACATTTGATTTATCTTCACTCTTGGACATCCACACTCTCTTCCCATCCCCTCCTCCAGAGCTCCCACACCCCTTCTCCTTGCTTTGTAACTTTCCAACCCCACCAAAAGGAGAGATTTACCAGGAGGCACTCAGTCAACGTGCCCCCTCTCCCCCTGGACCCCGAGGACATAGTCCCACCTGTGAACCGTGCGACCAAGCGGGTCACCATGGACTTCTCCCTGCTCTCGGTGCCCTTGCCTGACCTGCTGCACGACAGTGACAGTGATAATGACAAACAAGCTGCAGGCCAGAGGGTGGATGGAAATCATGAGGAAAACATACCTAAACAAGTATTCTTTTTGGCCTCTGTGACCTCTTCACCAGAGACTTTTGGTTACAATTGTACAGCAAGTTTCGGATTTGTAATGATTCAATAAAACCAGATCATCTGATGCTTTTGGGTAGTTCTTTGTGTCAGTGAATTCCAGTTTAGAGACCAAAACATTCAGTACTTAGATAGCTGTACAATATGTCCAAAATCCTCCCAAAGTTCCTCCCAACATTCTTCTCTTCTGTGTGTCCCACATCAAAGACTGGGGGTGCTTTTACAAATGTGGATGTTGAGCTGACAGCTGACTCCTGAGCCATTTTCAATTATTTCCTCAGATGCTGTAAAGTAACTGTAAACGTGTTTCTTCAAAGCTGCAATTGCTGTTATCTCAAAGCACAGAGCTGCTGCAGCAAATGTGCTTGTCTTGTGTACTTTCCCCCCTGCCCAAGGAAAATACTTGACATTTCTCATCTCTGAAGTGTGGGTTGTTTAAGTGATATTCCTAATCTCTTTATTCTAAAACTTTTTCTCTTTTCTTTGTTCCGTCTCTCGCGACTTCCTTTCTGTGAATCAGAACCAGTGTGCCTCGGCTCTGGGCAGCAGTGTGCTGCGCTGTGACAAACTGGACCGGGACGAGATCAAAAACCTCTTAATGGGCTTTCTGCATATCCTCAAGAGCATGTCAGAGGGTAAGACTGCCTGTCTGAGTCATTGTACTGGATTTTGGCACTCGTTCATATAAACAGCTTCATAGTAATCTTTTCTTACCATTTCATCACCTCAGAGGCCCTTTTTGCATACTGGAACAAAGCAGCTCCCTCAGAACTAATGGACTTCTTTACATTAATAGAGTAAGTACAGAACTAGATGACCTTTTTATAACGTACGTGTGCAGTTGAGAGTGAGACATGGGTCAAATTTGTTCAGCATCCCTTTAAAAAAGTTGCTCTGATGTCCTTAGAGGACAAAAATGTTTGTCAAAAATTCCATAAAATTATATATTATATTCCACTTTCATTGAGTTAAATCTTTTCTGTGAAATAGATCAAATGTGCATTAATTTTCAGAATCTTAATCTTTTTTTAACCTTGCCCAAAATCTATGTCATATGCATTAACACCGCCAAAATGACCATAAAAATGAATAAGCCAAAAATGTCCCTAGTGAGGGTTAATCCAAACATTATAATGAATGCCAGGCTAGCAATTTCCCCGTTTTCACTTTTTTTGCTAAGCTAAGTCGTTTAATACTTTATCAAAAAAAAAATCTCTGTCTTTGTTGAAAGTAGGAACGTGTGCAAAATGGTAAATGGACTACATTTATATAGCACCTCTCTACCTTACTGGACAGAGCACTTTACAATTTGCCTCTCATTCACCTCATTCAAAATAAAGTGCATACTGTACAGCCTGATATAAAGCATGATTATTAACCTTTGTGTATTGATAGAACATATTATGCATAGTCATTTCTGACTACCATATGAAGTTGCTGTTCCTCAAAAAGTTAGATGTAAATTGAATTTAGTAATGCTCTCTGACTGAGCTTCTCTTGTTTGTCCTGCAGAGTCTGCCTTCATCAGTTTAGATACATGGGGAAGAGATTCATCGTCAGGTAGGGTGTTCAAGGAAATGACGTAACATATCTCATTTCACACTGAATTTATGAATTCATTCTTGAACTGATACTAATTATATTCATCTATGCAGTAATATGACTCGCCCCTATGCACAGACTTACAAACAGCAGTCCTTACTGAATCTTTTAACCCCTTTCTTTGGTTTGTTCTCTCTTCTGTAACACTGCTGGCAAGTTGTTTTGTGGTTAATATCGCGGCCCCAGGCCCCTCCTGCATGGGTAAGACATTGCTGTAGTTTTGTTCCACTTTGCTGAATTAAATGCATGATGCTGCCATTTGTTTCCTAGTTTTAATACCCCATTACATTCTAGCAATTCATTTATCTGCTGTGTTTCTTTCTATTGCTGTTTTCTTGTATACAGCACCACTGAGACATTTCTCATTTGATTTGTGTTCATCTGAATCAAACCTACGGGTAATGGTATTTGTCTTCTGCCAGCAGGATCCAGGAGGGGGCAGGGCCTGTAGCTCCAGACAGGAAGTCTCTGACTCTGCCTGTGTCTCGTAACAGGGCGGGGATATTGCATGCCCGCCTTCAGCAGCTGGGAACTCTGGAGAACGCTCACACCTTCAACAACAGTAAGCCTTCCTGTCCTGTTCTGATTTGTATAGGAGAAAATGGTGGGAATAAAAATGAAATAAAGCAATTTTTGCAGTAAAATATCTTTTCCCCCTCCAGAATTGACACAGCAAACATCACACTGCTTCTTCTCAGAGTCATAACTCAGTCAAATCAAAGTACACAGACATCATACACACACCGTTTCACTGTAGTGGTAGATCATAAATCTGTTAAGAACTTATAGCAAATAGGCGTCCTGCTCAGCAGATGGTTCAGTCTACGATATAGTCCTCCATTAGGAATTATTAAGGAAGTACTAATTAATGGTTCATTATCAAGCCTATCCTGATTTCCCACTTGTTTCTTAATTAATGACTCATTTACTAATCATTAGCTTCTCTAAAAAACAACTTTTGAACGTACATGTTCCACCAAAACAAGTTCCTTCCCGAGGCTATTTTGCAGAGTCAACGTCATTGTGTCCGGGGCTTAGTTCCGCCCAAGACGATTGTAATTGGTTTAAAGCAATGCATGCTGGAATGCTGTGTGGACTAGCCAGACCCTCCTTTGCAGCACTGTGGAGGAGGGTCTGGCAATGCGAGATTACAGTAACAATGACCAAGCTTATCTCCTTCCATAAACAAGCAGAAATAATAAGTACACACAATCATTTAGTCACTGGTACTGATTACAGCATAATCAAGCAGATGATGTGCCAAGTATTTATTGCTCTAATAAAGCGATATCTCTAACGGTGACCATGACACGCTTTGTGTGCAGTGTACTCTCATACGGAAGCAGACGTAAGCAGCCAGTGCCTTCTAGAGGCCAATGTGTCAACAGAGGTATGCCTGACTGTGCTGGACACACTCAGCATCTTCATCATGGGATTCAAGGTATTTACTTTCGAAAATGAGACAAAGACATTTAGCATCCTAATCCCTTTCTGGTGGGTTGGCCTTCACATTCTGCTGTGTCCTCAGACTCAGCTGAATTCAGATCTCGGTCACAACCCCCTGATGAAGAAAGTCTTCCAGGTCCATCTGTGCTTCCTGCAGATCCCTCAGTCTGAGGCCGCCCTCAAACAGGTCTTCACCTCAATCAGGACCTTCATCTACAAGGTGACAGAGTCTCCCTTTCTTGGTTCACCCTCTGTTTAATAATCCTGTTAAATCACACTTTTTGAAGGCAGCTGATTTAAATTAATGGTTATCTAGGGAAATGGAACATTTGTTTTATCTGTTTTTGATAGCTCCATTTTATCTTTAAATATCCTTTTCCTAAAACCTAAACTCCATTTGTCACGCGCTCCATCCTGTCTCTCTTCATGTATCCTCCAGTTCCCCTGTACCTTCTTTGACGGCCGGGCCGACATGTGTGCCTCTCTATGCTATGAAATCCTCAAGTGCTGTAACTCCAAGCTGAGCTCGATCCGCAGCGACGCCGCCCATCTTCTCTACTTCCTCATGAAAAGCAACTTTGACTATACCGGACGCAAGTCTTTTGTACGAACACACCTGCAGGTATGTGTGTCTTATCTGAGAGTGAATATGGGTATTTTTGATGTAGTATGAAAGCCATGTTCTGGTATGTAATGCATTAGTGTAGTATTCATTTTTTTGTTTGTTCCTCCTCTCTATTCGCCCAGGTGGTAATTGCTGTCAGTCAGCTGATTGCTGATGTCATTGGCATCGGGGGTACCCGTTTCCAGCAATCTCTCTCCATCATTAACAACTGTGCCAACAGTGACAAAAGCATCAAGGTGAGGAGTGGACGCTGCCTCTCAGTGTGATGAGACACACTTGATCAAGCCATTAACGTACTGTGTTTACAGTAACAACCCTTGACATTTTCAAAATTACATCATCTCAACACACAGAAGAACAACAAACCAGAAATAAATGATTAAATAAATTGAAACCACAAGACTATGAATATTAATTTTACTAATGTTGCTATGGTATTATTGTAGCACACGGCATTTCCGTCCGATGTGAAGGACCTGACAAAGCGCATCAGGACAGTGCTGATGGCCACAGAACAGATGAAGGAGCACGAGAACGACCCGGAGATGCTGGTGGACCTCCAGTACAGCTTGGCCAAGTCCTACACCAGCACCCCCGAGCTCCGCAAGACCTGGGTGGACAGCATGGCTCGCATCCACAACAAGAATGGAAATCTTTCAGAGGTAAAATGTCTTTTTCTTTTTAAATTACATTTTCTATTTCAGTTAGTTGACAGACTTGCAGGGAGCTAACCTGTAGCTTTGTTGTTTGTCCAGGCCGCCATGTGTTACGTGCACGTTGCTGCCCTGGTAGCAGAGTACCTGTGGAGGAAAGGTGAGTAGAGAATACAGTACATTACCAGTGTGCGTCGCCTGGTAATGGTATGCTTCCCTTTACAGATAAGAACCGCTGAACATTTGAACACCATTCCAACATTTTTACAGTCCCAGTTTACAGATGCCATATAATGAGTCACTGGTGAAGGTTACCACAGTAGAAAGAAGTTTATTGTTGAATAAAATTGATTTGATTGACTTGTTGTGTACTAAAGAAAGATTATGCGCAGTAATAAAAATGATTTATGTCTTACACATATCAAAACTAAGGATGTCTGCACTAATTAATGCAGATTGTTTCTCATGTTTTAGTAGGATTACTACAGTAAATCAGTACACCAGCAACAATTAATAAATCAGATTTACAGGTAAAGGCTGACTAAAATATTTCCTGGCTTATTTATTTATTTTTCACACTGCTCTTTAACTATATTTATATATATATATATATATATATATATATATATATATATATATATATATATATATATATATATATATATATATATATATATATATATATATATATATATATATATATATATATATATATATATATATATATTTATATATATATATATATATATATATATATATATATATATATATAATATATATATATATATATATATATATATATGACAACATGCACCGTCATCTTCCACTTGAGCACTCGTCCAAGGGTCATCTTTTTATTCCCGTGTTAAACACTCCAACACTGTTCCATAGATAAGATCCCATCTCGTGTTTCTTCACATATCAAACTGCATACTGTGTTCAGACTTTGGGAGGGGCTCTGTTGTATAACGTGACAGGGTTTTCTGAAAAGCAATAGTTTGTTGTCAGGTCAGAGTGTTTCAGAGTGGGCTCAACCCATAGACCTCCTTTGCTTTCATAGAACTCGGCACACAAGGCGTCACACCTGCACTCATTGTGAATTTGTAAGTGGCAGTTGAATTTTTAAGAGCAGAGAAATTCCAAACACACTCCAAACAATGCATTATCTTTTTTTCAGTCCACAGAAGTTCCCCTCATTTTTAAGAGTTTAAGCAAGAAAATTACAGGGACGTTAAAATTGAAAAGTGGCCGATGCTGTGCCACTTTTATTTCAAGTGAAATATGCTGATAGTTTGTGCTTAAATCTTTCAATTTGTAGGTTGATGTCCATGTTTGTGTTGAAAATAACCATGTTGCTGAGGAGGATGCTCACCACCATCTGCATGTTGAATTCTGCGTTTGTTACATTCTTCTAGCCATGATTGAATTTAGGTCCCGACCAGTGCCAGAACACTGACATAGATATTTTTGTGTCTTGAAAAAAGTAATTTTTCTTAACTTTAAGGGAATAACTTAACGAAAAATGAAAATGCCCCTCATGTTGGTTCTGTATCTGTATGTTAGGTATGTTCAGGCAGGGCTGCTCGGCTTTTCGTGTCATCACTCCAAACATTGACGAGGAGGCAGCCATGATGGAGGACGTGGGGATGCAGGATGTTCACTTCAATGAGGTATTGTGATGTTTTGTACATGTCGTATACTGTACGCCGTGCTTTAATATCTGCCAGTCCAACTGTATTGACCAAGCATTTAGGATGTTTTTAAGTTCCTTGTTGGCATCACGTGTCACATAATGAGTGTCTAAAAGAGCTCTTATCTCTGTTAAGAGTATCAATTGCTCTGTGTAGTTAGTAGACTAAGTGACAATACTGTAGACTTTAACACATTTCGGTACATGTGTTGTAAATCACATGTAGAAAATCGCTGAGCTGTCAGACGGACCAGTCTGCAGAGGGCCCAGGGTCCTAGAGATGTCCGGAGATTTCTTACTCAGACAGTCCTGCAGGGGCTATGGCTTATTGACACAGCGGCCTGAGATCAGATCTCCTGGTCAACTGATAACCCAGTGGAATTAAAAGTGATGGCTACAGAATGTGTGAGCCTTTATGAGTTGGTCAACAGATCTGTAGGCAATGGAAAATGCTATTACCTTCCATCTGCTCTGAAAACCTTTCAGCTTGATGAGCTGGACTCATCCCCCAATAAAAGAAAGGAGATGATGGATCCATTTCCTCCCACGTCTGCTGTCTTTACAGGAACACTATGCTCAGTTGAAGTTCACTGTAGCCTTCTAGACAAATAGAACAAACAGAATTCTCCCTCTTTGCAGCAATTAAATATTCTGCGCCAACTGCAGGGAGGGAGTTTACATTTATTTCTGTGTCCAGGAGGTGCTGATGGAGCTGTTGGAGGAGTGTGCTGATGGCCTCTGGAAGGCGGAGCGTTATGAGCTCATCGCTGATGTCTACAGGCTCATCATTCCTATCTACGAACAGCGCAGAGACTTTGAGGTAAACTGCACAGTGATGGAACAAGGGTCGCATGGCAGGAGTAGAGTATCATTGCATAAAGTTGCCAGAGAACATGATGTGCATCTTAGATTTAAAAAGTTGCAATAACCCTGCAATAGATGCATGAATGCTATATGCTTATTTAACCCAACTACATCATGTTTTCAGTGCTATTAAGAACAGAAAATGGGTTTTTACTTGTTAACCGTGTGTCTAGAAGTTGTAATTGGTTATGAAAAGGTTAGAAGCGAAACTATTTTTCGCTTCTTTTTTTCTTCTTATTTCTTCTTATGAAAGAAGAAATAAGGCAATCTTCATTTCACAAATCAAACGCAACATTTGACCTCAGTCTGGTTGTGTAATGACGATGTCCAGTAAGTAACTGATATGAGAATGTTGGGAAATTAAAGCAAATTGACACTTGTGGCCACACGGGTCGCTGTTCAACAAACATTACAGTCTTTCTTTTTTATGATGATGTATCACAATGTGTTTAAATGAGTTTCAGCTTTAGCAACTTAGCTTTCAGGTCCACAACTTTACTGTTTTAGTTAATTCTCACCGCTCTGTGTTTCCAACCGCAGCAAGCAGAAGTTTTCAGTCAAAATGTGCTAAAAACCCACTGTACACTACTGTAAACCTGCTGAGCACCAAACAGCAGATAGACACAATTAGCAGCTAGCTGGTGAACATAGTGGAGTATTTAGCAGCCAAGGAGCCAGATATTTTTCTCAGAAGTCGGTGGAGACAAAAATCAGAGCTGAAAGAGAGTGAACCTGACTTACATTAATCAGGTGGACACAAACATGGCTCCAAATGAATGCTAATGTGCTGCGTAACTGCTGGGTGTGTAGATTTACATATGCTTGCTGACAAGTTCAACATGTCAACATAAAAGATGATGTATTTCAATGTTGTGTTCACATGTTATCACATGCATATGTTTGCTCTGTAAAATAAAGTGGTAACTACAACATTCAATTGGATTTAACCTCCACTTGTCATAGTTAAAAACAAGTTATTCCAACTTTTGTCTCATGTTCTTGTTGTGGAACAGAAACTGACTCACCTGTATGATACCCTTCACCGTGCCTATACTAAAGTGATGGAGGTGATGCATTCTGGCAAAAGACTGCTGGGGACATACTTCAGAGTGGCCTTCTTTGGACAGGTGAAGGACTGAGTTTTCAAAAGAAAACAATGTAATAGAGTAACAGCTGTAACACACACACGCCCACACGCACACACGCACACACACACACACACACGCACCTTTTTGAATTTTATCTTTAATAGAGATTTCTCTTCTTTTCTCCTCCCCCCTCAAGGCTGCGGTAAGTGTGTAAAGCTTTAGCTGTGTGTGTTGGCCTGGTGTGCTCTTCCATGTCTTTTCATCATTTTATTGATTTAGGGCTGATTGTTTTGTTTATTTTTTACATTTGTGGCCAAATGTAGCCTACATTTCGCTCTATAGTGGCGGACAGTAGCGGAGAAGAACTTGGGTCCCAAAAGTAGGAAAATAGTATTTCAATGCAGACAACAAGCTGTAATCTGAGCCAGCTGTATTTTAAGTGCCATTGCTGTATTTTCCCTCAAAACTACAAAAGGGCAAAATCTTGCACATAGACTCTCTTTTTGTCTGTAATCCAATGTGTTGCTTTGGGTAACGTTTCCCTTGATTAGCCATTTAACCTCTGGTACTCCCCCCTTCAGTGATTATACTGGCCTGTTTCCACCCACACGTCCTTGTGCTTGTCCATAGATACACGACTGAGTAGCTGTGCTTGATAAATGTTTGTGAGGTGACCAGCTGAAGTTAGCATGTGTGATGTTTTCATACTCTTTTCTTTATTCTTGGGTCTTTTTTAAACTTAGCACGTGGTGTTAGATTTTTATTCAGGAAATTATTATTGTTTCTTTGTTTGATTGCTTGTCCTGTCAGTAGCTTTTGTGTATGGTACCTCACTCAAATGTGGTGTGCCATACTCTACGTCTCTTATATAGTGTGTTTTCTTTAACAAATTTCTCTGTGTAGTGTTTTGTATTTTGTTTGCACTGTATGTACTGTCATGTTTTTTGTCTTTATAGGTTACAAGTGTGTCATTTTCATGTACACATAAACAAATTTAAAATGGCAAAAAGTTGGCTGCTGTAAAATATCTTTTTCAAGGTTTGACTTATCCTGGCTGCAGGTTATAAAATGGCCCAGAATTCATTGCCAGGCATTTGACTTCTTTATTCTTCTCCACAGGGCTTCTTTGAGGATGAAGATGGAAAGGAATACATCTACAAGGAGCCAAAGTTCACTCCTCTGTCTGAGATTTCTCAGAGGCTCCTGAAGCTCTACTCCGACAAGTTTGGTCAGGAGAATGTCAAAATCATTCAGGACTCTGGGAAGGTGGGATCACATTTGTGTGTGTTTATTTGACTGATCAATTTTATTAAGTACTAGGTGATGCAATCCCTTGTTTCTTTTCGCACATACCTTGAGACCTTGCTGTTGGGAGTGGGAATGATGACATCTCAGGGTTTTCAAGTGGGCACCCTCCATATTTAGCATTTCTCTGATGAGCCCACTACACCTCCAGAGGGTTTAGTGATGAGGCCTGGCATCCCAGGCTCACCACACTTGACTTCACTTCACTTCAGCTCAGCTGTTGTCTTTCGTCTTAATCCAGAGCCACTGGCTTGCCTTTCAGCAGGAAGGGCCTTGATGGCTTGACGTTGGGCCTGGCCTCGGATTCCCATGTTTTTAAGCAGCCTGGTAGTTAACATACATATGAAGTGTTTAAATGACTGACCCTGACAGTTGTGCAATGGGAGAACATGTTATTGGTTTGTAGTTCAGGGACGGCATCAAAACTGCTATAGTCAATATGTTTTGATGATGGATGACATGACTTTGTATGTAATGTGAGAGGATTCACTTGTAGTTGTAGACTGATACCACTCAAGCTGGTGCCAGGAGATGTTAGCTTAGCATGTTTGAAACAAAATAAAATATCTTTGTCTCTTGTGCCACCACAGGTGAACCCAAAGGACCTAGACTCAAAGTACGCCTACATCCAGGTGACCCACGTCACACCGTACCTAGACGACAAGGAGCTGGAGGACAGGAAGACTGACTTCGAGAAGAGTCACAACATCCGGCGCTTTGTGTTCGAGACGCCATTCACAGAGTCGGGCAAGAAGCAGGGAGGGGTGGAGGAGCAGTGTAAACGCCGGACCGTTCTCACCAGTAGGTCACACGTTGATGAAAATGATTCGTCATCACAGCAGTTTAGACAACAAACCGGAGCAGGAAATTTAATGTGGAATAAATAATGTGGAATAAAGAAACAAAACAAGTCTTTCCAGCCAGCCTTATCACCCTAGCAATGTCAGGAAGCAAAGATCCAGAATAGCTTCCTGGTTGCCATCTGTTATTGTTCCCAGGTGTCTGGCCTTAGCATCAGTCACTTGAAACGTTAATCATTTAAGGCCAGCTGAGGTTTATTACTGTACTGTCCACCTTATCCCAAAGGTCAGGTGTTATCTTGCCTTGTTAATAATCACGCTGACTGATCGTGAACATGCACGGTGGAACATGGTTAATATCTTGGTTATGAATGTTACCACAGAGACACAAGTAGACACACAGCAGTTTGTATATAAGAGGTGTTGACATGTCTCAGTATCCAAGCTAGCACCTGTATGTTGCTGCTGTCACTGTCAGGTACTGTTGTATTCCTGATGCTATATTGTTTTTGTATAATTTATGACATTTGAAAACGTACATTTTTGTCCTTTCCGTCTGATTATTTTCTCCCCCAATCCCATTCCCATCCAGCCACCCACTGTTTCCCCTATGTGAAGAAGCGTATAGCAGTCATGTACCAACACCAGACCGACCTGAGTCCCATTGAGGTGGCCATAGACGAGATGAGTGCCAAGGTGGCCGAGCTGCGACTGCTGTGCTCGGCCTCCGAGGTGGACATGATCCGCCTGCAGCTCAAACTGCAAGGCAGCATCAGTGTTCAGGTACAAACGACCAGGACACGCTGCTGTCAATCATTCGACTCGTTATGAATAGCTTCAGTGTAACTCAGGATCTCTGACCGCCGTTGTTTTCCAGGTCAATGCTGGTCCTCTTGCTTATGCCAGAGCCTTCCTCGACGACAGTAGTGCCAAGAAATATCCTGACAACAAGGTCAAACAACTGAAAGAGATGTTCAGGTACTTATCAATGACAGATATATTATTTGCATATGTAAAACTACAACTTGAACTTCTCTTCCCTCTCTGCATTGTTTCCTGTTTATGGCAGAGCCTCGCTGCCTTCAAGTGACAAGCACATTTGATTCACATTTCAACAAAAATAAATATAGAATTTTTAATGTACTAGAGGTAAATTGGTCGGTGGTTCGATCCCTGGCCCTGTAGTCCCATGTCAAAGTGTCCTTAGGCAAGACACTGAACCCTGAATTGCTCCCAATGTTGCACCATTGGTGGGTAAATATTAATCGTTAAGCGTCAGCTAAATGAAATGTAATGTAAATTGCATGGTCTGAACGGTATTGCACCACTAGGTACGTATATGTTAAGCACAATAAAACACCAGTATGACAAATAGAGTTGTAGGATATATTGTAGTTATATGGAAAGAAATATGACTCAAATGCTGTGTATGGTTGTGTAAATAAATCTAGATTGTTATCCAGCATGTCTAATTTCTGTGGGGGTTGTTGTTGTATTTTGAAGGTTGAGGATGAATGACTGCCCTGCTAATATCAGTCTGACTATGGGAATATGGCCCACCATGTTACTTTTCACTTTCTATTCTCTGCTTGCTGCTTCATGTGAGTTTTTAAGTGGCACCAACATGCTGTTTCCTCTCACCTCAGGCAGTTTGTGGATGCCTGCGGCCAGGCGCTGGGAGTGAACGAGAGGCTGATCAAAGAGGACCAGCAGGAGTATCATGATGAGATGAAGGCCAACTACAGGGACCTGACCAGAGAGCTGTCAAACATCATGCATGAACAGGTAGGAACGCCACAGATGGAAATGTGCTACAACATTCAGACCGAATGCTGTGGATTTAGAGTACTATCAGTGTTTTCACTTTGCCAGACAAGTCAGCTGCAGGTACCGGATTTCTGACACATATTATTGTCCAGTGAGACAAATCCCTCCCATTAAGAACGCAGGTAGTGCACTCTATAAAAAGTCCTCAAACCAGGTCTGAAGTGAATTTATAGAATTTTTCCAGGTCCTCAAAGGAAGCATGGAGCTCTGTTTTAACACATCTATACAAATATTTAGCAGTGACTTATCAAAATGACCTCCGAAAACCAACATTTCCTGTCTAATGAATTCTACTGATTCAATCATACTACTATACCGTTTTGTTGTATTTATGTTATATCTTATTTGTACTACTTCTGTTTATTGGTTTGCCTTACTTTATTTGTATTAGCTACTTCTGTGTCCGTGTTTATTCTATTTATTTTCTTGTCTGTTCTTCAATGATTTTCTGTAAGATGATGTCTCGTCATTTTGCATTATGGTCCTCATGTGTTGGAAACGTTAATTTGTAAAAGGGCTAGATAAAAAATGTTGGAGCTTCAAATGTGAACATGAAGATATAAACATTGTATTTTGTGATTCTTGATTAAAATGTGACCCCCACAGTTCTTCAAGGTACTTGGGGGTTCAGGGTGTCCACCAAATGGCATGTGGAAATATTTAAGCTGCACATGCTTTACTGTTTCACGCTGTAACTTTATATTTACCAGCATATGCAACTACTGTAACCTTAAAGAGATGTCCACTGTTATTATTTACTAACCATATCTCCTATCTCCTGCTCTCTGTGCTGGCCTGTGCAGATTGGATGGTAATGCTGCTTTTGTTACTTTACTCTCTAGAGATAGTAAGGGACTGTATGAAAACTGTTAGCATGGGGAGTGGGGATGAATCTCATCTTTTATTTTATAAAAAAGCAAAGCCCATGCCAGCGTATTATTTTCTTTGGATCCCTCATCTGACTCAGAAAAGAAAATGCACTATCCGTCTCAAAGTCATATCTTTATGACAAACATAAGAAAATGGTGAATTTAAATAAATAAATTACAGCCACCAAGTCTTCACTACACTAATTGAATAACATCTATGCTAGCTTTGTGGCTGCTAAAGGACAGTGATATTTTCGCCCCACTCTGGTTTCCAAAAATAAGAATAAATATGAATGTAAATCAGTTGATGTTGGAGCCTGTTATGTATTAGATCAGATATCTGACTGTCCATCATAAATAAACCAAGGAGAGACTCATATAAGCAAATACTATACAATAGCATTTTATTGAGCGAAATAATGCCCACCAATGTATATGACTTATGGTGCACACAAATGCCAACTTTTTATGTAGCACTAATATTTTTTATATATATTTTTTCAAATCATTTCACGAGGGAAGAATGACATAAAATATAAATCTGGTATAAAAAGGTCCCCACCCCCACTGTACAAAAATGTATATGACCTTCAGCACAACCCTCCCCCCCTAAATTTTCCTACAGTCCCTAAACTAAAATTAACATGCATGTGTGTGTTTTACTTTTAAATAGGATGAAACCTATTTCTTTCCTAATCTTCCTAATGTACCTTCTTTCTAGATAAACCCAGTGGAAAACGGTACAAGAAGCACTCTGTCCGACTCTGTGGGCATCTTCAACGCCATCAGTGGCACACCAACCAGTGCCAACCCACATGGCTCAACCACCATACTCTGATACAGATGTTTCACACCAGACTCAAGTCTCCTTTACCACAAATGACTGACTGAACTACCTGCCAGTCCAGAGTAAAAAACAATTAGGACATATTCTAAGTACCGTAACACAACCTGAAGCCATCATGCATTGGTATTTTGTATCCTGCTATTTCCGTACATGTCATGAGCTGGAAATGTAATGTTCACTCCTTGTTATCAGTTGGCCCATAGTTCTTGTTTCCTATGGAGACTATTCAATGATGACTTGTGAACAGTGATTCGATCCACTTATTGCCAGTTTTGGGTCATTTATCCTTTTGTATAGTTTGTTTTATCCTATGTAAGATGGAGTTAAGCACAGCAAGTGTGTATCCATACTGTGACTGACAACCTGATGTTATCTTAATTATCCAGGTGTCTTAAGCTCAAGGGATGTTTTAACAAACATGAGGGACTTTAGTATTTTCATTTGACCCAAGTCTACAACTTATTTTTGTTTTTAATTGTAGGGCTCCCATTTATGTACAGTGTTAGCAAGAGTATATGAATAAATGCTACTGCTGTAACCGTACATACATTCGTAAGCTAATGCAAAGTATTTTTTACAATTCCCTTTTCTATTTTCCATTGACACCCTGTTACAGCAGATGCATTTGCTCTGTGCAGTGCAGAAGCATCAGAGTTTATCTTTTATTTTACTTGGGACATTTGAAAGAATTATTCACTCTATTTTAGGCCAATCGACGTGTATAGAAACTGTCTAAAGCCAAGTGAACCACAATGTTTTAACCTATTTTCTGTAAAGAAAAGTGTGTGTGCAATATTTTCTATTGTTACCAAGGCTACCTACAGCACAGAAAACCACTCTTGCCAAAGACATTAGAAAAAGACTGTGCAAGGCACGCCAAGGGGGTTTGTTTCTTTGTCATGTAGATGCCTTTATTATCTGCGAGAAAAAAACAACATTTTTACTTAATGACTGCTCATGTAAATATGTTTAAGATTTTAAATAAATAACGGTAATAATACCTTCTTCCATGCCTTGCTTTTGTATGTCCACCATAAAGCTACTAGAATGTCTCCTTTTATTTAACCAGAAAAGAAGCTGACCAAGATGATCTGGTGGAAAAACCAAATGAAGAAACTTTACACAGTTCAGGGACATAGGCAAATTAAACATCCAAGATCAGGAGGTGACTCTCAGGCCAAGAGAATAACTGACTTGGAAATGTCTGGCTACAGCTCCATCCCACCAGACTTCCCAGCTCTGTATCTAATTAGGTGGTGGGAACACTTTACCATCCTCTATGACCAGCTCAACACATTGAGTATGATCACATCGGTCTCCTGGGAAATGGGTTTGTATGGTTTGAGTGCAAACAAAAACCATTACAAAAATTAACTTCAGCATTTGAGAAAGGAAAACACAAAGGAGTGGTAGGGCTTAATAAACCCAACATCCACTTCATGATTTGCTCCCACAGACAAGCGCAGAAAATACAGACTGCTACAGAGGAGCACCAATCTCCCATGTCCAGTGCTGAAAGCAGTGAGCAGTCAGACTGTACAATACACAACTGAATGGAACAAATGATGGAGAGCTGAAGTCTTTGGGGTTGGTTTGTGCTTGATTGTGTGTGTTGTATATTGTCATGTAATGATTTTTTTGGGATCTGAGTATAAATGTATGGGTATGTGTGTATGTAGATAAATATATATAGTTTTGTTTTTATGATGTACATTCATGTATAGTATAGATATATTATCATTAATGTAAATTAGGCTTTTAATCAGTTGTAAACTGAGCATGAATGCAAATCTCTCTCTCTGTCTCTCTCTCTCTGTCTCTCTTTTTCTGATGCAGAAGCTACAGACTCCCAACTATCAGTAAAGTCTTGCCAGACAGTGTTAACACAACTTACTTTAGTCAAATACAGAAGATGAGTGACTCATGATGTTTGGCTGTTTTATGGCTGTATGTTACTGTGGGTAAGATGGACATTTGGTAAGTTGGACAATTATGATTATGAACTTCCTGTATTTACCTTCCTGAAAGTGTGTGTGTGTGTGTGTGTGTGTGTGTGTGTGTGTGTGTGTGTTTTTCTCTCTGTTTGTGTGTGTGGTTGAGTTGGCATTATGGTCAGTGTCAGAGTTAATGGAGCTGTATGTAGTGGTCACACTGAGCGGAGTGTAACCGGGATGCTGACTCCTGTAAAACCCCCCCTGCTCTCTGACACAAACACTCTGAACTGTGTCATTGTTTCAGAGATTTTGGCTGCAAAACATCACGTGTCTGGCGTGAGTCCTGCTGTGTTTTATGGAGTGTGTTTGTGTGTGTCTATTTGGTGAAATACAGAAGAATTCTAGATTTATATTGTAAGCTCGACCTTGTTATGTTTTACATGTTCATATTTTAGTCACTGTTGTTAATGTAATATGAATGCAGCTTCAGTTTGTGCCTTGCGTGTATTACCATCACATTCCAGTCACAGCTAATCAGATTTTCAGTTTGATAAGTAATAAGAAATACAGTTAAAAATTGCTTCCCTTATCAGCTCCTGTGAAGAGACATATCCTCTTTATCTGTAAAGCAAGAGGAGTTCCCTGAGCCATAAAGTAATTACTGACTGACACACACAGCTGTGATTATAATGAAGATAATGTGCTGGGAGGTGGGAATAATGGTGACTTGCATGTTGGGAGGTGCTGAGCACATGTGTGATCCACAGTCCAGCATCAGTGGGTGTTGCAAGAGGTTATTTAAGAAGCTGGCCAGGCCTTGGCTTGGTCTTTGTGTTGTTGTGGATCTGGACAGAGGTCAAAAGTCTCTCCGTGTCTTTTCACTGAAGGATTCAGTCAGACAAAGGACCCGAAGTGGACACACACAGCAGCCATGGCAGGTGAGTCCCAGTCTGGATGGGAACGCTGTGACTGGGGATCAACAGGAACTCATTCTTACATTTTTGGATTACTTTTCCTGCATGATTTTAGTTTTAGAGGAATATTCTCTGTTTATATCATGCATTGCATCATGCATATGAACTTATACAATATCTGACATTCACATCAAACCAGCTATGTTTCTTCGATTGGTCACAATCACTTTTTTGTTTTTTTTTGTTTGTTTAAATAACATGTGACTTCATTTCTGCAGACAAAGACATTAAGAAGTCCAAGAAAAAAAGTGTAAGTTCAACTCTTATTGCACTTTCTGTAGTACAGTATTTATAAAAATGCAGCAAACAATATGCATGCAAGTTTTATACTTACATGCAGAACCTGCAGACAAACTCCTTATTAGTCATTGTGGCAATATCCTGAAGTTTTTCCTTTTCCTCTAACAGGCTACTGTCTGTGGCTACCCAATAAGCATCTTTTTCATTGTGGTCAATGAGTTCTGCGAGCGTTTCTCCTACTATGGCATGCGAGGTGAGTTGGTTTGTTCTGGATCTGATGCACTTTATACAGTCTCCTGAAACAGCTTTATTCATTCATTTGAGGAAGCTGTTTCATTTTTCTTTGCCTCACCTGCACCCAGTGGTGAAACTGAAGTATTATACTTAAGTACAATTTTGAGGTACTTAAATAGGATAAAAAGTCCAATGTCCCCCCTGAAATGCAGGGGAGTAGAAGTAGAATAAAAAAATCAAATACATTGTTAATACTCAAGTAAAGTGCATGTACCTCAGCATTATAGTTTAGAACATTAACGTTAACTTTTAATACTTATTAAGTACATTTAGCTGACAATACTTTATGTAAGTAAGAGTTTGAATGCAGGGCTTTTACTTGTAATGGAGTATTTTTACCCTGTTGTATTGGTACTTTTACCTATGTAAAATATCTGTATACTTCTTCCACCTCGTTCTGCGTCACCTCCCACCTCATTTTTACCCATTTTTCCTCCTCCTCCCTCCCCGCCTGCAGCTGTGCTGGTGCTGTACTTCAAGTACTTCCTGAGGTGGGACGATGACTTTGCCACCACTATCTACCATACCTTTGTGGCTCTCTGCTACCTGACACCCATCCTGGGAGCCATTGTGGCTGATTCATGGCTCGGGAAGTTCAAGTGAGTTACAAATTCTGCAAATCCTTTTTTTCTTTCTGCAACCAAATAAAAAAATGCATTTTGAATATAAAAATGCACTGAAATCCATAAACTGCAAATTGGCTTTACATACTGTTGTAATAGATTGGGTAGTAGGGTTAGGGGTTGGGGTTAAAGTGTATCTCACATAATCAGCTTTTAAATTTCACCCTTGGATTTTCGACCCTTGTCTATCTTATCTCTATCTGAACCTGTTTAACTCTTGAGTCCTTTCTCCTCCTCCTCCTCCTCCCTCTGCGCAGGACTATTGTTTACCTGTCCATCGTTTATACACTGGGACAGGTTGTCATGGCAATAAGTGCTATCCATGACATGACAGATGGAAACCAGGATGGCACCCCCGACAACATGACCGTCCATGTGTGAGTTGAACACACACAGCACTGTGCGACAGAAATCCAACAGATATGTTTTTGACATTGTGTCTGTGCTGTGTCCTCAGAGCTCTGTCCATGGTGGGCTTGATGCTCATTGCCCTCGGTACAGGAGGCATCAAACCCTGCGTGTCTGCCTTTGGTGGTGACCAGTTTCAAGACCATCAGGTTAGATGTTGCTTAAACACACAAACACACACACACACACACACACACACACACACACACACACACACACACACACACACACACACACACACACACACACACACACACACACACACACACACACACACACACTCTCTGTACACGTGGCAGAGACAAAATGACACCTCTACAATATCATGAAACCCAGTACAACAGTCCTGCAATAAATACCAGAGGGCTAATTGTTGTCACCTGTAAATTCAGATTTATTTACTAATAACTTCCAAGGTCTTTCCTGGAAAGAATTGCTACACTTACAATTACAATTCCAGGCAGCTGCTAGCATGACTGAGACTGTTTCAGTCTGTCAGACATTTGTCTAGAGACGAACACACAATTGCAAGCAAACCGCAGAGCACATTGTATTAAAAAAACAAGAAATGGTAGGCCTTATCTCACTATGACTTAATTTCTCATGATGAGAATGAAATATAGTTTTCTTGTAATTATGATATGCTTATTTCGTAATTATGACATACTTTTCTCTTAATCATAACATATTTTCACGTAATTGTCAAAAAGGAGCTTGATAGGCTAGTTTTCTCATATTTATGAGAAGCAGATCTTGTAATTATGAGATTCTTCTAATTATCTATTATCTTCTTACTATTCTTATGGAATAGTATGTTTTAATTATGATATATGGAAGTCATAAAAATGTGAATGCAATCCGCTTACATAAAATAGTGTCAGACCCGTGGGATACTGACATATTTACCATTAAGGAGCTTGTAATTCTTCAATTTATATTGTACAATACCCAATCCTCGTATGTACATACATACACATCACAAGCAGGACCCAAGTATTATCTCTCTCACTTGCACATACTGTATGTACATTGTACACACACCACACAGGCAATTAAAAACTCAGCTTTCAGTCACATCTTGTCAGCACTTTTTGTATCTCTATTTGTTTCCAGCTAGTTGTGTATTAACTAATAACCCCAGGTACATCTGTCTCAGTGGCTTTATTACACTGTTCAAGGCCAGGGACAAAGATTCCCCAATTAGATCAATAATAACAACACAGGTGATATGAGATGCTGTATAAAATGCATCCAATATAATCTTGGAAAAATGTGCGTCAGTGCTTTTTGTCCAGGACTTGTTTAACTTTCCTGTTTCCAACAGGAGAAGCAGAGAAGCACCTTCTTCTCCATCTTCTACCTGTCCATCAATGCTGGCAGTCTGCTCTCCACTATCATCACCCCCATCCTCAGAGGTACACTAACGGTGATCACAGAGCATACAATACACAAGTGACTCAAGTGTTGAATTAAAAACAAATGTGTGTGTGTGTGTGTGTGTGTGTGTGTGTGTGTGTGTGTGTGTGTGCACTCTGTGGTTTCCAGCTCAGGAGTGTGGTATTCACACCCAGCAGAAGTGCTACCCACTGGCCTTTGGTGTCCCCGCTGCTCTCATGGTGGTATCTCTGAGTAAGAATTCATTTTCTTTTTCAAACATGTAAGGAGCAGATCAGTGCGTGTTTTTAGTAACGGTTTTATTTATTGTTAAAAGGGGCACTGAACTGATTTTACTTATATAGGTCTGCTTACTTGTACCAGAGACGGTTTAGAAGTGAGATGCCCCAATTCAGAGTAACTTCCTGTAACTGTGTCACGTGGCCTCCACCACTGCCACGCCTCTTTAGGAGACTAGCAGCAGGTCCTGGGTGGATTGTTCCAATGGGAGAAGTGAACGTGAACACAGATTATGTCCGATTCTTTCGCCCCATATTCACCAACGTAAATAGTGGACGCATTTTTCACAAGCCCGAATCTCCTGAAAATTCTGACACTAAAATGGCATTTTCAGACAAACAAATCAGGAGAAATGCCACATGCCACTTAGTTGCATTATGGGAATTGTAGAATCCAGGGGACTACAAGTCTCCCTAATTTAATTAAAGCCCCAGTGTGTAACGTTTGTAGTTGTTTATGATCAAAATCTGTATTGCCCTTCACAAACTTGTCCTTTTTTATGAATATTGACCACCACCATGAATTTCAAGTATTCCTATTGGCTTGAAATTTTACATTTGAGTCTTCTTCTTCTTCACCCAGAATAAGAAAACGGATATTGAAAAGAGCAAGAGACCGGCGTCATCAGAAAAAAGAGTGAACATTGGAGCTGCCAAATCCCAACTAGTTAATTATCCGCGCTGCAGTCTCTTTTTTTTCTTTCTCTTTCTCCTTTCTCTCGGGTGGCGCGCGTTCATGGTGTGCGTCCGCGCCACTCTCTGACATGTACTCCAACAAGACGGCCTTTTGTACACTTGGCAGCTACTGTAGCTGCGTGGCGAGAGATAGTTGATTGCGATACATGATCTCAACGCTAGATGGGAGTAATTCTTACACACTGGGTCTTTAAAGTACAATGCTAATGTAAATAGCTGGAGTGCACCTTTAATAAATCATTTTTTATTGATTTTAATTGATAATAAAAAGGCCATTTGTGAGGACAGCTTCTGGGTTGCCAGGTTGCAAAAAAATGTTATTGGTTATGTACGTATGTCTAAAACATTAATAAATTAATGATTAGCTATTAATAAAGTCCTGTATTATACCTTCTAAATTCTTTATATGCCTCTTTAAAGTGTGCCATGTAAGAAAGGTGTACCATGAATATTTATAGTGCATTTCAGATATGACATTCTAACAATGACCTCCCTTATTTTCTGATATTTTCCTGTTGCTGTTTTGACATATGTTAAAATACATATTTGGTGTGTGTGTGTGTGTGTGTGTGTGTGTGTGTGTGTGTGTGTGTGTGTGTGTGTGTGTGTGTGTGTGTGTGCGTGTGCGTGTGCGTGTGCGCGTGTGCGTGTGCGTGTGTGTGTGTGTCTGCAGTTGTGTTTATTGTTGGAAGTGGTATGTACACTAAGACCGCCCCTCAAGGCAACATCTTGGTGAAAGTCTGCAAATGCATCGGGGTAAGATGAATATTTTGTTACTGTGTTCACCTTCGAAAATGGAGTTGAATGGTTTTAAATAGAACCTAGGAACATCACATTCATTCAAACTTGAACTTTATAAACTTTCAGTTACAGTTCAGAAAACACAATGCATTACAGTGAGAGAAAAATTCACATGGAGTGTCCTCTCTGCTATCTGTAGTTTGCTATCAAGAACCGCTTTAGGCATCGTGGTTCTGAATACCCCAAGAGGACCCACTGGATGGACTGGGCTGAGGAGAAATACAACGTAAGTTCAGTTTACATGCACAAGTAAATGCAAATACAAACAGTACAACATTACAACCAGTGAAGTTCAAATTCTAATACTTTTATGTTTGGCTCCAGAAACTCCTGATTGCCCAGGTGAAGATGGTGGTGAAGGTGCTGTTCCTCTACATCCCTCTGCCCATGTTCTGGGCTCTCTTTGACCAGCAGGTAACTACCAATGTTCGCCTTGACGCTTACTGTATGTAACTCTAATTAATAGCCCATTTTAATAGAAAAAAACAGACCTAGAAGTGTACTGGCAGAAACCAAAAACAGACTAAAGAAGAGCCATGTCTCCTCCACAGGGTTCCAGATGGACCCTCCAGGCGACCACTATGGACGGTGATTTTGTAAGTGTTTTATTTCTTTGCTATGTCACACCTTGTGATTTCAAACCACAGAAATAAGATTCTGTCTGACCTCCTCCTTTTTTCTCAACAGGGAATTCTCACAATCCAGCCTGATCAGATGCAGGTAAGACACTTGGCTGCTCTGGCGTTTCTTGATGCTCGTGCCGACTGACATGAACCTATAGAATAGGCTTTGAAAGAGTGACTGGCCTTCTTCCCACAGACTGTCAACCCTATCTTGATCCTGGTTTTGGTACCAGTCGTGGACAGTGTCATCTACCCGCTGATTGCCAAATGCAAATTGAACTTTACGTGAGTTTATTTTTGGAAAATATTACATTACTTGAAGCCTCTGGAGTCTTTGTTAACTTTGTATACAACATTTTGCAGACTTTCTATTCATTAATTCTTGTCTTTGTTTAGCGCCTTCTAAATAGAAAATACATTAGTATGTATGTTAGGTTTTTTTCCAGCACAAACTCAGCTAAAAGTCTAACTCATCATTGTATCAACTAAACAAAGTATCAAGCTGCCAGCAATATAAGAACAATTACAAAAGTTTACAAACCGTTAGTAATAATCACGCATAACATCATTATAGACTACACAACTATACAGCAGAATAAGGTAAGAAAGAAAACTATAAAACAGTGTTTACATGTTGTGATTATTATCTCAACTCGTTTTTGTGCCTTTTTCATTTAAAGTCTGTATGCCTGTAAATCTTTGTTGTTTTGGCCTCCTGAAAACATTGTTCCTTGTGATTGAATATGGAGTGGAGACATTAAATTAAGTGTGTGTGAAATTGGGATGTGTGTGTGTGTGTGTGTGTATATGCTGCAGTCCATTAAAGAGGATGACTGTGGGGATGTTCCTTGCTGCTCTCGCGTTCGTTGCTGCTGCCCTGGTCCAGATACAGATTGATGTGAGTGTAACACATTTAAAAATGCACATTGGACAACTTAAAAAACATGCATTACTTTATGAAGCACAATTCATTCGAACACACAATTCCACATTTCTCTTGTAGAAAACCCTGCCTCAGTTCCCATCAAGCACTGTAGGCCAAGCGAAGTTCATCAACATGATTAACGTGTCGCTGGACGTCGAAGCTGGAACCAACAAGTTTAACCTGCAGCCTTTCAGGGTACGCCCCCCAACATAAGACAGTACACTGACACTGTTTATCCAAATGCACTAAAGCTTAATTTGCCTGTAAATCACACACACACTAAATGTCTTGTGTAAATATCTTTTCTCCTACAGGCCAATGAGGATTACCTGAACTTTGATGATTCATTTGTACTGACGCTGGCGCCTAATGCAACTTACCCAATCAGTTTAGTGGATGGCAATCGTAGTACTGGGGTCATCGTTAAGGATGGGTCCTTCCCACCCATGCCTAAATGGGTAAGCACACCTGCTAGATTAAATTGGTTAAATGGCAACTGAAATGATATAGTTTTCTGTCTGTATGCTACAACAACTAGGGATGGGGTAGCGTTTTATATCGAACCTGAATCTAGTTCCTTATCGAATCTTTTTAGGTCATTTTTTTGGTGGGGAATGAAGACGCCTCTCAGTGTCATACCTAACTAGCCCTACCTAACGCACTCCTGATGGGTCATAAATTATGATTGAGAGGGATTACTTTTGTATTAGTCTATACATTGTTGTTTTTTTAGGAAATCCTACAAATTATACCTTCAAGTACAAAATTGTGGAGGCTGTAAAGTATTTTTCTATCTCCAGTTCATGGACATCAAATCAAAGCCGGAACAGGGCGCTAATGCTATCAGGTAAGTTTCAAATTTGTTATAGAAACATATAGGAATGAGTTTGTATACTGTAGGAGGCTTACATCTAATGCACTGTAATTGTCTGTTAATGTAACAAAGTGATAGTGCCTGTGTACATCTGTTCTTAGATAACACACACAGTAAAGTGGTCACCATTACTTTACGCCTGCTAATAGTAGACTGGTAATGATGATGAATCTGTATGATATTATCTAATGATAACCTTTTTTCCTAACCTTTTCTGGTGACTAATCAGTATCTACTTGGGACCCTTTGTCACATAGTATGGACTTAAGCAAAGACTTTATTCCCTTTCAGATGGTTTCATTTAATAGATGTTTAAAGTACCTAAAGTATCCAATATTTAGTAAGAAAAAGGCCAAATTAAGATAAAAGTCAGCCTATTTTTCTTGTAATATATATATATGTATTTTGAATCATTTTCTGCCCCCTTGAGTTTACCTTGGGATCGCGGGGCGTCCCGACCTCCAGGTTGGGAACCACTGCTTTAGATGACCGTTTTGGCTACACAGAATTCTAAATGACGACAAAACGTCAGATTATTTTATCACAACTTGTTACATAGTGAGAAAATAATTACATGCATGAATTGAGCAAGGGTGCTTTTGATTATCAATTCAACTTTTGATTTATAAGAGAAAGAATGTGTTTAATCATTTTTCAAATGTTGCATTTACAGTCTCATTCCAAGACTGTCTCCCCTATTGTGTTCTGAATTCTCCCTCCCAGATTTTTGAATGGTTTTGGCTCAGTTTTGAACGTAACAGCAGGTAACCTGGAGTTTGGGGGCATCGGCAAAAACGACATGTCAAACTATGTTGCGGTACCACAGGGACTGTAAGACTGATTTCATTATATATGTCACATACCGTAATACTAGAGAAAATCTTCTGCTGTGACTGGGGTTTTTTTCTGGTTCTGGCAGTGCAAAGTTCCAGATCAAGAGTGAAGCTGGTCTAGAATGTAACTACGATTACAACCTGGGCTTTGGCAGCTCTGTCACCTTCATCATCCCGCCAACCTTCACAAATGGACCAGATGTAACTCATGAATACATTTTGAGGCACAATTCTAGCTTGAATGTCACTTTTTTGGATTGCGGTAACACATCTTGGTATCTGGCTATGTCCTGTAGTGCGGCCTGAGCATCCAGCCAGTGATAGACATCAAGCCTAACACCATCCACATGGCCTGGCAGATTCCTCAGTACTTCCTCATCACTGCAGGAGAGGTGATCTTCTCCGTCACCGGCCTGGAGTTCGCCTACTCACAGGTACAGGGTGCTTTCCTCACATATCTGACAACAACTGAAAACACAAAAAATCGTGACAATGACATTGGATAATAAAGTCTGTCCTAATGTTAATTTGGCCAGAGACACACAACACAGATATATTGACTTGATGTTGCTATAGTATTTAGTTCTACTTGAATCTTCCTTTGCTGTCCAGGCACCCAGCAACATGAAGTCTGTGCTGCAGGCTGGTTGGCTGTTAACGGTTGCTGTCGGTAACATCATTGTGCTCATTGTCGCCGAGGCAGCAACGCTCTCAGATCAGGTGGGTGGATTTTATATAAACCATTAGTACACACACATATTGGCCGCACGGACCTTGGGCAAGTTTCTTTAATGCAAAATAAATGCTTACAAGGTATCTTGTACGATGAAACTGGCTGTATACAGTAATACTTCATATTCAACAGACAGACCAGAGAATTGGTTTCAATCTTCTCATCTAACTCTCAGCAAGAAAGCAACTAGACATAGCTCTCAAAATGCAAAGCTATTGCTTTCAGTTTAGCTCCAAATTAACACTGTGTGTGTGTGTGTGTGTGTGTGTGTGTGTGTGTGTGTGTGTGTGTGTGTGTGTGTGTGTGTGTGTGTGTGTGTGTGTGTGTGTGTGTGTGTGTGTGTGTGTGTGTGTGTGTGTGTGTGTGTGTGTGTGTGTGTGTGTGTGTGTGTGTGTGTGTGTGTTCACTAGTGGGCCGAGTACATCCTCTTCGCCTCTCTGCTGTTGGTAGTGTGCTTCATCTTTGCCATCATGGCCCATTTCTACACCTACATTGACCCGATCAAGATAGAAGCCCAGTTCGCCGAGAAGGACCCTAAAGACAAGGAGAAGAGGAAGAGTGTGGAGATGACCAAGAAGGACTTGGTTGAGCACTACAACGAGGACAGGAAGAGTTCTGACTCCAGCTCTGACGAGGAGGAAACCAAACAGACCAAGATCTAAAGCTTCTCCACGGCTTTCCAAATGCTGCTTGGTTCTGTGTTTCAGGTCTGAGTCCAGTGCACTGCTGGGCATGAAGTGGTTAGAGTGAATGGATGATGTGAGTGAAATGGTGCTGAAGTTGGCAGAACAAAGACATAGGGCTTAGATGGTTAAGCTCTTGGTGGACAATGTTAGTGAAGGATCTTGGCGGGGATTATTCACACTATTATCACCATTTTGGCTCAAAATCTTAAAACAATACTCCATTTTAGAGGTTACTCATATAATTAAAATCCCTGGAGATTCATTGGTTATTAATTTGTGCTTCCGCTGTTGTAAATCTTTTTTTTTTTTTTTTTTTTTTTACAATGAATTATTTTGCACTGTGTAGCAACATTGTTGTATAATTTTAGTTTCATAGACTTTTGTAATACAAAGAAAACATTCCAATATTTGTATTTATGTCCACATACAGGGTTGTATGTATTGTAATATATTGTCACGGTTTTATATATATATGACGTTCTTCTGTGCGTAAAATCATACTGTTTAATCATATTCCATAATTCAAACTTGGCGTGGGAGGATACTGCCCTGTGATAATTCTGCTCGCCAAGGTCTTCAAGAAAGAGGCCAGGAAGGTGTTGCTGTCAATAAAGGTTGTTGTTTCTTTAACCTATGCTATGGCATTATGTTAAATACATTTCTCTTAGTTTTTTGACTGACATCTAGAACGGCAACTTTCATTTTCTAATTTACTTTAACCCTTGTGCATCCCTTTAAAAAAGTTGATCTGATGTCCTCAAAAATGTCTTTGTCAAAACACACCGCCATACAATATTTTTTACTTTCGGAGTTGTTTTAGCCAACATCAGTCCTGATCAGAATCAACAATATTCATTTTCAGAATGTTAACCCTTTAGCTTAATTAGATAATACCACGGTTTTGTTTTTTTATTAAAACAAAAACGTAAATATTTTCTGTACACTAAAAGGTAGGGGGATTTAAAATAAAAAGGCATACGTCAATGCTTAGCAACATTGATGTTGATGCATTGCTAGTGCTCCCTAAATGGCTCATTGAGGCAGTCTTTAGGCACATTGGTGCTTGCAGGTATGATGTTCACCATCTTAGTTTAGCAACTTATGCAACAATTGCTTATTGCGTTCACCACAGTCCACTGTTCATAATGCAACTGTCAATATCAGCTCTACACACATCTATGTCCAGGAAATTAGACATGCATGGCACAAAGTTCTGTTAGCATTAGATCTTTATTTCTCATGTCACTTTGAAAGCTTGCAAGGAGCTTACATTTAATTTGGGAATCCTCAAATGACACAAGCAAAGATTATATACAGTACTATAAACTGTCAGCTATGATAAAGGAGACCAAATGTACACATTTTGTAGTTATTTCCGTAGCATATGTTTTTCTTTAAGGTATAGATATTTATTTTGCCGGAGGCAGGTGCCCATATCCATAAAGCATTCCATATTTCCATACTTAACTCTTTTGTAGTTATAAAAATATCACATATTTCTTAATTTCTTTCAATCCCTGTGTTGACAAGTGCGTCTTGATGCAACTCCTCAACATTATTGCTGCATTAGCACAGTAGTAAATTGTGGAACTCTTAAGTAAACATATATAGGAAAACATGGCTATTAGCAACTTTTTTCATTTTGTTTTTTTCTCCCTCTTACAGGTTTCTTTAAATACTCGACACACTTTCAAAGTGCAAAAAAAAAAACGATCTGAAAATTAAAAAAAACAAAAGGTGCAAATCATACTACAAACATCTGGTGAGAGCATCAAAGAGGACATGGCACTTCTAGCACGGAGTGGAAGTGAGAACAGAAATGTCTGGAGTGAGGAAATAAAGATGGCGATGTCTGCAGCTTGGCTTGTCCTGATCTACGATGTAGTTTGGCCTTGAGCAATTGTCATAATGTGATGCCTATGTGATGGTCCTTGCTAGTTACTCCTAGCCTTCACTTCTTAAGTAATGCTAAGGATAAATTACAAGCCAAGGAAAAAATAATACTTCACGATATCAGCATTCAACCGCCTATAGTGGTTCCCCCTTGTAATTGTTCTCGGCTCCACTCAATACTGTTATTCTCATTTAAGAGCCACTGCTGACACAGATCTACCTCAATTCTCGTCCTAAACAATGAATTCAATTGTCTAAACATAAGTATAGGTAGGTTTTCCCCGACTACAGAAACAAGAAAAGCTTCTGCCTCTAAACAAAGTAAGCTTAGTATCATAGTTAGTCGGATGATTCAGCAGGTGATTGAAATGAAAACTCAAGTCACTTAGAAAGAAAACACTGATGAATACTGAACTGAATTCCACTCACAGACGAGTAAAATAAACTAAATGTGATGAAATGTCAGTAGATGTGTGTATCTCAAAAAGGCAAGGCATTTTCTGTTCCGTTTGAGTAACTTGAAATCTTTAAGTATCTACTTTTAAACATTATCTACAAAATGCGCATGACCATTTTGTACACAGTGATTCATTTCCCGCAATGACAACTTGTAATCATGTACAGCATGGCAACGCATCCCCCCCCTCCCCCTCCCACTGCCTCGGAGGACAAAGTCCACTTAAAGCACTTTACCTGAGGTTTCATTAAGAATGCTGCAATTTGCCTTTAACAGGGAGTCTTACATACACATAGCACACGTGCGCGCACACACACACACACACACACACACACACACACACACACGCTCGCAGGTGTCCACACACAAGTGCATTTAAGCACGCATACACACAGCTTGCACACAAAGATAATATCCCTGCAGGTTCATCAAGCATGCATTCGGAGGTTCTGGGAATATGACGCCTGCATGAAGTGGAGGACTGAAGTCTTAGATTTGGGGGGAGGTTTTTCGGCTCCTTGGCGAGCAAATTCCATGTCGAGACTCCATGTGTGAGGCTGGAGAAGCCTCGCATATACAGAGCTCAGAGTCCCACTTGGCTGTTGCCGTTTTTCTGGTGGTTTTGCACTGACTTTGAGTCTTGTCCCATCACAGCCGATTCCACGGGTTCTGCTGCCCCCTGAACTTCTCTCTTAAGCGGCTAACAGAAGCTCTGCAAAGTTGTTCCGTTATCCTCTGCTTTGGAGTTCAGTCTTTTTTTTTTTCTTTTTTTTTTCTTTTTTTAAACCGGCGAGCCTCCCCCCCACCCCCACAATCTCCACACAGGAGGTCAAACGTGGTCAGCTGGTACTGAATGGCTTGGCCCCTGACTTTTAATCGTCCGACCTGGCGGTGGGGTTGGGGGGGCAGAGGGGGCCTGGGAGAGCAGGGCTGGGGCAGACAGCCAATTACTAGGGGGAGGAGGAGGATGTCCTGCTTGTGGAGAAACTGCAGGAAAAAGAAAACAACCAATGGTAGATTATTGTCATCTACTGCATGAATAAAAAAATAAATCTAAGTTCTGGTGATCATTTTCTAGGTCTGATCTAAATTGTTTTCTCTCCTGTGGGTATGAGTTAAAAGGAACAGTTGACCCCAAAATCACAAATGCATACTTTTGTGATGCGTCGGCCTTTTTGTTACTGCATGCTCCTATATCCCGGCTGACAGCTTGTGATCCGATCACTCAGGACAGATGTTAAAACCAGGTCAGAAAAGCCTATTAAAAAATGGATCACCAGGAGGTTTTTTTTCTCTCACTTGCCTCTCAGGCTTCTGTAGGATTCTGCTTTATGCACAAAATGAGAGGTTACCTCTGGAGCCTGTGGACCATGTGAGCCACCAGGGAATCGGAGATGCCAGGGTAGGCCTCCTCAGCCAGCAAGATGGCCTCCCTCAGCTCATCCAGGACCATGGGGTTCCCGTTCACCTGCTCCTGTCTCGCCTTTAGCTGGGAGAGAGGAGGAAGGTGAGGAGGCAGAGATTTGGTTAGATTTATGAGAAACAGATTGGATGAGAGACAATTCAACAAGACCAGAGACCTATCTGGGTAGAATTCTAATTGGATCCAGAGGTTGTTTTAACCAAAGAAAAAAAGGGTTTGATGTGAAAGCAAGGGTCCGTTTTTAGCATGCAACATTTCACTATCATTAACTTAGGCCTAGTGTGAAGGAGACTCATTTGTGGCCAGCTAGTCTGTTGGTTATCCAGGCGGAGCTCCTTACCTCAGCTAATGCAGGAGAGATGACTGTGGCCAGGCTCTGTGAATAAGGCCTCTTTGGAATGTCTTTTGCCTGGGGGGGGGGGGGGGGGGGGGGGGGGGGGGAGAGGAGAGAGAGAGAGAGAGAGAGAGAGAGAGAGAGAGAGAGAGAGAGAGAGAGAGAGAGAGAGAGAGAGAGAGAGAGAGAGAGAGAGAGAGAGAGAGAGAGAGAGAGAGAGAGAGAGAGAGAGAGAGAGAGAGAGAGAGAGAGAGAGAGAGATTAAAATAGTGCAGCTTCACCTTAGGGGGAATCTTTTAAAATCAGCACGGTGTATTTCCCTAAATAACACCACTCCATCTTACTGTGGGTTAGTTCTTGTGAAATAGTGCACATGTTCTGCAATGATTTTTAAGCTGTCATGCACTCGTGTCTCACCTGGTCTGTTGTCCCCGACTGTCCCTCCCCATTCTGCAGCTTCTTGGGGTCCTTCTCCCGGATGGTGAAGATCCAGTCATCACTGCCAAAGTTGTTCCCACCCGACGCCTGGCCATCCTGCTCTCTGATTGGACAGATATTAAAAGAGGCTTTGAACATTTATCAGGATGAGTGATGAAGTCATGCATGGTAAGTGCTTAAAGCCCATCATAACAGATGTGGGAGGAGAGCAGCACAGAGCATGTTTCTCTCCGTCAGCGGGGTGCGTTTGTGTCAAATTGACTTTTTTTAAACAGACATCTAAAGTGAGGAGGACAGAATTAGACTTACGAGTCAGACTCATCAGAACTGGACTCTGCAGTTCTAGACTGCTCTGCCTTCCACCTCTTGTACTTGTCCACCAGCTCAGTCAGGTAGGAGGTCTTTTTCGCATGGCGGACGATCAGCTTATGCTTCAACAGCTCTTTGGCAGTTGGCCTCTGGAGAGGAAGAGAAGCAAGGGAGATGAGCACATGATGCAGTCAGGAGAAGCACCATCTGTACAGACAAAAAGCAAAATCTTTAAATATGAAAAAACACTACTTACAAAACTGGGCTCTTTGTTTAGACAGGCCTCGATGAACTCCTTGAGCGGTTTACTGTAGTTGCCCTCCAGCGTGGGCGGGTTGTTCTTTGGGATGAGGAATAAAACCTTCATGGGGTGGAGCTCTGAGTGGGGCGGCTCGCCTTTCGCCAGCTCGATGGCTGTGATGCCCAGAGACCAGATATCAGCCTGGAGTGCACAGGGAGACACAGTGAAAACATACAAACCAACCAACAATCGGAGCGACAAAAAGGTTTTCCGTTGGCTCTCTACAGTGTTACGGCCCAGTCCGTGTCTGTTAGAGAGTGGGTGTGGCTTTAGCCTGATTGACAGGGTCAGACTGACGTGCACATATAAGGTGTGTGGTGTTTGACTCAATGAAGCCCAGCAAGCTGCAGGCTGACACACTGGAGGAGAACACTGATGAAGACTGGAGCTTAATCTCACATCCCTTATTTGATAGCTCTTTGCTCCTTTGTTGAAGCAGAAGTTGTTCTGGCCCCCCTTCGTGAAGGCTGTCTCAAAGCTCTTACTCCAGCTACGAGGAGCGAGGATCAAGCATCGAGGAGGGATCTCCCAGGAGCTATGAGCGAGGATACACGAGAGCAGCCTTCCTGGAAGCCGTGCAGCTCCAACCCGTTGCTATCTGCACTCATACGCTGACGAATTCATGTGACGCTTCAGAGGAAAGGACGTCTCATCCCTCTAAAACACATTTCCTCGATTCCTCTCTCCTCCCATGATTTCCTTGCGTCTCTCCCATGCTTTCTCGGTGGAATGGACTAAGACATGAGGAAGGCAGGCAGATGGAGGAGCCGGGGATGCAATTTAAGGGAAGTGAGGAGGACGCAAAGACGACTGAAGCTGGCTTTTGTTTCCCACACACACCATAGAAGTATTTGCAAATGCACCTTTTTAAAACTGAACTACACTCAGAGTGGGCTGACGGACTCAGCTGAGAGACACTGGAGCGAGCAGGCTGTTTCAGAGCACAGACGCGCACCGAGACAGTTGATTGATATTATCTGCTAGGGGGGGGGGGGGGGGGGAAGAGAGAGAGAGAGAGAGAGAGAGAGAGAGAGAGAGAGAGAGAGAGAGAGAGAGAGAGAGAGAGAGATATAGATATATAGAGATATAGATATAGCTATATATATATATATATATAGATATATGGTTGAAACAGATCGGCTATGCTGTTTTGTCCTCATTGTTCTCCGTTAAGTTTTATGTGCGCCGTACTCCGTAAAAAAAAAAAAAAAGCCTTTTAAAAGCCACATTGCTTGTTAGCTTTGGCATGCAGTTTGTTTTAATAAATATGGAATACACTGGAGTGTACAATGTAAAAATCGTCTTTTGACCTTACCTTTGAGTCATAAGCCGACTGTTTGATGACCTCGGGGGCCATCCAGAAGGGTGTGCCAACAAAGGTGTTGCGTTTGATCTGAGTGTCGGTGAGCTGTCCCGCCACGCCAAAATCTGCCAGCTTCACCTCTCCTTGCTCGGACAGCAGCACGTTGGCAGCTGAGGAGGGGAGGACAGAGGGAAAGGTTGGTACGATACAGCTCCGATAGAGAGATGCCGCATCTTCAGACACTTCTGTCAACGCCATTTATCTGCATCGCCAATTTATTTCATAAAGAGGGAACTGTCAGAAGCCTTTTAGCCAAACCCGCTGCAGCGTTCAACTCAACTCCCCGATGAAATACAAACTACATAATACATGAAACCATAAGTGGATGTCAATACCATTAACGTGCTATGTGATATTTGTGTGTGTGTGCTCAATGCTACCATTTAGTCAGCTGAAACCGGCATCCTCTAATTGTCAGCTACCTTTGATATCCCTGTGGATCTTCTTCTCAGAGTGCAGATACTCCAGGCCCTTTAGGATCTCTCTTAGGATCGTGGCGATCTGGGTCTCATCCAGAGCTCCGGGCTCCATCTTTTAGAAGAGAAACAAACTAAAGTAATGAGCTGTGGGTGTCAGCTGAGCCTTAGAGCGGATGATGATTATACAGGGCTGACAGTAGAGCAAAAGCAACGAATAACTTATCTAACCGAATTTTGACTGATTTGATGCTATTCAATTCAATTTTATTTATAGTATTAAATCATAACAGGAGTTATCTCAAGACACTTTACAGATAGAGTAGGTCTAGACCACACTATAATTTACTAACTAATCTAGCAGTTCAGAAATATTAAAACATTTTTTTCAAGTAATTAAAAACAGTTTTTGCATGGTGAAAAAATAGACTATGCAATTAATGTTTTAAATATAGACTGAATACAAATCATGGTGCCTTTTTTTTGGAGTAGCTTATTGTAGAGCTTAAAGGGATATTTAAACCGATTAGCATTAAGCTTTGTATCAATAGCAACACGGTAGTATTTTCGAATGACCGTGCTTCCCTCCCTCATGTGAGGGAAGCACGGTCATTCGAAAATACTACGAGGTTTCTACTGATACAAAGCTAATCTGTGAAGTATCCCTTTAAAACCATATTGGGTGGACACTGTATATGGCTTGCACTGTGAAAATGTTAGAGATAGACTTTGAACACCACAAACCAAATCCCACAGAACTTTGTTACATTGGGGTGTGCAGAAGCTGTTATCCTCCAAAACTAAAAAAAAAAAAAAAAAAAAAAACCTAAGAAAAAAAATAAAATCACAATAATCCAGGAAGAGGAAAAGCATATTCAGCATTTTGCACAATGTTTTATAGTGGAGGCGCCGCATTTCGTGCCTCACCGTTAACGTCACAGGAAATGATTATTTTCATATTATGTTAAGGAAATGTAATATAAGGCATATTAAGCTCCAGGGAAAACAAGCAGATGTGCTTGTATTGCAAGTATTTAATGAATGAGGAAATTATTCTAACATAATCAAGAAACGACTGATAAAGGACAAGATGCAAGATGAGATGCTTCAGGATATCTGATTCAGCTCAGCAGGTGACTGGCTGATCAATCCCTACTGTCTGTTCACTTTGCAGAGCAGCACTTTGTAATGTCAGGAAGAAAAGTAAGGCTGTGCATCTCCAGCAATCACAAACCTCAGTGCAACAGAAACACAAAGCAGGAATCACTTACCAAATCTAATGCTGAGCCTCCACCTAAATACTCCATAATGATCCATAGCTTTGTGTCCTGAACAGTGGAGACGGAGAAAGAGAAGAGTGTGAGCTGCCAGTGATGAGCAAAAGGGGTCATTAAGCACAATAGTGCATTTGTGGAGACATATTCACAACTCGTTTATGAAGGTGGTTACTGGCTTACTGCCAAATGTCAAGAGCCAGGTGCATTCTGAAACAAGTCAGGATGACACACAAGGGCTTGGTGGATGTCTGAAGTCGTCTGAGGCTAATCCCTTTTTAATTTGGGATTATTCAGGGGAAAAGTGGGTAGAGGAAGAGAAATCCTTTTATGTTCCATCTCATATGCTCACTTGGAGGGGAAAACAGATGCAAAAATATTGAACTAAGAAAGTCAACTTAAATATGATGCATAGTATACAGACTATAACCTTTTTCCTATGACAGCATTTGTGTAACAAGCATTACCTTCAGGTATGAGCCGTAGTACTTGGTGACAAAGGGGCTGTCGCACTGGCTCAGCACTGTGATCTCCTGCTGAATGTCTTCGATCTCGTCCTCCGCTTCCTCCAGGTCTATGGTTTTGATGGCCACTACTTTCTGGGTGCGATTGTCGATGCCTTTGAACACCTCGCCAAACGAACCCTTGCCAATGCGCTCTAGCTTGGTGAACAGCTCCTCCGGGTCAGCTTTGGTATTCTGACAGTGATGGGAGGGGGAACAAAGCAGGGGAGGAAAGGGGAAGGCGGATTTATATAAAAAAAAAAAAAAAAAAAAAAGGAAAGAAAAAGGAATGTTTTAAAAGGAACTGAATGTTGGGGAGTAAATAGGAAACACCAGCAGGGTGCCATTCTTACAGGATACATTAATTCACTCATTGCAACACCTTGTTTGTGTACACAGAAAGACACAGGAGAATGAAAGGGAAAGAGTGTAACAATTGGATAACAGGCAGGTTAAGAAGAATTTTAAATAAAACAAAATATGCTCCTAAATTAACATTTTGGTCCTTTAAATACCCTACTGCACCTTTTGGGGTTTTTATTATCTGCCGATTACTTTCTCAATAATTGATGAGCCTATAAAATGAATAGTTTCTCCCTCACCCACCGGCATGTCTTCAAAAGCCTTGTTTTGTCCGACCAACAGTCCCCAACCCAAAGATATTCCATTTGCAATAATATAAACAGATACAAGCAGATAACATTTTTGGCAAACAAGAAAAAGATTGAATATGAAAATAATTCTATCATTTGTAAAGTTTTGACACATTTAAGACCACAATTTGAGCGTTTTTTTTGGTATACCAGCTAGGACTGGGTAACGTGAACAATTTCGATACTGTATCAATACCCGTAACATGATACCGATACCATTAGAGTAGGCTACTTCATTTTAAATTATCCTTTTCGCATTTTATGCATTTATTTTTATCAGACGCCACAGGCGTGTGGTTTAGCCATACTTTCAAATGTTTTGGTGGCATCTTGGGGGCTGAACTGCCAACTCCACGAGATTCACTGCACTCAACTTCACCACATGGGTTGTAGCTGCCGCAGTAGTGGGCCAATCACGTGTCGCATTAAATCAAAGAACTCTTGTGGTGATTGGCTGTAGCACGCTGTAGCATGTTTATCTGAATGTTGACTGAAAAAAAGTCTACTTTAACATCACAGGAAGTGAACTAAAATGACTTAACTCTCCAGAGGCTGTTCTGTGGGAAACACAAGAGCAGGCGCTGACGAAAACAACTTCCTTTTATGACCTCTTTTGAGCAGAGAAAGGGTCAATATGCCTGTTTGGAGATAGCTAAAAATGAAACAGCTGCCTTACAAGAAGGATGTCACCAATGAAGACCCTTTTGGTGCCGTGAAAGAAATTAAACAGTGATTCTGCTAATGGAAAGTGTGGTACAGAAACAAAGTGATGAGTCATATTTTATTAAAACAAAATGTGCTTTGTTTGGGAACAAGAGTTTAACTGAAAAAAGAGCTTCAAGTCAAAGACTTTTTCTGCCTGATTTACAATTTATAGACTTTAAACTTAAATATTGCAGGACAATTCAACTGACAAGCTAAAAAAAAAAAAAAAGAAGCTTTGAGTGCACTTGCCTTCATGTCCTGCAGTTTAATTTAAGAGCATCTTCACCTGATTTGCAGCAAACACTTCTTTACAACTTAACACCAGTTATTATGTTGTCTTATTGGTGCCGAAATCCCAGCCTCTGATGTATCCTCACCCAAATTCTGAGTCTACATTTATTTACTTCCAAAGCAGAGAAATCTGATAACACGCCTGTACAGCACCATAATCTGGTGCATGAGGCAGTTTACATTAGGAACAGTTATCTCCTCTAGTTATCTACCCAACACAATTATCCCCTATAGGCAAAATCCTAAAGATAGCAGCAGAGGAAAGAACAAGGCTCGTTTGTGCATAATAGTTTCTTTGGACAGGGGAGCCAAGGATATCCACGCTTTCAAGTCATGGTTGAAATATCGGAATTTTGCGTTTAATGCGTATCCTTTTGTTCCAAAGCAGTTGACATGACAATAACTATGACGACATTGCAAAAATGTAAATTTCTGCTAAGTTGTCTGGCGTCCCATACATTACAGTTTTTATCATGGACCTATGTTTAGATTGCTTTATGTTATGTCTTTCGATTCATTTTGACATAAATTAGACGCCTGACATGCATTTCCTCAATTCATGTTGCCAATTACTCATATTTGAAATATTTCCGGCCTCGAGTGTGAGATTTTACGAGGTGTACCTGAAATAACCAAAGTCACAGAGATGGATAGCTAGGTGTGCAGTGCACAAACCCACAGCATGGAGTCAGTCAAACAGTGTACATTTTGTTCTGGCAGTGACCTCAACTAGCTACTTATTGCGAAGCAAATTCAAAAGATATTTGGCTTACCTGCATCCCCGGCAGGTTACCCTGAACAGGAGAATGGGCCATGGTGATGCTGACTGGATTTGCGCCTCCAACAACACAGGGCTGAGATCTCCTCGGCTTGACTTATGTTTACAGTCCTGGCTGCGGTAACGTTACCGTTAATGTTAGCAATCCTCTAAGACACACAGGCCTACTGAGAACCGTCACAGGTACTTTAATGTAGAGAGAAAAATGTCCCTCCGCACAGGCTGGTATACCTTTCCTGTGTCCCAACCCCAAGGCATCCAAAAACAGCTGAGCAAGCTAACAGACGTTTGCTAATGCTAAAGCTGAAGCTGCAAGCAAGAAATCCGCAATGTTACTTTGCTAACCAGCTGGCTAAGCGTTAACTAGTGCGTTGAACCAGACTCCCCACTCAGGGAAGTTAACGTTATGCCGCTGCAACTAATTTGAATTCTCAAAAACGAAGAAGTAGCAACAACTATTTATTTCAAAATTACCTAACTGTCACTTTCTGAAAACGTTTTCTCTCGCTAACGGTGTTGTCAGCTAGCTAACATGGTTAGCTCGCTAGCTAGCTAGCCAACGCAGACAGCCTGACAAACGTTCTGTCAGCGAGCTGGCTTGGAGCACGATTGTCTGCATACCGCAGATGTCACCCACAGAACGTAGTCTTGAATAAACCGATTGCCCAGCTTTTATCTTTGCACTAACTTGTCCGCAGCAGCTCTACAGGTCTGGTATCTGCGGCAAGGATAGCTCGCCAGTGTTTTTGTTTCCACCCTCACTTTCGTCCCGTACTCTCGGCCATCTTGTCGGTGCTGTGACGCCTGGCTGGGCGGATCCGGATCAACAACAACATCCTGACCTCTCTCTCACCGGTGTTGATGGACCGAGGTCCCCCAAAACGTTTTTTGAGTCAGTGCTACTTAAATAGATTAAACCGTTTTGTTATGGCTGTGTGCCTCACAATCCCATCTGAAAAACTCCAGTTCTGTGATCTGGTGATTTGATCCAGATAGCCTGAGAAAGTGCTATTAAGATAATCGATAAAACACCTTTACACAGCTAGCTTAATAAAATGAGAGCTACTGATTAAATCACTTTTCAGTTTTTAGGACCCCGTGAAAGCTTGTCAGGGACATGTGCCCCATTTTTGGAATCAACTCCAACTCATATTCCCACTAGCCTACTAATGTTAGGTCACCTGAGGAGTTGGAAGTTAAAATCAAACGCTCCTTCATGGGAAGCAACCGCGCCCTTCAGGTGCAATCAATCCCCTTGATTATCTAGGCCTTCCTCCCATTCTTCACTTTTTTTGTGTGTGTGTGTGTGTGTGTGTGTGTGTGTGTGTGTGTGTGTGTGTGTGTGTGTGTGTGTGTGTGTGTGTGTGTGTGTGTGTGTGTGTCCCTTCAGGTAACGTTAATCATACTAAAATCCACTGTTTATTATTAAAGGCTGCATTAAGTTAATTACGATTACACACATCGCAGTCCTGTAATACTGATATATTCATGTGATTGTATAAAACCGTATACAGCTGAATTGAGATAACACAATTGCATTGTGTGAGTAGACTACTAAATCAAATTCTTATAATTTTCCAACCGGTGCTATTTTGCAGTGCAAATTGAATCTAGCCTAATTGACGTTTCTTATGTTTCACCACAGGAGGGCGCCAGTGTATAAACGTCACTGCAGCAGCATCCTTGTGTAATTTGGATGCTGATGCACCATCGCGGTCTGCAGCTAGACATAACGACGGGATGGCAGTGCATTACTGCTGCTGGTGTTTTTATTGTCGCCAGGAACATCAATACAACATAGGCTATCTATAGCTGTGTGGTGTGCAGATTCGGTTCACAATGATGTCTGCGGCTGTTTTCAACCAGTTCTAACAACAAAGGGCCTGTATGGCGCAGGCCATATAGGCTACACATGTGTCCATTAAGAAGGCATTGCAACATGCATTAAAACTGGATTTCATGATACAAAGATATCCTACAGAGCTATTTAAATTGTAGGTTTAAATAATTGAGATAGGCTACCCTATGGATGAAAGGCTAAGTCCTTTAAAAATCACAATTGAGTGATACACATGGCCATTGAAATAGCCTGTTACAAGAGAGCCTACACTCATTTAGAATAAAATGTATGTATGTTTGTGTGGCTATAAATCCACGTTCATGGAGGAATAGCCCTCACAAATGAATTTCTGGATAAAAGTATGCGCACAGCGGCTCCGCGTGTCAGTTGTGCGCCTCATCCTCGCCACGTCCAGGGTTGAACGCGTGTAATTGGAAGCACTGCCTCCCTCCTTCAAGCGTAAATTATGTAGGGCAGGACCGGAACGCTGTGCTACCTCCATTTGAGAAAACCCGGCCGGTGAATGTGAGGGGGAAAAGGAGGAAAACGCAAAAAGCCGTCTTCAACCACCGTTTGACAGAAGCGGAGCAGCGCATCACGACTTGACTACAGTGAAGCCAAGTAGAAGAAAAGATGGACATCACGGATCAAGGAGCTCAAATGGAGCCGCTCTTACCAACGGTAAATAGACACGCTATTGTGTTTATGTTAAATTTTTCATAAACTGTAGCTTTGAATCTTAGACAAAGCTGAATGGATTGTTGGTCACCCGCTTATGTAATTTCTCTTTAGAATAACGCAGGCACAATTGGGATGAAACGTCACATCAATGTATGATTCATATTTTTCAAAATGACCTATATTTGGATGGCTTTACTGGTGTCGCCTGGATATCGTGACAAACATGAATAGCAATTTCGACATGACCACAATTTATATTTAGGCAAAACATGATATGGATCAATACAAACGCCTGCCTTCACATAAAAAGGCATTTGTGATGCACTGTACATGTTGGTACAATGGTACACAGCAGCTATAGTTATTCATTTGGACCCTACATGGAAAGGCTACTTTTAATATGTAGCTTTTCAGCCAAATCAGATTTTACCTGTCCACACAGTTTTTTTATGAAACCTATCAATCTGTTGCTTTATGTATGCAGTACTGCGGGTCTAAGAGGTTACACTGAGATGAGAGCATGAAGTGTATGATCCTAACAGTGAGGAGAAAGAGGGAGGTACAGTATATGCCTCATCAGTGTGATGTAATGAGCTTGCTGTCTTTCCATCTTTCCATGAGGAGCTTCACTGGAATATTACAATTTATTCCTAACCCATTTGGCCTGTTTGTACACATTTTGTGACCATAACAGAAATTCATAAAGTAAAAAAATAATCAAATTCCTTCACATGTTGTCGTGAAAACATGTATGTAAATTGAGTACAGCAGGAGACAAAGGGGTCGAATCTGTGTCTGCCCAGGTCAGAGGCCCATGCAGAATATCAAACGAGCATGCCTTAAACACAAAACATCGAGCCACTTGACGGCATAGCCTCTCCTCATTAGCATTCAGGTGAGACTGCGCTGAGAAGGAAAAAAAAATCCGCTGCCTTTGATGCACTGTCAACGCCAGATAGAAATGAAATATTTTGCTTTGTGTTCACCATGTTTAAAAGCAGTGATTGCTCTGGAGGCAAATCAATACTTGTTCTAATTTTGGACGTGTTACATGAGGACTTAGTTTTCCAGAGCTCACAGCGTACAGTGAATCCTGACGGGGCTGATGTGGTGTGGGATGGCTGTAATGTTTCCCCTGCAGTCTCGATGCAGCGTGGTTGCTTCCCTGTCATTGTAACTCATTGCTGCTTCTCCTGTCCCTCCGCCTACGCAGCAAGCCAACGCGTTGTCATGGTTTCAGCAGGATGTGTATGGGTATGTGAGGTGCTAATTTCAGGGACTCCTCGTTACAAAACATGGCTTTAACTATATTTCTATAGAAAAACCTATCCTATTGTATTCCATTCAACCAGGTTTCCAGGTTCCCAAAGTCAAACACAAGAATATGTTTGATTTACAGCAGGAAGCACTGTATCTGAATGCCTCATTGCTAGACCCACATCTTTCAATTCTTTTGAGTTTGGGACACTTGAGTTTACTTCATGAGCATCTGGCATGACAGTTATGTATCTGCATGCTTTTCTTCTTGTCCTGTTGACTTATTTCGTGTTCTTTGACTTGCAGGAACAAAGTTCCCAAGAAACTAAAGATGTGGTGAGTACATCTCATTCTCTTCATCTGGCATGACAAAATTATTTGCTCAGTAGTAGCAATAATAACTCAATTCAATACACTTTAAAAAAAACTAGACTTAAAACACTGGTATACAATCAGTAAATCATTAGTAAAACAATAAAATAAGTCTAGGCAAAAATAATAAATTGTGAAGTCACAAGGAATGTGCTGACTGTCGTACTTCACAGCAAGTCTATAAAGAATTGTGCAGTAGTGAATGGATTTATATTCATCAGGTGGCACAAACGCACCACCAAATTAATGCTTATGTTGCTCAGCAGTGTCTAGTTGGGCCCCTTGTGACATTTCAGATGACTGAGATGTAAGCAAGTTTCTCTAAGCATCTCAGATGGTTTCATTAAAGTAACTGTTTGAGGCGCTACTTAACCGAGACCTATTTAACCATCTATAACAGTGGTTCCCAACCTGGGGTCCTGGCACCCCTCAGGGAGTCGGAAAAGATCACAGGGGGTGCGCAAGTCTTTATCTGGTTTGAGGTTGAGGAAAAAAAAAAAATTTGCACATGTTAAACAAATTATGATAATACACTAGAATATATACTGTAATGTATACAAAAGTCTGTGTAAAAACTATATATTTTTGTTCTCGCTTAAAATTGTAGGCAGGCTACTTAGTAGGCCAAACCTCCGGGACCTCTCAACCTGTGACCCTCGCTGTCATCAGGTCAGCTGCTAGCTGCTATCATCCTCGTTTTTCCTGCAGCCACGTCTTCACTATTTTATGAATGAAACATGTCAGAGAAACGTAAAAGTGCTGATGACTCCTCTGTATCAAAAAAGAAAGTAAGGCTCTATCTCGAGAGTTACCTCAACTTCGGTTTCAGGGGGGGGGGGGCTCAGCTTTTCTTAGACATAAGTAGGGGGGGCGCCAAAGAAAAAAGGTTGGGAACCACTGATCTATAAAGTAATACTATCTCCACCTTGAGCATCTACAACAGTAAAATACTACTTACACATTGATGTATCAGTATTGACACTGTAATGAGGTCATATAGTATGTCTTTCACAGGGGACATTTTACTTCAGAATGAGTACTTAAACTTTTAATATTTGAAGTACAATGTGTTGCTGATAGATTCCAGGCAGGCTGTTATTCTTATGGCTCTGTTGTGATCACATTTAGCTGGTAATCCATGTTTTTTTCTATAATCTGTAATCTACAGTAATATTGCACAGATGCATTCATTAGCCAGCTTGTTTAGCAAATGTTATGTATTTTTAGATCACAATTGTCACACATGTCACTCTGCATCTGGCAGCCAAGCAAGGCAGAGAACACGCTGGCTAACCAAATAATAGAAAATGGGAATTAAGTGAAAATGCTTTAAATAGCCCACAGAATATCAGTGTAAGCAGACAAATGAGCCAGTCGTGGAGAAGAGTTTTGATGCATGCATCTGTCATTTGCTCTGACAAAATATTGCTTATGCAACTGTGGGCTGTGAGCCAGACTGAGGACAAGACTGAGCACAAAGTGTCTGCCAGTGGCTAAACTGTGAATCCCCCACTTTCTAGAACTTCATTTTTACCCCTTAGGACTTTTTCTTTCCTAAATATTGTGAGGATGCATTAATATTTGCCACCTTAGTTGTTTGATCACTGCAGTGTTAATCCTTGTACTCCTTTGGAGCCAAGGTTGTTAGATTATTGGAATTTACTGATCATAAATAGATTATCACAAATCTTAGTGTTTGAATTAATTGAGACACAAGCTCAGTATAAATACTGATAAAACACCAGTTCCGACAGTTTCAGTGCTATGGCATTACGCTGATCTAGTTCAACATTTTGGGAAATATGCTTATTTACTTTCTTGCCGAGATTAGAAGATTAATACCACTCTTTTACAACAGAGATGTATCAATCTTATCAATTACCTCTCATTTACCTCTCATTGTTTTCCCCAAAGTGTCTAAACTATTCATCTAATCTTGAATCCAAACTTGATAACTCTCTCTTGGCTGCTTGGTCTTGTTGCCTACCTCTTTTGTGACTTTCCTCTTGTACCTGGCTTGACTTAGACTTGTTTGAGTCTGCACCACTTTTGGATTTGTCAAAACATTTCTGCATTTATTATTACATTTCATAGATATTTTGTTTAATCTTGCACCAGTATGAAAATGGGATTAACCTGTAGGAACTTGTGGAATACTGTAGTAAATTGTTCAGCTGGCAAAGAGGAACTGAAGCCGTTGACTGTTTCCTTGTTTGAAATCTCTCTGTACATGATTATAATGATCACCTGACTGTTTTCTGTGGCTATAGTATAATTTCTTGTACAGTTAGAGATAGCTCTCTTTGCTGGTCTCGAACTCCTGTCAACCACTTTTTGACTTGAACTCGAGTAGTCCTGGTCCTAGATTTGACTTGGATATGAGTGGTGTTTTCCTAATTACAACCCTGACATAACAGCAGGCTCTCTGCCAGGCTGTCCAGTTAGGGGCTGGTTGATTGTTCGGGTTGGAGAAGATCATTGAGAACAGATGGAGGAAGTCTCCTGTAGTTGTGTGAAGCTTGTTCTTTTGAGTGTGGTGTTCTTGGATCAGTGTGAAATCTCTGTTTGACTTGGTGATCCAACTGTGCAAAAGTGGCAGGCAGGCGGGCAGGCAGGAAGCCTTCTTACCGCAGCTAGGAGCCTGGCCCGGCTGTGCTCCTTTCCATGGTTAATTATAGCGGTGTCAGTGGGGAGGAGGGTGAAGAGGGTATGGAGGTAGGTAGAGGCAGAGGGTACAGAGCTGGATAGAGAATGTGAGAGACAGGTGGTAAAAGAGGAGAGAGAGACATATAGAAAATTAGATTGTGTATTGTAGTTTTTCTGTCTTAATACAAAGTCATCTTTGCTATTGAAAACTTTAAGAAATATCAGATGACATAAAGCACAAAGACAGCATTATTGTAATTTGACGTCTCAGGCAGTGCAGCAGAAATAGTTTCTTGTTTCTCCGGATCGGTTTCTAGGACACCACGCCTCGATCACCGTTTCGCTGACAATGCACTACAGCCAGAGAGCAGCTTCTTTGCCTCAGGTAGGTTGTGCAGACACACACGCACTCAGACACATGCACTTAAAGATGCATGCACTGTATCCGGAAAGACAGTACCGCCAATCCTGCTCACTGCTTCTTCTACTTGAGGTGTGTAGTGACATGTAGCTGTCAGGTGTACTGGGGCTGTGTGAAGCCCCTTGTACAGGATGGTTTTTGCCTCCCTGCGACCTAAGGATTCTCTTAGGTAACAGAGCTACAGGGCTTGGAGGCTTAGCGGAGCAGAACTGTGCACGGCACAGCATCGTGATGTCAGAGCACTAATCTCTCTGGGGGGATTGGCGGATGGACGCTTGTCAGAAAACATTTGATGCTACCCTGGATGAAAGCAGTTAGAGGCAGAGTCGGAGCTGTGCTGAGCTCCCTGCTTTTGTTTTCATGTTATGTTCGTGGATCTTTCGGAGTGAGATTGCTGCCATATTCCAGCATGGGAAGAGCGGCTGAGGAGTCTGGCTAAGGAGAGGGTTCGACTAATACCCCAACAGAGAAGCTGACTCTATCTTTGTCTGCTATTCTCTCTGACTTTCATACAATCACAAACGCACACTCTGAGTCCAGATTGGGGCTCAGGCCCTGAGCCTTAGCCTCTCATATTACCATTGCCGCAAGCACAAGGGGAGTTAGCGGGCATCCTGCCCCAACCTTATAGGAGGCACACCATGCTTTCAGTGGACCACAAAGGATTTATTTATCAGGTAGGTTACTCTGATCTTGCATTCAAATGATTCAAGCTGTAAGAGGTTGAGCATTTAATTGATTTTGCTGCAGTTCAAATGTAATAGTTAGAATAGTTAGCTACCACTGAGTTTGGCCATTTTTGGCAACATGCAGACATGTGCATTTATTAACAAGTATAAGACTGATTTGGATGCACTATTGTTGTGACATTGAGATTAAACCATAGATGAGGAAAATTAAAAAATCTTATGGTTTTTCCTAACTGCATAATGTTAATGCATGTATAGTTGATAGGCTGCGGGAGGCTTGCCTCCTGTGCTGCAGAGAGGGCCAGTTGTCCTGATGTGCATGCGAAAGGTTCCGGGGAGGTTGGCTGACAGATGGGACTGTCATTCTGGGTGAGAGAGGAGCTTACACTCGCTGCACTGACCCTGGTGATCTCTGAGGGAAAAACGGGGGGGGGGGGGGGGGGGGCAGGAACTTTGGATTTGTTTGAGCATGTTGTCACGTACATTTATTCGTTCTGGTCTTTTTGTGCTTTTAGGACATGCAGAAAATTGTCCTACCTGCTACTTCAAATCCAAGAAGCTATCAAAAATCTCAAACCCCCTTGCTGTTCCTGGAGGGCAGTGTTATCACTTCTCCGACAAGGTTAGAAAGAAGTGATGATGAAGAGATATTCCCAGTGTGCTTAGCATATTCTTCCCTGCGATTCAGCCGATGCTGATCTTGCTGCCATTGCCACGGTAACCATGGCCATCTGTAGGGATGAAAACCATGACAACAAAAGCTGTCAGCCAATCACAGGGCTTGTACAGCTGCTGATAATCCATCTCCCCTCTTAGCTAGCTACAAGCTATAGAATCACTCTGGCTCTTAGCACATGCAGAAAGTCCACTAAAGCAGATTGAAAGTAAATAGACAGATTTACATTAAGTCTTATGGATTTAGCATGAAACGCCTTACTTTGCACAGCAGCTGGATTCTTAATTTCACACGGGAATCACAGAATGACATATCCATCTTGTCAGGCTTCAAGTAATGCATTTTTGTCTGAACTCCAGCTAACTGAATCAATCGGTGTCTGGTGAGAAGCTACGGGCGTGGTTTAGGTGATAGATGGATGGTTTATCCAATCACCTACCAGATATATTTTTGAAAATGCCTGCCCTTTTCTAAACAATTTCCATCACGGCTCCTGTGGTTGGTTGGTTGGTTCTGTGTAACAAACCATCTGGCATGTCAGCTGATGAAACACCACCAGCTTGATTATTTTCTGGCCTTACTGTGGAGAAGGTATGCAACTTTTAAGAGTATGCCTTCTGGCCTAGATCTCAAGGTATAGGTATGTAAACATTCATCATCCCTGCTGTTGTGAAAGCCTCAGGAGAGATCCCTATAACACAGAACATAGAAATGAGGTCACATATCTGCTTCCCTGAGCGCGATGTGATAATGCACATAGATTCCTGAAAAGGAGCTTGTGAGAATCAATAGGTCTGTGATTTATACTGGCCAAGAAAATGGAATATAATCTCTCAGACAAATCTGGTGTTGACACTTGAAGACATCCTCTTTGTTTTTTATAACTAGTTACATATGAAAGATAACATCAGTGACGTTATCTTTCATACGTAACTACTAATATGCCCAGCGAGTGCTGTATTCATATTTTTCTGTTATGTCTTGTGTTTTCATTCCCAATGCCCTGGTAGAATTCTCATTCTATGAAAATAATTAGTGTTGAGTGCACGCTCTTGAGATCTACGGGACATACTTTTTAGTAATGTGTTATTTACACACTCAGTATTATATTGGGAGGGAACCCCTTTAACTGTTAAACCGCCGATTGGCATGCTCGCAGCTGGCAACAGCTCGCTCTCCGTCGCTCGCTACAGTGCATTCATCATCAGATAAAGAAAGAGACCGGAGATGTTACATTGTAGTAAACTCAAACATTTTAAGCATCAGTCATGTAACTTCTGGAATTAATGCAGAGAATACTACTCTCCAACGCCAGATGGATCGCACACAAAATGGATATATATCATATATCCATATATATACTACAAATACACACGAGACTGGTGCATGATGATTATTACTGAAGCCTGACTGAACACTCTCTCGTCCCAGACGACAGCTAGCTAGCTTGCAGCTAACAGGGTAGGTGAATGTTGAAAATGCATCTTGTTGTCATGTAAGGGCCCTGTTCATGTTACACAGACATTTTAATTGCATTTTGTGTCTGTTAAGATACACAAAGGCACTATTTCATTTATGCCCCCATAACTGCCGTTTAGCTAAGTGGGAGCGGTGGGCATTAGCTGCAGCAGCTCCGTCTAGGTAGCTGCTATTGTGCTAATTGTTTTTGCTATAGACAGGTCTCGCATAGTTATGTTTAGCAAGATTAACGTAAGAATTGGCCGGAGTTCTCCTTTAACAGATTTTTGACATGTTTCTTTGGGGGATGTAGGGGACAGAATTACCAAATATTCTCTGGAAAAAAGGAATATAACTTCTGTTGTAATAAACACAGTAAAATGGACCAGGATCATTTAAAGTGACTGTTAATGTAATTCACTAAATTCAGTTTTCTCAACAGCATAATCTTTAGCTTCTGCCCACCATTAGCAATGCACATTACATAATTTATAGATCTGCAATTTGATGTTTCTTGCACCTTTTAGAGTCTCATCTCACATTTATGTGCACAGACTTTTTGTTTCTATCAAAGAACCAGGGGTCCGTTTCAGGTAGGAGGTTCAACAAACTCTGAGTCTGACCTCTGAGTTGATTTATCCTGAGATGAGAAACTCTGAGTTTTCAGTTTCACAACAGCTGATTCGAATTGGTTCAATCAACTCGGAGTAGGTTGACTCAGGGTTACGCGCGTGCACCAAAGACAGCATGAATGGAGCCATGATACTACGATTCACCATGGTAACAACCACAAACAAACGGGTCGGTGGAAATACTCATGTGCACATATGCGAGTTTGAACATGTATTTCATTAAAAAAGCAACACAGCGGCTGCTGCAAAAGAGAGATAATTTGCGTTGGAGAAAATTGCTGCTAGAGTAAATGCGTATATTCCAATATAATGTATATCATATTTAATCATAAGTATAGCTAATATTACTGAAAATCTATTTCATTTAGGTGCAATACTGCGGGCGAAAAAGTCCTAGGCCTACCAATCCCATTCTGAGGCTGCAGCACCATCATTAACAGAATTATAATTCATAATCTTTAATTTCAAAGGGTTTACATCATTCACCTGCAATACTGTGGAACTCTTTTTTTAATGGCTCTTACTGGTTTGTGTCCAGGGAACACTACAAAAACGCTTAAACTCTTTACTTTCATTGATCCGTATATGGGACACTCACGCACAAAGTAGACGCTGCTTAAAATTTGTTGTAAATTTGACGCATTAAATCTTCAAAATATATGGTCATGCAGGACATCGGTTGAAAGCTTAGACTGTCAGGATTTAATTAAGCCCAAACACAAAGCATAAGATGATTTATAGCAGTTATACAACGTTTCAGAGCGATCTCTTCTGACGGCGCTTTATTAAAACCAAGGTTGTAAAGAAAACTGTAATGCAACACAAAGAATGTGCTGGGATGTAGAGCATGTCCATGATGGGTGACGTTAGTGATATGAGGATGGATAAGGTTATGTAGGATATATAACTGATAGACTGGGAAGAAAAACCATAGATGTATATATATATATATAAAGCCTAGATGTCTCGTTTGCGCTACTGGCCAATGGAGGTTGACATCCGCACCTGGCGGCCATCTTGCCACAGTCAGCTCACTCACTCATAACATTGTGTTTTAATGGTGCATGTACTTTTTAAATAACCATAACTTGCTCAATTTCTTACTGATTTTCAAACGGTTTGGTTTGTTATCGTCAGAGATGTAGTTATGACATACTTATGAATAATTATAACCATGGACTTCTATATGAAAATAACATTAAACAGAACATATAGGTGCCTTTTCTGTTGCTGGCCACCTGACATCAGAAATGCCCCTTCAATTACAGTATTCAAAATCAGGCTCAAAACACACCTATTTACATTAGCCTTACCTGTGTTTTAATTGTCTTACCAAATTATGTCTGTAATTGTCTCTTGATGTCGTCTTAGCTTAAATCATAGAGTATGTGCATTTATTTATTGTATTATTCTTTAGCTAATGCGCTATATACAGCACTTTGGTCAGTGCAAGCTGTGGGTAAATGTGCTCTAAAAATAAACTTTACTTACTTACAATGAATATACACATGCACAAGGTATTTGTTATTTATGTTAAATCTATAGGCTACTAAAACTGTGTACAGAATGGCAACATGAGATATATATCCTTTTATAATAGGAATATTACTAATATAATAAAAGCATTTGAATTATTACATAGTTATTTTAAACACGTTTAAACTATTATAAAAGTGACATTTATTTGCAATAAAAAATAGGTACAAGATTTCCTTTTACAATTATACATAAAGAAATGTTGCATGTTGAAATCCCCACCCTGTAGAGAGAACAACACTACTGTGGAGGTATACACATGGAGGACAGACATGCTGACTAGCTAGCTAGCTAGTCATAAAATCGTCATTGGTGTCAGTACACTGATACACAACTATGCTGCACGATTAAGTCGTTTTTCGAAAAGAAAAGCTGCAATTTCAACATGTTCAAGCATCCGGAATTATAGCCATGTTAATAACGTTTGTAAGAAACCAAACCGTTTGTAAATCCGTCAAGATTTCAGCGAGATAAGAGTATTTGTGTTCGTGCAGATCACTCACCTCACTTCAGGTACCACAGAGTCCGCCAGAAAGCTTGACTGTGACAAGATGGCCGCCGGTGATGCCGTTGGAAACTCCACCGTAAGACATCTATTGGTGCGTTCTTTTTGCCTTGGAAGTTGGAGGTCGCAACTGGGAATGACGTCACACATGAGTTGAATGCGTTCTTTTTGCAAGTCGGATTTTCATTGTTTTCATTAGCTCTAGCCAGGTTAGCCATTGTTAGCAACGGCAATTTAAACAATGTATATGCTGTTTTTTTGTGCATACAAACCGCGTGACAACACAGAAGACAGCGCTGCTACCGCATCACAATACATATATGGTGCGTTCTTTTTGCCTCGCAACTCGTATTTTACAAGGTCAAAGTCGTTAACACGCCCCCTGACCTCGTATTTACAAGTTCGGAACTCGTACAACCACCGAGTACCCCGAGCTGAAAATCCAACATGGCTGCCCCCTGTATCGACAGTTGTGAAAGCTGTAGTAACATGGTTATAAGCACTTTACAATTACAAGTGGCGCAAAATAAGGCTGCAAGACTGGTTCTTGCTTGGCCGGTGGTCAAGCACAGACTATCCACTAATATGTTAGTATATTTTCATAGAATTATTAACACTCGGATTCCAAAATTTTTTTTATGACAATATAATTTACTATTCAGATATGCATTCACATTACACAAGAGGGGCGAATAGTCGACAGATTTCTTTACCCCTACCTAAATCTGACTCTATGAAGAGGACCGTGTTTTATAGGTCAATTGTGTTTTGGAACAATCTTCCAGTTGGGGTTCGTGAAATTAAGGGAAAAACTGGTTTAAAAAAAAAGACTAAGAATGTATTTGTTTTCAACATCATAATATCGTCTGGATTGGTTAAGTGAGGTTGTATTATGTGCCATGTTGTTTTGCATTATTTTATCATTATTTTAATCAGTACTTGTTGTATTGTTACTTCTTTTTGTTCTTTTATGTGTAATTATATATGATATTTTTGTGAGTAATTGTGACTGTAATTATTGGGTTTTGTATGTATTGTTTGGACCCCAGGAAGACTAGCTGTCGTCTTGGCGTCAGCTAATGGGGATCCTTTTAAATAAACAAACAAATAAACTTCTGTGTTATTTGTGCCACACTAAATCAGTCGTACACGCAGCGCTGTCTTCTATCTGTGTTGTCACGCGGTTTGTATGCACAAAAAATCAGCGCATACGTTGTTTAAACTGGCATTGCTAACAATGGCTAACCTGTCTAGAGCTAATGAAAACAATGAAAATCCGACTTGCAAAAAGAACGCATTCAACTCGTGCGTGACGTTGCGACCTCCGACTTCCGAGGCAAAAAGAACTCACCATATATCTATGAGAAAAACCATACCGCTCAAATAGGAAGTTATCTGGAAATTAAAATGCGTCAATATCATCTTCCGACGCATGTTTAACTCCCTCCCATACAGCGTCTTCATCAACGGGATCGTCGATAAAAGGAAATGCCATGTTTTGAGAAAAAACAATGTTTTAAAGTCTGCCTAACAGTTAATAAACCAACAATGTTTTATTTTATTCACGCCAATAACAAACTGCGCTGAAATGCGCCTGATACAGACTGAATGAATGAATGAATGAGGAAATGAAGAGCGCTGTGTCAGAGGGAGGAGCGTTAATTCTCTTCATACATCCATGGGGAGGAGTGTGAGAGAAACTCGAGGTTTCTTGAAGAAAACCTGCTCCCGACCAGGTTAGGTTCATAGGCTCAGTTACCATAGTAACTTACTCTGAGGTTAAGTTACCATAGTAACTGACTCTGAGGTTAAGTTACCTCTCTTTCTGAAACAGAAAACCCAGTTTGCCTCATCTCAGGCTTAACAAACTCAGAGTTTCCACTAAACCTCCTACCTGAAACGGACCTCAGGTCTTCTCTAACACAGTTGTTCATCTGTTGGACTGATATTTCAACCAGGAAAGTTTCATGTGGATCCAAGCTGAAGAAGTGCTCCAACTGTGATTCTTGTAACATTATCTATGAACTCTGTTAGACCATCACTGCCTCCTAAGTGCCCACTTCTTTTATACGCCACACCTCCAGTTTGTAATACAGGCTTTCTGTTAAAAATTCTAAGCAACATAAACCTGATGACATCGTAAGGGTTGTGTTATCATTGGTGAAGTGCTCCTTTACATGAAAATGCCGTTGATGGTCATATCAACTCCTGCATTCATACAAACCTCAATCAACAAAGTCGGTCTCCTATTGATTGTCACTACAGTAGCTCCAGGCTGTACACTGCCATGACAAGCTAAATTACACTCGCTCACTGGTTTTCAGCTGTGGCAGGGTGGTCTACATGTGAACGAATGCTGACTGTGTCCCCCTGCCCCCCTCCTGTGCTGTTAACTCTCAGAGAGAGGTCAGAGTCAGGAGGAAACTAGTGCACATTTTAGTCGAGATTTAGAGATGTGACTGTAAGATGAGTCTTGTTAGAGTGGTGTTTTTGGAACAGGATGTTCAGAAAGCATCCTTTAAGTTTAATCACACATTTCAGGTCACTTTCACTGCTGGCTGGATTTATTTTTGGACTGTATCAGTTGAAAATACACCACAAGATGTTGTGTATTGGATAGAGTTTTAAGTTTTTGTCATCCTTTGTTCCATGTCAGGTTAATGAATATCAGTAGCTGTAACTGCAGCCGTTTGGATTGTCATTCAGTCAGTGTATGTACAGGTATGTGTATTTGTAAAAAGACAGATAGTTCTGTTCAATTTTTTTTTCAGTTCCTGCTTTCCTACAATAGTTGGTTCTTTTTCCGCTCACCAGTGGTCACCAGATGTGTTCACAAAAGCCAGGGTGGTGGCTGCCTGGTGATCCAGAGGACACGCTGGCTTTTTTGGCCCTTTCAGGTCAATCACTCGATCCTCCTCAGGCATTGTTTAACAATGTCAGGCATGAAACTCATTATGAAGAGTGGTTGGGACACAGACCGCACGTGTAGCAGCCGGAGGAGTGGAATCAGGTGTTGAGAGGTCTGCCTTCCTTCTATAGAATTTAACTGGATGACCTTTCTTATTCTTTATTTAACCTTTATTTTACAAGGAATATTCCCATTTAGATTCAGAATCTCTTTTACAAGTGAAACCTGTCTGTAAATGCATTCTAAAGTGCAGATTGATTAAAACGTCTGCGTTAAGTGCAATTGGTAGTTAGTGTGTGAAATGAAATCAGTGCTTTTTGCAGTTCCCCACATACATTTGGCTTGTTTAAAGGGATACGCCACCGTTTGTTGAAATAGGGCTTATCACGGTCTCCTCTAGCTGTAGATAGGTGGGCCAACGCATTTTTTGTGTATGCATTGTTTTAGGCCCCATCCAGACGAAGACGTTAGGATGAAAACGCATCCGTCTTCCCTGGATTCGGTTCAAGAAAATTCACGTACACATGAATCCATTTATAAATGACTCAACACGGTACTTCATATGCCAGGCCTGTAGGCGGCGCTGTTACTGCTACAGAAACTAACGGAACGAAGAAGAAGAGCAGCCTTCAGTGACTTCCTTTCATAACCATAGACAGTATATAAAAGTTCATAACATGACTGTTAGCTAGTTCTCTTAGCTTAACACATCCATGGACTAGACTTTAATAACTTACACCACTGCTCGTTATATAAAGGCCACCTAGAAAAAGAATGTAAACTTTGTTTACATTCTATCGGACATGATTGCAGCTAGCAGAGCTAGCGTTAGCGAGCTAGCTAGCGCTAGCTAGCGCGCTAACGCTAGCTAACATCAACATCGGCAGTCACACAAACATCAATGATCCGATGTCTTTTTGATAATCTAGCTACACGTTTTTCCTGCGGTAGCCTTTCTACAATAAGCGGTGCTAAAAGTTACTATAATCCGTTCAAGGAGTTGATAAGCAGACAGATTAGCGAGCTAGCAGCGTTGCGTCCCTGCTAGCGCTGTCAGCTGGGTTGAAGGCGGAGCTTTGAGTCCGAGGTGTGTGGCGATGACATCATCGATACGCACGTATGCGGTTTCGCCGTCCATATGAAGCCAAACGTGAGCCGGCTTTTTTTTTATTCACCCTGGGACCAGGTTTCAAAAAAGTGTGTTTACAGGCAGTGCGTTTACAGGATTCATGTGGACAGTCGGCCCAAACGATGCAAAAGATGTGCGTTTGCATTGAAATACGTTTCCGTGTGGATACCACCTTAGTCCGGTGCAACACCGGCAGCGCCGCCACTAGTTACCTTAGCGTAGTGAATGGAATCCTATGTTGCCGGTTAGCATGTTGTGAGTAAAAGTGAGCCAACAAAGGACAAAAAAAACAACCTAATTACATGCACTGAGACAAAAAATACGTTGGCCCACCTATCTACAGCTAGAGGAGACCGTGATGAGCCGTATTTCAACAAACGGTGGCGTATTCCTTTTAAGACAATGACAAATAATACATGAACCTGTGGGAAACTTGTGCGTGGCCCCACCTGCTTGGAAACGTGTAACTCTAGATCCAGTAGCTCCAGAGACACCTATTCTTCAGAGGGGAACACTGGTGGTAACCGTGTGAGGGATTGTGCTATTGTATATTTTTTTTAATAAGTCCTTATTTTTATTTTTTTTTAAATGCTGGTTTCAGGTTTTGTTGTGCACACAGCAATATAACATGGAGGTAGATTAGCTTGTGTTTAATTTAAAGTCAATAGAGTAAGTTTAAATGCCTCCAAAATGTATATTCTCAATCATGTTCTTACTATGGGGTCTTACACCATCTCACAAGTTTCTGCCAATCTTGGAACAGTTTTGGTCATTTCACAAGAGATTTCTGTATTCTGTTTCTCTTTGAATTTTTAAAACTGGTTTGAAGTGGAGGGGCTCCGCTGGAAAAAGGTGGTGTCACATATACTGTACCTCCGTGGATCAATCAGGATTTCTTTTTTGGTCACTACCAATCACTGATGGAACCTCTACCGCCTACAGTAGTCGTGATAAAACAGATAAACTGAGTATTTGATAAACTCTTAAATACCCACCTGTTTTATCTTTGATTGTTGCTTATTTAGTTATGCTTATGACATACGTTAGCCAAGGTTTTAGGGTCTTTGTGGCCATGAGTGACATGATAATAGCACATTGAATTTTCCCAAGATTCTCTTGAATCAGTTACTTTAAAGGCATTATTAGGCATCATGTTTATCAGTGACATTATAACACTTGGTATAACAGGAGCAAGAGCAATCTATTCATAACATTTGGTCAGTAATGTAAGTTGTGTATAATGTAACTTATTAGCTAACATTAGCCAGGCTATAGCAGCAAAACCTGAGAAAAAGTGTTTGTTATTGTTTATTAATCTAACTTTTCATTTGTAAGAAGATTATGTTCTTCCTTATTTCAAAAAGTACCAAGTATTGCTTTAATACATGCAATAATAATAGAAAATCCACATACAAGTTTCTCTCCTGAGTTTTTTACTAAGGAATTGCATAAATAAAAATAAAACCAAAAGCTAATTACCTACTGTAAGAATATCTGTCAGTGCAGGATATTGAAGCTATACTGCATACATTGACAGAATCAAAATCCAGTGAAATCCAATGTCAAGTCTTTCAAGGTCATGATGCTCCACTTCCCATCACTGCACAATTGCATGCACTGTGCACACACATACAGGACATGAACACACACATGCACTCTTAACACAGTGGGACATTAGAACATCCTCTGGTCCTCGGTTCGTGTCCAGGCCTGAAGCCTTTTGCTGTGTGTAGCTTCATCATCCACACTGCTCCGCCCAATCACACCACTGCCTGCAGAGAAACTGTGAGTGTTAGCGGGCCAATGCGTGATGTGTGTACAGTACAAGTGCAGCCTGCATTGTGCATGCTGCTGATATAATTATTGTGTGTAGGAATATCAACACAGAAACAAATTGATAACGAGTGAATAAAAGAGGCTTGTGATGAAAAAAAGCTTCATGGTGAGCAAATGGCAACATAGCACGAACGTATATTATGTCTACATTTGTTCATTCATCATGCCGGTCACATGTCTACCCCTCCTCCACCTCTCTCTCATCCAGACTCCCCTGGAGTATTGGTCACGTGCTCTCTGCTCCCGTTCTCCCTGAAGCCTTCAGCGGGCCAACCGAGAAACGGCTGATTTATTTCTCTCCACCGCGCAGGGCCGTCTATCACTGATCCCGTAAAGGCTGGCAGATTAATCTCAACCTAGATTGGTGAGAAGGGATGCTGCTATCTGGGCTGTTCTGGGGTCTGCATCATGAGGTAGAGAAACCAGTGTCTATAAATAGTAGCAGGGACCTGCAGGCAGGAGATTCTGGCTCATCTGCCATAGTAAGGGTAAAGCTTTGTTTGGGACAGAACAGAGAAGGGCATGATGTCACGCTTAGATATATGAGATAGTCATTATTTCAAATAAACTGGAAAAGGAAGTGTGTTTTATTTCAAAAAACACTATTTTGACCTTTTTGTTTTTAGGAACATGACCAAGATTGTAAATGCACAAACTTCTTAGTTCTTACTATGTTAGTCATACAGATCCAGTGAAAGTGGCAATTGAGTACAGGGAAATGCTCCATAGGTACTGTACGAGCAAATAGCACAATATACAATTTACAGAGTTTCAGTGTCTACAAGATGTTATGTTTACATGCACAGTAATACCCTGGTTATGAGACAAAATGATGTATGATCTGTGTTACCAAAGTCAAACTTTTCATTTATTTTAGCATGTTGATCGTCAGATCTATTTCTACTACTTAACTTGAATCTTATGATGCACCTGCAGGCATGGCAGAGAGTGATCAGAAACCTAGATATGCTGTTTACTTGCTACAATATCCTGGTCTCTTTACTCTAGAAGTACCCCAGCTAGCATTACCAGGTTTCTCGCATGTTTAATCACTGTATTGCACTGCATTAGTTAACCACAAGCTTGACATCTTAAGTTTCTAACTATTTCCAGTGAAATGCGGCTGCACTGTTTCTTTTCCGCAGTGGGGAAAATCCAGTTAGATATGTTAGGTATGTAGGTATGTCTGCCTGTCATAATATACAGTGGTGCAGTGACGGGCAGGGGAGAAGCAGGAATGATCTAGTGTACATGGGAGATGCTATACTTGTTAGACATGTATTAGATAGACAGGTTACACACTGATTCATAGTCTGATTCAATACAACCATGTCTCTTAAAAATGACGTGCCTATATAAATAAACTGTTTTGAGGGAAATGCATTTTCTCCCAGATTATGGTCCCAGGTTAACACGTGGTTAACGTGAATTGAAACAAAACTACTTGGTTAGGTTTAGGAAAATATCACGATTTGGCTTAAAATAAGTAAGTTTGTTAAGTAACTTAAGTTACACACGTAAGTTAAGTACAATAGGCACGCAAAGTCATGTACGTACATAACAAAAGTTAAGTACTTTTAAAATAATTAAAACAGAATTCAATGTTAACTTTTGGCTTTACATGAAACATGAACAGCATTATCTTTGGTAAAAGTCCTGTGTTTGTTTGTTTGATCTATCCATCCACTGTGACATCCTCCCTACGCAGACTTTCATTAGAAACTTAAAAAAAATAATTAAAGTTGTATGGGAACGACGGGGCTATTCAATATAATGCAGTATGCAATATAAACAGTGGGTTTAAAATCCTCATCCTCTTGCCATCTGGTGATACTCATGCTGGGGCTTTGAATTGTGTACCAGCTGTGTGTAGTTCTTATAGGTCGGGGACAGGGAAACGGTGTGTAACGGAGACTGACGGAGTTTGCCTGGGGACCTGCAGGCCAAACCCCTGCTCCTCTCCCAGGCTACTCACAAAGACTCACGTCTTTACTGCACCATGAAGGCATAAAAGAAGAAATGTATTAGTTAATAGGCGAGTTTGCCAGGTCTTTATTTTGTCATTTTGGCCACCCTGGCATTGGGATATTACCTCTCTGTCTTGAGTGCTGATTATGTCTGTGATTCCTCTCACAGTAGGCAGGTGGATTGGATCAGAGTGAATTGGAATGCGGAGGCATGGACTATGACATAATTAACACATTAAGATGTCACAGTATTTCAGATTGCCCTTAAGCATCTGTCAGGGGAAATCTAGGGAAGTCTGTCTACAGGGATTTTCATCTAGGCCTGTGTGCTTGCATGTCTGAGAGTACTTGCTCTGATAATGTTCCTCTATACAGTAAGCCCATCATGTCAGCTCTCAGCATCTGTCCACACACTTATTCAATGCTTTTGCTTGTTTCTCACATGGTTGCCCATGTGTGTGGGCGTGTGTGCGTCTGGGTGTGAAAGTGTTGAACAACCAGTTTTCTTGCTTAATCTCCCAGGATCAGAGATTGATGGTCAGCATCAGCTACAGTACCTTTTAGCCTGTCACAGGGTGATGTCACTGATTGTACATAGCCACAACTGCTGTATGTATATTTAAGCTTGTGTCTGATGACCAAAAAGAGAGGTCAAATTTTTACTGATACAATTTAATATTTGAGTTTGGTCATCCTCATCAAAAAAGTGTCTGGTGTGCATTCACCAGATAACCCCTGCTGATTGCAAATGATGCATTAAGTTAGCTGGATTTTTGTTAATATTGTTTAGTATATTTTTTATTACCAACAAACATTTCCTTCCTACTTTCAAATAGCATAGTTGTTGTACCTGGTCCATTAAAATGACATGGATTTTTGACCTACCTATTTGACCTATCATGATGTCATCTGAAGGGAAGGACATCCTTGTCAGACTACACAGGCAAGCTGTGTAAAACTACACAGGCAAGCTGTGTAAAACAAATACAAATAAAAAGGGGGTTTACAAGGAATCTAACACACTGTTCAGCACTGTACTTCAGACAGTAATTTCTACATTACAGTAATTAATTAACAGTAACAGTAATTGCCCGGCCCAAGACCACTTGGCTTGGGCAGACTCTCTCTTACTGTAATCTTTTTTTAAGCTTACTGAAGGGAGATGTCGTGATGTTGGTTTTGCTTATTGTTCTGCCAACTCTGTTTGAACTTTGCTGTGCAAAATGATGTAAATCGTAACGTTGTGTTGATTTATTTATTATTTTACATGTTGGTAGTCTGTAGACTTTTGATTGGCAGTAGGTCAGATAAACAAGTAACATTGACGTGATTGACGTGTAAGCAAGATACAGTAGGTAAGAGGCATATAAATACCAGCAAGGTACCATCAGTGGCTAGTGTGCTGAGAACAACAAGGCAACTTAGACAATGTGAAAAATAACTTCTATGACCTAATGTATGACACACTCAGGATCTGCAGCAAATTCATGGTGGACGTCTAGAGGGCAGAGAGCACAACGATCTAAATGATACACGCACATAGACGGAGACTGGAGGGAGACCGTCAGGAGAATTCATCAGAAGTCGATGGAGGAAAACATTTTGTCCTGCTGTTCATGGCCCGGAGGTGTTGGCGTGCAGCTCCCTGGGCAGCAAGGTTTTGAATTTGATAGGAACAACCACAGGATGCCATCTCTCTATACCAAGGCTAAAACTGTCAATATCACTGTCCACTGGCTTAAATGATCATGACTGGACACATGCAGCATGCAGCCTCGTGTTGATAAGGGTTGGTTTACAGTGACACTTATTTTGAGTTAAGTGTTGATTGAAGAATTGTTGGTCCACTCATTGAGCTGATGTGGCTTGAGGCATCTGTTCAAAGCAACCAAAAGAGCGAAAATAAGTCTGATTGGTGCAGACCCTCAAACACACACTTGTGATTTTATACAGTATCAGAGCTGACAATTTTGCTTTGCAGCAGTATTTGTGTGAACATTTTCGTTTTTACATGGTCTGTCCCAGGATCAGATGATGTGTAAGTTTCCAACAATTGAAAACCCCCATGAATAACAGGCCAGTGTTTTTCATTAAATATTAAAAACAGAGTAAGCATACAAAGACCCGTCCCTCTTTCATTTTACAAGGTCAGAGCTATTTATAACATGGAGTAATCTGAAAAGCATCCATTAGCACCAGTCATTGTTCTTTCCACTCTACGCATCTAGGATGCTGTTGCTCTAGTTTTAAAAATATGCGAGAGGTGTGGGTGGTGGAACATTTACGTGATTTAAGGCATACGCACGATGATGCATTCTTGTGAGAAACCGTGACTCAAAAACGGTGTGATCTGGCACTCGCTTTTTTACAAATTAAGATTGGAGACAATGGTGACAGTAGGTGGAAGTCGGCATTCCTCTGTGTGCGTGTTGTCATTTCTGGACACATCTTCCCACTGGGCTGGGGGTGGGGATCTCTTGTGTAACAACTTGTAGGATTTGGATGAAATATGGATTTTTTTACATTAATTATTAACACTGATTAAGTGTACTGGTATCATGTGTCAACTCATGTTAACCTTTGTGCGCTTCATATCTTATTGAATGTGTGTGGATCTGAATCAGAGTATAATATTAAAATGTTGGTGTTGCATGCAAACTGTTCATACTCCTTATCTACGCGTGTCTTTTCCAGAGAACTGATGAGGAGGCAGTGGTGGACCGTGGGGGCACACGCTCCATGCTCAACACCAACTTTGAGAAGGAAGAACTGGAAGGTAACACCATGAGTGATCATTAACATTTGCATTACACTATTGAGACAAATGTTAGTGGAGAAGATGACAGAAAAGTGCCCCTTCAAATAAACACATTAATATACATTTCTATTTTTCTTTTACAAAAAGCTTTTATTCTTTGTATCTTTGGGCCCATTTTGTCAGCAGTATTTTCTTTCCCTTAAGCGCAATTGATGGGATGTTACAAAAAATATTGTCAGCCGAGCAATAGAGTTTTAGAGTTTGATAGCAGTAAACTTGTTGAACACAGCAGAGCTTACTGATGGCAGAAAACCTGTCCCTCCACCTGTCTAAATCATTACAAATGGATATTAGGTTTTGATGCAAGTCCTGCAGCATCAAAGAACGAGGGCTTTATTTTCTGCATGTGTTTGCATCAGCTTTTCATCCCTCGTCAAAGAGACAGAGATGCCAATTTCTGTACACAGCATCCTGAATTGACAGTTCCATAAAACAGGTTTACTGAGTTTTTAACTTAGCTGAGTTAAACCAGAATTGCTCTCAAATCTAAAACCTAAACTAAAGATAAACATACGGTCCAGGGTTTAGGCTACTTATCCAGATTTTGGGGATTCTTTATTTTAATGTTTATATGAATAGAAAAATGCATAGAAAAAGATTTTTTTTTAAACTAGGGAAAAAAAGATGAAAATAAAGTAGTAGTTGATGACAATTATTTAAACAGAAATGCAGACAGAAAGGATAAGATACGAGGAATAAATAAGTATTACAGATAGAAGGATCATTTAAAGCCTTTTGTTAACAGCAGTTTCACGTTTTAAGTTTGTGCACGTTGTGTGTTCTTGATGGATAAAAAAACTTTTAGAAACATAATAAATCACAAAAGAGAAGCCGAAGTAGACAAGGCCAGCTGAAGGAAAGTGGGGACAATAACTTACAGTTCTCTAGAAAATAACTCCAGAAAAGTGCTGAAGCTCACACATGTATCATTGATGATGTATAACACTTGTTCATTAGCGGGAACGTTTTCTTTTTTCCAGCCAGACCACTGCATTTTTATGTAAGTCAAAAAAGTATAGTATGGGAGAAAGGAGAGAATAAAACCATACATCTAAAGAATTGGTTCCCCCTTCAGTATTTGTGTTGCCAGGCAACGTTCGCTGAGGCCGCCGGCAAATATGTCACTGTTTTGAAACTGCCGGTGAGATGGTGCTTTCATCTCAAGGACCCTCATCCTGGGATGATGGTTGCCATAATGACTAGCTCTCTGTGTAGTGCTGTGGTAACGCTGATGCTGCGTCAGCACCATGCAGGACCTGGAGATCCATACATACAGCCCCCTCTCAGCCCTAACACTCACCTGCTTCCCCACTCTCGTAGGCTGCGTTTCAAGTGGTTCATCATGTCCTCGTTCACTTCCCCTAAGCACTTGCCCTCGGGGGAATCCCCGCCGCCATCTTAAGTGTCGTTCCAATTGTCTGAAAAACCGAAGTGAACTTGGTGAGATCGACCCTTGGAGGGCTGAGGGAGCGAGTGAACAACGATGGTCACACACTAGCAAGTGTTGTATCATTGTCTGTGAAGCCAAAGCTTTATTATATAATATAAAATGTCCAATATACCAATAGCATATTCTATAGCATATAGAATATTTCTATTTATAAAACAAACATGGAGTCTTTGGTTTGATCATTTCACTCAGCTTTACAAGCAGATAGCATAAAATGCTTTATCCAGCCTCTAAGTTACTTTAGTACATTCGATTGGGTGACAGGTTTCTTTATTACCACTAGTGCAGTGCCTGTTCAAAACGGGTCGATTGCTTGGTTCCCATTATGTTTTTTGTATTTTTGCACTGCTGAAATCATGCATTATAAAACCGCAACATCATCTAATAAATTCACCAAACTCATAAGTTAAAGACAACAGCTGTTCTGTCAGTTTGGCTGTGTTTACTGTAAAATGATCACACAGAGAGAAGTTAGAAGCAATACTGTACACATCCTGCTGCTCCAAATACTCACTAGGTCACCTAATGTGGATTAATCCACCGCTGAAAATTGTCCCCAACAAATACACCATTCCCTCCTGTTTCAGTAACACTTGTTAAAAACTACAGTAACCAGCTGTTTTAGGAACAACCAATAAGCTTGGGGCTGAGAGCCACATACAGGGAAGGGAAGAAAAAATATATTGAAATAAAGACTAACACGTTGTTTTTGGTCTTTTCGTAGGATTTGTTGACATTGAAGACACATAGAATATTGCAAGACATATCCTTTAAAATATAAATGACCTATCAAAAAGTAAACAAAATAGAGGCAAATTACATAATTTGTTTTCCTTAACTGCATTGGTTAGAGTAGCTTTTATCATAGCCACGAAATCAATTCCAGAAATCAATATATTAGTATTGTGTGATATTTGAATAGAAATGTTGTATGGGCAACATGGTAATACATTTGACTTTACAACCCAACAAGCAGGAGGAGTCATAGCCCAGTAACTGCAACTATGAGAATTAATTAAGACCAGCAGTTGTGCTGCAACGTCAGAGCCATATAGCCAGCGCCAGTTGTGTGAAAAGAATGCACAACCCCCAGCCAATCAGAACTGCTGTATTCTGTGACAATGTAAAGCAGTGCATACGTGAATACACACACAAAGACATATATATGGAACTCCGAAACTCGGCACGTCCCGCTGACAGAGGAAAAGGGAGACATATTATGTATGACATCAGCATTAGTTCAGGCCTGGAGGAGGAGAGCTATTTAAGTCCTCCACTCATGAGCCTTGACTCATGAACTTTAAAGCTTTAGTGCTTCGTTCTTATGTTTTCCTCAGATACCTTATTGTTCCTGTCTGCTGGAATGTGCCTTTTTATTGTTGAAAATATGCTTCATTTGCAAAGTCAGTCTTTCGTCTGCTTTTGACCTACATCATTTACACAATGCTAACAGCAATTCTCTGGTTGAATCAGTAGAAGCTCTGACAGAGTAAAATACACTCTCAAACTGACATTTTGACATACAGTTAGTTTACCCATAATGTTCTCTGAGACCTCACTTAACCTGGATTCCTATTGATGGAAGATATTGAGTGAGTTGCTCTTTTCAAATGCTGTGATGTCAGTGTGCTCTTAGATGATTCATGTTATGTCTGTGCATTGCTTAAATATGATTAGTGTGCTATGATGTGATTAGTCATGTCTCTAAGCAAGTGAAAACAATGTGTGGGATATTTCCCCTACAATAAAAACAGCTACATATTAAAAAATGCACAGGAGTTGGGGGACTTTTTTCAGACCTGAGTAGTGTCTGTAGTCTTACTCACAAGCTACATTTACCGCCAACAACCTCCAAAGTATGGCAGCTTGGATGGAAAAAGAGAATGGGGACATGGCCCCCCCTCACCACCATCTCACCTTTGATTAGATTACAGTTTAATAAATATCTAGGAATATTGGTGTAACTTGGTATAATGTGATTGAATGGCCTGTACTATAGCAGTGAAGAGAACTTAATGTATTAACAGTCATCCCTTTTGTAATCTGTCATTGTGCTTTCTTCATGGTAAAAAAAGGATTAAGATGAAATGGGGAACCAATTTAATATCCTCTGATGGACCCCAGATTGTAGCACTCAAGCATCAAATTGCCCTTAGTGTCACATTATGCTGGACACTTTGGCGCCTCTATATACTGCAGGAGAACAGGGTTTCTGATAGTTTGGCTGTGTCTGGCCACTGAGCCGAGGGCCGGTGGGAAGGCAGCAGCGGCCGGGCAGCTCGACCTCAATAAAGGAGGAGAAAGTCAGCTCGCATTATCTTCACGCTGACCCTGTGAATGCACACTCATACGTGCATGTACACACAGGCACACAAATCAGAGACATGCCCTGTGCTTACATTGGATAATGTCCTTTCACAATCCCAGTCTCATTATATGTTCTCGTAAAAAGACCTTGTAAAAAGGTGGGAAAAATTAACTAGTCTCGAGTTAAAAGGAGAGACGGAAGAATCTAAAACGGTCTGTTGCATGTTGTCTCCAGGTCACCGCACGCTCTACATTGGTGTTCACGTTCCTCTGGGCAGGAGGTCGCACCGACGTCACCGTCACCACGGCCACAGACACAGGAAGAGGTCCAAGGAGAGGGACTCTACAGCTGATGATGGAAGAGAATCCCCCTCACACAGTAGGTCTTTAAAATGGATGGAAGCAAACTCCAGCAAGTTATGTGTATATTTCAAACCAGTTTCACCAGTGCACACCATGATCTCCTGTATACTTTCCTGTTGCATGCTTTCCTCCTCCTTTCTCTATGTCCACTCGTCCTCCGCCTGTCCCATTTGCTGCAGCAGACACACCAGCTCAGAGGGTGCAGTTTCTGTTGGGGACAGAGGATGGCGACGAGGAACACATCCCCCACGCCCTGTTCACCGAGCTGGACGAAATCTGCCTCCGAGAGGGTGAGGACGCCGAATGGAGAGAGACAGCCAGGTACAACACTGCAGTCAGCCACATGGGCTGGGTCTGGCCAGCTGTGCCATTTTGTTCTGTGTTGCACCTGAGAGTTTGATCTTGTTTGTGTCTGACTGCAAGCTTTTTTTTAAAGGGCTGTTGTTATGGCGCCATACCAACTGTATCAGGATGTCCACACTTTACTTCACCGCACACCTTCATCACAACTTACAGCACTTGTTAAAAAAGTCCTTTATTGAGCAGCATGTCAAAAGTAAATGGGGGAAGTTTTCTACAATAACCACAATGCTGTGTTGGGATGGGGAATGATAAAAAAGTGTACTTCTGTCAAATACAAATGTATCATGTCACATGTTTTTAATGTGTGCAGGTGGCTTAAGTTTGAGGAGGATGTTGAGGATGGTGGTGAGCGGTGGAGTAAACCCTACGTAGCCACTCTGTCTCTGCACAGTCTTTTCGAGCTTCGCAGCTGCATCATGAACGGCACTGTGATGCTGGACATGAGGGCCAACTCTCTGGAGGAGATCGCAGGTGAACACTGACAAATTTCCTGATGTCTTGTGTAGCTCAGCGGTTAAAACTAATATATGACTGTGCCACATCTGAGCAAACAAATTATGTGAAGTTCTCCAATGATCCATTCTCAGGCCTCTTCTTTTCAACTTTTACTAGCTCAGATAATGGAAGACAACAAAATATTTTAACATTGTGCATATGTAAACACATTTATTTAAAAAAAGACTCCTGAGTTAGTATTGCACCTCTGTAACAATTGGCTTTTTATTGAATTGTGATATAAAATGAAACTTGCCTTGCCTTGCCTGTTAATATTAACGAATATAAATTCTTAAAGTTACCATTTCAAAGATTTGGAGCAGAGGCCGGGTCAACAAGGCTGACTGTGTTTTAGTTTTTGACGGTAGAATTAGAGTGTTTATCTGATTGTAGGAAAAACTGTGCAGCTGAAGAGATCTGGTTTGGTGCGATTTAATCAGCAGCAGTGGGTCGGTTTTTGTCAGAATAATCAGCTTAACAGTGGTGGCCGCCACGCAGGGATAAACACCATCAGGAGCGGCCTTTGTGAATTTAAAATGTTCAAAGAGTAATGTGGAAACCTACATTTGTGTGTTCCCTTGTGTGTACTTTTACTTTCGTAGACATGGTTCTGGATCAGCACGAGTTGTCGGGCCCTGTAGGTCAGGATGCCAGGAGGAGGATCCGCGAGGCCCTGCTCAAACAGCACCACCACCAAAACCACAAGAAACTGGCCAACCGCATACCTATTGTACGCTCCTTTGCTGATATTGGCAAGAAGCAGTCTGAGCCTCATTCCATGGACAAGAATGGTGAGCAAATGGTCTGAACACACACACACACACACACACACACACACACACACACACACACACACACACACACACACACACACACACACACACACACACACACACACACACACACACACACACACACACCTGCAGTCTTTTTATCACCCTGTAATATTCTCTGCTTTTCCCATGGTGATCATATATGTTGTATTTAAATTTATACAGTATTTTTTTTATGTAATATTGTAATCCTTTGCATGTTTTTTTCCCAAAGCGTGTCCATCTATGACTTACTTTTTTACTGCTGTTTGTAATCTCATTTTCTCCTCTTGTTTGTGTTTCTCCATGTTTGTATATGTTTGTTCTCGTCTCCTGTATTTTGCATGTGCGTGTGCCCGTGTGTCTTTCACCTAACCAGTAAATGGCCTCTATTATCAAACCATAAAATCTCACAAGTGTTTGCCTGAACTCCCCAAGAACACTCCACCCAGCAAAGCCTTTTCCTGTGTGGCATGGCCGTGGTGTGTGTGTTGCGCGTCATGTCTGTCCACCCCTCCATCACCTTTGAGCTCCTCCAGGAGCCGTGGCTACATGAACCCAGACACGCCCTTTGGCAATACCAACACCAAACGCCTTAGTGTTCTTCAAGCAGTTGCACAAGGCTACTGTCCCGTTGCACATGAAGAAACAGAGCAGGAAATCTGCACAGGCAACCAGAGCGCCTAAGCTGATGCTGAACACTAAAAGCCTAGCGATAGTAGTAGTAGTAGTAGTAGTAATAGTAATAGAATAAAAAGGAGCACATTTAAGTGGAGAGCATCATCATGAGAGGTTTGAAATTGGTTATGTGCAGTCAAAAAGAGACAGACAACCTCTGCATTCTTAAACTTTTTTTCTTTTCGTTTTGTACTTTCAAAGTCTTAGAGTCTTAGTCATTCTGCAGAATTATTTATGTGGCCAGGCCAAACGGGGCATGTGCAGTGTAACAATTTTCATGATAATGCTTTCCACTTCTTGTCATTGTCAACATGTTTAATGACTAAAAACTGTAGATTTGTGAATCATGTTCTACCTTCATAACAGTGACTAATTACTAGTGGTAGCTCCTCACTTTAAATTCATGGTGTAACTTCATAACACAAAATCTAATCTTCAGTTTGTTGCCTTTGGGTTCATTATTCAAATTTTTTTTTTGTTGGAAATACGCTCTTCACTTTTTTACAGTTATTTATGCCAACCCTATGTCTTTATGGTTGTGAAGCTGATTGGCTTAGCTTAGCATAAAGACTTGTAACAAGGGGAAACAGCTTGCCGTAATAAAATCTGCCTACAAGCATATCTAGTGTATTTAATCTGTATGGAAAGGTAAGTGTATAATGAATATTTGGGGTTTGACAATGGGGGTTATGTTCTAGACAATTTATGCTAAGCTAAATAGCTACTGGCTTCATTTTGAGAGTGGTATCAATTTTTACATCTAACTCTCCGCAGGTAAATACATGCATTTCCCAAACTAATCCTTATGAAGCAATATTTCGACATTTTGAGAAGAGGATCAATCTTCTCATCTAACTCTGTGCAAGAGAGCATATAAGAGCATTTCCTTAAGTGTCAAATAATTGCTTTAGTGGTAGTAGCATCACTCCTTGACGGAATCGGTGAAACTGAGCAAGCCACATGTTTAGCATTCCCTTCAAGAGCTTCGATTTGCTCAAACAGCTGGAACATGTATTCACATCACAAATTGCTTGAGATTTAAATTTAAAAGGAGCAATCTTTGACTTTGTTTCAGCAAAACCATTTGAAATGAGCACCTCTTTGTTAATACACTTACATTTGAACTGGAAGTTAAAGATTGTACCTCATTTAGAGTACACTTGATTTGGAAAGATTGCACTTAAGGTCTACCTAAAACCACTATGTCCACTGAGCATTCTTCAGATTAATATTATGCTAACTCACAAGGTACATTCTAAAAGAGGGTACAATAGTATCTTTTGTCACTAGGGCTGAGCCTTTTTTTTTATCAAAGGTACAGCACCTACAACAAAAGGGTCCACTGTATCATATTTTTCAGAGAATGTAACTCTAGTCACTCACTGGGGACCTTCGTCTTTGTGTGGGAAAGTAGTATTGTGATAGCCTGAGTCTCCGTGAAAATTGACATGTTGGTTTCCTGCTCTGCCTGACAGGCCAAACGGTCTCACCTCAGTCCCAGCCAGCTAACAATGAAGGCAAACAGGACGTCAGCCGAGAAAACAGTGCTGTCGATTTCAGCAAGGTGAGCAACCAGACCCACCACTGATCCTGCTGTTTATCTATGGGCACTGATAGCTGGACACATAACTAGTGCTGTATATTTGACTAAGGTTGGGTTACATGTGAAATGGTCACCATAAGCCTCTTGCCCTGGGAAACCGACTGGAATTTAACAGGAGTAAAGCTTGTTTTCTTTTGTTGTGTGGACCATCAGGATCAGATCCAGACAGTATTTTTGATTTTTATTCAGATTATTTGCTGTAATAATCACTTTTAATCTGTCTACCTTTTTGTTGTTGTTGATAAAAGATACAGTGCTGTTGTGGTTTCTTTCTGCCTCACAGATTGACCTGCACTTCATGAAGAAGATCCCTCCTGGTGCTGAGGCATCTAACGTCCTGGTAGGGGAGCTGGAGTTCCTAGACCGCCCTGTGGTGGCCTTCGTTCGCCTGGCTCCTGCTGTGCTGCTCAATGGTCTGGCTGAGGTTCCCATCACCACCAGGTTATACACAAGCTGCTGGAAAAGCCCCCTGCTTTTCTCTGCCTCTTTCTCTTTGTATTCCATATCAAGACTGGATAGATGAACTGATAATGGATTTGACTTTTACCCAAACCTGTTGTTCTTTGTGTTGCACAGGTTTCTTTTCATCCTGCTCGGCCCCCTGGGAAAAGGTCCACAGTATCATGAAATTGGCCGGTCTATTGCTACCCTGATGACTGATGAGGTGCGGCCTAAGTACAACATTATCGAGGTTCAAATTGTAGATGTAGTAATGATGCTTGCAGGGTTGGACGAAGCATTTGGATCCTTTACTTAGTAAAAGTAGTAACGCATCATTGTGAATGTGCACCATCACAAACATGAGACTGTAAGACTTGCCTTACTTGAGACTTGAAGGCTAATAGCTGATTAAACTAAAAAAGTAGTTTTTGGAGCTCTGCTAAACTGTCATGAATAATAAATAACATAACCAGGATGCACTCAACGTCTCCATAACCTAATGCACACTCTCACTTGTAGCTGCTGGTACCAGAATGAAATGAAAACTCTAAATTCAGATGAGAGAAATTACCCTTTCATTATCAAATTCATTTGTCTATACACATAAATGAGTAGCTTAATTGTTTCATTTTAGTTTTTTAAGGTTATATATGGCATTAGGGTACTTTATGGATTAGAGAAATCCTTGTATAAATCAAAAGTCCACCTACCAGCTCTAGAGTTGCTTTTCTATAGCTGACCTGCTCTTTGGCCTCTGTTAAAAAGCAGGATAAGACTTTGGGGATCAGCAGAGTTTGACATAACAACAGTGACAGGATTTCCCACAGTGCAGCTATAAGCTAATGTTACTGACCGTCATCAGAGCCAGATGTTGCCTTTTTTCTTTCGTTGGCAGCAGTCCTCTGGGATGGATGAAAACAGAAGTGTATGGATGTCAGCCTACTTTATCATACATGGGATTGAATTGTACCCATCACCATGATTTGCTTTTCAGCCACCGTGTGCAAGAAATATGTTCTGTATCCCAGTAAATACAGTGTAATGTTCATGTTATCTATGGGGATGGGAATAATCATCTGCCCAATTAACCTTTTATGGAACTGGTATATGACTTTCTGTAAATCCATTGAAATGTACTCAGTGACTGAGCGTAATAGCAGAAAGCAGACTAAGCAGAATTCCCTTCATCTGCTCCACAGATTTTCCATGATGTTGCTTACAAGGCCAAAGACAGGAACGACCTGGTGGCAGGCATTGATGAGTTTCTGGACCAGGTGACAGTCTTACCTCCTGGAGAGTGGGACCCTTCCATCAGAATAGAGCCTCCCAAAAACGTGCCCTCTCAGGTAAAGCATTAATCAAAGTAAAGCATTTTGTACACATTTATTGGTTGGTTGTAACAAGCTGAATAGAATGACTGGTTCCTTTTTGAAAGAATCCTCCCCATTGATGCCACTCAAAAAGCTCAACCACAAAACTATTTGAGGGACTGTATAGAGTTTGACAGACTTCATATATCACCGTTATTTCATAACGTGGTTGTGAGTCCCCCTCTGCTGAGAAATATTTAAACATCTGTGTTCTCCTCTAGTCTCAAATGCGTTGTACTCTGTGCTTTGATGCTGCTCCCTAGGGTTCTGCTCTCAATCCTCTCCAAAACATTAGTTACATTTCCTCCCATTAGTTATTTTGGTCTACTTTGAAAATCCACCATCTTGTTTTGGAGAGAAATTTTGTTACATAACTGAAAGCTTGCTGCAGATGGTTTAAAAAGTCTTGTTTTTCTTTTTCTCATTAGGCTCATGTAGTGAAATATTGGCATACCACTGCAATTAGATTGCTATGCTGATGAACTGTGTATCAGAAACTGCCATGTTCATGCATAAGACATAAATCATTTGGCATGTATTAAGCTTGGTTAAAAGTATGTTGGTGTAGCATCTGGTGTCAACAAATGTCTCTGACTCAGTGCAGCTGACGCTTGTTGTTGTTCTTATGATGATGGCCAGTAACAGACAGTTGACTGACAGTGATCTTAACGACACAGGAAAAGCGGAAGATTCCCCCTGTTCCCAACGGAGTGACGGATCTTGGAGAGTTGGAGGAACATGGAGGGCACGGTGGCCCTGAGCTCCAGCGCACTGGGAAGTAAGTGTTGCATGGAGACAGTGTGATTTGTTGTACAGCAGTGAGCTCTCTGAGCTCTTCTTTGTCCCTGTCTTCCTTTCGCCTGTTAGCTGTCTCACAGTCCCAACATATAAATTTAGCTCCATGAAGAGGCCAACTACCCTACTGGCCCATTATCATTCCTCACACTTCAACTCCACAAAGACCTTTTGTTTGCGTTTTAATTTATTAAGAGTTTAGATACTCCACCACTCGATCCCACACATGCAGTCACATTCTTTAATATTACAACATTGTTATATTATTTAGACTTTGCCTCATGCACCTACTAAAGTTCTGTACTTAAGTACAGTTTTTGAGATACTTGTACTTTACTTAGATTGTTTATAGAATGTTTCTTTAAACTTGTACTTCACTAAATGTAAATGTATCTGATAGCTAAAGTTACTAGGTACATTCAGATTATGTGTTGTTTTACTGATTTTCTGAAAATTCAACTTTTGGATGGAAACTTGACTTATGAGTTAACACCAAAAAGACATTTTCCCTCTCAACTGCACACATGGTTTCATGTAACATGTTTGAGGCACAAAGAGATCCCATTATCCAATATGTAAAAGAAACTATTAGAGAAAAGTCCAAAAAATTAATATATATTTGTGAATCAGAACTTTTTTTATTCTTATTTCCTCTCTAATTAATCACCTCATGACCCCCCAGATTTGTCTTGTGACACTTTGGATGGGCCAGACCTTTAGGTTGGGAACCACTGGACTAAACTACATAATTGTGTATGTATAGTAGATCAAACTAGCTCCACCTCAAACAGCTACAACAGTAAAATGCTGCTTCACCATTGATGCATCTGTATTAACAATTTTAATGTCATGTATAATAATATCTCACTCACATGGACCATTTCTGCAGAACCAGTACTTTTACTTTTGATATCTTTAGCTCATGGTACTTTTACAGTAAGTGTAATGAAGTATATTTATGTTTTTGTATTGGAACTTTTAAATGGTCTCTGAAGTCCCGGGGTATGAATTAATGTTTGAGAGTACACCTAGGCATTTAAGGGTTAAAACTCAAAATGGACCTGTAGTTATTTTTGTTCATAACTCTTTGGTAAAAACACATGTGAATAAAGTCTTGACATCAAGAATTTAATTTTCACATAATTGTATGGCACAAAGACACAGCATGATTTGACAAGGCAAATATTAAGATTTACAGATAGGATTCAAGATGAAAAAACATCATGCTGTCATCACCCAGAAATCACCCAATGACCAGCAGTAGATTGTTGAACTTGAGCTTGGAACAATGAAATGATAGTGCAGTGCGCAGGGATGTTAGGTGTTCATCTTGGTGGTGAAGAGTGAGTGATGTGCTGCCGCTGATCTGTGGTGTGCTGCGGTACAGGCTCTTATCCCAGCTAAGATTGGCCGGAAGCTCAGTCTCAGCTGTCATATTCCCTCCACCACCACCACCACCACCTACCGGGACATGGCATCGCTGCCTCAGACTGAAATAAGCTTAACGTCCCACCTACTGTTGCCATAGCAACCCCCTCCAGCTGGTTCGCCACGGTCTTGGCTTGCTGCAGCAGGAGAGCCTTCTCACTGTGGCTGAGAGTCATTAAAAGATGGATGCACAAGTCCAGAAATGTACACACACACACGCACACGCGCGCGCATGGATATAAACACATGCAACACAGAAGTACCCTCAGTGCAGGCAGTTTGTGTGCCGTTTTCAATATTTTGTCTTGTGGTTCACATGAGTAACACTGTAAATACATATAGATATAGAGGAGATATAGAGGAGCTAGCACTCTCAGGAGCTATAGAAGCTATGCTCGCACATTTGTTCAGCAGTTGAGAGAAATACAGCTATACTACAGTTGATAAGGTCCAAATGAATGCAGTATTAGAACATGATGCAGTTTATTTTGGGATAGTTTGACATTTTGGGAAATAAGCATAGTCACTTCCTTTTGAATAAGTAAGATGAGAAGATTAATGCCACTCATGTCGAACTGTGTTTACAATGTTTGCGTTCACAGAACCGCAAAATGCCATTTGTCGTTCCATATTAACATATACCTTTTGTTTGCGTGCGATTCTTTCATAAAATCCTTGTTTCACTACAGGTTATTTGGCGGGTTCTTCATGGACATCAAGCGAAAGGCTCCTCACTACCTTTCTGACTACACAGATGCCGTCAGTCTGCAGTGTCTGGCTTCCTTCCTCTTCCTCTACTGCGCCTGCATGTCACCTGTCATCACCTTTGGAGGACTCCTGGGTGAGGCTACAGAGGGACGTGTGGTAAGAAGCAACATCTTTATTGCTCCCAAGAAAGTCTATGATCTTGGACTTGAGCTTAAGCAGATTTTTTTGGCTGCTTAGGGCGCACTGGAAACAAGTTGTGAACACAACATTTACGTATCATCACCTCGTCATTGTACAGTCATGGACATTATATACCAGAGAATGGAGTTTTGAAACATTTTAGAAACAACCAAGGTCAGATGTTTTCTTTCCTAGTATTTAGGGATAACACGAATGCAAATGTGATTTTAAATGAGGTTTTCTTACTTCTGGAACTAAACCCGCAAGTTCCAGTTGCTCTTCGGCTCTCTATACCTGCTAAACGTCAGCATGTTAGCATTGTCATTGTGACAGTGGTGCCATGCTAGCATTAACATTTAGCTCAAAGCACTACTGTGTGATGTTAAGCAGTTGAATCAGAGCATTATTTCCTGTGTTCCCAGAGTGCTATTGAGTCCCTGTTTGGAGCTTCCATGACTGGAATAGCCTACTCTATTTTTGCCGGTCAGCCCCTCACCATCCTGGGCAGCACTGGGCCTGTTCTTGTCTTTGAGAAAATCCTTTTCAAGTTCTGCAAGTAAGTTATCATCTTTTTCTTTGGGTACTAATTGTGTTTTTGTTTATAGTAGAATACTTCAGTGTTGATGATGGATGTGTGTGCTGTCTGCTTGAGTGGGGGTGCCCTATCTAGTTGCTTATGCCTTTTATACCTGTATGTGTGTGCGTCCTCAGGGAATATGGCCTCTCCTACCTCTCCCTGAGGGCCTGTATTGGCCTGTGGACCGCTTTCTTCTGTCTACTGCTGGTGGCCACGGATGCCAGCTCGCTTGTCTGTTACATCACACGCTTCACTGAGGAAGCTTTCGCCTCGCTGATCTGCATCATCTTCATCTATGAGGCTCTGGAGAAGCTGATGCACCTGGGGACGCACTACCCCATCAATAAAAACAACAACCTTCAGAAACTCACACAGTACTCGTAAGTGCTCTTTTGAAATCCATAAGTGGGTTTTTTGTGTGTCTGCTATGGTTTTGGACTGTTGGATAAAGTAAGTAATTTGAAGATGCATACTGGCATTTCTCAGAATTTTCTGACATTTTATAGAGGTTGTCAAACTTAAAGGGAGAGTTAAAGGGAGGGGTGGGAGGGTAGGCGTGGAGTGAGAGACGTGAGGTGTTCCTTCTTGAAACAGTAACCTCAAATCTCTTAAATTTCTTAAATCTAAACAGACATATACATATATTATACATATATTTTTAGATTCAGTGTGACCTACTCTTCCAGATGATATTTATTGTCTCTGATCATCTCTAATTAACGTCCATAAATTTACTTAGAATTGTAGAAAAAGGATTATCCATATAACTCTAGAATTTGCCTTAAATTGCTATGTTTTTAAGTTTTCTTCAGTAAAATGTTATCCATTGACTGTACTGTCCTTGTCTGTACATGCACGGTGCCAATTTGGCTAAATGTAAACAACTTGTAGTCCACAGATAACTAAGTGGGAGGGTGCTGTTGTATCAGTTTTGTCTGAGGGAGGGCCTACAGTGTCAGACTTTAAAAAACCCTGTTAGATTCTATGGTTAAAAAAATATTACTCCAAAAATAAGTATTTAAACTCCAATATTGTTATATTTAAATTTATATTATTTTCCTTTGAGGAACGGCAGTGACAATATGGACTACCACACTCAGTATCTCAAGTTCAGAAGCTATTTACTCAACCTTGAATTTAGAGGGAAGTCGATAAATGACCTGCACCCACTTATTAAATATCTTTGGAAAGATTATGAACTAACTAATGTTAAATATCCACTCTAAAACACTCTAACCCTTGAAGCATTCTGTGCTGATCTTGTCATTGTTGTTGCAGCCTGTGCTGCATACACAGTGTACCCAACTTGGCACATTTGCGCACGCACACATGCTCAAATGTTTTGCAGCATCATCAAACAGATGGTGATGTGGTATAGTAGACACACTGCCCAGTTTTCCCGTAATGGGTTTTGCTTTATGGTGACTAATCCCATGTTGAGTGTGTGTCAGGAGCATCATGCATTATCCGTCACATAAGCTGGCTGCTGGCCGATGTCAAGCCAAAAGCTCCTTCTCTGTTTTCTATTCTGATGTAGTGGACATCAGTGGATTCTGACATTTAGTTTAGTAAAATGCCAGCAGAATAAGTCCTTTCATGTTGATGGCTCAACATGTTGGAAGAGGTATGAAATGTAGAGTGGAACATTGAGGACTGCAATTCTTCTGCACATTATTCTCTCAATTATTGTTCTATAGAAATGTCAGAACATTTGAAAAAAACTCACTAAAGCCCAAGTACACACATTGACTATTAACTTGCTTTTTTGCCACCAACAGGCCAGAATCTATCTATCTATCTATCTATCTATCTATCTATCTATCTATCTATCTATCTATCTATCTATCTATCTATCTATCTATCTATCTATCTATCTATCTATCTATCTATCTATCTATCTATCTATCTATCTATCTATCTATCCAATTTAATATCCTGGAACACTAAGAAACCCATTAAATATTCACATTTGAGAAGCTGAAAACTGGGCATTTAGCTTAATGATTTAAAACAATTATCAATATCAGTGAGTGGGACTTTAGATTACTCACACAAAAGATAAGATTGCCAGTATTTATGCACGTTCTGTAATTGTATCTACAATTTCTAATTATATACAGCCCATTAGGGGTGTTTATAGAGATTGGAGATTTATTCGTAAAATGGTACAACATATTGGGTGGACATTTGTTATCCCCTTAAATGCAGTTGTTCTTTAACTGTTTGATGTCTTGCTAGCTACAGGTCTTTGGAGAATAAATGTATGGTATCCTAATGTAATATTAGACGTTATGATTATATGTGTACAATGTTGTGTATTTGTTGGTGAACACAAATGGTCCTCGATTGGTGCCTTTTCTCTTAATTACTCAGAATCTTAAATCTCTTAAGAACTGGAAGCCAAATTGCTTGTTTTTTTCGTTTGACTTTTAAATGTGTTTTTAATGAATTAATTTATTTTCTATTCGTTTACTCATTGTGTTCTCTTAGTAAGTATTTAAAAAAAACGAAATAAAAAATATTCACCATAGGTGTGCGTGTGTGGAGCCCAGCGACCCCAGCAATGAGACTCTGCAGTACTGGGAGGAGAGAAACATCACGTCCTCCCAGGTCAACTGGACCATGCTGGAAGTCAATGTAAGGAACCCTTGCCATTTAGAGTGAATTATAGCAAAATAGCTGTACATAAGTTACAAAGAAATAAAGGTCTATGGCATTGAGATCCTTAGATCTTGCGTTCAGGTAGATTTCTAATGATGGTTAAAGAATCCACAGCTGTTCCTGAGTGAAGGAGAGAAGAGAAAAGGTTAACGCAGACAGAAATAGCACATGTGATCACAGTTGCTTACCCAGCCTCCAGTAAACACACAAACAAAATACCCTAGAAAGTTGGGGATATTTCTTACACTCTCTGGCACCGTGTTGTGTCTCCCACACTTTGCTTCACCAAGAAGCGTTATAAGTCTAGGCAGGGATTAAGAATGTGGGCAGGATTTTCACAGGATTTAGCCGTGCAGAATAAGCATGGAGATGTAGTGTGAAGACTGGATTCTCTCACTGTCAGACACAAATAAGTAATGCCAGTGGCAGCATTCTGTGTCACTCCTACACATGCTTGTAGACGTATAGCAGCAAATAGTTTGAGAGGCACCCAAGGCCATTTGGATTGTATGCAAATGGATGAATCATGTACTATTAAGATATTTAACACAGAGAGTACTGAATAAATCCAAACTGAATGTAGCAGATTGCTCAGACTTCACTAATTTACCACTGACACCGACATCCATCATTGTCATTATCTCCATTGCCATTCTAATCATTTTTATTGCCATCATTATCACCATCACACTCATCATCATCATCATTGCTGTGTCCTGTGCCAGTAGGAGTGCGAGATGTTTCACGGGGAGTTTGTCGGCAGCGCCTGTGGTCCCCACGGCCCCTACATCCCCGACGTCCTTTTCTGGTGCGTCGTCCTCTTCTTCTCTACTGTCTTCATGTCCGCCTTCCTGAAGGAGTTCAAGACAAGCCGCTACTTCCCCACCAAGGTATGTATCGCACTTTAGGCTTCCCTAAATAACGCATAAATGCTAGGTATGTAACGATGCATCGAGAATCAATTAAAAATCTATATAAATGTGTATAGATTTCAGATAAAAAATGAATCGCAATGCAATTTTGAAACGGCCTGGGGCGTAATCCACTTTTGATTTCACTTGTTTGACTTCAGCCTTCACTACATTTTCTTAGTTAATTTATTTGAAGAGATTCTTTTCTATTTATTTAGTTATTTGGATGTGGGATTTGTTTTAAAAATCGTCTTCTTCTTCTTCTTCTTCTTCTTCTTCTTCTTCTTATTATTATTATTATTATTATTATTATTATTATTATTATTTAAGATTCAATGCTATTTCAGTTGCACTTTTGATAAGAGGACACATGTTGTTTTGCACAGTTTCTATAAATAAGGGAATCGTTTTCGGTCATTTGTCTACAGCTCATTCTGTTGAACAAATGGTGAGAAAATCGCACTGTGAACTCAAAATTGTGAATCGTATTGAATCGTGAGTTAAATGTGTATAGTTACTTACCTAAACACTACTTTTCACCATCTTTTTAAAATCTTTTCATCAATTGTGTAGAACAGGCGCTTATAGAGTTCCTGTTTGGCGCTGTCTTCAAGTGTATAGTAGCTGCAAAGTTGAGTCTGCTTCAGTAATTTTACAGTCCTCCAGTCTGGGTCATTTTAGATTAGTTATGCTGCAAAATCCTGCAGTCTGTGTGGCCATTCTATGTGTGCAATTTCTATGTTTTATCATTGAGATGACACTCATGAGCTAATGTGTGGCGTGATTCTGGCACACTAATCTATAGTATACCAGCGCCACCTTGTGGTAATGAGTACTAAACTGTATTCTGGCTGTGGTACAATATTTAAATGTCAGACAAAAGATCTGCTACTTAATCTTTTTTGGTATGAGAAATATACAAAACAAAAATAATAAAAAATGGGCTACATCAACAGAGAGACAATCAAATATATTCATATTAAAGTCTGTAAAATAAGATTAGCTGGGAGCTGTCACTACAGTGTGCACTGTGCATATATTTTCTGTGACTTTAGCCTTCAGTTTGGTTTTTGATCCAACACCTGAAGAGGTTTGTCGACAATATTTGTATGTAACATGGAGTTTGTCTGAAGAGTGTGTCTCTTTGTTTCCTCCAGGTGCGAGCCATAATCAGTGACTTTGCTGTCTTCATCACCATCCTTATTATGGTTCTTGTAGATTATGCCTTGGGGATCCCCTCACCTAAGTTACAGGTCCCCAACAAGTTCAAAGTAAGTTCACATAAAAGCTGCTGTATGCATCTATTTGATATTTTTATTTAAATCTTGAAAGCTAAAAAGGCAAGTGAATGCACAACAAGAATGTAATTTAGATTTCATGCCAGCCATGTAAAAACATTGATATATGCTCATATTGGTTTTGTTTTGTTTCCATACATTTGAACATTCAAAAGCAGAAAATCAGATAATAGAAGTAAAACAGATGTGACAGGACAGGTCAATAATTGCTACTTAACTCTAGAATCTAAGCAACTGCATTACAAATGATTGTGGCTTGTTAGCTTGCCTGTCAAAGAAAATGTGCATATTCATCTTTGAAGTTTCTCTCCTTACTATTCAAGTCAAAGCCATGTAACTAGCTCTTCGAAATTTGTCTTAGCTCGGGAGGCTTATACTGTAGAAGCACACATTCTTTTTTGTAATTTCTACCTTTCTTTTGACTGTCCCCAGCCAACCAGGGATGATCGTGGCTGGCTTATAAACCCTGTGGGGCCCAACCCCTGGTGGACCACCATCATCACCTTCCTCCCTGCTCTGCTCTGCACCATCCTCATCTTCATGGACCAGCAGATCACAGCCGTCATTATCAACAGGAAGGAGCACAAACTAAAGGTATTTTTTTAAAACCTTCATTCAAAAATCAAAAAAATAACCACATGAATGCCTTTTTTAACAAACATGTCTTTGTAGCATGCTCTGTACATCACAACCAATTCTCTGCATCAATGAGAGATGCAGGTACTTGTAGTTATTGCCTACTTGTGCAACGCATGTGTTAATTAATCTCAATCTCCATCTGCCTCTCAAAAATTAAATCGTTAGCTTCAGGGCTGCTGTTGTTGACCCTGACCTCTGATTTTCCAAAATTGTGTCAAGCAATAACAGAGAAATCATTTAAGTTAGCTATGCTGCATGTAAACCCACTGTCCTCGTCCGGCCCCTGCAGAAAGGCTGTGGATACCACCTGGACCTGTTTGTGGTGGGGGTGATGCTGGGCGTGTGCTCAGTGATGGGCCTGCCGTGGTTCGTGGCAGCCACTGTGCTCTCCATCTCCCACGTCAACAGCCTGAAGCTGGAGTCGGAGTGCTCGGCCCCCGGAGAGCAGCCCAAGTTCCTGGGCATCCGAGAGCAGCGTTTCACCGGCCTCATGATCTTCACCCTGATGGGCTGCTCCGTCTTCATGACTTCTGTGCTAAAGGTCAGCGGATAAATGCCAAAATATACACCCACAAAGTCATTTTACAAATATTGTCTTTTCAGTTTATTTTTTCAAGATGACAATAAAAACATCAAGAATATATATATATATATATATATATATATATATATATATATATATATATATATATATATATATATATATAATAATAATAGTTTTAGTCCTGATCCTGAATATTTATGTCTGTCTCCAGTTCATCCCCATGCCTGTGCTTTATGGAGTCTTTCTGTACATGGGGGCTTCCTCACTCAGAGGCATTCAGGTGAGCTCGGAATATTGCCTACTGGCATTTTTTTTGGACGATGTAATGGAGAAGAGATGCAGGATTTATTCTTGCATGGATGTCTGTGTGTATCTTTGCAGTTCTTTGACCGTCTGAGGCTGTACGGCATGCCGGCCAAACATCAGCCAGACTTCATCTACCTTCGCCACGTCCCACTGAGGAAGGTGCACCTCTTTACCATCATCCAGCTCACCTGCTTGGTCCTGCTCTGGGTCATCAAGACCTCCAAGGCTGCCATTGTCTTCCCCATGATGGTAACCGGAGGCGTTTTTGTGTATGCATGTATACTTGTGTGCTTGATGTTTATGATTGGTTGATATCTGTCTGTTTCTGTGGCATCAGGTCCTGGCCCTGGTGTTCATACGTAAGCTGCTGGACTTTATCTTCACCAAGAGAGAACTGAGTTGGCTGGATGACCTGATGCCAGAGTGGAAGAAGAAGAAACTGGAGGATGCAGCAGAAGAGGTGTGGTAATTAACAACAGCGTAGATAACCAAATGCAAACTCTGATGGCTTAAAATGCCTACCACTGCAGTGGCAAAGCTGCTATCCATGCAGTGTTTCAGATTTTCTCTTTTGTCTTTTTTCTTCTTCAGGAGGAGCACAGCATTATTGCAGAGGAAGAAGGCATTGTACAAGTGCAAATGGAGGGACCCTACAAGTAAGTTATTTTGATGTTTAATCATATTCTGCATTTAAGGTGTCCGAGCTTCCCTCAAAAGCAGTTTTGTCAGTGCTGAAAAATTCCTCTCAACTGCTGACCTGATAACGTGTGACCACTCTCATTCTTTACACTAAATATAAAACTACAGCTGGTAAATAAATAGTCAAGAAACCTTTTAAAACCACAAATTGTTTTTTTCACATTTGGATTAGACAAATGCGATTGTATCTGTTAATTACGTAGCTTTAAAGATGCTGGTAGGCTAGCCGTTCAACTATTGCTTTAGAAATCCTACAAGAGGTAGTTTGATGCGAGCAGTTCCTGTAGTTATCAGTCTTGCTTGCTTTGTGTTTTTGAAGGAGTGACCCAGCCACAGTGAACATCACTGATGAGATGTCTAAAGGATCTTTTGGAGGTGTGTGGAAGAGTGTCAGTCCCGGTGAGAAGGAACCAAGCGCTAAAAGGTTAGCCTCATAATCCACATTACTTTCAGATAGCCAGATCAGTATCTCTGTAGTCTATATCTTTGATGTTCCACTTCCGGGATTGCTCCGGTGCCGAAATTCCACTGGATGCATTTATTTTTGCCGATATCCGTTTCCTTCCGGTTTCCTTGTGTTAGAATTCTAAACTCCGGTGGATTTGTGAGGACTCTGGTTAACTGCTCCTCAGATCTCTGCAGGGTAAATCCAGACAGCTAGCTAGACTGTCTGTTCAATCTGAGTTTTCTCTCGCACGACTATTTTACAGCGGCTCCGTGCGGAGCTTAGCGCTGCCCATGACGATTATGATTGGTTTAAAGAAATGCCAATAAACCAGAGTTTTTCTCCCATCCTGGAATGCTGTGTGGACTGGCCAGACCCTCCTCCGGTCCGCAGCGTGAGGATGGTCTGGCAAAGCGAGACTAGTATCTCTGATACATCGCTTTGAGGGCTTGAATACCACAATGCACAGAGACTTACTGATTCCAATGTTATTTGCAGGGTCAAAAAATTTCAATTTCAAGGGAAATATGGTGTCTTAAGCCCTATTCGCACAGGAGTTTCGTGCGAAGTCTGTATTTTACTTGTATTTATTTATTTGTACCCCCCCATATGATGTCAAGATTCTGTCAAAACCTTTATTTATAATTGCCGAAGCAGCCAATACAACCCTGAATCACAGAGATGCTGATTCACACAGGACTAATATTATCACACTCCCTCTGTGTTTTGGCGAAATATGGTAGATAACTTGCGGTGGAATTTTTTACTTGACAAATTACAGACATGGCAGATTCACACGGGATCAAGATCACAGACGACCTCCTCAATTATTTAAAATCACTAGAGGTCCCCAGGTAATACTAGTCCCGTGCAAATCGTACTTTTGGGTGTCAAAGCAAGCAGTGGCAACTGTTTATTAGCGAAATGTTATGGAACATTTACTTTTTATTTTTCCAGGAAACTGAGGAGCTAGTATGTTAAGATAACAAGGGTTTATCTCAGTGAAGCCATGCCTTTACAAATTTCCCACGGTGTAGACTAACATTGTGTCTCCTGCCTGCCTCTCTCACTCCATTTCACCCCTAAGCTCCCCTTCCTAACCCCTCAGAAGCTGATATCCCAACGGTAAGTTGTTCCCATTCCCTGTCAGCATGGAGTGTCTTCAGTTTACTGCTAATGACTGTTGATTGCTGCATGATGAAAACTGTGTTGGACTTTGTATTGTGATTCAGTAATGGTAGTTGACTCAATAAATAGAGAGATAAATCAGTAATAAACGGAGGTTGATCAATTGACAGCACAGCATGGCCTGGGTGTGCATGTTACTTCAAGGACACATTTTATGATGTCCTTCGTATGTTGTAAAAGTTGTAAAACTGATAGCTTTATTTAAGTCGTATATTTCAATGTCACAAGATATTGAAGAGTTAGGGCAAACTGCTATGACATATTTGCATGCTGTGTGATCTGCAATGCATCTGCACCTGTGTCTAGAATTTGCTTTTTGTCTATTTTATACTTTGCTTGGTTTACTTTTTTTTTCTTTGTGCAGTTGTGGCGGTGAAAAGCGACACAAGCGGCGGAAGCATGAGAAGAGCTTGGACAGGGAGACAAGTTTGTGATGACACGTACTGGCAGTGCCACTGTGCTGTCTATCAGTAGATCAAAAAATAAAAAAACTGTACCGTGCCACACACAACCACCTTTGTACTGTGCTACACTGTGTTTTTGTCATGTAAGTCTGTGTGCAAGTTGTGTAAAACAAATAATTAGTTAGAAATAGTATTAACACAGACTGATTTGTGTTCTTTTTCTATGTATGTCAATGTTTGGTGATACCAGCAACAGAAAGAAGTCAGAAATATATGACACTGACAATAACTGCTGTGTCAATGGGCCAATTAAGTACACATTTTAAACAATTTTTAAATCTACTTTATTTGTATTTTGTATGTTTTTATATTTTTCCAACAGTTGTGAGTTGTCCTTTTAAAACCCTGCCACAGCAAACTGCTAATGTGAGGTTTTGTGTGCAGTATTTAATGCCGCTATTGACTTGACGCACCTCACAATAGAAAACCTAAAAATTAGATATTTGCCAATATTAATCTATTTCATGGCATTCAACAGAGTTGGCTATACAGCAAATCTAGTCTTTTTTTTTTTAAAGTATTAAATATACATTTTATATATATTCTGTATATCTAAATGTTTTCGTGACAGTGACCGCTCATATCACTCCAGAGTATTCTCCATTGCTATTTTACAAATAAATGTCTCTCCAGTAAAGCATTTCCCAAAACCAGTTAAAGGAATAGTTTGGCATTCTGGGAAATACTCGTATATGTTTTCTGTTAGACGAGAAGATCGCCCAAAAACTGAAATGTAAAATCCTCATGTTCAGTTGCGATTTCATGGAGCTAGCATTAGCTTTATATTTAGCATACAGACATGAGAGAAGTAATTGGTCTTCTCATCTAACTCTCCGCAAGGAAGATAATAAGCATATTAACCAAAAATGAACTATTCCTTTGAGGAAAGTATACTTTGGGGACAGTTTATTGGAAAACATTTTCAATCTAGAATTTCCACATAGTTTGTAACTTTCAGTACATCTATAGCTACTTGGCCTTGGCTTTTTAAAAACTCAACAAATGTGCAAATGCCGAACTAGGGTGACTGTTCAGAAAAATCTGTTTTCCACCTGCATACTCTTTCTCATCTTGTCAGTAAGTGTCATCCATGGACATGTGATCTCCTATCCAAATGACCTTAATGTGTTAACATCTGCTAATTGTTGAAAAAAAAAAAACACCAAAACACCTGCATGACGGTGAAACAGACTTGACTTGTCTCGCTGCAGGACCATGGTTTCTTCTAGAGATGCAATAATACCTTTTTCCTGGGAAGGGAAAAATGTAATAAATGGTAAAGAGTCTTAACAATGTATAATACATAGTATATTTTATTCATGTAAAATGTTACTAATATGTTACTAACATGAAGTCGGTGTTGAAGGCAGGTTTTTGTTGTAGATGTTCTTTTCCCATTGTCTAATTGATGGTTCTTAGTTGATTAGTGAAATTAATAAGAGGTCAGAATTATATCGATATCAAATATTTTGACCACTTCTGTGTGGAATTCTGCCTTACATTTGGTAGTTATAGCTGTACACTTTCAGTTTAATAATTTAATAAAAAAGTCACCTGTATAGAAGCTATGAGTTCAGATTATTAGTTATTGTGATTTCTTTCATGGGAAAGAGAGGCTGAGCGAGTGAGAGCATAAATAAAGATCTTAAACCAACTCTGCTGAAATGTGGTAATTTATTGATCCTTATACTTCAGAGATCAGTGGACATGATATTTCATTCTAACTGTACTAGTACATATTTTATACAAGGCAGAAGCTTCATGTCTTTGGCCCCATTGGGGATAGGGGGGCAGAGGCTGAAGCTTCTCTAGCCTTCGTATGGCAGAGCTACAGGAGAGGACTGTATCTCTGACACATGATGATGCTGCTGTTCATGCACCCGGAGAGACCACCTTTCTTTGTTTAAATCAGAAATGGTGGGAGAAATCTGTAAAGACTTGCAGTTCCTGCAGGCCTGTTTTGGGTTGTGTTGTGTGGCTTTCCCTGATTCCTGATCCCATATGAGGAAAACTAGAACAGACTTGGATTACATGAAATTACTGCTAAGAGAAGATAATCGTGTAAGTTTACATTTGGCATGAATGTCATAAACAAATAAGTTATGAAGTATTCATATTTAAGTTAAGATAATGATCCATGGAATCAATATTCTTAAACCAATAAGATGTATATTATTCTGAAATGGGCCATTCTGCAAAATGAGTACTTGCTTTTGCCTGTTAAAAGAAACATCAACTAGTTTATTATGACTCAGTCCCACATATGTTCTTTGCCAAATACTTACTAGATAACCAAATGTGGATCAATCTGCTGCTGGAAATAGTCCCCGACACATGCACGTTTTCTTCCTGTTTGAGTAATGTTTGATAGAAACTACAGAAAAAAAAAAAAAAAAAATGACTGATTAAAAAGGAGTTGGCAGGCCTGGAGGCGCCCTGGTGGCCAAGGTTATTTGGTGCTGACTATGATCCCCACCGTCCCAGAGTCCCAGCTGGATATCTTTTATATGTCATTCCCTATTGCTCTCTCACCTAATATCCCGGCATCTCTCTACTGTATGTCTAAATACCTGTGTATAAAAAAAGCTGAAAAATACTTAAACCCTTGTGTATCACTAGGGACATTTTGGGCTTTTCAATTTTTAGGTCATTTTGGCGGTGTTGATGCCTAAGGCATCAGCTTATCATCAACAGGCACTTGTGTGTGGGTCTGAGTTTCTTTTTCAAATTTTTGAAGTTCAACCTCAGCTCCTAGAATAGGTTTATAATAAACTGTCTATTTAAAAATAATGCCACAAATGCACAATGAAAAACTTTAATTAGCGGAGCGGATTAATAATATGCAATGAAAACCAACTACACTACATGTGTTTTTTTTAAAGGCCTACCTGAGATTTCACTTTTTGTGTTCTTGTTTTCACTTTAAAAATATAGAAAATAATTTTAATTTGTAGAAAAAAAACATGCCCTCAATTTCATTTCTTCTCTCTGGTTGCACCATAAAAACTATGGAAGAGTAGTAGTTTTTGTATCTTTGCATCACATACAGTAAGTAAAAAAGACTTACAAATTTAAAATAGTGTTGACATTACAACATGCAAAGCAGTATGGCTTTCTATTCCTCCTGTATATGGCTTTGTGTGCAGCACACAGAGGGAGTCCTTGAGGAGTGTCTTATTGGTCCTCTTGTCTTTTCTTACTGCAAAAGAGAGAACATCACAATCATGTCGAGCCTAGCATTTCTGGCAATTATCATATCAGCCATGTGCCTCAGTTTTACCTCCACCCTGAAGGCTTGGAGGTCATGACCCAGAGTAAATATTCCTTGGCAGCCATCGAGTCCAGCACCTTGTTCACATCACTGGTGAAGCTTCCATCTACATGCCTCTTGCTGAACGCCTCACCGCGCCTGTCCATTTCAGATCTGAGTAGGTACACATGCACACAATGTAAACACTGCCCATTATGGGTCAGTAACCCCACAATGTGGACACCTGCCATTTGAACTTACTATTTGGCCTGCAGTGCAGCAATCATCAGAAAATCATCCTTTTCATTGTGATTATTCTGATAGGTGAATACATTGTGTTGTTTTAATCTTTCCATGATTTGTTCATTGTCTGCTGGCATGTTTTGTGTCAAAAAGAATCATTTGACGCAATCATCACATAGTAGTAACATATCAATCAACACAGTGCGAAAAGTTCAGGTGATTTATTTTTAGCACAACCACAGGGAACATCGAGGAAAAAAAGCAAAGAAAGGAAAAAGTGGCACATGAAGCAGTTGATTAGCTCTTTCTCTGTGACTCAGTCTCTCTTGTCATGGTGGAATCAGACACAGGCAGGCAGGCCGTTAGGGGTTTTGGTACTGTAGGAGGAGGAGAGGGAGGAACAGCCTACTCTCTTCTGACTTGTCCAGACTTGAGCCGGTTAACAAAGTCTTTGATTGCCTGGTCCTTGAGATAAGAGCTCACGTCGCTGGTGAAGGTCCCATCTGCGTGGCGCTTTTCTTCAGCACTAAAAACACACAATGACACTCAGTGAGGGAAATGTTTTATATTATTTTTAAAGTTTTAAAAAGCTGAAGAGTGTGAAGTAAAAACCTGATCAGGGGACTACATCCCTGTTTATCAGTGGTTGAAAGTACATTCACTCAAGTGCTGTGAAGTTCAATTTTGAGGTATACTTCAGTATATCCATTTAATACTACTTTATACTTTTCAGATTAACATTCTTATGATGTAGTAAGCTTATAAAAAACAATGCATTGTTAAACCAGTGGTTCTCAGTCTTTTTGGCTTGGCTGAAACTGTGTCTGGATTCAGATGTCCATTAGTTGTTAGCCAAGGCATTTCCCCTCTAAACTTCTCACATGGGTTAATTTCAATAACTGTTCAAGGCCCAAGAGGTCAAATTATCCAATAATTTTACCATAAAATATAGAGTAAAGTAAAAAAAAAAAAGAATATAAGCCTGTATTTGTGTAGCAGAACTTTGTTTTTTCTTCTATCGTCTTTCATTAATCATCACCTGACCCCTCAGATTGATCTTGTGACCCTTTGGAGGGCTTGATCCTTATGTTGGGAACAAAACTAACTATTGCTTACTGTATATTAAGTAGTTAAAATAAGGCACAGGGTATATTTTACTGCAGAATGAGTACATTTTTTTAAGTACATTTATCCGATAATACTTCTGTACTTATGTAAGATTTTGAATGCAGACATTTTAGTTGTAATTTAGTATTTTTACGTTGTTGTACTAGTACTCAAGTAATACATCTGAGTGTTTTTTCCACCACTGCTGTTTAGCCCCCTAAAAGTTGATTGTAACATCCTGAGCTTTAAGTTAACCAGTGTTTGATTATTTAAGAAATAGGGCCAAACAAGACAAAGCTTTTTACAATAAATTCTTATGATCATTTTTAGAATGGATCCCACACTGACCCGCTCCTCTTGTTGTTCATCAGCCACCGAACGAAGTCCTGCGCCTTCATGTCCTCCAGGTATTTGCTGTAGTCGTTTGAGAAAGTTCCCTCCGAATGTCTCTTCATGTTCGACAGCTCCCTCGGCTCATCCACTAATGTGTCGTCTGCCTCAAAGCTGCAGTGCAGGAGAGAGAACACAGTTTGACAATTGCAATAACTTTCCGTTTACACCAATCCAATATAATTTGAACAGTTTATATGACCAAAATATATGGGTTAGGTTTGCATAGAATTCTCCAAAACACTCAAGATGATGCCGACGAATCGTATGTAAAATGCAGCATCTGTATCTTCCATACATATTTTCACCACAGGTGTAAAGCAATGTTAACTTTTCATTTTCTATTCTATCTCCCATTTTGCTTTGCTACAATTTGTTCTTTTTTCTACAACAGACTTCCAAATTACTTTGTATTTATACATTTGATCATCCACATTTACAGCATCATAATTCTTTAGTGAATGACATCATCCATAGTTTTAATTCTTCAAATTACGTTTTGCCTTTTATCCTCTTTACTTGGGATGCATTTGGGGTCTTTGAAGTAACAACATTTCAGTGAGTAATGCTTTTGTTATGTCCCCATCATTTTGCAGACTTTGGATGAACATGTGTAGCTTGTAAATGTTGCTGTAGAATTTAATCTAAAATGAGCCACCTATAGCACAATTTGAATTGTGATCCAGTTGGTTTCGTGACATAGAATCTTCTATTTCTGTACGCTAAGTATGACGTTTTAATACAGAGCTCCTAAAAGTAGTTAAACCTGAAACCAAAGACAAAACATCTTTAATTTAGATGTGATTTCTGTACCTTAAGCTGTCATCAGCCTCCTGCAGAGGAACCTGCCAGCTGCTCTGGACAAAGCCAAGAACCAGAAGGATAGCAGCCAGGGAGTGGATGCTTTTCATGGTTATAACCTACACCACCACACAGACACACAGACACAGAGTTTTCATACTGGATCAGACAGCTAAAGTTAAAGTGGTTTTGCCGTTGCAACAACACACAACTCACCTTTTCTTCTTTCTTTCCAAAGAACGGTGCTGTTAGTTCCTCTGCTTGCTGCTGTCTCTAACCCTCCAATCGTACTTCATAGGCTTATATACTGTTATAGGAGGAGGAGGATGGGTCTGCTCAGGTGGGCCAGTTTTACCACTCTGCCTGGTCCACCTGTTACTCTCAACCCATTAGACACGGGCCCCGTCACATCGGCCGAATCAACAAGCCAAGCATTTGTTCAGCAAGGAAAGGATGCTATTCATGCGTGAGGCCAGCTAGTACTTAGGTGTTAAGATCAAACAAGCGCAGCTCATCCTGTTTAACAGAAAGTAGGGAAGATGCTTTAATGTGCTACTGTGTCATCATAATGGGAAGTGATAGTGTGCTGTCATATCTGGAAGGTGAGTCAGTATTTGTGAGTTCTTTCCGATCAAATTTAAAAGATGGGGAATATTGACCAGGGCCGTAGTTCAGTAAAGATGCTCTATAAAAGTAAATGTCATATGTTGCTATATATAACAATACAGTAAATCTTGAATATGACTCTCACATACACTCTTGTGTATTTTTTTTGCTAAAAAAGATATATTAGCAGGCTGTCAAGGCTGAAATAACACTATTTCTCAGTTAATATTTCCAAAAATTCTATGGATCCAAACGTTTTATTCAGTAGGCTACAATGAAGAGTTCTGCTGACTGTAAAAAAATCTCAATTGTCAGAAATTGAACTTATTTCCCTTTCTCCTTTGTCTGTCTGAAATCATTTCACATTTCATGAAGCCCAGTACCTACTTGCCCTCTCGACCACCTCACCTTCTCAAAGAAATATAAGATGGAGTTGGGGCCAGTATTTTCACCATGAAACCCCTCCATAACCTTTACTCTAACAATACTGAGCCTACAGCCATGCTACTTAGACACACTGGTGTTCTGAGCTACTGTAAATGCTAACATCAGCATGCCAACAAACTCACAATAACAACGGTGGAAGAAGTATTCAGATCTTTTACTTAAGTAAAAGTACTAATACCACACTGTAAAAAATACTCTGTTACAAGTATGTAAGTATCATCAGGAAAATGTACTTAAAGTATTAAAAGTAAAAGTACTCCATGCAGAAAAATCCTCACATTTTAGAAACTGGAAACGATCAAAACAGTTCTGTCAATCAACTAAATGTTTAATGGTCTAATCATCTCAGCTGGACTTGTAGGCCGTTATATTGTTGGCTAGTTTAGTGTATAATAAAACATCCTTTTTATAAACTACATGTGTTTTGTGTGCAAAAATCTCAATTTGTAAAGTAACTAGTAACTAAAGCTGTCAGATTGATGTAATGGAGTAAAAAGTACAATATTTCTCTCTGAGATATAGTGGAGAAAAGTACAAAGTGGCATGAAAAGAAAATACTCACGTACTATCAATGTACTAAACTAAGATGTCAACATGCTAAACATCAGCATTTTATAATTGTCATTGTGAGCATGTTAGCATACTGACAATAGCATTTAGAACAAAGCTGCTAGCATGACTGTAGACTCTGTTATGTATATTATTATTACGTTATGTTGAAAAATTCAACAATAAAGGCTATCACTGATGATTCCCCCTTAAACTGAAACAAGAACATATCTCAAACAAAGAGTTCTCATTGTTGAATTCTTTATTTTATGAAACAATTATTACATCAAACAGTCAACAATCTAATACATTTTGTAAAATTGATAAAATTACTTTAGTGCATTACATTTATGTTTTTTTAATTTAATTTTATTGTATTTATTTAATACAATACTGTAAAAACTATGTCCAAGTAGTACAAGTAGTTACACTTTCATATCATTACTGTAGCCTATGTCTTGTTCCCCAGATCAAATCAAATCAAAGAAATCCACATTTGAAGTATTTGTGGTACAAGTAAACATGTAAGTTATCATTTGCAGAGAAGCAGTTTTTTTCTGACTGACGCATTACAGAAATTCACTTAACAACATTATGACTTGGACCACTTTGTACTTTCCTGGCGTTTGGAGAATTAAAGACTTAAAGACTTTTTTGTTTTATTCACATGTGAAAAGAGATATTTGTGACCCAGTGGACTTTATACAAAGCACCTCTGTAGGAAGTGGCTCATGTGGGTGTAGACATGTTGATTGGCCGAGCCGCCAAGCCCATGATCCTTGTCTGTGTACCACTGAAAGACAAAGGCCATTTGTTTATTATTTTAAGTCTTCCAGTCATTCCACTTTGGATTTTCAAGATAACTTACCATCGCCTCAAAGTCCACCTGCTCGTCCACTAGAGCTTCAGAGATCTCGGCTGCCTGCTGGAAATGAACATTGTCTAGAAAACACATCAAAAATAAAAAAAAGTTAACAAGGTTTCCAATGCAATCCGCCCATTTTAGTCAAGAAAGGTCACCAAAGACTTGACCACGGACTTTTCCAAAATACCATTTCAAGTGTCACAGATGGAGAGAGTTTGATCTGATGGTAGTGCTAGATAGGTCAACAGAATCCTAAATCCTAAATTATGGCACTGCATAACTTACCATCAGCTGTTCCATGAACCAGGAGATACTGCACTGAATGGAAGTTCTTGGCCCTGGCAGTTACTGTTGAGTTCTGCACACAATCAGATTTGTGTTTATTGGTGAAAACAGGCAATAGCATAACTAATAATGACCGTCAGATACAAGAGACATAACATCACATAATAAGTGTGGAACTTACAGTGTAGGCAAGAGAATTCTGTGAGGGCTCCATCATGTAACGCTCTGTGTAGATGGAATCTGAAATTAACAAACAGATCACGTGTGCCATTAAAGGGAGTGTGTTAGGTCGGGGAGGCTGTTAACATCAAGAACTTAAAAAGACAAAACAAATACCATAATATTCCCATTTGGACACTGGAGCGACCGCCATTCCACATTTAAAAACTCCACTTCCTGATCCCAAGGCCATTGACGTCACATATCCACCATAAGACTGTGAAGAAGAAAAAAAGCTCAATTCTGTAGCTCATCCTAGGCCTTTAGTAAAGACCAAGCACACTGACAGCAGGGTGAAACATGAACTCATTTTCAGAGCCATTTGTTGCCCTCCGAACTATAAAATAGCACATATGCACTGCATATAGCTTAAGAAACAAAGATTATCAATGTGTTTAATTTTTGATAACGGTTTCTGTTTTAAAACACTTGTTCTTTAACAAAACAGTTTTAATACAAGTCTTTGAGAACTTACCCAGCCCCAAATAGCGACTCTGTCTTTGTCTATGAAGCCCATTTTGATGAATTCCCTAAAATATAAAAAAAAGACAATTATCTCAATAAGGACAGTACATTACAAGAATGAAAATTGTCCTTCTGATCATCACGGTAACTCTGTGATGGTTATGACATTTACAGGTCTGTGTACACGTGGGCGCATTTTAACCACAGAAACAAGTCAGATCCAGTTTTATCAAGCTTTCCTGGGAAACAGAGGGTGAAGCTGTTTGTTCGAGCGAAGACGCATTGACTTGTCTAAACTGGTCCTTGCTTTCCTTACCTGGCTGCTGTTATCTGATCTTCCACCTCATAGGTTCCCAGACCTTTGTAGATTGCATGCATTAACTTGTCGCCTTGGTAACCGCTTCCTCTTCCGTCAAAGCTTGCGACGATGATTTTCTCAGTGCTGGCCAGGTAGGTGGACCAGCTTACCCTGTAGATGAAGTCTGCTTTCTGACTGCAGGGACCAGCATACCTGGGAGGTTGGGCGAATCAGTATCAGTTCATGAACTCTTTTGAAAAGCATTTTTATATATTATATAAATAAATTCTTACACATCTATTAGTAAAGGGTACTTCTTGGATTCATCAAAGCCTGGGGGCAAAAACATCTGATACCAGAGATCTGTCAAAAATATGACCAGCCAAGATGTAAATAAAGTATTGCCAGTTAGTTAAAAAGAGTGCTAAAACAAATTCTCTTTATTACATTAAAGTAGTAGAATTCACTTACTGTGTCCTTCAAGTTTGATGGAGGCTCGGCGCATAGTGGGCATTTGGATGTCAGATATCAGGCTGCTAAATTCTTTATTGTCCTCCAAAACATTTATCTCTACAAAATATAAAATATAGAAGGCTCATTCAAATAACATTTTCTCCTCCTTGATATGATTTTTAGATTTCATTTCAAATTTGTGGATTACCTTTATTTTTCCTGTTATCCATGAGAGCGTAGTAAGGAATGCCAGGACCTTTGTATAAAAGTTCCAATAATATTAGCTATTTTATATATTTTTAAATATAATACTTGTAATAAAATAAGCAATAACTATAAAATAAGCAATAACTAATATATTACAGAATACAGTATATCAATAATGCAGACAGTAGTATATTGCAAAAATAAGAGGCATAGGAAAAAATAAATAAACAAACTGACCACTGCAGCTGATACGGTAGAAGGAGGCATTGTGGCTAAAGTAGGCAGAGTTATACTGACAGTCTTCTCCACGTAATGCACAAGTCAGACACTCGGTCCCTTTACTGGTCAACCTGATGCACGCATGCGCACACACGCACACACACACACACACACACACACACACACACACACACACACACACACACACACACACACACACACACACATAGACACACACATAGACACACACACTTTAAGTCTGAAGAAATGCTTTCTAATCAAACAGTGTCTTTAAATAAAACACAAACACTAAAATAATAAAGACTCTTACCGGTACTTGTAAACATTCCTTCTTCCTGGCTTGCCCCCTTCATTACTTGAATAATATCTATGGAATAATTGGTATAAATGAGTGGGGTGGAAATTTCAGACTGTAGCAAAGGAATTCAGCTCATGGGACATCACAGTTTTATCTCTAACTCCATCGTAACTTAGCGACAATCTCTCAATGTTTTCAGAGACACCAAAATGTTTGGAAACTGCATAAAGTGATGCATCTAGATCTAGAATATTTCCATTTGATGAAAAGTTTAAGTTTTAATAAATCATTGTAAATAGCAGCATAAATTATAATACAGTCATGTCCTGTGTTTTTTTCACAAGAAAAATTGTGTGCATTTGAGGTATTGTGCATGTGTTTACAGTTGTATGCAGATGATGCAACAACTTACACACTATCCGCAGTTACTTTCAAAATGTCAATGACTTCCCATTCTCCAGAGGTGATTGGTGTAGCTATGCCCTGCATGATGAGTCAGAACAGAATGTGTGTAGGTGGTAACATGCTACAGAAAAATATTGATGATATTGTGCCATGTGATTCTGAAATGAATCAGTCTACCTACCTTGAGCACGTGATGGATGTGCTTGTACCCTTTAGGGTCGCTCATCAATAGGTAATAGCTGTTCTTGTCTGCGGCAAAAACTGGTTCTGGTGGAGAGAACTAGTAAGAAAAAGTATATTATTATCATATATTCTCCAATTTCTGTACTTTGTCTGTGGCTCTCAGCTACACGCCCATTCATTTCTACTGAGAATGTAAAACTTTAAAAGCAGCTCACAAATATATAGTTTCATAAAAATAGAAATGTTCAGCAATTTCTAAAAACAGCTGGGAACTGGAAATGGTGCCTGTGTTGGGGACTATTTTCAGCAGCTGGTTTACCCACATCTGGTACTCTAGTGAGTATTTCTGACAGCAGAGAGGTATATGTGGGATTGAGTCAGAATCAACTACAGTATGCAACTGATGTGTTTTCAATCGTTTTTGGACAACAATTGATCACTTTGGCACAGAGGAATAGATACATCAAGCTTTGGATAGATGCAATATTTGTAGGTAGATAAATTCATTGTTGTTTTGGTCTTTTCAGGGAATTTATTAAAAAAAATATATAGAATGTCCTTTAACAGTGTACTGGACTTACCCGTCCAATCCAACCCGTGGCACTGTGTACCTCCAGATGCTGTAAAAAGGAATACAATACATGTTTACATCTGCACTATAGATAGATAGATTTTATAACAATATACCAGTCTTATCAGTCTAAACACTAAGAGATGTTGCGACACAGAACTACATTTAGAAAATCTTTAGCTAACATGGGGAATTTTGACTATGATCAGAAACAAAAAAGTGCACAGCAAGAGTTTGTGACATGGAGCTAAGAAAAAGAAATGTCCATGATTCAGTATTGTTAAGTTTATATGCAGGTCTTGGTATGTTCCAGGTAGTTTAAAGGATTAAAGTTCGAATTTTTTTCAGTCTGTCGGAAAACATTTGTACATTGCAAGTGTTGTTGGTTGCTGCATGTGTGTCTCTTGTCCATACAATTGGAATGCATTTTAATCATGCTCGCAGCGTGGCTCTATGGATAGCAATGTCGGTTGGTCCACCACTTTGGTCCAGACTAAAATATCTCAAGAACTGCTATTGGATTCTCATGAAATGTTGTAGAAACAATTGTGGTCTCTTATCCTCCCTTTCAGTACAAAGTGCTGCAGGATTTGTTGCTATTGAAATGGGTTGGTTCTCTGTGTGACACCAGTGTAAAATGTCATGCCATAAATTGTTCTAATGTAGAAAAACAACATGAAATAATTGTTCATAACATCATGTTTTTACCTCAACAGGATCCCACTTGACTCCACTAAAATTGTAGATCTGAAGGATGACGTGGTTTTGTACTCTCTTCAGCCATTGAACAGCTATTTGTTCATCCGTCACCCAAGTTACAGTGGCCAAGTAGTGCTCTCTGAGGACAAGAAAAAATGAAATACATTATGACACTGGTAAGCTCCTATCTGTTTCTGATTCCCTTCCCTGATAGCAGGAGGCAACATTTGTTACTCAGATTTGGTGCAACATTTAACCATTTTTTACCACTTGAGAATTGATCAAAATTGTCCAAAATCTCTTCAAAATACCAAATTAAGACACCAAGATCTTGAGGAACACCATAGAAAAAAGCCATACTGTGATTTGGTATCAAAAACCTTTGGTATTTCTGTAAGGATTACATTTTTCAGCGATTGGATGGCGAGCTCTTCTGTTCTGGAATCTGCTCAGACACCCCCTTATTGCCAATATACCTAAAGCCATACATCCTCTGAATGCCCTAATTTGTGGTTTAAAGTTCTATTAGGCTCACAATAGGTATCACATAGGTCACAATAGGTAATTCTATACAGTGAGGTCAAGTTTAAAAAATGATCTCACTACAATGAAATGGCTACTTTGGGGACTTACATCATTACACATGAATACAATTGGGCTCATTGAATCCACAAGAGTCTCCAGTCAGATCCAATTTATGCAATTTCAAGTCTGTTTAGGGAGCCCAATATGCAGAAATATGGACATTCACCATTTTAAAATCAACAAAAATAACACGAGAAATACTGCACAGTCTTTGCCCCAAACTGCAAGGAATTAGCATAACGTGGATATGTCTCTAAAGGGGAGACTCGTAGGTACCAATAGAACCCATTTTTATGAAGATATCTTAAGGTGAGAGGTCAATGGACCCCTGTGAAAATGACCATGACAAGCTAGTATGACATGGCACCACTGGGTCTTTAGATTAGCAAGTTTCCTATGAAACTAATATCTTCCCTCTATGTTAAAAACTGAAAGAGTTGGCCGGGCCCACTGGCAGGTCGTCAGATTGTTAAGATGTTAACAGAAACATAGAGGCTGTTTTATTACCTCGTGCTGAGTAAGGCTGGAACAACAACTTCAGTAATTGTTGTGTTGTCAGTGTCCACAACAAACAGTTTCACAATAGGGTTGGGAGTACCTGGCTGCACAAGAAAAGAATGTAAGATACACTCATTGGCATACAACAATGCAATGATCCCAGTGAAAGCTTGTTAGAGTCAAACAAGCCCTGGATAGATGTCCCACAGTACCTTTGGATATGGAATGGAAACAGTGCTGGGGTACTGATTCTCGCCATACCAGGAGTACTCTATAGTGTGGACCTCTGTGTCATTGAACTCAGCATAAGCCACGTACTTCCCTCCAGGTGACCACCACAGGCCCTGATTGGATGAGAACATCTCCTCTGGAAGGGGGAAAAGCGTGATTCTGATTAAGGATAACTAAATTAGGATTCAGGACTGTGGGGGTCAGGTTTGGGATTCAATTCCCACTCCAAAAAAAATGCACGTACTGATGATCTTATAAGCTGCAATATATCCATGCTGTTGTATGTTTTTACTGCATCTGAAACATTTCATCAGTCCTATATTGGGTAATTATTTAACCATCTAACTCACAAAAAGGCATTGTCATCAAACAAAAGTGAAATTTCTTTCCTACTTCCTGACGTGGCATGCTGGAGAAGCAAGATTTCACAATAACATAACACATTTATGGTCACTTTGTATTGTATTTTATATTTTATATTTTATTGTTTATTGTATTGTATTGAAATGTCACATTACCATCTCCTGATTAGAAAATTTGTCAAATATATATCAAGACAATGTACCGGTATGTGTGTGTTGCAAATACATAAAATTACACAATTTGCTTAAGTGAAACTACTCCAACAATTACAATTTACTCAAAAAAGTAGCTACATATAATGGAGTAAATGTAGTAAAAGTAAAAGAAGTTTAAAAGTGAAAATCCAAGTACACCAAAATAGTACTACTACTAACCTAATGTTTGTATCCTATAGTTCATGTCTTTATTGTCTTATTTTGTATCACTTACCCTCGTACACCCAGTCCGGGATCCCATTTAAAATCAGATTCTCCTTGCCATTGAAGGTGACTTGATGCGATGAATTGCTGGTCTTTATATACACATTATTTTCCCAAACGTAGGCCTGAAAATACATTACGGATACATTCAGAAAGAAAAGCCTGATTTGTTTTCTGAACCCTCTCAAACCCAGATTAAACCCTTGTTGCTCTGCTGAAGTGTTTGGGAAAGGTTGTGCTTGATCACGTCATCACTCACCCACTTCAAAGCCAAACTGTCACTCAAAGTTATACTCATACAACCAATCTTTTTGTGTGTCCAAGCTTACCAGTTTGTTCCCTTCAGGAGACCAGGCAAAGTACTGGATTTCTTCAGGAATAACAGAGGGTGTGACAAATGTGCTGAAATGAAGTAAAAAGAAGATATTTGGGGAACTGTAGTGAGCTTTACTTATGTGCTGTATTATTATTTTATTTCAGAAGAAATATTCTAAAATAATCTACTTTGCATGCATAACATACCATTTGGTGGATGCTTTTAACTGGAGTGCATTGCATTATTATACGTGCATACATTTTACTGTCCATAGAAAGCCACATAATTAAAATATAAAGTAATGAAAATCCATAGTTCAGGTACTTACTTTGAATCCCGGTCATAAAGTGAATATGTAGCTGTAAATGAATGCCGCCACAGCTAATGGGGCAAAAGAACACTGTGGTGTGAACACTTTATATTTAAATATGCATCAGATTAATGTGAATAAAAGCTTAGTGTACCTTGGAACGGTTGCTAATGAATGCAACATATTTGCGGTCAGCAGACAGCTGGTAATCATAAGCGCCTTTTTCGTTCTGTTTTGGAAAAAAGAACGCTGTTGGGAGAGTTTCACTGCCCATGGCCTCACAGACAACAATGCATTTGTTTGGATTGGTATGTATAGTTTTCGTGCTGTTTTAATGTGGTTTATGTTGCTTACACAAAAGAAGCACACAGATGCACACAAGCGGGGTGACTTACAAACTTGTCTCTGCTCAAGAACTCTGACGCCGCTCCTGTGACAACGTTGTGGAGGAAGACTGAGCCCTGGGACTTATTCAAATACTCATCATCTGTGGAGGAAGATGATGAAAATACTGTAATTTAGAATAGAATATTGGATTTAAAATGGAGAACAAGTGTGCAAATCCCTAAAGACGTCAACTAAACGGTTACACTTTATAACAAGGGTTTAAACATGCTTAAGTAATAAATGCATGAATCGTGATTATTTAGGAATTAATGATAGATGTATCATGAATTCCTGCTGCTCACCATTAAGAAATGATCATGCCACTATGTGTTTATGTGATTGGTTAAAGGGCCACTCCACATATTTTACATACAAAGTTTAATTTACTCGTCATGAGGAGTACTTAGTATGTAGCCTATAAACAATATAATAGCCATCTTCTGAGGCTCTAAGCGGCTTTGTCAAGGGTGATCCTGATGATGTCATAATGATGTCATTAGGGTTATCTCAGTTTGGGCTCGAGAGTGCAAATTTTCACCAGAAAGCTGTGTTACAAATTGGAGGTCTGGAGTTTAATGGCCCTGACACACCAAGCCGATAATCAGCCGTCAGACAGTCTTGCGAGGTCGGTGTCTGTTCGGTGTGTTCCGTGCCGTCGTTCGTCGGAGGAGCTGTCGCCCTTCATTTTGGCCAACCTGACATGCTCAGTTGGAGGACGAGCACTGACGGCAGTTGGACTCAAATTACCAATCTGATTGGTAGAGTGCTAACCTGGAAACGAGGAGCGGGATGAGCGTGACTAGAGTCTCTCAAAATCTGAAGAAAATCTTTTAAACTGACCTTTGTCGATCTGAAATGAAGACAGATTCAGCAACTGCATGGCCTATTTAAATGTTTTCAGAAACAGGTTTCGGTGAACTATTTTAGTAGAATATGAGATTGCATTCTGAACAGCGTCGCTTTGGTGTGTTCCGAGGCACTTTTTGGACCTCGGGGAGCCGACTGATCAGTCCGACTGCCTTTTCTGCCAACGGTTGGCCGTCTGGTTAGTGTGTCTCGGCCTTAAGAGACACATCCATTTAGAAGGCAGTGAGAGTCTAATGAAGGAGTTGCATTATGGGAAGTGTAGGATTAAGCTTGACCCATATTAGGGACCAAAAGTCAGGGTAGCTCAAGCTCTGATGCACAGATTTGGATCTTTAATTACTATTTTTTTTTTTTTTTTTAAATCTGTCACTTGTGTCATTGTACTTCTCTAAAGTTCAAAAGTACTTCTCTAAAGTTCAACTTTGCAGGGCAAAGTGGTTTTGTGACAGACTGACTGACAAACAGGAATAGGTCCTGTTCTGCTGTGGAGAGGCTCGTCAGACGCATGGGTCTGACGTGCACTTTTCTATATTACTGCTACTGGATTCCAGCTAATTTGGTATCAATTAGATTAAAAGTCATTACTTAATCATCCATTTAGTGTTAACCAATCACATAAAGTCATTGTGACGTTATCATACCTTAATGGTGAGCAATAGGAATGCATGATATATCCTGCATTAATTAATGTATTAAATCATCACGTCTTGCATTAGTTAAGGATGCATTTTTTTATCCTTATAATAGAGTGTTATGACAAAAGGTCCATGTATACATCCCATAAATACATGAACACACAGACAGACACTTGAATGAGGGAATCGATCGAAGTGAATTAGTAACTAGACAAAGGAGAACCGTGTAGCTGATAGATAAAAAGCACTCTCAGAGACACATTGACAGTTTAGACAGTACAGTATACATGTGGTTGAAATCAATGTCCACATGTTCCACCTCCCCTATCTCTCCTTTTTACAGGTTTCATTCTCCCACCTGAGATCCACCTTATGCTGATGGACTTTGGTTTCAGTGAACTATTGAAGACATCCTCCAGGGTGAAAGTTCTCATGTTCTGGCCCCCCTGCTGCTTCTCTGAAACACGTTAGAGAGTTAGAAACTGACTGGGGCTGGAAGGTCACAGGGTATGGATATGATATCATACACATCATTATCATCATCACCATCATCATAAAATAAGCTATGTGCTGTAAAGGCTGCAACAGATAATGACAAGTGGAATATTGCTTACGTCAGTGTGTGTTTGGGGATAATTATAGGAATTGCCGTAGTGTGTACTGAGTGAGGATGAAACTATTGAAAGGCACTCACATGTTGTATCGGAGAAACGCATCCTCTCGTTGTGATGTCACACCCTGATTTCCACTAGGACATGTGTTTTTATTCTTAGATGGAAAACGGCCCAAACGGATCATGCGTAATGACGCGTGAGTAACTTTTTTTCGGATGCGTTTAAAGGTCCGTCGGAACACAAATGATGCATTAATATCAACATTTAATAGCAAAAACTCACCTTTCACATATATAGCCGTGGGTACCGCTATCAAAATGACGACCACTGCTAACCCAAAGACTCCGAGGAGCACCTTTCCGATGGAAACCTGCGCAGAGTTGAACGGACAAAAGTCAGAAAAAGTGCTCAAAATGCTCCTTGCTAGGAATACGCCAGTCGTCAACATAACATCGATATTTATGTTTTAACAAACCAGCACCATTGTTTCTGCGCGTCGGTGAAGTGTGTCACCAATATCCGTCCAAATCACAACTTAATGTATCCAGTCGGTTACACGCGCGGATAACACTAAAGTTATGCGATCGGCTGGCTGTTAAATATTATCTCAACTGAAGTTCCAAAGGTGGGACAGTAAATGTCCAGCGGAGTAAAGTTCGTCAGTTTTGATGGTGTTCCAGGGTTTAGAGGAGGCGTGCAACTTGCTTGTAAGGCTGTTCCCCAAACGCTCCACTATTCACAACATGTCTTCATTCATAGGCTACAGCCATCTCTCTGAGAATATGACCAAATAACGTTTATAAAGACTTTCCTTATACATTTGGTAACCATTAATCTACTTGTAAACTTCAATTCATATAGCCTTAAATAAATTGCATTTTTGTTCAAAACGGCAAGACGTTTGTACTGTATATTAACAATTATTGTCTTATTCCATTGACTTATTCCGTTTAATGAGTGAAAAGCATGAAATGGTCATGGTGTGGCTAAGCAGACCAGTACAGTAACTAGAAACAGGCAGGCGTTAATTACTTCCTGCCCCCCTACTTTCGGAGCCCTTGCTCGGACCACACCCATTTTCAAACGTGATCTCAACTACACACCTGTCAAGTTTCGTGACTAATTTTCTTGCACGTTTACAGTTATTTTTTTCCTTCCTTGTGCCCAGAACTAACATTGCATTCTAGGATCATAGTATTGTTGCTATTTTAATCTGATTATCTGCAGTAAATTTATATAATAAAATGTAGAAGGGCTACCAACATTTGTCGACATGTCAACATTTTTACTCTTTTAAAATTAAAATTCTAGTACGTAACTTTTGGATATTAATAAACGTCCGTTACATTCAAGCCATCACCAAATGAGTTGCTACAAAGCTAATTAAGACTATCAGCTCCACACAACAGACTTCAGCTTTCCCGCACAGAAACTCTGCGGGGGGGAGACTTCCATTTGCTAATTTACTAATTTAAAGTTAGACATTGTTGATTTTCCAAAATATTATATGAATATCTTCAGGCTCAATGCGCTTAAATTTAACAATTTTTAGGCCAAGAAAAAAGGAAGTAGCCTTCTGTACATTCAAGTACATTTTATTAGTTAATTCCTGGCTGAGAGAACATTCGTAGAAAACAGATTTTAGTAGTAGCATGTAGGGAAACTGACGATGTAAACTGAATTTGAATTAATATGAACATTCTCTATAAAAAAACAATAATTACATCATTCCAAATTATCAGACAATTTCACAGAATTCATACTTATGATCCTGTAGCTTTAATCGTAGCTTAAACATCATTTTCTAATTAATCTGTCTCGTTTTTTTTTGCCAATTCATCCTTTATGAGTATCACAGTTTTGATGCAAATTAAAGACTAAAGCCTTTTTCCTGAATTCACATTAGTTATCAATGTACTTCATGAGCAGACCCAAACGGAATCTGCAGATTTCTTATTTACAGTTTTAGCGGTGCAGAATAAAAAAATCTGCTGAATTTAGCAGACAGTTTCTGCTTAGGGTGGAGATGTGTGAATGTTATTATGTGTGGGTTTTATTTTATTTTTAAAGTTGTTTAAAATCTGCGGGAAATTCTGTGGAGTTCTGCATCCGCAGATTCCACGTGGCCCTGATTAGGAGTCCCAGTATTCAGGTCCTGAATAACATTGAGGTATGACCAGTCCACCATGGCCTCAGATGACTTTACACTAGTGTGTGATGGCTGATAACAGCTGTACAGCTAGGTGAAGGCTAATAAACAGACCCATAAATACCGTAAAATGCATACACTGTGTTCACATAATCATTAATAGGCTATTTGCTATGTTTTGGTCTAGTTCCTGAAGGCAGCGTGAGAACTATGTCACTGACTGTGTGACACAAGGTTAGAAACTCAAAAAACGGCATTTTGTAAGAATAATGTTATATTTTTGACATGACAGTGTAAAAGCACACTTTGGAACAGGGAGGCTAAAAAAAAGGCAATTTTACCTTTGTACATACTGCAAGTGCTGACCAGTCACGGTCAATGCTAAAAGCCTGTTAAAAGCTTAACAAATATAAAGCTGTGCCTTTATGTGGAATAGACATCATATTATGCATTTGTTCCCCTCACACCGGACATCCTCAGCAAACAAATAGACAGTGGATGTCTTCCCTAATGCAGCGCAGCTTGTTTGAAGAGCATATTTACCTGATACTAAGAACTCAAATCATTTATAGGTGTCACTTTGGACACATTTTGTGTTATTGGACAGATGTAGTGTTGGTGTGTGGAGACAAGGAGAGAGAGATGGAGCAGAGAAAAACAGAGGGAGAATGAATGAGAAAGAAAACAGCCATTTATGCATTACAGAGATTGAGGACAAGCTCGTTCTTTGTGAATTTGTCTTAAAACTGCCACTGCACCTGCACCACAAATGTTTCTGAGTGCAACACTTGTGATTTGTCTCACAAAGACACCCACACTCAGTTAAATGTTGCACATACAACTCGAAATCAGAAAACGTTGGGACAGTATGAAAAACACAAAGAAAAAAAAGAAAGTAGTGATTTCTAAATGTACTTTGTCTTGTATTTCATTGCAGACAATGTGAACACAAAATATTTCATGTTTTGTCTGGTCAACTTAATTTAATTTGTAAATATACATCCTTTTCTGTCATTCAGACCTGCAACACATTCCAAAAAAGATTGGGACAGGAGAAATTTAGGGCTAGTAATCAGGTAAATTGGTTAAATAATTATGTGATTTGAAACAGGTGATGTCAACAGGTGATTGCAATTATGATTTGGTACAAAAGCAGCATCCAAGAAAGGTCTAGTCCTTTAGGAGCAAAGATGGGCAGAGGATTGCCAGTTTGCCAACAAATACGTGAGCAAATTATTGAAATGTTTAAAAACAATGTTCCTCAAAGAAAGATAGGAAGACATTTGCTTATTTCATCTTCAACAGTGCATAACAATTAAAAGATTCAAGGAATGAGGAGGAATTTCATTGTGTAAAGGACAAGGGCAAGCTTAAGCTGAACAACCGTGATCTCCGATCCCTCAGGCAGCACTGCATCAAGAATCGTCATTCATCTGTAAGCGATATCACCACATGGGCTCAGGACTACTTTGGCAAACCTTTGTCAAGTACCACAATACGTAGTTACAGCCACAAATGCCAGTTAAAACTGTACTGTACCAAAAGGAAGCCCTATGTTAACAGTGTCCAGAAGCGCCGTCGACTTCTCTGGGCTCGGAGGCATCTGGGATGGACCATCACACAGTGGAAACGTGTACTGTGGTCAGATTAATCAGTATTTTAGGTATTTTTGGGAGAAATGGATGCCGTGTGCTCCGGACCAAAGAAGAAAAGGATCATCCAGACTGTTACCAGCAACAAGTCCAAAAGCCAGGGTCTGTCATGGTATGGGGTTGTGTCAGTGCCCTTGGCAAAGGTAACTTGCACTTCTGTGATGGCACCATTAATGCTGAAAAGTACATAGAGATTTTGGAGCACAATATGCTGCCTTCAAGAAGACATCTTTTCCAGGGACGTCCATGCATATTTCAACAAGATAATGCAAAACCACATTCTGCACACATTACAAAGTCCTGGCTGCGGAGGAAGAGGATACGGGTACTTGACTGGCCTGCCTGCAGTCCGGACCTGTCTCCAATAGAGAATGTGTGGCGCATTTTGAAGCGCAAAATGTGACAATGAAGGCCCTGTACTGTTGCCCACCTTAAGACTTGTTTGCAGCAAGAAAAAATTCCACCTGAAACACTTCATCACTTGTTGTCTTCAGTCCCTAAATGTCTTTTAAGTGTTGTGAAAAGGAATGGCAACATTACAAAGTGGTAAATGCTTTACTGTTCCAACTTTTTTTGAAATGTGTTGCAAGAACCAAAATAGGAATTTAGTTTTTTTGAAAAAAAAACAACAATAAAAATCATGAGGAACACATTAAAGTATGTGCTGTTGTATTGTCTGCAATGAAATACAAGTCAAAGTACATTTAGAAATCACTACTTTCTTTTTTTATTTGTGTTTTCCATACTGTCCCAACTTTTTCTGATTTGGGGTTGTATTAAATAGAACTGTGCTTAAGCATACAATCATTTGGCCATAGCTACACCACATGGTACTGTTTATATCCTGCACTTAATACTTGAAAATCCTAAACAGTTAGAGAAACGTCCAGTGTTTATTCACATGGAAAAACATGCACTGGGTTTTGATTTCAACAGATGTGTCCGGGTCAGTACTATAATTGCATTCTTGGCTTGAGCTTTAATAGCGTTGGAGTGGAGTTTGAAAGTTATTGTTTGGGAGAACTGTGTGGAAATCCCTGGTGTTAGAAATGGGCCAATGGAGCTTCTATTAACATCCTTAAAGCACTGTACTGTACTGTAGCAGCAGCTGACCTTAACACTGTCTTTTACATTAGTTAGAAGTACTCTGATCTGTGGCTGGGTTGGCTCGGTTGGTGGAGCGGGTGCACGTGTGTAGAGGATTACTCCTCGACGCAGTGGCCGCGGGTTTGATTCCGACCTGCTGTCCTTTGCTGCATGTCATTCCCCCTCTCTCTCCCCTTTCATGTCTTCATCTGTCCTGTGGAAAGTACTCTGATCTTTTATTTAAGTAAAAGGGCCAATATAACAATGTAAAAGTACTACATTTCATTAAAAGTCCTGCACTCAAAATCCTAATAAAGTAAAGTATAGAAGTACTATTAATAACGTTGTTGTTAATGTTACTCTTGAGGGAACACTGGGGTTGATTCCTGCTTCCTACAGTAAGTATTCATAAGTGGTGGAAGATGTTTTCATCACTCAATAGTTTAACAATATAAAAACAACAATGTAAAAATAATCACAATACATTTTTTACAATAAACATTTACAATAAAAGTCCTGCATAGAAAAATCAGATGAAGTAGGCTACATACACTAACAATTATCAGAACAAAACTTAAAAGAGCTGCTGCACTCATTTATATTCATTTTGTGGACCTCTTTTTTTTTGCTTTTTACCACTGAATTGTTTACAGGAAATGAAACTCTCTTTGATAGAAGTCATGAACTGAAATGTGACAAGGAGCTCCAACTCGACACTGCTTTTTTGTGTGTGTGTTTTTTTTATAAGAAATGAAGGAAAAGTTTATGTCTGCAGATTTTAAATATTGTGATGTTCAGGAAGACACATTTAAAGCCATGCTATAGTGTTAGAATTTAAAGTCTTAAATTCTTATTAAACCTGTGTAGGCATTTTACAAACACTTCCTACAAGCTCTCACATATACAGTAGATGTTATCAGGAGTATTACAACATATTTACCTTCATAGCTGCCAGTTTATACTCTCATAAGCCCGCATCACTATCAGCACCATTCACACTTGCACTAATCTAACTGTTAAAGCAGTTTCAGTGTATGAGCGTCAGCATGTCACCTCCCACCACAGATGTTTGGTTAAGTTAGAGCCACGAGACACCACAGAGCTTATCAGGACGTTGTGGCATCCTTTGCACGTTGTACCGCCCACACTAGTCCTCTACCTGCTAAGCCAATGCACTGCTCTTCTTTAATTCACAGTACATTTCCTTTGAGTTTCACTGAAGGGTGAAATACAGTTAACATGTGGCTCCTCTTCAGGGCTGTGGATTCTCACCTTGTAACTTCTGATACATTTCTATCACAGTTGACTATCTTCGGCATCATACATGCTTTGTGAGCATTTCATATTTTTGTCAAGCTTTTTTTTCAAGGTTAATAAAGCAGACAACTGATTAATGAAGATAAACTATGATATTCCATATGAAGTACAGCTAAAAGTTTAAATGGCCCCATATGTTTTCTTTTACACTTCTTGTTTCTCTTCATTGTGTTTTTGTAAGTGTATGGTCTTTCTTTGCCTAATTTAAAGCACTTGAAGTGGTCTATGCTTCTTTTTAAAAGTTGCTATACAAATAAACTCTCCTTGCCTTACCTCACAAGACAGAAATAAAATACATTTTGTCTTTTCTTTATATAGCATGGACAGTTAAAGAAAGTAGCATAGCAAAAGTCTCAAAAGCACCATCTAGTGGTGACAGGAAGCCATGCAGGACAGCCAAATATTCTTCCTAAAATTAAAAAGCTATGTAAAATGTTAAATGGATCTCCAGTTTTGTTAAAGCAAGAAACATTTCTAAGATAAATTGATTTAGTAAAGACGATTTAGGTTTTATTTTATTTTATTTTCCTGCATTTATCTCTCTCTCTCTCTCTCTCTCTCTCTCTCTCTCTCTCTCTCTCTCTCTCTCTCTCTCTCTCTCTCTCTCTCAGTCCAGTTGGTGGCGGTAATGCACCCTTAAGTTGGTTTGTCAACCGCCAATAAACCATAAAGATAGCATAAAGGCCAATTTCTGATTTCTGAGAGGAAGAAGAAGAAGGAAGCTCGGATATGACGTAAAACTGTTCAGACTTATCGGAAGTTACAACCGTGTAACAGAAAATCCGTGTACAGCGTTAATCATACTATAAAGCTTTTAAACCGTTACAGTTTGCCCTATTTCACAAAATGGCTTATCCAGGATACGGCGGGGTGAGTAAATGATATGTAACGTTAGATTTAACAGTGATTATATAGTGATAAACGAGCTACATGGGTTAACAGAAAAGCTATCTTGGGACTCTTGTTTCAGTTAATTACTGATAATTTGTCACAATATGTTATGTTACAAGTTTCCCTGTCTTCCTGTTGCATTGTTGATACCCATTGACCGCAATTAGGCAGTTTTTTTTCAGTTCAATTTGGTAGTAAGAAGCCATATGGCGTCTCCAGTTTAAAAGAAATTGACTGAAAAATGTCTTCCGGGATCAAAATTCCTCAGCATTCAAGTGGACCAAGCAGACTAAGCATTACCTTTAGCTTACTAGCTACATGTGTAACGTTGCTTATAGACCTAGCTATACATATGCAAGAAGCCTTGGCCTACAGTTTGCTTATAAAACTCTTATTAGAAGCCTAGAACGTGATTATATTAATTACATTGTAGTATACTACAATGTAATTAATAGAATCACGTTTAATATAATGCTATTATACAAAATACTCTAAATGTTGGGGAGAATACACTGACTGGAAAATCTTAATTACTGGCACTATAGAAACACCCTTGATTATAAAGTAACTTTTAGTAAAGTCTGAGTGTAGAATGTTGTAACATCCTGAGGATGTACTGTAGTTCCTATTCCACAACACTGAGGATGATCCTCAGTGTTGTGGAATAGGAACTACAGTACAACCCACAATGCTCTCCTCCAAGCAAGCATTGACTCAGCCTCCTAAGGTGACAGGGTCCCCAGGGTCCCCAGGGTCAGTGCTGCTTCACTTTAGCTGCTGACACGCCTATGGTCATGATTAGGATTAGCTGGAAAAACACAAGAAGATATTTCCAAAACAGTTATGTTGACAATATCAGTAAATGCTATTTTGGGATAGTCTTCATTAAAATCTTAAATTAGTGTTTAGGAATAGTACAGTAACCATTCAAAGTGAGAAACCTCTGTGGTGGTCCTCAGGTAACACAGAAATTAAACACTTTCCTGAAAAGTTACCTGGCAAGTTTAAGTATTTATATTTAATATTTTGTTATTCGTTGTCTTTTCACAGCTCAGCTGATATAATGTATATCGTAACACTTTTTATGATATAGTCTGAAAATCAGGAAGAAAGGCATGAAAAATCTCTTTTTATGCTGTATGTAAATGTTGCATGTGTGGTCAGACTTGTTATGTTTTTATCAAATGCTATAAATCAAGTCTGAGCACAAGAGAACAATTAGGTTATTCTTACCATTTTGACTTACAAAACTAAATCTTACTTTACCTACCTAGTTACTTACTTACTTACTGTATACATACCAGCCCTGGTCTCCTCTCTGATCTGTTCTCTGCCTCAGTATGGGGGTCCCATGCCAGGAATGCCAGCTCAGGGGATGCCTATGCAAGGAATGCCAGGAGGGCCCATGGGAGGCGCCATGCCTGGGCAGATGGGTGGGCAGATGGGAGGCGCACCACCCCAGGGAGGATATGCTTCCTATGGAGGAGGCTATCCAGGCACATACGGTGCCCCACCCCCAGCTGCCAATGATCCAATGTGGAGTTACTTCACAGCCATAGCAGGCCAGGTACGTGTGGATAAACTGCAAGTTTTGATTACTCTTGAATTATTAGAAGAGCACACATTATACATGTGGTCTTTATAAAAAAAAAACAAGGTTTTCACTACAGATTTTGTTTTCACTTTCACATTTCAAGTTTGAACAAGAAATGAATCAGTTCAGTAACTACATGAGACAGATAGCAGAGCTTTGTCTTGATTCCACTCCAGCTCAGTAGTCACAAGTGTAAAATTATAAACATTAACTGAAAACAACTGAAAAACTGTTAACTGAAATATTAATGGAGAACAGTGGACATACTGGTAGCGCGCGCATGTGCGTCGTCTTCTTCGCTGCTCTAATCAGTGGTTGCTTGTGGCGACACAGGAAGTTGTGCTGTTGCCACGGTTGTAGACGGTAATGTTTTCTCTTGGTTAATTTCTCATGGTTCATGTCAAATTTAATTTTGATAAATAAGTCGCACCTGACTATAAGTCGCAGGACCAGCCAAACTATGAAAAAAAGTGTGACTTATAGTCCGGAAAATACGGTAAGTGGTAGCATACACGGGGGACATAGGCAACGTTTCAGTGTGTTTCTCTGCTCTCATCACTTTACACTTAACCAGCACATTGTTAATTCCTCTGAAAGTCCCACATGGCTGAACTTCCTGCTCTGTGCAGGACGGTGAGGTCGATGCAGAGGAGCTCCAGAGGTGTCTGACCCAGTCTGGTTTCACTGGCAGCTACACTCGTAAGTTCCCTACTGTCACTTCTACAAAAGAGGATTACTGAGACAAAGAATTAAGTTTTTACATTTTTTTTATTTTTATTTTTTATTTTTAAACTCAGTCAAGGGTTATAGTCTTGCATGGGGTGGGCACTCTCCCTAGCTGCAGGCTAAGGTTGAAGATCTGTTGTAGTGGTTCCCCCAGTTCTGCAGCGCAGGTCTTCAGAAGTCTCGGACACACTTTATCCGGGCCTGCTGCTTTCCTGGGCCGGAGCTTCCTCAGCTGTCCTCTGACCTGGTCTGTGGTGATGTGAGGCGGGGATTGTTTTGAGGTGGGGGAGGAGGAGGGGGTGTTGTAGTGTCAGGGGGGAGGTGTGTAGAGGGAAGAAGGAGAGATGGCTGCGGTGAGGAGGAGGGGGGTGTTGTGGTGTCAGGGGGGAGGTGTGTAGATGAAGGGTTAGAGGAAAAGGGTTAGTGTTAGAAAAAAGGAAAACATGGCTGCGGTGGGGGTGGGGGTGGGGTGGGGACAAGGTCTGATTGAAGAAGTCATTCAGCTCGTTCCCCCTCTCCATTGTCCCCCCTGTAGCTCTGGTCTTTGTGTTGTGACCTGTGATGTCCTCACACATTCCCAGACCTCCCTTATGTTGTTCTCCCTCACTTCTGCTCCACCTTTCTCCTGTAGCTGTCCTTAGCTTCCACACACTACATACTGCACACACAGCAGAGTGTTCAACGCACCGCCGTTTCAGTTTAAATAAACACTTTGCTACGTTTGGTCGGGGCTGAACGTGCCCGTTTCACCAAAAGTTGCAACATGCAACTTCTTCTATTACTATAATATAGTATAGCATAGTAGTAGTAGTAGTAGTAGTAGTAGTAGTAGTAGTAGTATACTATAATAGTATAACATCTATCTGCAATTTGTGAGAAACAAGTCAATTGTGAGATGTGAATACTACCACCATTTGTGAAATGGGCTCTTGGAGTCTACATTGATGTTTAATAGAGATTAGCTTGAGGGGAAGTGAACCAGGCCTTGTTCAACCACTATTAAAATGGTTTCCTCTGTGACAGTTGGTTGACAGCTGACCAGTCTGTGTCAGTGAATGTGAAATGAAATAAGTTTAGATAGATATTTTATAAAATATCTAAAAACATGTCACAGATTTCAAATTCATTTCAAAGTGAAATTATAACACGTAGATTATATCTCTCATCAAACACATTCTACACATGGCACCAACTTTTCAGTGTGATCCTTGGCTATGAAACCAGTCTTATTTATTATACACTTAATGAACTGAACACACCAAGCGCCCCAAAGATCATTTTTGGGTCAGAGAAGCGCCGTAAAATTGTGTTTTTCCAGTATCACAGTGGTGGAGAGTTGTGCATACCATATCTGGTGTTCTTAGATTGTTTTGATTTATTGTTGAGCTGTTTGGATCCTTATTAACTCACACACCATCAAAATATGCATTTTAACAGTTCAATATCAGATGCTTCCAAAGCACTGCAGTGAGCACATTACCTGCAGCAGTCCAAGCCCATAACCTGTTTAACACTGAGAAGTGACTGTAACCATCATGGTAGTATTTCTTTGTAATCTTTTGAATAACAATGCCTAACTTGACTTGACTAAGTCTTAACATATATATATATATATCATTTTTTTTTTATCTTTACAGCATTCAGCCTGGATACATGCAGGATCATGATTGCAATGCTTGATGTATCCTTTCTGTACCACCAGGGTTAAGTGTCAGTCGAGTTTAATTCTGACCATCACCCCCTGCTATTCTACTCTGTCCATTCCTACTCATTATGGGTGCAGTAGGCAGTGTTGTAATGTAACAAAGTAAAAATACTTAGTTACTGTACCTAAGTAGAATTTTCCTGCATCTGTACTTCGTTAGTCATATTTCTGGAAACTTTTACTGTTTCTCCACTACATTTCCCCTAAGTATCTTAGTCACTCATCAGAAGAAATTTGTTACACTGGAAAAACTAAAAAAGAAGAGGAATAAGCATAATGACTGATAGTGTCATTGAAGCACCTGGTGCAGGCTCTGCTGCCATGGTAACAGACAATGACCATCCGGCCGACAGTGGTGATGAAGATACGGTTACACACCTTTGGCCATAAAGTTCATAATCAAAGTTTTACTTTTACTTCTAATAATTAAGTACATTTAATTTTAGAAAATTGCTTTTGATACTTAACTACAGAAAACATTGCATACTTTAAGACTTTTACTCAAGTCATATTGTAAAAGGTGACTTTATCTTCTACCAAAGTCATTTTCTGGGAGATACTTTGGGAGATACTCAAGTACTGCTTTCAAGTACTTTAGACCAGACTGGCGTGTTGAACCCTGAAGCAGATTAACCAGCTGCTGTCTTCATTCCAGTCAATCCTCTGCTGTTATTATCCATGTGGGTCAGCAGTTACCATAGCTTAACCAGACTGTCACCAGAGGGACTTTACGGGCAAGATGGGTTTCACCGAGTTCAAGGAGCTGTTCACAGCTCTGAGCGGCTGGAAGCAGAACTTCATGATGTTCGACCAGGACCGGAGCGGAACCGTCGAGCCTCACGAGATGAATCAGGCAGTCAACGCTATGGGTGAGATTCTTTAACGCTTTAACAGGATGGATATTTAATGTGATGGTGGAGACACTGTGAAAAAGTATTTAACACATCTAAGGGTAATCAGAATGTTTAATGAAATTTAATTAGACTTAATCTATTAAATCCGTTCCTTTAATCTGTGCTGATTGGTGTGATCTGTCACACTCTTCATATCATCTACAGTTCACCAGAGGAAAACATAACATTTACATTCTCACAGATACAGTATATGCTCCGTATTCTAATATATTTCCCCCCCACTTCACCAGGCTACCGTGTCAGTCCTCAGGTTCTGAATGCAATCATCAAGCGCTACAACAAAGGAGGAAGAATCTTCTTTGATGACTACGTGGCTTGTTGTGTTAAACTGCGAGCTCTCACAGGTAGGAATCACCAAACCGGGATCCGTGTTAGACACAAATGACCTGACGCGTTCAGTGAACAGCCACTCGTGTGTGCAGAGACACGCTTTTAATGTGGACTGGCAATGAAATTGCGTTTGGGTTCATTCCACCTGTAATCCCTGTTGTCATCTCTCAAGCGCTGTGACATTCGGCTTGGCTCGGTGCACACATCCTTGTCACAAGTTGTTATGACATAATGTTTGACCAGGGGTCCAAGCCCGAGCCACGCATGCAGAGCAGAGTGACTCCGCTCAGGTTTCTATTATTTTTTCTTCGCTAAAAGTGTTACTGCTGGGTCTGGCTTGTCAGGCTACAATAGTGCACGTACCTCAGACACTATCAATGACACATATCTACCAGCAGGCGGTGCTGTTATCAAGTTAAAGGCAGCGCCGTATGGCTCTGGTTTAAGGCGTTTGGCCAGTAACTCCCACACCGTTCATCGCACATTCTAAGTTTAGCTGAATTTCATCATATAGGCCACGGCCATTTCCGCCAATATTATTTTTTGCAAAATTGTGATGTATGCGAAACCTACTTTTTCAAACTCCTCCTAGGCTGCAAGTCGCATGTAGAGTGGACCCTCCTAATCAAAATAATAATCAAACGGTAGTCCAGGTGCGACTTGCGTGGGGGGGGGCTAGGACCCTGTTCATACCTGCTTGCATGTCCACTTGAAATGGTGACCCCTTCGTGCTGTGACCGTTCACTCTTCCTGTTCCAGATAGCTTCAGACGGAGAGATACCATGCAGCAGGGATCTGTCAACTTTCAGTATGATGACGTGAGTTCCCTTTCCTTTGTGTAGCTCTCACTCCATCAGTTAGTTTTCCATGTATGACTGGACCTTTTAAGAGTTGTAATGCTTATATCGAAGTGTATAAGGGACTGTATGTACGCAACATTTAACTTAATTGAATGTTGATGTGTGATTTCCATCTAACTTTATACGACAAATTTAATTTGACCACCCTTTTTCCTACAGTCCCTTATTCTATCTGTCTCTACTTGAGTTTTCACTCTCAGCATGTCAAACATGTTGTTCAGGATACAGGCGTTTCATGTCATTATTTACCTGCATGTGAAGCAGCTCAGTGCAGCTTTAAAAGTGTCTCCTGTTGAGTTCCTGTGGTTGAATCAACAGCTTTGTGGTTGACGCTCTCTCCTTCTCTTTGTCTCTGCACCTCCTGTTAACAGTTTATCCTGTGCACAATGGCCATCTGAGGTCTGCTGTTCCACACCACCCGGTCAGTGCGCCTAACGGACCAATCAGTGGTGGATTCTGGACCACTGCCTCGTGAGAATGCACAGGGAGGCCAGTATATTTGACTGAGCGGCCATGAGCTGCAACAGGAAAGTGCCCATTGCTTGTAATGCTTGCTGTCATGCTTTAGTCTTCGTATGTCACACAGGGATGTGCTGAAGATGTATCTGGTGTACACACACACACACACACACACACACACACACACACACACACACACACACACACACACACACACACATATATATATATATATATATATATATATATATATATATATATATATATATATATATATATATATATATATATATATATATATATATATATATATATATATATATATATATAATATACACACACAGTATGTATCCACATTATGTATCCACATTAGAGGGTTATATAATACATTTCAGTGTCTTGAAAGCCTTTATGTGTAGTATTTCGGACTTTCAAAATAAAGGTTGCAGATAATGCTGCACATTAGTGTCAGAAGAATTTGGAAAATACTGTCAACACATAAAATAAATTCACTTAGAGGTTGTAAAGTGTGAAGAAATTAATCCATCAGATATCTTACAGTTTGAATAGTGTGCTTTTGGGGTCTTATTTTGGAATGAGCTCAGCCAGGGCAAAGGGAACTGATACTTTAAGGATGTTCTGTGAGAAGCCTATTGTGCCATTATAATCCCTGAATGTATGGTCTAATATATTAAACCCATTTATATATTACTTCATAGTAATGGCAGCATCATGATTAATCAAATGTTAGCAGCATTTACAGATACCATGTTAATTTGCTTTTACACTGAACTTCATACATTTATGATTTTTTTTAAAGCTAGTGAATTTTCTCATATGTTGTAATATTTTCTTTTATAAAACCATAACTTATATATGCATATTAGCTTGATGTTCAACTCGATAACAAGCCAAAGTGACTGTGAGACGATATACATCCACTTCAATACCTGTTATTAATGATTGTGAGATATAAAGTATGCCAGAGATTTCGCAGCTGTAAACTCTGTTTTCCATGTTTCAGTACAAAGACAGCCGAGTTTTCATTTGTAAAGATTGCATTTAAGTCAACCTCTACACTCAACCAATGGAGTAAAGATCGTATTTTGTTACTGACAATAAACACTTTCTAATCAGTATGTATTGTGTTTATTAATTTAAACAATAACATTTTTTTCCCCAAATTCTATTTACCAGATATTTAATTTCTTTAAATATAGTTAAGAACAAAAACATTCAAATTAGCTGGTAAGTGTTGCATTGTATAAAATACAGTGGCAAACATTTAAATCCAGTACAGCAACTTTTTCTAATCTGTGCAAATCCCATGAAAGTTCAGTAGACTGAGAGATCACAGAAGCAGAACAGTTGTAAGAAAATTCAAATAGCCAAACTGCCTAGACAAACTGTAGATGTCCCTTACAAGTTTTGACTGCAACTGCAAATACCCCACAACCAAGCTTATGCAATATTGATTAGATACAGGTGGTTCTATGCTAATTCTGTTTTTTCAACTTGAAGCATTCTTTTTGTTGTCTGAAAATACCACTGAAACATTCTGTCTGTGAAGGTTGAGTCGTTAAACTCACATAGCAAATTAATTCACAACATAAATGCTGTTAAAAGATGTTTTTTTTCTTCTTTTGTTTATGTTGTATAAAATCATCTCCAGATTGTATTAAACTCTAGAAATATACCAAGATTCTGTTCATTTCCAGTACTGGCATCGTTATTGCTCTCAAAGACTGACAAAATTCTCATGCTATTGGATGTCCACACAGTCTCTACACACATTAACACTACGCTGTGTTCTGTATTTTTGAGTTGAAACAGACGTGATTTTAATCTGTTGTGGTAATGCTGCTTACAGTAGGCACCCTAAATATACAGATAGATTAGATAGTTTGTGACTGCCTTGTTCGTTTGGAGCTGCTGATAGAAGATTAACTTCAAAGCTGTGGAGTTTTAAGTAAGAGCGGGACAAGAGACACTCCACCTAAAAAAAAAAACAGCCTCAAAAATTCAAATCCTCGCACTTAACAGTAAAGCATGTGAATACCTGTTACCATGTTAATGTAAAAGTCTCACCAGGGATGTGATGACAGGCTGCAGTGAAACAAGAAGCTGTCTTTGCTGTGCAGGAATTCACATCAGTGCTACTGAAACTCATGCATATATTCATGATTTGTTTTTTATCCCATGCATTTCCAACAACTAAGTCAATTTTTATTGACTGGACATCATAAAAAAAAAAAATTAAATTCAACTCACAAAATAGAGCTGACGGTCCAACCACTGATGCCAGAAAAGCTGACAGCACTCCTGAGCCACTGGCCTTCTCCAGACACACACAAGGGCTACAGACAGCAGAGCACATTTAAACATCCACAAGTGATGTTCGGGTGAACTAAAGGAAATACAGTATATGACGCTGCCAGCTGTGCCTGACGTCATCAGCTGCAGCCTGTCTGCGTCTTTCTCCCGGGCGTCAACCAATAGGAAGAGTCCTCCGCCGGCTCGTAAACTTCTCGGAAGGCTCCTCTTCCTGCGTGCCAGTAAACTGGTGCGGGATAACTTGCAGACATGTTCTCTTCAGTTACATGGTATCCACCTGCCCGTGCTCCTGGCTCACCATTTTAAATATTTTTAACTACCCTGACACAACCTGCCTTGTTGGTGTAAAAAAAGAAAGAATTAGTTTCCTCTGCTGTTGAAAAAAAGATGGCTTAATTAATATAATAATAATAATAATACATTTTATTTGGCGGACACCTTTCTAGATACACAAGGACATCTTACATGTTTAAGAAGGCATAAAAGGAGGAAATACAATAAAACATTTGGCTCCATCCTCCTCCTGCATGCTGCATCTTTCCTCTTGCTGACCTGTGTGTCTTCTAGCGTTCTAGTGGAGTGTTAGACTTGGCTGATATTGGACATTCCAATATTGTTTAGCCAGACAGGGGAGCCTAAGCAGAGAGAGAAGTGGCAACGTGTTTAGCATCAAGCATCTACCTTGGAGATCTAATTGAATGATACATGCAACCCAAACATTTCCATCTTCACAGACAGCTCAGCATGATAAATACCAACACAACTGCAGCTGCAGAAATGGATAAATAGAGTAATAGTAGTGGGTCAAGCCTGAAATGTATTTGTGCTCATAACTTCTACAGGTTGAGAGGACAACTGAAAGCATCCTGAGCTTTTGCTCAGTGAAATTACAGTAACTTGAGATGGGATCTTGAGTGTGTCGTACATGTTGAGGTCCAGCACCTGAAGCTGGGGTTGCTCAATGTGTTTACCAAATGTGATTTAAAAGAAACTCGTATTTGGATTGTTTATCAAAAACATATTAAATCAAACTGCTTTGTTTGATTTCATTTTTTGTTGTTCTTTTCCCTTTCCCTTCTTTTGGTATGCCTCTGTAAATGATCAAGATCAGTGATGATGATAAATGAGAGGTATCTGATGATGACCCTCATGTGGCACTGACACTCCAGACCCCCGGCCGACTTCAAACTGACCCGAAGACGACTCTGCGACCTCTGAACATGCAGCAACGTTAGCGGATGGATTTATGGATTATAATTCATCTTCATAAAGACAAATGGTGGACGAGGTCAGTCAGAGGCTGGACTGCATGCCGCACAGCAGTCTCCTTCTTTAGGCGATAATCATCCGTGGCACTATCCACTCGCCATAGGCCGGATACACAACAAACACACGGTTCCTGTGTCCCGTTGCTAACTCACAGCTAGCTGATGCTAACGTCTGTACAGTTGGTACTTTGGCTGTTTGGGGCGAACAAACAAACGACCCCGCGGTCACATTCACCGGAATGATGCTAGGAGAGAAGTATGCATCGCCGTGAGAAGGAATATGGCGTTTTATTTTGGTGTTGTTTGTGTTTCTGCAAATAGACGGTTGCAGGTGGACTGGTGTTTACATGGTCCGTGGGAGCCGGAAGTCCGCAGGTTTGTCTTTGCCATTGTATTCATGAGCATGTCCACATGTCCAGTGCTAATGCAAACTATAAACATAACTATACATTACATAACAGTTGATTGTTGCTGTATGCCTTTTACTTTGACTGTCAGCTGTGTCGCGACTGCAGCGCTTTTATTTGTCTCGTAGCTGCAGATGTGCAGCCTCAATGGATGCCATCTGGGAAGAAGAGGGAGCTTCTCCAGACCGACTGAAGGAACATCTTGTCTGTGCTGAAGCTCTGAGGTAGGACATGCTTCCTCTCAGGGTTAACAGCTGCTGTGTTTAATGTTGAGGGATGGAGTTCATTTGAAAGAGTCTGGTCACACAGAGAATCTCAACAACATTGTCCACAGTAAGGATTCTAATATATATGTGGAGGAACTGAGACGCTGTTTGTGGAAATGTCGTCAAACCAAATGTTGATGAGAAAAGACTTGATGGCTCACACGGTTGTGTTGTTAGGTCAGTGGTTTAATTCCTGCTGGTGGTAGAGATATTTCCAGTGTTACCTTGTGTATGTTGGACCCAGGTCGTGTTGTGTTGTGCTGAAGAAGTGTAATAAGACTGTGTAGTGATGGAGCAGAGTGTAAGCTGCTGTCTTCCCTGTGTTCATCTTCTAAAAGCCGCTGGTCAGGTGGCTGCTTTGGTGTTCAGAAGGTTGGAGTTTGAAGCCCTCGGCAGGTCTGTCTGCTTTTGAAGGAGTAAACACACAAAGCAATGTGTGACATGTGTCCGAAAATTTGTGCTGAAGCTGAATGTCGTTTAGCTCATGACAACGATGGCGGCGTTAGTTTTAGAGTTGCTGGTAAGCTGTCAGAGAAGGCGTGCGAGTGTGGTCGGCTTGGTGGTGTAGTGCTGCTGTTAGTTCTCCTAAATCTCTGACAACGTTCAGCTGCTTCCATCGTCTCCACTCAGATGGCTTTTGAGTTTGACATTTTGTAGACAAAACACTGAAAATGATGCAGCCAAGTGTAAAAGTAGATGGAAGTTCTTTCTGGTACTTCTAACCCCAACCTTCATCGCTTAATATTGTTCTCCTCCCGCCCTCAGCTTCATGCATCCCTGAACACACACGTTGCATTTTTTTTAACGCCTGTATGGCGTAGAAATAAATTAGAAGTACGTGGCATCATGTATATAAAATCATTTATTTAAATTGTGAAAGTGCCACAGAATGGTTTGTGAAGGTTGACCAAACGTTTAGACCCACACCACTTTGCTGGTCATTTTTGCCATCAACGACCCCCAGCGCTGAATACCAGGCAGTCAGCTGTAGGAGAAGTTGACGTTAGCCAGCAGTAACTCAACAGCTTTGGACAGGCGGTTCCCTCCAGCATGGATTAAAACCTCACAGGTCAAACAATTTAGAAGCCATTCATAAGAAAATGAACTGTTGTTTATGTCAGCAGCTGTGTTTTCTTGTTGGAAATGTGATGGTGACGGGTTGTTGTACGTGGGGGTTTTGGCAGGCGGCCACTGTTCCCACTTCCTGCGTACCGGCACTGAATCGGTTAGTGATACGGAGTATGGGACCCCTTTCACCCCCGGTTGCAGCCGTGATATTAATATGTATCACACATTTCATTTGTTACGGTCTTTGTGTCAGCTGGGTTGCAGTGCAGCTGCAGGCAGTTGACCTTAGGGTGCAGCTTAGATACTGATGTTAACTAGACACTGTCTCCTCAGCACTAGCAGCTTTACCTTGTGTCTCAGTGTCTTTTATTCCTCAAGTGTATTGAAGCAGAACAATCCAATAAACTCTTGCTTTCTCTTGTTTTCTCCCCAGATGAGTGCAGAGTTTCCGGACCACAACGGAGAAGTTCCTTCACTCCATTCATGCCTTCTTCATACCGTACTCACTGTATGCTCATAATATTGTATGTCATGGAAAAAAGTAATAAAAGAAGTAAGTAATAGTATGTATTATGTCAAACAATCTCAGAAAAAGTCATAAAAATGTCAAAAGGTGTTATTACATAGTTATTACATAGTTATTACATTGTTATAACACTGTTATAACACGTAGTATGACAAACAAATATATCAAAAAGTCATAAAAAGTGTTATTACACAGTTGTACACAGTATAAAAGTGGGCGTAAATTATTTATTTGTCCATAAAACAATATTCTAAAAAATAAATTCTTTTAAAAATAATTCTGCTGTGATCACTCCCTTTCTGAGTTCTTCTACTCTGGTCTCTTCCTTTCTGTGAGTCGTCCTATTCTTCTCTCTTCCTTTATCTGAGTCGTCCTATTCTTCTCTGCGTCTTCCTATTCTTCTCTCTTCCTTTCGCTGAGGCGTCCTATTCTTCTCTGAGTTCTTCCTTTCTCTAATTCCTGTCTGTCCTTGTCTTAATACTCTCCTACTCTGTTCTTGCCTGCACTTCCTTTCCTAACCTCTCTTTCCTATCTAAGCGTTTGCACAGTCGTTGATAGCGAGCTGGTCTTGAACCCGACACCGGCGCCTTTAGTGTCGAGGACAAACCAACTGCGCTATCCACGCATGTACGTACGGATCACTTCTCCGGGCGTATTTGTCTTTGTCATTCTGGGTGTAGAGCTCAAAATAAATTGACAATTCCTGCATTGGAACCCATGACCTTTGTGTTTCTCGTCCAGCATGCTATCACACTGAGCTATCAGATCTGATACAAGTCTGATTAGTTGTGTATTTGACTTCTTCATTTTGGGTTTTGGACCTTAAATTTTACTGACGTAAAAGAGTTGAACTCACAACCTTCTGAACAGACCACAAGGTGTTTATCATACTGAGCTATACATGGTGCTGGAGCTGGTCTGGTTGGAGGTCGTATTTAACGTTCACATCACTGAGGAGAGACATTTAAAAAGTGCAGGACTTAGCTGGGATTTGATACCTCAACCACTGGTTGTCATGACAGCATCTTATCCTGGTGAGCCATTCCTCAGATGGGGACATTTTTTTTTAGTTCTATTATTTGTTGTTCACGCTACCGGAGGGAGAATCCTTGGACATTTTCAGCCAGACAGGGGAGCCGGTGTAGAGGCTAGATTGGATCCACTAGATGTGTCAATGTCAAAGGACATGCCTGGTGGCCTGCCTTATGTTGCCTCTGATTGTCTTACTGTTATCCTTACCATATAACCAATCCCCCACTCCTCAAGCCTGAACATTAATCACGTTAACACGTCTAGTGGATGTGATCTAGCATTTACCGGGAGGTATCAGCCTGTCTTGCTGAGCCACTTCTCTCTCTCATAATGGACATTAAAAGCACCGTGCAAGTCCAAGAGTGCAAATTCGGACCATGTGGTCAGAGCTCGAGAATAAGCAGCTGAATGCTGTGTGGGACAGAGGGTGTGTAGCCTCGTTTAGTCCCCTGGGGGAAATAAAGCTTTCATTCGTTCATGTACACCCCCACCCCCCCCCCCCCCTCCTCCCCCCTAATGTTGACGTGATTAATGTTCAGGCTTGAGGAGTGGGGGATTGGTTATATGGTAAGGATAACAGTAAGACAATCAGAGGCAACATAAGGCAGGCCACCAGGCATGTCCTTTGACATTGACACATCTAGTGGATCCAATCTAGCCTCTACACCGGCTCCCCTGTCTGGCTGAAAATGTCCAAGGATTCGCCCTCCGGTAGAGTGAACAACAAATAATAGAACTAAAAAAAAATGTCCCCATCTGAGGAATGGCTCACCAGGATAAGATGCTGTCATGACAACCAGTGGTTGAGGTATCAAATCCCAGCTAAGTCCTGCACTTTTTAAATGTCTCTCCTCAGTGATGTGAACGTTAAATACGACCTCCAACCAGACCAGCTCCAGCACCATGTATAGCTCAGTATGATAAACACCTTGTGGTCTGTTCAGAAGGTTGTGAGTTCAACTCTTTTACGTCAGTAAAATTTAAAGTCCAAAACCCAAAATGAAGAAGTCAAATACACAACTAATCAGACTTGTATCAGATCTGATAGCTCAGTGTGATAGCACGCTGGACGAGAAACACAAAGGTCATGGGTTCCAATGCAGGAATTGTCAATTTATTTTGAGCTCTACACCCAGAATGACAAAGACAAATACGCCCGGAGAAGTGATCCGTACGTACATGCGTGGATAGCGCAGTTGGTTTGTCCTCGACACTAAAGGCGCCGGTGTCGGGTTCAAGACCAGCTCGCTATCAACGACTGTGCAAACGCTTAGATAGGAAAGAGAGGTTAGGAAAGGAAGTGCAGGCAAGAACAGAGTAGGAGAGTATTAAGACAAGGACAGACAGGAATTAGAGAAAGGAAGAACTCAGAGAAGAATAGGACGCCTCAGCGAAAGGAAGAGAGAAGAATAGGAAGACGCAGAGAAGAATAGGACGACTCAGATAAAGGAAGAGAGAAGAATAGGACGACTCACAGAAAGGAAGAGACCAGAGTAGAAGAACTCAGAAAGGGAGTGATCACAGCAGAATTATTTTTAAAAGAATTTATTTTTTAGAATATTGTTTTATGGACAAATAAATAATTTACGCCCACTTTTATACTGTGTACAACTGTGTAATAACACTTTTTATGACTTTTTGATATATTTGTTTGTCATACTACGTGTTATAACAGTGTTATAACAATGTAATAACTATGTAATAACTATGTAATAACACCTTTTGACATTTTTATGACTTTTTCTGAGATTGTTTGACATAATACATACTATTACTTACTTCTTTTATTACTTTTTTCCATGACATACAATATTATGAGCATACAGTGAGTACGGTATGAAGAAGGCATGAATGGAGTGAAGGAACTTCTCCGTTGTGGTCCGGAAACTCTGCACTCATCTGGGGAGAAAACAAGAGAAAGCAAGAGTTTATTGGATTGTTCTGCTTCAATACACTTGAGGAATAAAAGACACTGAGACACAAGGTAAAGCTGCTAGTGCTGAGGAGACAGTGTCTAGTTAACATCAGTATCTAAGCTGCACCCTAAGGTCAACTGCCTGCAGCTGCACTGCAACCCAGCTGACACAAAGACCGTAACAAATGAAATGTGTGATACATATTAATATCACGGCTGCAACCGGGGGTGAAAGGGGTCCCATACTCCGTATCACTAACCGATTCAGTGCCGGTACGCAGGAAGTGGGAACAGTGGCCGCCTGCCAAAACCCCCACGTACAACAACCCGTCACCATCACATTTCCAACAAGAAAACACAGCTGCTGACATAAACAACAGTTCATTTTCTTATGAATGGCTTCTAAATTGTTTGACCTGTGAGGTTTTAATCCATGCTGGAGGGAACCGCCTGTCCAAAGCTGTTGAGTTACTGCTGGCTAACGTCAACTTCTCCTACAGCTGACTGCCTGGTATTCAGCGCTGGGGGTCGTTGATGGCAAAAATGACCAGCAAAGTGGTGTGGGTTTAAACGTTTGGTCAACCTTCACAAACCATTCTGTGGCACTTTCACAATTTAAATAAATGATTTTATATACATGATGCCACGTACTTCTAATTTATTTCTACGCCATACAGGCGTTAAAAAAAATGCAACGTGTGTGTTCAGGGATGCATGAAGCTGAGGGCGGGAGGAGAACAATATTAAGCGATGAAGGTTGGGGTTAGAAGTACCAGAAAGAACTTCCATCTACTTTTACACTTGGCTGCATCATTTTCAGTGTTTTGTCTACAAAATGTCAAACTCAAAAGCCATCTGAGTGGAGACGATGGAAGCAGCTGAACGTTGTCAGAGATTTAGGAGAACTAACAGCAGCACTACACCACCAAGCCGACCACACTCGCACGCCTTCTCTGACAGCTTACCAGCAACTCTAAAACTAACGCCGCCATCGTTGTCATGAGCTAAACGACATTCAGCTTCAGCACAAATTTTCGGACACATGTCACACATTGCTTTGTGTGTTTACTCCTTCAAAAGCAGACAGACCTGCCGAGGGCTTCAAACTCCAACCTTCTGAACACCAAAGCAGCCACCTGACCAGCGGCTTTTAGAAGATGAACACAGGGAAGACAGCAGCTTACACTCTGCTCCATCACTACACAGTCTTATTACACTTCTTCAGCACAACACAACACGACCTGGGTCCAACATACACAAGGTAACACTGGAAATATCTCTACCACCAGCAGGAATTAAACCACTGACCTAACAACACAACCGTGTGAGCCATCAAGTCTTTTCTCATCAACATTTGGTTTGACGACATTTCCACAAACAGCGTCTCAGTTCCTCCACATATATATTAGAATCCTTACTGTGGACAATGTTGTTGAGATTCTCTGTGTGACCAGACTCTTTCAAATGAACTCCATCCCTCAACATTAAACACAGCAGCTGTTAATCCTGAGAGGAAGCATGTCCTACCTCAGAGCTTCAGCACAGACAAGATGTTCCTTCAGTCGGTCTGGAGAAGCTCCCTCTTCTTCCCAGATGGCATCCATTGAGGCTGCACATCTGCAGCTACGAGACAAATAAAAGCGCTGCAGTCGCGACACAGCTGACAGTCAAAGTAAAAGGCATACAGCAACAATCAACTGTTATGTAATGTATAGTTATGTTTATAGTTTGCATTAGCACTGGACATGTGGACATGCTCATGAATACAATGGCAAAGACAAACCTGCGGACTTCCGGCTCCCACGGACCATGTAAACACCAGTCCACCTGCAACCGTCTATTTGCAGAAACACAAACAACACCAATATAAAACGCCATATTCCTTCTCACAGCGATGCATACTTCTCTCCTAGCATCATTCCGGTGAATGTGACCGCGGGGTCGTTTGTTTGTTCGCCCCAAACAGCCAAAGTACCAACTGTACAGACGTTAGCATCAGCTAGCTGTGAGTTAGCAACGGGACACAGGAACCGTGTGTTTGTTGTGTATCCGGCCTATGGCGAGTGGATAGTGCCACGGATGATTATCGCCTAAAGAAGGAGACTGCTGTGCGGCATGCAGTCCAGCCTCTGACTGACCTCGTCCACCATTTGTCTTTATGAAGATGAATTATAATCCATAAATCCATCCGCTAACGTTGCTGCATGTTCAGAGGTCGCAGAGTCGTCTTCGGGTCAGTTTGAAGTCGGCCGGGGGTCTGGAGTGTCAGTGCCACATGAGGGTCATCATCAGATAGCCTGCCTCTCATTTATCATCATCATCATCATCATCATCATCATCATCGATCTTGTGTGTGATCAACGCTTTTCTTTCAGGTGGGCAGCACGGGTATAGAGGCTGCCAGGGCCGAGGTTTCTGCCTGTGGTAGCACAGTTGCTCTCCAGGAAAGGGTTATTCTACCTCATTACTATAGCGGACAACGGTCCAGGTGAGTTTACTGATGCCTCGGAAATGATTTTCAGTGCAGGAAACATTCTGGATAACTTTCAGTAAGTATAGTATGTTTTCTTGTCTCACCAGAGGAGATTATCTGTTTACTGGACACGTGGTTCCAGTAAACAGGTTCCATGGGAGCTAACAAACATGGAGCTGTCACTTATAAATCTGCTGTAAGGATAACAGGAACTGATAAGAAGAAATGTTTTCAGGATATCATTTTTTAACTGACGGACACTATTGTCTGCAAGGACAAATGTTTACTGCAGAATCCTCAGACATCTGTTGTGAAGAACGTTCTTATTAAAGCTGTGCAGAACAAAGACACTTTTCTTGGCAAAATAATTGTTGAACGGACTAAGGTGCTTCTGATGTACTGGTAAAATTGTAAGTAAATGGGTCCAGACTATAAACAGCCACAGTCAACATGTTTCATCCCACTACACTGATTAGTAGAACACTTGGCAATGTGTGATGCTGAACTTCAATCAGTCTAACTTCGGCACATTTCATTTTACCCCCGTTGGTCCCCTAATCATTTTCCTGCAATCCACATGTCCACCTGATTTAAGTTGTTTTTCACTCTCAGCATGTCAAACATGTTTAGTATACAGATGTTTCATGACACAGTTGGAGTTTACCTGCATGTGAAGCAGCTCAGTGCGGCTTTACAAAAAGCATCTCCAGTTGAGTTCCTGTGGTTGAATCGACAGCTTTGTGGTTGACGCTCTCTCCCTCTCTTTGTCTCTGCACCTCCTGTATAGCGTAGGCTATCCTGTGACGCAGCTGTAAACTCTGTTTTCCACGTTTCAGTACAAAGACAGCCGAGTTTTCATTTGTAAAGATTGCATTTAAGTCAACCTCTACACACAACCAATGTTGGAGAGTAAAGATCGGATTCTAATCAGTATGCATTCTGTTTATTAATTTATACAATAGCACATTTTTCCCCATTCTATTTACCAGATATTTAATTTCTTTAAATATAGTTAAGAACAAAAACATTCAAATTAGCTGTTAAGTGTTGCATTGTATAAAATACAGTGGCAAACATTTAAAAAATGCATAAAAACAATTGTGAACAGCACTAGATTTAAAAAAGTGACATTTATATCCAGTACAGCAACTTTTTCTAATCTGTGCAAAAGTTTGCAAATCCCATGAAAGTTCAGTAGACTCTTCAGGCGTTGGACGTGTCGAGTTAGGCTTTAGCAACTTTTGTTCTACATCTGTGCTCGAGAAAGAAAGCTTATCAAAAAACACACCCTGCGCTCCGCTGGAAACACTTGGATTGTCCTGTAAAGGTTCTTCTTTTATCTCATCCATCTATTTCTTCATTATTTCTGACTTCGCTGGTTCCCACTGAAGGAGTCAGAGGACAAAATAAAGCCCAGGCTTTAGATGTCAGTAAAGTCTTGGGTGTTAATACGCTGAATTAAGTTCAATAAGGTTAAAGTCGATGTAGAATCTCTGGAGAAATGATATGAGACTCAATGTGCAATATTAAATCAAGACAAACTATTTCAACGGCACACAGTACATGCAGCACCCATCTTAAAGCCTGTCGCTGAAGTCTTGCTTGCTACACTGAGAGGCTGTGCATTGCATTCATCACCTTCCCATCATCCACCAGCAGTCCACAGCATTCTAACAAACATCAGGGGCTTTAAAAACTATCAGGTACTGTACATAACAAAATAATGGCAAATTAAACATTGTTTTAGAAAAATAGGCCTAACCATTATTTCTATCTCTCTGGATGATATGCTGTACCTTACAAATCAATACACACAGTTTGACTGAGACCTTTTATAATTTAGTCAAGTGCGGTCTCCATGCAATACATGAGCGGGTGTTGGAACTTATGTAGTTAGGAAACTAAATAAATGACTAATTCAATTTTGTCATGCAGGTCACCCTAAATTGTTTCAGTACATTTACATCTGACGGTGGAGAAGCAGGTTTTTGTTGCATTGGATTGACGTAATTTGTAAAAGGCTAGAGCAGGCTTATAAAGCTAAGGCTATTGACGGCTGAGCTGTGTCCTCGGCCCAAAACATGGAAAAAAATAATTTTTGTTTTTCTGATGATGCTTTCTTAGTGGTGTTTTTTTATTTACGAAATTGTACTTTTTAAGAAGACAATGGAAGACCCTAAGCATGCAACCAAAAACTATCGTGTGGGATTGCGTCGGCTCTATGGAAAATTCAGGATGTTGCTTCCTGTCTGCCAGTCAAAAGTTTACATACACTTGTAAGGGACCTTATGTCAAGGCAGTTTGGGGATTTTACATCTACAACTGTTCTTGTTCTTGCAGAAATCTGCCAGCTCATGTTTCATTTGCTCTGGGAGAGAGGTCTGGCCCTCTCCCATTCAAACAGATTTCCAGTCGTCCAGAACCTGGACAGACCAATCACACAGGCAAAATGAAGATTTTTTTCTTCTTTTCTACATTCTTTGTGGGTCGTCTGAAAATGTGATGGGTTAAAAATGCAATTTACATGCAACTATTTACAGTACTGTATGTTAGAAATATTTGTGACATAGAAAGCTATAGCAAACTCAGGTCCCAGCATAACTAGTGCGAACAACTACTGTACAATTATGATGGACTGGGAACAGTGGTCTGGAAGAAAACTGTCACCTTCTGCTGGAAAATAAATTGGATGATAAGATGTCCAAGAGTCGCCAAAAAACATGTCTGCCATGATTTACTGTAGGAGCCGCAGACAAAGAAATACATTTACTATCATTCTTTCACAGAAGAACCGTTGTGAAATAATTAAAATCCCCAAACTGCCTAGACAAACTGTAATGTCCCTTACAAGTTGTGACTGCAAATACCCCACAACCAAGCTTACGCAATATTGATAAGATACAGGTGGTTATATGCTAATTCTGGTTTTTGAAATCTACTAAATCCACAATTTGATGCATTCTTTTTGTTGTCTGAACATGCCACTCAAACATCCCATGTGTGAAGGTTGAGTTGTTAAACTCACATAGCAAATTAATTCACAACATAAATGCTGTTAAAAGATGCTTTTTTCTTTGTTTAGGTTGTATACAATTATCCCCAGAGCGTATTAAACTCTAGAAATATACCAAGATTCTGTTCATTTCCAGTACTTATTGCTTTCAAAGACAAAAGTCTTGTTGTGCTATTGGATGTCCACACAGCCTCTACACACATTAACACTACGCTGTGTTCTGTATTTTTGAGCTGAAACAGACGTGATTTTAATCTGTTGTGGCAATGCTGCTTACAGTAGGCACCCTAAATATACAGATAGATTAGATAGTTTGTGACTGCCTCGATCGTTTGGAGCTGCTGATAGAAGATGAACTTCAAAGCTGTGGAGTATAGAAATGCCTCGGAATGAGTTTCAAGTAGCTTAGTCCCTGTGAAGAGGGAAGAGTCATAGAAAATGAGACTTGATAGCTACAGTCGTCTGTAAGCATGCCAAGATCACACCTGATTGCCTGGTAAGTTGCAGAGTGTGTGAGAGGAACATGCAACAGGAGAAAAGAAACCATGAGAAACAAAAACATGCATATCTCTTTCAGAAAAAGCACATTAGGTGCCTCATGTTGCTGGCAGTGTTCTATTTAAAGTATGTACACAGTAGATGATGACTTTACATATGGTAATAATATAGTGTATAAATACCTCTGTATAAATGGACTTTATACATTTAAATCAGAGAGTTGGAAGGGCGGGGGCTGGGAGATTTTCCAAAAAGGGATGGAAGAAAGTCTACAGTTTGTTTTCCTTTGCATATACAGTCTCTTTCTTAGACCCTGAGTCAAGCTTGAGAGAAGACCTTTGGTCGACGTCGAAGGGCTCGGGGAGGCCTACTTTCCTGGAAGCCCCGGGTCAGAAACTGGCCTGTGGAGTCCCAACATTCCTGAGCTGCTGGGGACATCAGGTAGAGAGGCCTGTCGGCCTGATGGGAACCTCAGTGGCTGTTGGTGGTGGTGTTGCTCTACAGAGTCCACGCCATTTTGTGTGTGTCTCTGCTCAGGGTCTGTGTCGCTCTTGAGCAGTCCAGCAAAGTTCCCGTGTGGAAGAGTCTCTGTGTGAAGGAGGACTGTGGAGGTATCTTTGGATTTGTTCGGGGCCTTTTCTGGGCCGGGGCTCTGAAGAAGACAGAGTGCAGTGGGTGTCTTAGCCATTTGGCAGAAAAACTAGAGACAGCTATATCAAAGGAAGTAGACTACACACAGCTACTTTATGAATGTCTGTTGAAACTAAACCAGCTGACCGAGCACATATTACTGCAGACTCTTGACATGGTCTGTACATGATATAAACATTTACAGTGTTTTAAGATGGCTTTGGCTTAGTTCACAATCATTATTTTATTTTTTACGATAGTAGTAGTAACGTCTGACTAGTACATTAAATTCAGTACATAAAATAATAAATAAGTTTTGTTACTCTACAGCATTTTTAATTCTGACCTATTTGTTTCTCATTGCTGTTTATATTGTATTATTATTATTATATTACACTGCAGACTGTTTAGTTTGTCAGCATTATTTGATACTAACCATTCGATTTTACAACAATTACTAACATTCTGCAATGAGCGTACTGATTATTTTCATTGGTCATTAATCTGTGGATTATTAATCAGCAGGGTGTGTGGTGTACCTGTGGCCGAGGCGGAGCCGGAGCGAGGCAGAGCTCTGACACCGGCTGCACCCTGATGGCTGGCCTCTGGTACTCGGGGCTGGAGGTGACAGTGCTGTAGGCGGGGGGGCCGGACGTGGTTTGCCTCTGGAGGAGCTGCAGGATGGCCTGGATGTCTGAAGTCATCTGGGACTCCAGTCTGATGGACAGACAAAGAATAAAACAACAAAGGAAGTTGTCAACCATTGTGGTTGCAAGAATTTCTCCTAAATCTTAAGCCTGCTGAAAATATTACAGTGGTTGTGGCAAAAACGCCCTGTGGTGAATACTAACTTGAACAAACGATCATTAAGAGTTGATTGTTTAGATGCTCAGTGTTTCTAATCAATAGGATGACAAACAGCAGTGTGTCATCATCACACAGAACAAACCTGGATAGCAAATGAATAAGATGTCTGTTTATAAAGTCTTTTCATTAAAATAAGTCATCTAATATTGATTGGTTGTTGTCACAATTATGACAACAATTAAATGTGTAACGATGCTGATCCCGACCAATGATTAAACCAGTACTATAAAAGCCCAGCATTCTTACTGTGCTGCTATCAATGTCACGGAAGGTTTAGTTTGCCACTGTTTTGCAGTGCTTGTGTTATAATGTATTGTACTTCATTTTGTTAGTTTCTGCAGTGACCTAATTTCACCAGAAGTATCGATAATTACATCTCGCTCAGCTGTCAGCCCTAAAAGTAATATGATGACAGATATTACCCGTGCGGTAAAATCATGGAATGAGCTTCCAGTAGAAGTAGTGCGTTCCCCTTCTACCAATTCCTTTAAGAATAGGTTGAATGCATTTTGCCTGTCAAAAGGTGTAATGTATAATTATAAAGCTTGTCAGTAATTTATGTAATTTATTTATGAATTCAATTTATGAACTTCAATTATGAAATGAATGTGTTTTCTGAAAATAAGATGTTAGAATGTGATATGTGATATATATATATATATATATATATATATATATATATATATATATATATATATATATATATATGTGTGTGTGTATATATATAAATATATATATATATATTTGTTTTGTATTTTTAGAGTAGAATAGAGGATTGTATATCCTATACCAGAAATCTTTTCAATAAATTTCAATATTATCTTTTGCCCTACTTTTCTCAGGGGAAGAAACTAAATAATAAGCCCAGATGGGAAAAGTAATCTGTTGAAACATTGTATGTTGTGTTTCTCCCCCTTTCTATACAGTTAGGTGACTAAATGCTATCATTATGGGATGGTGGATGGGTGGTCAATACTAATACCAAACACTAGAGGGAGACTCAACCTTACTACTGCAGAGTATTATCTTAGCCCCATGCTCCTGAACTGCACATTCCGCAGGAAGAAGAGGAATTCTGACTTAAGTAAGAAAAAAATCAATAAGAAAGGATAATAAAGTCTCATTTTATCTTACAATGAACACTCAAATCATTCCAAGAGATAAACTTATAAATTGAAGATAAGGCTTTGATATTTGCTGAAAGTTTCTGTATGGCAACCAGGTACCAGAAAATGTAACACCTGCACTGTCATCACAATGCAGCAAGTTACATCATGGCGTCTGAGATGGCGAATCACCACTTTTCTCCACACACACTCTTTTTTTTCGGTCAATCAGCGAATAGAGCGAGCAGAGACTTCCAGCGTAGAGAGGAATGCCTACTTGTTGCTTTGCCAGGTGCCTGTTTGGCTCCTTAGAGGACAATAAGTACAGATAAACCCTTTGGCTCCAGCCTGTTTCTGTAAAATGAGAGTTGGTGGTGCAGTGTCCATGTCCTGCTGCCTCACACACATACTCACCCAAACCAGCATAAATGCATGAATGATGGGGACACTCACTGGCCAATGTTTCCACTGGGAGATAAACTGTGTGTAGAATCCTGATGAAACTGTGCTGAATAGTTAATCATTATATCTTAGTGTACAAAGTGGTGGAGGAGAACACCATTTCTTCCTTTCCCACCATAATTGCACCAAAACTCTGCAACTTCACCATGACATCCACCATCCCAACCTCTCGGGATTACGTCAACAGTATTTGCAATGTGTCTGCATCTGGTGTCTGCATGCTATAAATAGCCAGCCGCTGACTGCCTGCCTCCCCCTCATCTGTATCAGAGCACCAGCTGAGAATCACACCAGTCCCCTCGCTCTCTGCATTAACGCGGCTGAAGCGGGTGTCTGGCCTAAAATGTCTCTGTGCAAGTTTTCAGCCAATTATAGGCAGAACCACAGGGGCTTGTGTTGCAAGCTCCGAATGATGACGTGGTTAAAATTAAGTTGAAGCAAAATAAAATAAAAAGCCTATAATGGGATGCTGAGCCAAACAGGATCCTGAAGGTGTCTTTAGTTATGTAAAGGTCAAGAGTTTCATCTCTAAAAGGACACATGTGCTTCAGACTTCAGCTCAAAGTCTGAAAATATACTGCATATTAATTTCCATTAATGTTATCCTGATTTATTTGAAATTCTTCACAGATTTTGCATTACACATAAATACATGTAACATTGTCGGACTCCTCACGGACATTTAACAAATAAAAGCATTCATCTTCCTTTTTAAAAACCTGGCGCCTACATTACCTACAATGCAACTTGGCCGCCAGCAGTTCAGTCAGAGATCTGGGAGTTATGCTACTAGTGGCTAATGAACCCTGGAGCCTCTAGGTCTGGTCAGCTTTCCAACTCCAACTCCACCCCCCCCCCCAACTTTTTTTCACATATGCAGTGCTCACCAACAGCTGGAAACAGACTTTGATGTGTGTCACTGTAAGTGTTAAGGTGTCAATACCACATTGAAATGACACATCAAGTTCATCACATCCTCTGAAACAATGATATGATTTCAAGTCAGAGAAGGATTGTATAAATGAGGACACAAGATCATCAGCTTCTCCATGAGGACGTATAGAAAAATATCATCTTTATACTGTACGTGTCCCTGGATGTTAATTAGGCAAAGAGCTTTTTAACTTATGTAGTCTAAGTAGTGTGTGATGTTCAGTGTTTCTACTCGAGCACTCAGCACAGGATTAAGTGAAGTGCTTTGGTTTTACAACCAACATGCTATGACTTCTCCATACCTGTTGAGGTGCTGCTGCAGCAGATCCAGCCGTTGCTCCACCTCTCCGTAGGTGAGGTCTGTGTCGCTGTCGTCCTCCCCGGCTGGCGTCTCTCGACACTGGGCTGACTCCTTCACAACCTCATCAGGACGCTGACGTACCCACTCATCTGCATGGTGCTCTGGAGGGAGAGACGTGAATACAGACGGGAACAACAACAATGATCTGTGTTATTAGAGCAGTGCCTCAGGGGAAGCATCTTCCTGTGTTGTGCCTTCTCATCATTTAGCTTTACTAAGCTCTAATCAGCTTGCTGCCTCCTGAATCCTAACATCTATCCTACAGAGGAAACACAACTCTGACCCTGGTTGACACGTTCAGTGGGATTTTTATTCCTCTCCTTTTGGGTGTCTGCAAGCGATGGCTGGAGATTAGTAAATTGGCATTTCCTGTATGTTGTTTGCGCCCGGCTGTTTATAGGAATCAATATCACTCTGCTCTCTACTCTGGCAGAAATCCTCTTGTGGCTGCAACAGCTGAATTATGGGATATTAATATCAAATCAGTTTCCACATCTCAGCGTAGAATCAAGCTGGCTGAGTGTTACTGTGTTTGTGTGTGTGTGTGTGTGTGTGTGTGTGTGTGTGTGTGTGTGTGTGTGTATATGCAGGAGCTTTGCTTACACTGGATAGTTTTATGGGGGTTTAAGCATAAAGTGCAGTTGCTTCTTCCAATAGGAGGTCATATGAGGTCAGACCACAGAAACACAAACTGGTACGTTTGCTCGACATGCAGCAGCAGGCAGACGGCGAAAGGAGGATGATTTCTCCCCGAGCTTGCTGGGGATCTCCATCCCAGATGCAGCTTTGTGTGGAAGCTGCTCAGTCAAGCCCGCTGATTCCACTGTCTACTCTCCTCTGGGATCCACAGGAGGATTTCATAACTCTTGACTTGTTTTGTCTGGGTGACTGTACAGTGTAACAGTTGCTGAATTAACAAATAAAACCACATTTATCTCTCAGGTTTCCTTAAAATGATTTTAATATGACTATAGTCATGTCAACAACATGATTTTACCTAATGTTTGCTGTAAATCCTTTATTTGGTCATGACCTACGATCAAAAGGGGTGACCCCCGGGCCGGTTGCTGGATATAATCCTCTTACATTTTATTACTGAGTGGCTTTTAGGTTTCACCATAATGACACATAATCCCTGTTTGGATTTGTAATAGGTGTGACATTCCTCCTCTGGGGTTTAGGGATTTTTTTTTTGGGGTGTTTCTAAATTAACTTCTGAGCCAATTACCATTCTGGAATAAAACTTTAGAGGACAAGCTTGCGGGTTTACGGGAAATTTCATGTCTGTTTAGACAAGACAGTGATTTGCTTAATATAGATGGAATTAAAACGGTCTCTGCGTTATTCTGCTTGTTAAAAATCTTTTTTTTCTTTTTTACATTTGGGCAAAAATAGAAACATCTTAGGATAAGCATTTCTTTGAATGACAGGAAAGTAAAAATAAAAATGGCTTTGAAAGCTGCTTATTTTTACTTGAGAAAAAAATAAATCCTTTGTTACTAAATAGAAGGCTGAGAATGAAAAGTACTGTAGGAATAAATAAGGCGGATGTGTCTATCCTCACCTTTATATGTCTGGCTCTGCGTGTTGACTCCGGCAGCCTGTACGTCGGGAGCGCTGCTCAGCCCGAGTCCCACGGTGTGATCCCTAACCACCGGGTAGCCCAGCACACCAGAACACAAGGGCCTCTGCTCCTCTTCCTCCTCCCTGCCTTCCTCCTCTTCGTCCTCTCCCTCGTCAGCAGACTCTCCCCTCTCATCAGCGGCCGAGGAGGCGCAGAGCTGCCTCCCTTGCTTGGTGTCGCAGTAGGTGGGCGCTGGCTCCTTGTTGTGGGAGCCTACAGGGAGAAATGGTAATCAGGAAGTCTGCTGTGGGAACACAGACTGCTATGCTTAGAACCCTCTGTGGATGTCAGGCTGGTCTCATTATCTCTGACAACGGGTAGCGAGTGTTTTGCTTTGGGGTTGCACCGAGGACAAACAATGTTAAAAGGAGAAGTTAGCAGTGAGCCCTTTATTTTAACAACTTATATATCATGCAGTGGTGGAGTGTAACTAAGTACATTTACTCAAATACTGTACTTAAGTACAAATTTGAAGTACTTGTACTTTACTTGAGTCTTTTCTTTTCATGCCACTTTCTACTTCTACTCTGCTACATTTTCCTACCAGTCAAAAGTTTGGGGTCACTTAGAAATTTCCATTCCACTCCACTATAGACAGAATACCAGCTGAGATCAGTTGCATTGTTTATTTTTTTTTAACAAGGGCAGCAGTTTTCAGATGACAGTATGTGCTTACATAATTGCAAAAGGGTTCTCCAATGTTTTCTCAGTTAGCCTTTTAAAATGATATCAGATCAGTAAACAGAATGTGATTTGGGAAAATTGGATGAATGGTTGCTGATAATGGGCAATGTAGATATTGCATTAAAGATCAGCCACTTCTTTCTACAACAGTTGAGAACTTTTTACCGGTAGTGCACATACCTTTACTTAAGTAACATTTTTCAATGCAGGACTTTTATTTGTAACAGAGTATTTTTACAGTGTGGAATTAATAATTTTACTTAAGTAAAGGATCTGAATACTTCTTGCACCACTGGTATCATTTACAAGTCAAGTACAGTATGATCGACAATAAATGAATAATGCTCCTGTTCAGCTCATCAGACTGGATTCTACACCTTCACACCTGATGGATGGAGGCAGGATATACTGGCTGCTGGACTGTGAAATGGACTGTTAGGTACATTCTCTATCCTCACTTGTGTTATATTGGGAGATGGTGATACTGTATTCAGACCGCCTGTAACCATGGCGACCAATTACATTTGCCAGCCAAACTGCTGAGTGCTGCTGTGCGGAGGCTCCGTCTCCAAGTCCCCTGGCTGTTAGAAGTCAAATTACAACTGTTTCCACGGTGCAGCTTGCTCTCAAACACACTGCATACGTATGCTCATCTTAAACGCTGCCTTTCTGTCTGGGGCCAGGGAGGCGGCTGTGTTTATCTACTGTATAGTGTAACTGATCTGAAGAGTTTTTCTAACCACACCAAGGTACTCAGGGGTGTTTTATAAAGGAGGCTCAGAAATTCACGGTTTATTGGGAAGGGTCTGTATGATATGAGCCTGATAAACTGAACCAGGATTAACAAATCCAATGCACTAAGCAAAACAAAAGATATTAAAGTTGATTAATGTGACATGTACTAGACACATGTTCACAGTGCAGCAGTAAAGAGGTTATATGCCTCTTTGCTTTGGGCAAGTTCAGATGGTCAAGAGTGGTAAGTTTCTATAGTAACTTAGGCCCGACTTATTTCAATCTTCTTTACGGAACAGAATTTTCTAAAAGTAAGCCTGATTTACTGAAGTAAGCCTGGTTTAACTGACAATCTGGTAATCATGAAACATTTTAAATGAAGATAAACTATTTCAAATAAATCCTCTTCAACAAATAGATCTATTTAAATCTGCATCAAAAAATAACGTTTACTGTAGTTAAAGCAAGCAAGGAACATCAGTAAATCAATGTGCATTTATCTACAGTATGAAGCCTACACTCGGTATCCACGGTAACGTCGCTCTACGCTGGCTGTTCCATTGTTTTCCTATGGGGAGAATGTTGGAGACAACATGGAGGAGCGCTACCCTTGGCGTGGCGCACTGCTTGAAATTGCCGCTGAGCGCTGCGCTCAAAGTTATCTCAACTTTGACCTCGTTGTCGCTAAACTTTCAAGGCCCAACCAAAGCCAAAAGCAATGATGCTGTATACCTGCGCTTTGCCTCTGTGCCTGCACTATGCTCTGTGCCCTACCTCACGGTTTTACCTCTGATCACGTGTAGACGGCTTGACAGTATATGTTATGCACAGCTGCTTTATGCTTTATGAGAAGCTTCGCCTTTAGTTCATTAAATCCCTGCAGCGTCTGATTGGAGAAGTGGCGTGCCAGAGCACAGTGACATTATGCACAGCTGTCCACTGTGTTTACCTTCTTTAAATCAGGTGCAAATGACATCATGCTGCTACAGCATAACCTCTACACACATAAGACTAAGACGGGTTGGCTATAACTCAGCATTCTGCCTGTTATGCAGGAGACATCGGATTATTATTTATCCTGGGCGTCACAGCCTCCTTTCCAACTTCAAAAAAGAAATTTCAACTGTTCCTATGTTATTCATGAAATGCATTAGGAGACATCCCAGATATGATACAACATTATTTACCTTTATTCAGTCTTAATAAAGGTAAATGGGTTAGTTCCTTATGCAGTAAAGTGTTTAGATAACATGTACATGGATAACATGTACAACAAAGACGGATGGACTCAAAAAACATTTGACTTCATATCATTTGACCTCCTTGGTGTTTTTATGCTTAAGAGCAAGTCTTTGCTGAAATATGTTTCATTTCTGTGTTAGGATCTTAATAATTGTCTTAACAATAAATTGCATTTGACAGATGGTTCACATGTCTGTGTCAGTCACTGGTGCACATTGCTAATGCAATGAAATCATTGCTCTACACCTATGCACAGACGATGGGAGGAGCATTACCCATGAGGTCTTTGTTCTTATCTTGTCTTAATTCTCTAATGAAGCTGCAGAGGGACTGAGATGTTCGTCGGCTGGAAAAATGATGTTGCTATGAGTAAGTGTTTAAAAAACATTGAACAGGAACAGTGTGTTGGGTCTTTATTTTAAAAGAATAAACATGGTTTTATGGTTTTAAAGCCCAGTAGTGATGTTGTGTGTCTCAGGCTGACCTGTGGAGCTTTTCCTTTTGTAGGACACTCGTCTCCGACACTCAATGTCATCCGAGTCAGTTGCTTGTGGGCCCGTCATCTGTAAAGAGACAATGTATGATCAGAACCATGTAAAATATAACGACCCAAAAAGCTGTTTGGTGTGTCTGATGGTCTAGGGTAAAATCTTAAAAGTATTAAATGAATAGGAGCCACACTTTCTCCATGTAAACAATTCCTTAACTAAGGAACATAAACTACTGCCCGTCTTGTTGGAGCTCCATGTATCTCCTGTTTTTGATGTAATCCTACCAGAACCTTCTCTTGTGTCTCAGTCTCTTCTTTCCAGTTCTCTGAATAAATAACAGGCCAACACAAAGTGCATTTCCCGCTCGGTTTTAAAAGATAATTAAAACAACTGCTAAATGTGGGTTCTTGTTCACATAACTACACTCAATTCATCATAATTACAGTCCACATCATGTCCATAATGTCCAACCAACCCCTAACGCTTGACTAATTCTCTCTCTCTCTCTCTCTCTCTCTCTAGAGAGAGAGAGAGAGAGAGAGAGAGAGAGAGAGAGAGAGAGAGAGAGAGAGAGAGAGAGAGAGAGAGAGAGAGAGAGAATGGGAGGAATAAATAATAATAAATAAAGGAAAACGTCTTAATTAGCCCTCATGCTTTCATTTCCACAACTGGAATAGACATGACACATGGAATAGATCGTTTAATTTAAAGTGAACTACTTTATAATCAGAGACAATAATTGGTGGTGGCACCTCCATGCTGATTACCTTTTCATCACGGAGGTCAAAGGTCAGCTCCAGGTTTTTAAGGAAGTGGTCGGCGAACTCTGGATACATGTCCAGCACCTCCACAATCTCCTCCCTCTGAATGGTGTGGAGGTCACAGTAACTCAGCGCCCTCACATCCGCACACGATTTCCCCGGCTTGCCGTACAGGTGGATCATCTCGCCAAAAATGTCGTTCTTACCTAGGGGGGAATAAGCAATCAAATTTAAGTAACTGACTCCTGTAATCTAATCAAGGATATATGCTTTTCTATAAGCTAATCTATTCTTGGCTTCTTCAGAAACAACATCCACAGTTGCTAGGAGAACATGGAGTAGCACGGTATGTAGAACAGTGTGTGGTGACCTATAAAGACGGGCCACCTGGCAGAGAAGCGCGACAATACAAAAGAGGCCAAAGGGCATTCCAGTCATCTAACAAAGGATTTACACAATGCCAGTCTGTGCACATGGACGTCACACAGGCCAAACGTTCCTGTCTCTGTTCAGTGTGTAATGACTTACATGGAATGGCCACAGGGTTTACTATAGTTGCTTTAGTGGGGTATCTGAAGTCGGGGATTATGGAGCCACAAAGTGTTTAATATTACATAAATAATAATGAAATAAATAATAACTTGGATTTTTTTTTAATATTCACATTCACATAAATAACCACATTCATCTTGTTCACAGCATTGAACCAATTGATTATTACTAATTTCCATCTATTTAACATTGTGATCATACCGTAAGCCCCAGCATTTCCATGTTTGGTGTAATACCATAAGAAAATGGCACCATAGTGTGAAAATGGAGTAATCAGCAGTTTTCTTGCTGTAGCAGAGAAAATGTGCTGAGTTGTGTTTAACCTACAACTTCAACATCCATGCTTCTCGCTCATCATGACCCTATTGTGTCATCGGTTTTTCACCAATTCTTACTGGCTGCATGAAAACAGTCATTAGAAGAAAAACTGATACATAAAAAGCTTAGTAGGATACACCTGCTGGCTGCTGGGATGAGAGGGGAGGAGGGAGATGAGATTGGATGTGATTACATTTGGATGCTGTGGATAATGCCATGTGGCTCAGTGGCTCCCATCACCAAGAACTGCATCACGCCACACTGACAACCTGGTGAAACGCTCACTCACTTCCATTCTCAATCTGTCACTTCACTTTTCTCCTGAATTCCTCAAACTGCCCCCTTCCTTTTACTCTCCTTTTCATCCTCCCCCATCACTTGTCTTTTCCTTCTCCCCCGCCCACTTGTTCAGCTCTCCATCCCTCCCTGCTTCTTTTGTCATCCATCTCTGTTTGAAAGCATTCATGCTCTCTTTTTTCATCAACACTTCTTCTGCTACCCTCTCCACACCATGTGTCCTCCCCCACTATTTTCTGTCCTCTCCCTTCATCTGAGACACAACTGCTTGGGCGGCAGCATCACAATGTTCTTTGAAGTAAGTTATTACAACATACCCATGAGGGATCACAGCTGCCAAGGCAGCCATATCCCAGCACAACGGAGCCCTCTTCATTTAGTTGGCCCACTCGCGTTTACACTAATGGAATGTCAGTTCAGGCAAAGCTAAGCCATTAGGAGGCTTGGGTGCATGTGAACCTGAGGCAGCCAAAAACACTAAACATCTTTTTCATGTATAAATGTGGATATTTCAATGAAATAAACTGTTTTAAATACAGTAAATAAACTATTCAAGGAATAGTTTAAAGCCTTGGGGAATTTTCTTGCTGAGAGTTCGATGAGAAGATCTATTCCACATATATACATTATACCTGTGTATATATATATATATATATATATATTATATATATATATATATATATATATATATATATATATATATATATATATATATATATATATATATTAATAACTTGTCGTTTTTACATTTCAGTTTTTGTACAGATTAAACAAGATATTAACAACTGAGTTTAAGAGATGCTGGTAGGCAGATTTTTTCTACCTAAAGTAAGCTAACCCTCTCCCGGCTCAAGCGTCATATTTACCGTACAGACATGAGTGGTATATGTCCTCTTATCTAACTCTTTACAAGAAAGCCAATCAGCTTATTCCCAAAATGTCAAACTATTCCTTTAAATAAAATAAACATCAATCCGTGCAATCCAACCATATTCACTGTAGAGTTTGTTCATTGCACCCATCTAAAACAAAGAAACAAGATAATACCTAACTTCTGATCACTCAAACCTATTTATAATAGGGCTGCACAATTAATCGCAATTGTATACAAATCGCAATAAAGACTAGTGCAATATCCAAATTGCAGGGGGGCGCAATATTTGTTAATGGCAAAATATGTGTCAACCCATTCTGATCCTCACATAAATCACACTAGAATCATTTTAGTCTTTTAATTTTAATATTTTTCAATGAAGATGAGAATAATGATACAAAAATGATCGTTCCCTCCAATATCGTGAATCATGTCGCAATCGCAATATCAGTCAAAAATAATCACAATTAGATCTAAACCATAACCAACTACTGGATCACACAGAAATGTGTTTGAGGTATACAGTAGACCCACCAAGGATGGCCACTACGACGTCATCTTTGAGGATTTCGATGGAGCCGCGGGAGACAAAGTATAGCGCAGTCAGCACATCTCCGGAGTGGACTAGGGTGTCTCCAGGGGGAGCATGGGTGGTCTTGAACCTCATGGCCAGGGCCCGAAGGCAGCCCTTGGTGGCTCCGTGAAACACCTTACAGCCCTCCAGGAGGTTCTGGTTGAGGTGGAGGCAGATATCCGCCTGCAAGCACTCTGGGAAACCCTTCAGGACCTGTGTGTGAAACATGGGTCAAGGCGGACAAGATTATGGTCAGATGTCATGTGGATATTGTATGTTAAAAAACTCTCAGACATTTGATGTGCATGGATTCATAATGTGTGTGGAATTTTGGTTTGAGGTGAAGTTGCAGGTCAAATTATTTTCTGAGAAATTTGATACAATTGCCACTTGTGTTCTTTCCTTCTTCTCAAAACCTATTATACACTACAGTAGAAATAGTCTGTGATGTCTTTAAACACAGAGCTACAATTCACTGTTCTACTGAGCCTTTAGCAGCAGAGAGACAAGACAGAACATTTAGAAACTGACAAGCTGCAGATAAATGAAACCACAAAGTGAAAACATAGGTGCAATATTTATTGTCTTCCCTTTGTTTGTGAGCACATTTTTTTCAAGAGTTTACTGCCTTTTTGTACTGAGATGATGATACTACTCTCTACGAACCATAACATGGTACAGTACATGCTAGACCAAAAAGCAACAATATTCAATCTTGCCTCAAAGAATGTCTGTCTATTGAAACATTCCTCAATACTCTGACCTGCTATGTAGTTAAAATAATAAAAAAAAGCATTACAAATGTTGAAACTTGTTGAATGGCATTCCTACCCATCCGAGTTAGCCTGGGAGACAATGAAAAATATTTTGAAAAGTAATTTTGACATTCATGTTAACATTTTTTGTGAGGACTTTCTGATGCATTAAAAAAGACTTACATAATACACTTACCCTTTAAAGACAAAGATACAGTGACCACTGACAAAACAGCTAAGGATCGACAGACAACGTGAACTGTTTTTTAACACCATAACAGACATTGGAAGGTGAGGAAAGGGTTTTTGAGGACACATAAGGGGCAGTTGAAACAAGAAAACACATTTCTTATCGTTGTCATTGCACATAAAATACAATGTGCTAAAGACACAAGCACAGCAAAAGAAATGCAGCCTGAACTGGGTTTCTGGCTCTGACAGGCTTTTTGTTGCTCAGAATCAAAAACTGATCAGTAGATTTCGAAAGGAAAGACTGAACAACATTTGGCAAGCGCAGGTGCCACCACGGAGCGTGCCGCCAAGCCTCCCACAATGGGAGGTAAACCTGGCAGCGCCCGGCGAGGCTGTGCCCACTCTCACAGGCGTGATTCACTCAGTCTCTGGTACCAAATGAATATCATGGGGTTGTGTGAGAATAAAAAGATTTCATGCAAAAGGGACCACGAGGCAGGCCACATACAAGTCTATCAGTAATAGACAACTAATGTGGCCTGCGAGAAACTTTCAATGTTATGCGTATCCTCTGCAGTAACTGGCATGCATAGGTAGATAAAAAAAAAAAAACATCTATGATGGACAACTGTTTACAGCGTGTTCATGTATGTAACAGGTAAGACACTGAGGGAACAATAACATGCATTTTTAGGACAATAACTAAACATTTGCATATTAAAAGTCTAATGCTATATGTTATTTTCTGTACAAAAAGCTAAAAGCTACTAGTATCAAACACAGCTAGATGAAGCTCTACCAATGAGGAACATTAGTTGGGTTAACACATGTACCTCCTGCTCTTACCAGAGTGGTGGGGTCATTCCATTTGACATGAGGCAGACATGGAAAAGACAAACTTATATAAGTACCATGAACAGTATCATGATGAGAAAAGCCAGAGTTACGGCGTGCATAAACAGTAACTGTGGCTTTCATTTCACTCGTGGCTATGACGGAACATTGCACAGTATAATCATGATGAAAACATTATATTATACTATGCCAGTGAGTGACATAGCGAGATTGCTTCACGATGTGGTAAGAGCATTTTTCGACAGGATAGTTGAAACTCACACAAATAATATTGGAAAGGGAGAAAAAGCAACAGAAAAAAGCAACAGCACACTTATAATTTATATTTTGTTATCATCCAGAATCCCCCCCAACTGAATATAAGGCAAACTGGTACACACACTCCTCTCGTACCATATTCATATCGATGCCGTTAGTGTACGTCCAGGCGTGTTGGAAGTACTCCTCCAGCCTCTGCCTCAGTGGGTTTGGGATCTGGTGGAAGCGGATGAATTCTTTGACCCGTAGCATCTGGAGGTGATACCTGGCTGTACCTGAATACAACCTCTGGATGATGGCGGACACGTTCCCGAAGATGCTGGCGTACATAAGAGCTGGGAGAGAAGCCATACAGGTGACCATTGAGCCTTGGTGGCTACGCTGGTCAAACACAGTACCTACTTCTACTTCTGTTTATTCAAAACAAACCACTGTTGCTCAGGGAAAGGCCTACCTGGTGTAATGCAAACAATGTCATGCTCTAAAAATGTATTAAATCACAACTGTGTTATATCATATATATTTTAGGGCTAACCCCTGTTGTTGATTAGTCGGCTAATCTGTCGTTTTGGTCATAGTCTGTCATTTTTTTAACTCACATTTCCAAGAAATATATAAGCATATCGAGAGTTAAAGTGGTGCTTTTTGCATGATTCTTTGTGAAGAAACATAGTTCAGATCTGTCAGATTAGTCAACAAAATCGTATGAGTTACTTTAATCGTGAACAGCCCTAGTACATTCAAAATACAGTGGATCTTTCCTTTAAAACTACCATGTTTAATAATTGAGTAAATCTAATATTTACTGTTGTGTATCAGTGTCTTTATCTGTAAAACCTACTGTAAAAGTCTGGTTATAGAGGTTCAATAGCTACATGAAATACTGTGTTTCCTCTCTTATATAACCCTGATTACTGATGGTTTCAGTAATACAAGAATTAAAATACTGTATGTACTATCACTCAGCTGTCACTCACATCCAATGAGCATGACGCAGATGGAAAAGATCTTCTCAGAGTTGGTGTTGGGGGAGACATTCCCAAAGCCCACACTGGTCAGACTGCTGAAGGTGAAGTAGAGTGCTGTGACGTACTTATCTTTGATGGAGGGGCCCGAGCTGGGATCACTGTAGTTGTATTTTTTTCCTAAAATGAATAACAATAAAACAGTACACACAATTACTAAAGTTGTGTTTAGCAGCAAAAGTGACCCTACATTTTACTTTCTTAACACTTTGTTTGAAAGCAGAACAAAAACAAGGAAGATCACCTATTGACACCCCCAGGTTGTCCAGCCAGCCAATCTTATGCTCCAGGTAAGGCTTCTCCACATTGCCAATGGCATACCAGATGCAGGCCAACCAATGGGCGATAAGGGCAAAGATGCACATGAGCAGCATGAGGACGGCAGCACCGTACTCAGAATACCGGTCCAGCTTACGGGCGACTCGTACCAGCCGTAGGAGACGGGCCGTCTTTAGTAGACCGATCAGAGTGGTGGTCTAGAATGAAAAACAAACCGAGAGATATACAGGATTCAGGTCACTTAAAGGTATGGGTAACCCTCCCATAGGTTGATGTGTAAATGTTACAATGTGCTAATATGTGCTGTGTTGCCCCTCAGGCTTTGTGGGCTTTGGCTTTAGGTCCTCTCGAGCTGTGAATCTGGGGACCTGCAGCCAATCACAGACCATCGGGGGGTAAAAAGAGCCCATCTGCACTGCTGGGCCTCATGGATATTTTCTGCTCCCAGCTTAAACATAGACTATTTGTATTGTGAGCTAATGTGCAGAAAGGTCCATACAGTAGCTTTTTGTAAATGATCCATGCTCGCGTCTATGGAGTGCGAGCAACAGGATGCTATCTGCAGTTCACTTAACAGCCACCAGTGTCAATATAACATAACACCGATTTTCAGAAAATTCCACATAATATCTTTAATATAAAAAGTAGCATAACTATATCTGTCAAATTAATTTAGAAATGTAGTGGAGTGGGGTAGAAGTAAAAAAAACTCCCCTCTCCACTGAACTTGTAAATTGTGAAGCACCTCCTCAAATGATGCTGGGACCTCTTTGCCTTTTAAGTAACATGTATCAAAATTAAATATCTTAACTAAATCAGCAGCTTTATGCAGTCAACATTTGAAAATGTTGAAACCACATCGGTGACATTCATATTGTCCCAACAAGACAAAATCATTTCCAAATGAGACCAGGGGTTTCTGATGTGACTTCAACATGTGGGAGACGGCAAGAGAAAATCCAGGATCATCTCAAGTACGTCACTAGACACTGATAACAACCTTTTCCAGCAATCAAAGTGAACAAGTTGTTTGTCTTCTTTCAGTGTCAAGGGTTGAAGTCAGGGTCATGAGAACGAATTGCTTAGAGGTTCAAAAACATATGTAGCTTAGGAAATCCTAATCTTATTGACACACCACACATACTAGACACACAAACTAGACAGTGTGGATCATTCCTGCCGGTGTAGAGATCTTTCAAGGTCTCAGTGTTCGTCAACACAACTTCACTGACGAAGCCTATGGCTCTGAAAATCATGACAGGCAGCATGGAAGTCACTTTAGTGAAACAGACTGGCATGCAAATAAGCGTATGATTCATTAGTTTGGCTGATGATGAGGCACTTTTAAATTACTTTTTATTTTACAACGGTAAAATTATCTCTAAAAAAACATAAATATCAGCAGCTTGGAACCTTTGTCAAAGCCTCAAAATTCAATTCAATTAAATCTTATTTATAGTATCAAATCATAACAAGAGTTATCTCAGGACACTTTACGGGTAGAGTAGGTCTAGACCAAACTCTATAATTTACAAAGACCCAACAATTCCAGTAATTCCAAAACCAGTCAGTGAGAAGAAAACAGCATCTAAGCAGCCCTTTAGATTGCGGACACGCACGCACGCGCACACACACACACACACACACACACACACACACACACACACACACACACACACACACACACACACACACACACACACACACACACACACACACACACAGCACTGCCTTCTGTTCTGTTTAATTTAAAGCACTGTAATCCTCCCGTCTCAATTTTCTAGCCTGACTAAATTAATACACAGACTATGGGAGGAGTGTTGGTGAGAGGGGGCCAGCATACAGCCATGACACTAGTCTCAATCCATTAGTGTTGTGGAATCTGTAAGCACAATAACTGAGAATGCTAATAGGTCCTAACACTGCCTATCATGCCTGACAATTAACCATAATATCCGTGGGGAAACTTTTATACACTGGCACCCTCCTGCAGTAGTCGTGCTACCTCATGTCTATACGTCCTTAGTTTGTACAAGTGAGAGTAAATATTACATGGCTTACTTAAAGTATTACATTAAAAGCAGTAACAGGGCTGGAGTTTTTTTTCTAGTTCTTCTTTCTTTAAAAAAAAAAGATGATACATGAGGGAGAGTGTGTCTCCGTCATGGTGAGAAAGAGTGCTGTAGCTGCTTCTGATGGGTCCATTAATGAGCCTTCATCCTCCCAATCTCACCCATAAATCACCACCATCATTCACTGCTGTGCATCCGGCCAGCGGCCCCTTTCACTGACAACTGAGCGAATAATGAATGAATCATAAATAGGAACATATGAGCCTTAAATTATCCATCATCTGTGAGCATGCATTGCCTTAGGTGCAGTGCTGCTGACTCTGAGTGACCTGCACAGATGACACAGCACACGGTGTATGATGTGGCCCACACAGTGTAATGTTGATTAAAATCTGGGCTTACAGTAAGTCGGAGGCGTGTGGGGCTGAGGATCCAAGCTAAATCTCCCATTAGCAGCCAGCTGTATAAAACATATCCGCCGAATATCCCTCTGGCCATCTGCCTTTCCAGGCTCTGCTGGCCACTTTAAAACACCAGGAGTCAACCAAAGCTAGGATGCAACCTTTTGACTCTGTGTACATGTTAAATGTCTTCTCATGTTAAATTACTTATAAAGTAATATACCATGATTTTTCGATATTCTGTAAAGTTAGTTAAACAGGAAGCTGAACATAAATACAGTATATAAAACTGATTGGACTGACACTAGCTTAGTCACTGGGCACATTTGTAACTCTTACTACCAGTAACTCATGGAAAAATGTTTAGATTTTTTTGGTAATTAATCTGAACTCGTCTTTTTGTGTCTAATTTATAGACACATAAAGTCTGTATCTATTTGGACTGTTTGCACTATTTCAGCAGGGCAGAAGTGAGATTGAGGAGGCTGCTTGTTACAGTAAACCTGCCTCCTCATTCTTCTCTGTTTAGCACAGCCGTTGCTGTAGATTTTGCAGCATAATAGATTTGGAGTGCACTTCTGTGGTCTGCTTCAACAAAAGGCAAAACTACTGCACATTTTGCAATCTGACAAATGTGAGGCGGAAAAAATAATTAGATAAAGCTTGTTTAACTTGCATGAAAATATATAGAGAGTAAAAGCCATAAAAAAGCTTTGTGCATGTGGTTCACTTTAAGCTCAAAAAGTGAATCTAATATTTGTGAGCATAAAAAGCTCTTGCCTAAGGATAAAATCCAATCAATAATAATCAGTGACATGGTCAACTTTATGGAACTGCTTCCATGACAACAAATCAAAACCTGACACTGTGAACTAATGTTTATATAAATTTATTACTGAGCACTGAAAGAGATATCTCTCTTAGTGTTCAGGACTATTGAAAAAAAAACAATGTATTATATATATATATATATATTATTTTATTTTATTATTTTTTTTTTTCCAGTAAAATGACCTATGCCCTAAAACATTTTGGGTTGGAAGTCTTGGTTGAGTTCAGTTGTTAATGTGCATTGACTCTACCCTGCCCAGGATTAAAGGAAAATAATATTTGAATTCTGGTTTGGAGCACATTTTCACACTAAGCCTCTGTAATTTGCAAATACCTCACATTTGGAAATGTTATGTGAACATGGACATAATAGGCAAATAATATCATCTTATCACAACAGGACATTCAAATGATGGAGGAGCTCATATGACTCCTGTACAGAAATTCAGCATCAGACCATATTCCAGCCTGCAGAGCTAAAATCCTGCACTGACAAAGAATCTCTCACGAGAGATTTCACCCTGCCATGTTTCTAGTCAAACCAGAAAAAAACAACCTTACCATATTGTTGGAGATGGTTTCCAGGCAACAAAGGTGCACAGATTAGGTCTAAAAATAGTCTGGGTCTCTGTACAAAGAGCTAAAATAACACAGCTTCAAGACAAGAGCTAAAACTGTACATGGATGTGTTATTTTCAGTTTCTGCTGGTGATTGGAGGAGCTAAAAATACAACATTTTGTCATTCTACTCATCCTGTCAATGTGTGCTTCTGACACCAGCTGTAACAGGAACACACATTCTGTCACTGCGCCAGGCATCTAGCTGTATGATGAGGACATACATTGTGTCGTGGCATCGCTCAGCTGTCTTCTCTTTCTTTCTCCACCTGCCACTCACTGCCAGCCTCTAGCCGTGGACCCCCTCAAAGGAACACACACCTAATGGTAAATAATGACTCTGCAAACCAACGGACTGACATCAACACCGCCCTCAACACAAACATCAATCTTTGTCTGTCTGTCTGTTTGGGGGGTGTTTGGTGTTGCATCATGCACCACATTTAAGTAGCTTGTGTGCTTCTCCTTTGCTTGCTTTAGTTCTTCCATCCATCCATCCATCCATCGTCGTCCGCCCATCCGTGGTCGGGTCGCGGGGGGAGCAGCTCCAGCAGGGGACCCCAAACCTCCCTTTCCCGAGCCACATTAACCAGCTCTGACTGGGGGATCCCAAGGCGTTCCCAGGCCAGGTTGGAGATGTAATCCCTCCACCTAGTCCTGGGTCTTCCCCGAGGTCTCCTCCCAGCTGGACGTGCCTGGAACACCTCCCTAGGGAGGCGCCCAGGGGGCATCCTTACCAGATGCCCGAACCACCTCAACTGGCTCCTTTCGACGTGAAGGAGCAGCGGCTGTACTCCGAGCTCCTCACGGATGACTGAGCTTCTCACCCTATCTCTAAGGGAGACCGCCCCCGCTGCGCCGATTCTCCGACCAATCTCCCGCTCCATTGTCCCCTCACTTGCGAACAAGACCCCAAGGTACTTAAACTCCTTCACTTGGGGTAAGGACTCATTCCCTACCTGGAGAAGGCACTCCATCGGTTTTCTGCTGAGAACCATGGCCTCAGATTTAGAGGTGCTGATCCTCATCCCAGCCGCTTCACACTCGGCTGCAAACCGATCCAGTGAGTGCTGAAGGTCACAGGCCGATGATGCCATCAGGACCACATCATCTGCAAAGAGCAGCGATGAGATCCCCAGCCCACCGAACTGCAACCCCTCCCCACCACGACTACGCCTCGATATCCTGTCCATAAATACTCTGAACAGGATTGGTGACAAAGCGCAGCCCTGGCGGAGGCCAACCCTCACCTGGAACGTGTCCGACTTACTGCCGAGAACCCGGACACAGCTCTCGCTTTGGTCATACAGAGATTGGATGGCCCTGAGAAGGGACTCCCTCACCCCATACTCCCGCAGCACCTCCCACAATGTCTCCCGGGGGACCCGGTCATATGCCTTCTCCAGATCCACAAAACACATGTAGACTGGATGGGCATACTCCCGGGCTCCCTCCAGGATCCTTGCAAGGGTAAAGATCTGATCCGTTGTTCCACAACCAGGACGGAATCCGCATTGCTCCTCTTCAACCCGAGGTTCGACTATCGGCCAAACCCTCCTTTCCAGCAACTTGGAGTAGACTTTACCAGGGAGGCAGAGAAGTGTGATACCCCTGTAATTGGTAAACACCCTCTGGTCCCCCTTTTTGAACAGGGGAACCACCACCCCGGTCTGCCACTCCTTTGGCACTGTCCCAGACATCCACGCAATGTTGAATAGGCGTGTCAACCAAGACAGCCCCTCCACACCCAGAGCTTTCAGCATTTTTGGACGGATCTCATCAATCCCTGGGGCTTTGCCACTGTGGAGTTGTTTGACTACCTCAGTGACCTCCACCAGGGAAATGGACGCAATCCCCCGTCATCCTCCAGCTCTGCCTCTAACAAAGAGGGTGCATCAGCTGGATTTAGGAGTTCCTTAAAGTGCTCTTTCCACCGCCCTATTACCTCCTCAGTTGATGTCAGCAACGTCCCATCCTTACTGTACACAGCTTGGATGGTTCCCCGCTTCCCCCTCCTAAGGTGGCGAACGGTTTTCCAGAAGCGCCTTAGTGCCGACCGAAAGTCCTACTCCATGTCTTCTCCGAACTTCTCCCACACCCGCTGCTTTGCCTCTTTCACGGCTGAGGCTGCAGCCCTTCGGGCCCCTCGGTACCTTGCAACAGCCTCTGGAGTCCTCTGGGATAACATATCCCGGAAGGACTCCTTCTTCAGTCGGACGGCTTCCCTGACCACCGGTGTCCACCACGGTGTTCGTGGGTTACCGCCCCTTGAGGCACCTAAGACCCTAAGACCACAGCTCCCTGCCACAGCTTCAGCAATGGAAACTTTGAACATTGTCCACTCAGGTTCAATGCCCCCAGCCTCCACAGGGATGCACGAAAAGCTCCGCCGGAGGTGTGAGTTGAAGGTCTGTGGGACAGGGGCTTCCTCCAGACGTTCCCAATTTACCCACACCACCCGTTTGGGCTTACCAGGTCTGTCCAGAGTCTTCCCCCACCCCCTGACCCAACTCACCACCAGATGGTGATCAGTTGACAGCTCCGCCCCTCTCTTCACCCGAGTGTCCAAAACATACGGCCTCAGATCAGATGAAACTATTATAAAATCGATCATTGACCTTCGGCCTAGGGTGCTCTGGTACCAATTACACTTATGAGCATCCCTATGTTCGAACATGGTGTTTATTATAGACAATCCATGACTAGCACAGAAGTCCAATAACAGACAACCACTCTGGTTTAGATCAGGGAGGCCGTTCCTCCCAATCACGCCTCTCCATGTGTCTCGATCATTGCCCACATGTGCGTTGAAGTCCCCCAGCAGAACTATGGAGTCCCCCACCGGAGCCCCATACAGGACTCCATTCAAGATCTCCAAGAAGGCCGAATACTCTGAACTCTTGTTTGGTGCATATGCACAAACAACAGTCAGAGTTTTCCCCTCAACAACCCGCAGGCGTTGGGAGGCGACGTTCTCGTCTACCGGGGTAAACTCCAACATAGCGGCGCTCAGCCGGGGGCTTGTGAGTATCCCCACACTCGCCTGGCGCCTCACACCCTGGGCAACTCCGGAGAAGAAAAGAGTCCAACCCCTCTCCAGGAGTACAGTTCCAGAACCGAGACTGTGCATAGAGGTAAGCCCCACCAGATCCAACTGGTAGCGCTCCACCTCCCGCACAAGTTCCGGCTCCTTCCCCCACAGCGAGGTGACATTCCACGTCACCAGAACCAGCCTCTGCCACCTGGGTCTGGTCCGTCGAAGCCCCTGACCTTCACCACCACCCATGTGGCAGCGCACCCGACCCCAGCGGTTCCTCCCACAGGTGGTGGGCCCATGGGCTGGAGAGATAGGTGCCACGTAGCTTTTTCGGGCTGTGCCCGGCCGGGCTCCGTGGCAAACCCGGCCACCAGACGCTCGCTGACGAGCCCTCCCTCTGGGCCTGGCTACAGACGGGGGCCCCAGGCTTCCTCCGGGCAGGGTCTCTCTATCCTTTCCTCGTTTTTTCATAGGGTTTTTTGAATCACTCTTCATCTGGCCCCTCACCTGAAACCACTTTGCCATGGGAGACCCTACCAGGAGCACAAAGCTCCAGACAACACAGCCCTCAGGTTCATAGGGACACCCAAACCTCTCCACCACGATAAGGTGATGGTTCCCGGAGAGGTTTAGTTCTTCCATCATTTAAAAAAACTGAAAGCAAGAGGCGAGGTGGCAGCCTGGTATTTATTTAAGAGTACAGTAGGTACTAAATGCAAAGGTAAGCATTCTGGGATTGACTTATAATGAGATTGTTATTGCACTCTCTGAACGGCTCTCTCTGAGCATTAGATAACTTGCTAAACCATCTTCCTCAGACACACATGAGTAAAATAGTTTCTCACAGACACGGTGGTTAGGGAAGCTGAGACCTTTTTAACTGAATTGGATTGCCCGGGGCCTTGCATTCTGGCTCTGATGGAAAGAGAGCGGAGGGAAACAGATGTGACAGCCATCAGCGTCAGATTGCTTTAGAAGTAGGAGTAATGCAGGGGGGGCTCAGCTTTGCAAGGTGAAAAAGTTTGTGCACTCAAATTTGGGCTTCTCAAATAGTAGTATCAGATGCATGTAGCTAAAGTACACTGTCAGGGAAAACATATTGACCACAAAATCTTCAACATGTTCAACAACCAAAAGCTTCCTCTGAGAAAGACTCTCTACATGAATCCCAAACTGTCAGTGAGTGCTGCATGACTAAGTAATTAATTCCCCCTCTCTCACCTCATCTGATCCTGAGCCAAAGATGAGCAGGTCAAATGGGATGGCGGCCACCATGTCTATGAGGAACCAGCCCTTAAAGTAATGGATGGCAATCTTGGCCGGGTGGCTGACCACTTCCTCGTTGGTGTTGACGTATGTGGTCCTGAAGTTTATAAGGATGTCCACGATGAACATGATGTCCACCATCAGATCCACCACATTGAGGGGTGAGCAGGAGTAGCCACACTCCCGCCTCCTCTGCTCCTCGATGTCGTTGAGGAGAAAGGCAGCAGAGTAGGGTGTGAAAATGGCAGTGTAGATGACCAGCAGCAGGATCAGCCAGTCCCACACTGCTTTGAAGGGACTGTAGTGAAGGATGGTCCACTTGTCCATGCGCGGGGTTTGAAGCTTGTACTCGGGCAGCACGTCTGCACCCAGAGAAAGAACCTGAGGAGGGGAACAGAGAGTTTATCAACTTACTCACATGAAATTTGATCAAAGTGAAGGATTTATTTCACTGGTATCTGAGCTGTTTGATATCTGCGCTGCTTTTCAACCAAAAACAATTATTATAAAGAAAAGAAAAGTGTAATTTAACAGTGTTTGCCGCAGATTTCTGTTTAGAGCCAAGTGTCTTGCTTTAAAGTGGCACTTGAGTCATTTTGCACATGAAGATCAGTGTTCACTCATCACGAGGAGCCTGTTAAAATAGTTCTAAAACAGAAGTATACATTTTTTTAAAAGCACAATTTTAAGTCTGAGAAAATATTTTGAATTCTTCATTTAGCAGACAGGCTGTCTTACAAACGGAAGGCCCATGAGGGGTGTGACATTTAAATACTTGGGCATTTACAAGGTAGGAAAGGTCGAAGGAAAGATGCAAGTTGCAATTATGGGAAATGTAGGATTTAGCATTTTGGGAATTAGTCATAATATCTCAGCCCAGATTTGTGAAATACTGATGGTAGGTGCAATGATGGTCTTGTAAATAAAATAAAAAGGTATCTTTAAATTCTCCACTGTGCAGTAATTCTGCATAAAAGTTCCCATGTAGACGAGGTTAGAATGATGAGTTGCAGAATAATCTTAAACATGCCTTGTGGTTCAAGAAAATATGTTAAATTCAGTAGAATGTAAATACAGTTTAATATAAGCCAACATGCATTAGCATTTCCGTGCCGTTACATTGATGTGCCTGCTGGTTTGTAGGATTGCATTATGACATATGACTGAAGATTAGGTCAAGTAAAGGTCATGTTTGTTGACATGTGAGTAATCTGGCTGCAGGATTTGAATTTCAGCACCATGACTGTACAGTACATACTGTATAATCCAAATGCTATTCAACATCCTAGAAAACCTTGCATGAGCAGATTACTTGAGGCATACTTTTCCCACTCCCCCAAATAAATCATTCACGTGTTAAATGAAGGATGAAAAAAAGCTTCTAGTCTAAGAATTTGAAATTTTAAGTATGTATGCATAAAAGGATTCTCTATACAGTAGTACGCTGTTTTAGAACTTTGCAGGCCTCTAACTTACCATCCCAAAATACAATTTAAAGGATCCCAAAGTAAATGCTGGCCATCCCAATAATTAAAATAGCTGGATTTCAATACAACACAATTATTTCGATAATTAGAAGTGATGCATAGCATAAATAAAACACCTTTGTCCCCAACTCTTCTGCGGTACGTTTTGCCATTGTACCCGCTGCTAACACCAGAATGCGCAAAATTCCACCACCACTTAGGGACGCCATTGTTAACTGCAGAAAGTACACTGCTTTTAGATGTGTATGTGTGACCGAGTACTTTTTTGCAATTCTACATGACAACTTTGTCAGAGATTAATGTTAAGGTTTAAATAGCTGTTGTATTTTTTCTCTACCTTCAGTCCCCCGTCCCACAATTCATTTTCTATTGTCCCTGATCAATTTAAAGGTCCAATATGTAATATTTGTACTGTAATACATCCAAAAATGACACCAATGCCTCATCAGATATTAAGGAAACATGTTAAGCTGAAATACTATCTTTTCTGACAACAATGCTAATGTCAGTATTTTTTCTTTTTGAAATTTACGATCCGTGACGGAATTTCTGTTTATGTTTTGGTTTGTTTGTTGTTATCAACTGCCCAGTTTGACAGCCAGGCCGGGTTGCCAGATATAACTGTAAACACGTAAACCAGCGCGCTGCAGCTGTAACGTTAGTACAGCCATGAATGCACCAAACAAATGAATGGGATCAACGGAGATAGATTATACCCGAGATTAAAAAACAGCATGTTTCTAACAGTTGCTTGACCAGAGACGTAACAAACCCCGGGTTAATATTGGAGATGTATTTGAAAGATGGAGACAGCTTAGAGCCCAAAAGGACGCTGAGTTGGCTAATTTCCTCCTGTACAGGTAAGCATTAGCTTCAGGCTAATTTATCACAGCTACTAGGGACGGGCATTTTATGTCATTTCAACATTCGTGTAGCTACTCCCATTGAATTATATAGCTAGAGTAGCCGCGTTGGTTACTCGCAAAAACAATTGAGACTCAGCCAGTAAAGTCATTCCGACTGGTCCTGGCTAACGCCGCCATGCTAACCCTGCTAACTGCTAACGCTTCCGGAGGACCAGGCAGGCGGGCCACGGCTGTTTACACCGTGTAGGCTGTTCAGCGGCAGTAGCCGACAACGGTGAGTTATTTGAAGCCAAGAGGGGTGGCTGTAGCTAAGTCGGAAAGAGAGGCACTTGAGTTTGCAGTGTTTAGCGATTGTGTAATTCTAAGGCCAGTAAAGTGTGTATTTCCGACGGGTGGAAAAGGAGTGCAAGGCAGTGGTGTTTTAGCGGTTCCTATCATAATTCTAAGCCGAGGAAGTGTGTCTGTTTGGCGTGTGGAGAGGACAGCGAGTTTGGTTGTATTTTTAGCAATTCCTACTGTAGCTAATTCTAAGCCGAAAAAGTGTGTATGTCAGTTAGGTACAGAGCTCCGTGTGAGCACGGGCTTTTATGACTGTCAGTATAGCCAGCATCTAACGTCAGCTACTCCGCTGTGCTGTGAAGTATGTCTGGCTATGTGAGACAAGCGTCTAGCAACATTGTTGGATGCTGTGGTCTCAGCCTGAAAATTAAAATCCTGTGTACAGCTACTGTTGAGGGAAGAACATATATTGTGATCACAAAAAATATCTAGGAAATTGTTCATAATTCAGCATTTAACTTTTTTAGATTTAAAAACAAAAACATTAGCATGAAGAAAACTTCAACAGACAACAAACAAACAGCGTACATACAATCTTACAGTGTTTTGTATCGAGGATGGAGCAAACATTCATTCTAGCGAGCCTGGATGTCCCTCTCATTATCTCTGTTATTGCAATTACCATACAGCATATAGCTGAATAACTTTTACCATCAATATTACAGAAGCGTCATGGACCATTTGGGATTAGAGTTTCAATGACTTGGAAGTAATTACAGGCGCGGGCAGAGGATACCATCGAATTATCTAAGTGTCCGACTAAGCTCTAAGGACAAATGCAAAGAGAGAGAGAGGCAGGTAAAGTACATGAGCTGGAAGGGCAGACAGGCAATTACTGTGTACCCATCAGTGAGAGAATGAAACGACGAAAGAATCCACCACTTTCACCCATCACTTATTGCATTCCCCCTTATCTCTGCCGTGGTCACCTTCACAACCCCTGTGATTGAGAGGAGAGGACTCAGGGACAGAAGGATGATGTATGCCACCAAAAAGGCTGAAGTGTTAATAAATGAATTAGTTATTAGGAACTCCCGCCCTCTGTGCGATATGGAGGCTCAAATGCTTTTACCCTCCCATTCGGGTTAACCTTTGAAATTGATCAGAAACCAAAGTACAGACAAAGAAAATGTCGTCTATTATTTATCAGGCTGTCACTTCATGAAAAGCGGGTGTTCCAAATGCTTGTAATTGCTGTTGACCTGTGCTTAGATTTCTGTGTCCTTAAATTGATTTCTGTTAAAAATAGTCAAGAAAGGGGTACAAACAAAGAAAAGTGCGTGTGTCCACGCACAAACATTGTTTGTGATCAATAGTGATGATACAAACATGGTAACTCTGCACTACATCAACAGCGCTTACCACCACAGATGCATTACGCCTCGGCCAGCTAGGAAGCCTGGGAGGAGTCGGTTGGATGGCAGAATGACAGCTCTGGATTAACATGTTGTAGCCAGTCTGTTTCTAAATAAAAGATCATATCTTTATTATTTAACATACCTACTGTAGCTATGTGCACTTGGCGCAAATAATCTCTCTTGTGAGATAATGGAAGGCCCGTTGTGTGTTTGGCTTGGCTTCAAACACTATGCAAATGAGCATTAGCTTTCTCCCCTTCTCCGGTTCTTTTTGCTCCGCACTGTCAGGGCTGGGCTATTATGCAGTGGTTGGTGGGGGGACACACTCAGATTTTTGCGTACACTCACAAGAAGTAACACTTCAACTGGTTTTCAGTTTCTAGTGTGCCACGTTACAAAATTCCGTTAAAACTACATAAACAAGCATGGCCTCTCTGTTGCTTGATAACTTTGACTTTAATGCTGGAGGGAGAGGTCAGTTTGGTGCACTGTGGTCTATTCTGCCTCTAGTCTCAGGCCTTCAGCTGAAGTTGGCTTTGCATGCGAACAGGGGTCAGTTTCTGTGCCCTCTACCCATTACACCGTTAATGGGCAAAAATGCAAAACTAAGACCTAATCAGTGGTTTGGTGCTGCCTTGGCCTACAGTACCCCTGGGGATGCATTAACTTACAGTACTCGTCTACTCTGCATCTCAGCCCTGACAGGGAAGGTGAGAATGTCCGTAACTCTAGAAATATGGTCTGAGCTCTGGACACTGTCTGGCAGCGGTAAGAGTATCCCTGATTATCTGCTGCATGTGTCAGACGCCTCTGCCGTTTTACATACCAAGACCCTTGAGTTTCAATGAATCATCCTGAGGCGCACCGGGCAGGTGGGGGGGAATAAGGTAGGGGTGTGGATGCTATCTGCTGACTTCATCGGCTCCTCAATCTGTGCAAGTGTGATTAGTGACTATTGAATTCCACTGTCTGTCCACTCCATCTGCACAACTTCAGACAGTCAACAAAGGATTGGTGGTATGAATTATTAAGAAAGGCCCACTACTGTTCTTAATTGTTTCCCAAACAAGAATCTACTAATAGATGGTTGGATAATAGATTTTATGCAATATTGATTTGTAGCCTGCACATTTAGTTAACTTCTGTACAGTCACACTTTAGTTCATGGGTCTCAAACTCATGGCCCGGGGGCCAATTGAGGTCCGCGGGATGATATTTTGTGGCCCCCTACTTGACATCAAAGTTTAGTGTTAGTGCGGCCCACGCATTGTTCTGAAATACACCTTTTTGCTGAGTTGTTGCATGTGCTGCGCTTGCCACGCTTTTATTTAATTTTTTTTATCACTTATGGGCTACCATAAATAGTCTCATGACAGCTTCCGGCGGCGTTTGTTAACGGTTAGGGTTAGTCAAGCTAGCCAAGTAGTACCGCAAAGTACCTGGGGAAGTATCAACGTTAGTCACTTGGTTGAAACGTGTTCCGGAGTGACGGAAAATATATGCCATCACCCAGTTCCAGTCATGTGCCGTGAAGACAAAGGTTGGCGACGAGCACCGGCAATTTCAGGGAAAGTGGGCGACGGAATAATTTTTTGTTGAGCACAGGGTGACCCCTACATGTCTCATGTGCACAGAGAAAGTTGCGGTGTACAAGGAAAATAACATCAGACGTTGTTACTCAACTAGCTAGACATGCTGAGGAGTATACAAAATACCAGGGAGATGAGAGAAAGAACTGGGTCGCCAATCTTACAAAATATCTATTGAGGCAACAAGATTTATTCAAGAAGGCAAACAAAGAATACTTTTGTGGAATACTTGATGCGGCCCAGCCTGACCTAGACTCTACCTCCAGCGGCCCCCAGGTAAATTGAGTTTGAGACCCCTGCTTTAGTTTGTCTTTAGAAAAGTTTCCCATGAGTCCTTATATGGTCATTTCTATTTCTTTGAGTGAGCAGTGCTGAGTGTTTTTAGACTTTTTTTAAATTACGAAATATCCAGTATCGGCCTCAAAAGTATCAGTCAGGCTTTAACTGAAACCTCCTATTGTATGAAGGATTTGAAGATGTTTGAAATACTGTATATGGAACTGAAATTAGCACTTAGAAAGGGGATAAAGGGGTTTTAAAATGTTGGAGCTGATACTGAGTAGGCTCGGATCCATTCAGATCCACTCAGGATTTAAACATATTGGCATACAGGCCCCATACAGTAAAACCAGAACTTACCCACATTAGACCGGGTTTAATTTGGACCTCGGCCGGGTGCTAGCACTTGCTAGCAGAACTTTTCACATGAATGTAGAGATTTAAGGCCCACACGATTGAAAACATTATCAGTCTCAGTTTTCACAAATTCAGAAACTTTTCACCGATTTTTGTGGAGAGCCTCGCTCGGTCTTACCTGCGTCACCTTGTCGGTTACATTGTGTGTGCGGTCTTTGACCTTTGGGGCGATGATGGTTTTCTCAGATGATGGAGGGGAGGGGCACTTCTTCTCATTGTTGGCCTCAGAGAAGTTGAGCGTGATGAGGGGGATCTTGTTGATGGTGCTGTACTTGTTGAGGTTGGAGTCAGAGGTGGAGCCGAGCAGGCTGGATTTGATCTGGCTGAGTGGCCCTGGAAGAGAAAGCAACAGATGGAGGATGTTGTCATTAAAAGTTGTCACATATTGTACTACTGTTGGGCTATTGTTGATCTAAGCGTTGCTGACTTGTGGACATCAGAGAACAGTCTAGTGTTTATTTGTGATTGCTGTGACATGGGTAGTGAGCATGGGGTGGCCCTGACTTTTGAAGTGAGTTCAACCACAACACCACACCAGGAACACTCTACACCTCTGATTGACCTGTCTAGGGTGAACAGGCCTTTCAAAGTTTCACATTAAGAAATAATTCAGAACACTGTTGATGAAAGAAAAGAATGATTCAAAAATGCACAATTAAATAATGCAACTCAGTTAGTCAAACCATCTATCTGTCTGATGAAGTGTGTTTAGTCAACAAAATCTTCCTTCCTCATGCTATACTGTGTTTTCTAATAGCATAATAAGAACTGACTCAACTCCCTGCCTTATTGTGAAAGCATTCAACACTGCAACAATAGGTGACAGCACCACACACACTGACATGTGACCCAATGAGAGTGATAAAAAGTGAAAAAGAGAGAATTGCTGATTCAGCCTTGTAAGCCAGCCGAGGAAGGTTGCACTACACCCCCCCCTCCCCCTTTTCACAAAGTACAGTGCAGTGATTGAGGGTCAAGGACAGAGAAACAGACAACTGAGAATGAGAGATTGCATGCACAGCTTCAATACATGCCACAGTAAGGATACATCATTGCAGTCATGAAAAATAATTTCAAAAAGGAAAAGCTGAAGCCATACCCCCAGCCATCCAGGAGCGAGATACTAGCAAACCAGAAGAGAGAAGAAATAGGAGGTAAAGGGGAAAGTGGGAATATGGAGGGGTGGTTGGATTGCAGGGTCAGTAGTCATGGGTACAATCAACATTACTTAAAGTATCACATTACAGCATATATCAGAAAATAGAGAATTTGGCAGCCCTGCAAGCAAACCTTTATAAATTTCAAATTTACATACAGTACTGTGGAGCTAATATTAAAACATTAACACTGGCCAGTTATGTTTTAATTTTGGGAACTCCTCATTTGAGCCAAACAACTAAACATAAATGTGTCATAATCTGTGTTAGCGAGATAATGACGTGAAATGCATGCAGCATCAGCACTGCTACAGGTCCATTGCAATCTAAATTTTGACGTGAAAAGGCGTGAGCATAGAGAATTGAAACGGAAACAGTCAGGTTTCTTTTCATTTACTAAGACATGGCAATGAGGAACCAGAGGTTGCATAGAAGAAAACCGAGGTTACAGACCATGGGAGGTATCGTCTTGTAAAGCTTCATTGATTTTCTTAAATGAACAAAAAGGAAAATAGAGATGTAATGCGTTGCTTCATGCAAGCGCGTGCAGAGGTCAGTGTGGTTTTTTAACCGAGCCTTCCCCTGAGCAACTGGTTTGGGATCAGCCGGTCATGTGCACTAAGACTGAGTCATTTAGTGCTGTGCCAGTGTTTGGAGGCCCAAGCACTTACTAACACAGGCAGTCGTCCACCAGGGCATTTGCATTCAACATAAACCTCAGTCATGTGGGAAACTCATGCAACAAGCAGGCTTTGTGCAGAATACGTTATCAAGTAGACGGGCTCAAATTTAACAGGTCAAGATGCAGCAGGGCTGCTGTTTGTTACCTTTCATATTGCGACCATTGTCTGTGTGAGAAGAAAGAAAAAAGTGTGAGTGAGTGGAGGTAAGAGAAGAATTTCGGGTGCGTCTATGATGACAAATGCCCCCCCACTACTGTCCCCATGAACAATTCATTACTGTGAAGTAGACATATTACTGTGTCAGCCACTAGGATCTATTTAAATGAGAATTGTAGATAAGGGGGTGGGGGTAGACAGATTGGCCTGGAGGAAACGGCCACTCTGGGGCATTTTTTTACCCTCATCCAAATGAGGGCCAAAAGGCTAATGAGGGATTCAGACTCAAGGGAAGATCAATAGCACACAGTGTAGATGGTGACTCACTATAATACTGATTAAGAGACTGGCATCCACATCTCCTATTTTGGGCACCACAGCGAGTTTGGTAATTAATATAGCCAAATTATAGTTATAGTAATACATTCGTTCATAAGTCTCTTAATGTAAAACAGTTGGGTATTGACCACATCTCACTCTTTGCTTTTGACTGACATCACTTGGCAAATAGTGTTTTTGTTTGAGCAGTGGTCACCAACCATGCTCTGTCAAGGGCCAAAATTGTACTTTAAAATGAAAAAATAAACATTTCTAAAGATCCCCTCCATCCTTCTCATATTAAAAGTTTAAAAGTTTACCTTCTTCACTGAAAAGTCCATTCTAAGTATGTACACTGACGCTTCGAGTTTCCACATCACACTTGTAAGTTCAGTATTGGACCACAATTGGCTTTCAAACTAGTTGTTATGTCCCAAAGTCCTTTTGTACGTTCATGTGTTAAACTGAGATTTAAGGTGAGCTCAAAGAAACTTTTCCCCTTCACCGGATGAATGTAAAAACAGCGTTTTAGTGTCAAATTCTGCACAAACATCTAAGTGACACAAAATTAACATAACACAACTTCAACCATAGAATGGGACATACAGCAGATAAAACAACTGAAACAGCATTTTTTTGAATTCTTGGGTAATTCTCTGTAATTCATACAGTGTGGCTTGGACCTACTCTAACTGTAAAGTGTCCTGAGCTAATTTCTGTAAGGATTTGACACTATAAATAAAATTGAATTGAAAATTGAATTGAAACTATATTGGTTTGAAATTCAAAATAGCTGCCTTACAGCGTACATTAGGGGCAGAGTAGTACAGATTCCTACCTTCACTGGCGTGTCTGTCCCTGAACGCCATCTTGGAGTTGGACCCAAAGCCTTCCATGTCATGTACGGAGGAGGCTCTGCGAATGCTGCACACACTCTCTCTGGAGGCGGTTGGAGTGAGGCCCGGGATTGACGGAGATGCAATGACAGTACCTTCCTTGCTCTGTAGTTGGGTCTGGGTGATGGACTGGTCCGGGTATGTCCGATCCCAGGGGCCCTTGGGCGACGAGTGGTCCAAAGGCCCAGACACGGGGGTGGAGCAATGGCTGGGGTCGATGAGGGCGCGGGTGTCATTGGCGTAGGAGGGACTGCAGCTCTCGCGGGTGGTGGGAAGTTGGTAGTCACGCGTAGCCACTGAGCCATCGCTGTGGCGAGGGGAGTCCACCATGACGGCATCGGGGTCTTCCTGGGGCAGGGACTGCTTGCTGATGCCCAAGAGAGGTAAGGCCGGGAAACGGAACCGAAAGAATCGTCCTTTCCCTGACAGAGAAGAGAGCAATGAGAATGAGATTACTATCATACTATTCCAAACAAACAATTCATGGTGACCAATAACACTGTATGGAGTGCCTAAGGGCAGTTTGTATCACATAGACAAATCTAAGGCAGTGTATAGCTAAGTAACTCAGTTATCGTGATGTTATTTGACTGCTTTGAGACCAAAAACAGCATAAAAACAGAGTGTAGGGTGGTTTGTAATGAGCCAGTGGGATCAACATAACCCCCACCGACCTTGTGTTGTGTTTTTCACGTGTGTTTGTAGCAGAACTGGCTTGCAGTCTTCAATATCCCTGCTGACATCTCGTACGTGTTTGCCAATAGCACTGAGAAGCCTGCCAATGCAGCTATCTTAAAAAGACCCTGGCAGATCAAAACAAATGCTCGTTCTGCCTCAGGCACTAGTTCAATCTTCAAGGAGGACATTTGGTGAAATATTATAATGGCAGTAGTACATTGAGGAGTCAGTCCTGTAAGGGATAATGTGTAGGATTTTAATGTGAATTAATTAATGACTGATTGATGTCTCCGGGGGGAGATAGAGGAGAGTGTAACACAAAGTGATATTTAGGGTGCTGCTGCCATGGCAGTAGGTAGTTCTGAGGGAATGGAAAAAGTGAAGAAAAGGGAAGAAATATAAGTATATGGTTGAGTGTAAAGTTTATGCTATATACACAGTAGACACCCACGCCATTCATGAATAGGCAAATTCAATTGCATTGAACAATACCTGCAAAAATATCATGAGAGAATCAGTCACGCTCACTTGATTTCACATATGGACTGCAAACCGTGGCCTGCACATTGTGAATCATTTATTCGCCTGAACATATGCCATACATATCAGAGCGCTGTCTCAGTCCTCGAAAACAAGTCGTATTGCCATGATACACAGTAAAAAAACAAGTGCCTTCATAAAAAAAAAACGGATGTCCACACCTGAATTTATGAGATAACCACCTCACAACACATCAGTATGTCCTCTTTGTATATTTGCATGAGCAAACCACAGTACATACTCTGCTCAACTGTAATATCTGCAAAGAGTGGACCAGCTGGGGATGTATTCAGAGACACAATAGGTGCTAAAACATAAGATAAAGTGATTTTTTTTTAGGCTGAGGGAGCAGCATCACAATCTTCCTTATTGCTCCTTCTATTGTGGTGAGACTGGGGAGGAGGGAGGAGAGAGAAAGAGAGTAATTTTAGACACACTGCTCTGTGTATTCTTGGGTTAGTGTAGTGTAAATTAAATCTCTAGCCTAATGCTGATAACGCCAGAAATGATCATTTGCATTTAATTGGTGAGCTGGATCAGAAGCTAGTGAAAATCAGCACAGGACTAAACAAGTCAATCATCTTAATGAAATGACATTGAGTTGGTGTTTTTTTCTGTTAAAGAATTATGAACAAGTTATGTTTCATCTGAGCATGGTGCTGTGAGGCAGATGATACTGCTAATCAAACATACTATCTGATTAATCAGTTTGAAGGTGATCCCAAACCAGGAAACCCAATTCATATTCCAAAGAGGCTGCACAATACAGCAAAACTCTGTTTTCTCTGTTGTCTGTTCTGCCTCAAACATGTTAACTTCCAAAAGAAAAATTGTTTTGCAATCACACCACTGCAGTACTACAACTTTGACATTTTTTCCAATTAATCGTGCAGCTCTAGCATTTCACATTTCTGACAGTTTGATTTTCCGACTGTTAAGATGACACCTTAAAAAAAATAATGAATGGTAGCAAAGAGCTGTGTTTTCTAATTACTGCGCCTTGAGGATAAACATATGCCACAAATCTTTTAATTAGCTCATAATTCAGTTGGCCATTCATGGTGTGTGCTGACAACAGTGTATGTAGCTGTATTTAATGGAATAGGCTGCCCTTTGAGTGCTGTTACTGGGTTTGTGTGTGTGTGTGTGTTTTATGTGTGTGTGTGTGTGTGTGTGTGTGTGTGTGTGTTTTATGTGTGTGTGTGTGTGTTTTATATGTGTGTGTGTGTGTGTTTTATGTGTGTGTGTGTGTGTTTTATATGTGTGTGTGTGTTTTATGTGTGTGTGTTTTTATGTGTGTGTGTGTGTTTTATGTGTGTGTGTGTGTGTGTGAGTGAGATCACTCTCACTCCCTCTCCAACCCTCTCATGCTTTCTCAGCAAAAACTCACCAGTGGCTTTACACAACCAACCAACAGTGGCCCTTGTTGCTATGATACCAGATAATATTTGCATTGAATATTAATTGGGCCCTCAGATCCTCCTGTAGGGGAGTGAAATGTCTTTCTGTAATGTGAGCATGATTCAGATGTCAGGGAGAAGTAGAAAGAGAACAATAAACCTTCATCCTTTGGTAGAAGCGGGGCAAAGGCGCCTTTGTTCTTTTTGTTTCTGTCTTGTTTTTGTGGAGTTATTGTCCTTCCTAACGCATTTCATGCAGTGTTCTTCTACATTAGGGAGTGTTAACCTGGCCTCCCAGTCCTCCTATTACTCACCAGCTTTAGAAAATAACATGGCTAATTCGGCCGTGTCGCCACTTTGCCCCATACTCAATTATAGAGAGAGAAAATTGAAGTATGATTGCAATTAGCCTGGGTTAAAGGGATACTTCACCGATTTAGCATTCAGCTTTGTATAGGTAGAAACCCGGTAGTATTTCTGAATGACCGTGCTTCCCTCCCTCATGTCCCCCTGAGATGGGAGATCTCTGCATTGGGGGTCTGGAAATCATTCCTCCAATGACGCAAAATGACGATTTTTACGTCATTGGAGGAATGGAAGGCCAGAGGCAAAGAAGTCATCCATCTTGAATTCTCGATAAGCAGGGCTCTCTCTTCTCAGCAGCTAACTTTTACAAAATGATGTGCTTTCAAACTACCGCACACGTATAACACCGGGATACATCGCTACAGATCGGAGAATATTCATGGAACGTTATTACAGACGGAATAATCGGCACACTACGAGAGCTTCGCCTGCACGGAGACCAGCACGGAGACCAGCACGGAGACCAGCACGGAGACCAGCGGTCTCGCTCGATGCCCCGAGCTGGGGAAGTGGACATCCTCATCGGTTAGGTTGGAAGCTAACGTTAGCCGGGGAAAAGGCACATCCAGAGCGAGCTAACGCTAGCCGGCCACCTGTCCCATCAATCCTGCTTGAAAGTGTCCGTTCATTAAACAACAAACTGAACGACATCCAACTTCAACGAAACTCCCAACGCGAGTTCAGATGCTTTTCATGGAAACATGGCTGAACAACAGCGTACCGGACTGTCCAGCTGGACTGCTAGCCCTCCGACGATCCGAGCTAGAGATGCTCTGTCACTGGGTAAAAGACCCATGAAGGTGAGCTGTGTTAACACGGACTGGTGCAGAAATGTGGTGATTTGTATCCAACTAACTGCTAACCGCTGGAGTTTGTGACTGTTACATGGCGACCATTCGACATTCCACGCTAATTCACGGCTGTGTTTATACTCGGTGTTTACAGCCCACCAAGCCTAATGCTAGTATGCTTAGCTGAACTTTACGGAGCCTATATAATGTGTGTGTGTGCACTAAAGCTAGCCTGTTTCGTATGTCGTTGTTATATAATGTCGTTATATATTTTAAATGTGTAACACCACTTGAACCACAAGTTTCGTGTATATGGTTGAAATAAGAATAAAACACATTGAGTTGAGTCGAATGCCTCGCTGTCTGTCTGTCAAGCGGTAGGCGTGGCTTGGGAGTGGACTCAAAGCAGCGAAGCAAAGTGCATTCTGGGATTTGGTGTCTTTCATCCATATGAGCCAAAAACACATTTTCTGGCTTTTCTCGGCCTAGAAGGCACCAATTTCAATTTTTTTTCACATTTCTGCTACATAAGTGACCCAATTTAAAGATATATTCAGTTTTCCAGCGGTGAAATATCCCTTTAATAGTTTTTATTTTGTTATGGTATTTTTCCTAATTAGACAACTGTCAGCAGAGTGTGTGATGGTAAACATGGGGAGAGAGAAATCAAAATGTAGACAACATTGTATGGTCTGTTGCATAGACCTATATGTTGTGGTTTCTTACAAGTTCAGGTTATGTAAAGTTCTGAAGACTGAGTTACATTTTAAAGTGCAGATATATATGGATGCTCGCTTTCAACTACAAAAATCTCGCTTTCAACTTCAAAAATCCCTGAGTGCAATATCGATGTGTTTATTGCACAAGATGACATTGCAATGACAATAAAAATGATATATTGTGCAGCCCCATTTCCTACTGATGCCCAGTTCACTGTTGGATGCCTTCCAAGTGTCCTACTTTTGCCTTGCAACAATACTAATATATATGAATCACAATGCATAGCCAAGTGTACCTCTGAAATCAGTAAAACATGTTTACACCTTTCCCCTTTAAACTACTAGTCGAGAGTTGTAGCCAATACATTAAATGCCCATTGTCTTTTGTGCACGTGTGCGTTGGATCTGTGGAAGTGGTCCTGCACATGCTACGTCAAGGCGAAATGGGAGAATCCAAGATGGTGGCAGAATGGATGGATAGTCGCTGAGCGGCAAAGATGAGCAGCACCGGATGCATGGCTACTCATTACATTACATGTAATTTAGCTGACGCTTTTATCCAAAGCAACTTACCATTGCTATATACGTCAGAGGTTGCACGCCTCTGGAGCAACTAGAGGTTAAGTGTCTTGCTCAGGGACACATTGGTTGATGTATTGCAGTGGGAATCCCACACCAAAGGCATGTGGCATAGCCACTGCGCCATCTCCACCCCTCTCACCACTCATTCCCCAGAGCTAATCAAGATAAGGCAATACATGGATCATCCCCCCACACCATCTAAAGGCAGCTGCTCCTACACATACTTTAGAACTGCTCTTCGGAATAGTAACACCATGGGTTTCAGTGAGTTAAATTTACATCTGTAGCAGTTTGTACATCTGTGATGTTCTCTTAAATTATGCAGTTATTCATGATCTGTGACCTCTGTCCATCTGCTAGTTTAAAAAATCCAATACTAGGTCTCTAGAGTTAACTGAGGGAGGGCTGTGTTGAAATGGGTCAGAGCAATACCAACTCTCTCCGGTAATCCCCGAGATGGCAGAGGTCGCATGTAGGCAGAGGGAGAGAGAGAGTGAGACGGACCTTGTAAACATATCTGGACCTCACCAATCAGACTTACAGGGACACCCACTTTGATATTCAGATAGACTTTAATTCATAAAGAGGCCTGCTCCATCAGGGATTGCCCTGTGCTCAGGTTGAGCAATTAGCTCCCATAGAACAGTGCAAGGGGAAGGCATTATCAGTGACACATGCCTGCACACACACACACACACACACACACACACACACACACACACACACACACACACACACACACACACACACACACACACACACACACACACACACACACACACACACACACACACACACAAATTGAAAAGCTTATACGTTCACGCATGGTTTTGCAGGGGCCTGAGCGTACACACAATCACACGTGCACACAAACACACAAACACTTGCTTATATACTCAACACACGCATCCCCACTCTTTCCACCACACACCCCATGAGGCAATGCAGCCTGTTAGGGGCTTCATCCAATTACAGTCATCCAGAGGTGACCTATGGTCCTCCATGCTGCTGCTTCATTTGTCAGAGACAGGAATTGGAGAAAGAGAGAGAGACACAGAAGAGAGAGGAGGCATCAAGAACATGCTGGAGAGCAGCGCAGGGGAATTGGCATTATACAGTAATACAGCGACAGCTCTGGGAAGAGCGCTCTCTCTCACTGCTGCAGTAGTTCATCAGGCCATCCTGGCAGCCTATGAGCTATAATTGGGCCAGACCTCTGAGATGATGGCAGCCTAACACATCAGTGTCTGGTAAACGCTGGTGTCAACGTGCCAAAGGAGCTGTCTAGCAGGGAATTCCTATACTGCTGCAAGTAAAAATGAATGCACAAGGTGGAAGTCGCTACAAGTTGTGTCTAGGTTTAAGCATTATGCTACAGAGGCGAGATACTAAACCATACCTGTCAAGTATCCCGTATTGGCTGGGAAAGTCCCGTATTTTACCGTTCTTTCCCGCCGTCCTACCGTATTTTAACCTGCGTTATTAAAAAAATAATAATACCCCGGGCCCGGGCGGAGTAAAAGAAACAAACATTCCCAATCTGAGCTCTGTCACTAGCCTCGCGATAACTGCCACCTGCAGTAGCCTACTACAGGTACTGTAGGTGGAAGTTGTCGCGAGGTGTAATGTAAAGACAAGCAATGTTATAAATTGTAAATGTTTTCAGCATTCTGCATCAAGTGGTGATTTTAGCTTTCTTGTACACCTGTCTTAAAATGTAAGGGATAGCCTACTGGAGCTTGGTTGGGGTGGTGGAACTGCTCGCGGTGGGCGCCCGAAAATTTCCCTTATTTTCAAATCCAAAACTTGACAGGTATGTACTAAACATGTATCCATTATAGCATCTAGCAGGGCGTGCAACATTAATACTAGGGTCATCTCAGTAAAAAGGCACAAATTCATGTGGATGTCGGAGAAGGTTACAAGTAATAGGTCATGAGTGCCTGTTACATTATTATCATTCCTTTACTTCCTCCCTGCTCCTCCAATCTAACCTTGTTAGACAACTTCTCTTCAACTGGAGCACATGCAGCACATACAGTATGAGAACAGAAATCTTCCACCCTTTTTAAATTGCAATATTTGTAACTTTATATTTATGGCATGGTACCAACAAGGTCAGGATTAGGGAATAAAAGCTTCCACCAAATGCCATATGTCATGCTACAGTATTTCTCCAGCCCGTTTTTGTCTTTACTCACGGTGGTCAGCTTTGGATGGCGTGGTGTGGTTGAGTCTCTCCAGTGAGTCACTGCTGCCTTCATCCAGGATGTAATCAAAGTTAAGGATGAACATCATGACCACGCCCTCCTCGTTCTTCACAGGGATGATATGGGTGACACACAGGAAGTTTGAACCTAACCAGCAGGATAAAAAAAAAAATCAAGGTTAGAAACGGGTAATGGTTTTATGTTGTGTTTGATGGATTTATACATGAGGATCACATCCTCAATCCTGAAATTATGAGCCCCATCAATCTAAAAAGGAAAACATGCCTGATTTCAAATCCCTAACTTAATTAATTTCTGTCAAAATGTAAACGGTTTGACCCTGGAGCTTTCCATTAACACTCTTTGACATTCAAACATCTTATTCCAGATAAAGCTGTGTGTGCAGAAAGGCCTGGCAGAGAAATGAGGGTGAAAAGGTCAAGAGGTCCGCTGAGAGGAAAGCCTCTGGAGCTGAATGATTTCATATATCCAGACATGCCCCGAGTCCGTCCTGCTGCTGAGTACTACACGGTTCAGTACAGTCAAATACAGAGAAAACCATTCACCTCAAGTTAACATTAGTACCTTACCCGGGATGACATTCAAAGTCATCACAAAATAACATTACATTACATGTCACATGAAAAACAATGTGCACACACAATGAATGCTTGGTATATACGTACATTTCCCCAAAAGCAACCATATATGTCTCTTCCTTCCTACCACTGAATGTTCTCAATCCCATGGAAATAATGAATCACTCTCAGTTTCCCCAATAATTAGAGTTGCCGATGGCTCCGCAATGGGAGGTTAATTTAACGTGACTCTGCTTGATGCTTATGCCGCATGTCTAAATGTTCCTAATTTATAGAATAGAATAGACTTTATTGTCATTGCACAAGTGTGTTTACAACCTGCGCCGTACCTGAATCTGAAAGTATTAAAAGTAATAAATACACAAATAACAACTCTAACATACACTCATGCACAGTTATCCCAGTCAATAAATATATGAACTAGCATATATCAAAAGAGCATTTAAGAGATTAACAGAGATGGTGCACTCTTAATACCAAATCTCTTTTCTTAGCTTCAAATTAAATTGTATAAAGAAAAAGAAAAAAGATAGTTGTTAAGCTATCTTAGATTTGCCTAGCTTTAAAAATAAGTTTAAAGGTGGTATCTCTGGTTGCCAGCACTGGCAAGATGGCATTAACAGAAACAATGACCAGGACTACTGGTGTAGAAAATTAAATGTATATGAAGTTTATAAATAATGAACATGGACATCTCTGGAAGATGCTCTCCCTCACATTAGGCTCTTAGTCCTGCTGTCACCAGGAGGCTATTTATAGCTCACCCAGCAGGCACCCAGCCTACAGCATTTCTTTCTGGGGGAACACAGAGACACAGTCACACACAAGCACACACAGCTGAAATTCAGACTCTACTCACAAATGTGTGTGTGCTTGCAAACATGAATGCCTTTGCACACTCACACAGCCACACACGGACCTACACAGGCAAAAATAATTGCAGAATACCAGTCTTCGTTCATTTTCTCATATTACTTGTCGGGCTCCAAAATCCTATTGTGCAGCAATATAACAAACTGACTGCTTCAATAGACTGGGGTTTGATTTATGTATTGGGGAGCACTGATTCTGCAGGGCTAAGCAGTAACCTGCCCCTAATAGTACATCAGTGTCACAGTGAGTGGATGGAATCATTCATTTCAGTCAGAGGGAGTGAGGGGGTGGCAAGCAGTATCACGCCTTCTGTGCTTTCGGTGACAATATGCAAAATAAGCCCCTACTCCATGTGCAGGTGTCTCTCTTTTCAAGAACAGTGTGGATACTGTAGCTACATGTAAAGGGAATACATTCTGTGACAAAGACAGAGTTCAGGGCCTTGAGTATCAGTAGAAGTTACAGAACAGAAAAAGCGCTCTAATATTGACAAATGACATGATTTACTTCCAACAAACAATTTTGAATGCTTGTATTTCACCACAACAGACTTTTACTTTTACGTAGCCCCTCATCTAAAGGCAATGTGTTAATAGTTAAGTATAAAATATGATGAAATTCCTATTTTTCGAAATCCCAAAAAAAATATTGACTTTGTTTTCAAATTAAAATAAAATGATCAAGTCTGTCTCCATGGGAACAAGTGAGCACTGTAGAAAAAAAGCAAAATCCCTGTGCCAAGTTGGATATTAGTCTCATTTGTCTCCAGCACAAAGCAACTTCAAGATGTTTCTCAAATGAAATGAGAGCTTTATTCTGCTGAAGACATCTGCCAGTTCATGGAGAACTCTGACAAAGTGAGATAACATTTTTGTTCAAAACGGGCACATTTATTTAATAAGTATTCACCACCATACAGCAGCATCAGGGGCAATTTCCACCCTAACAATGCACAAAGATACAGTATAGACGCAGATAAAGCTTTAGCTAGAGTGGATACATTCATAATGATTGAATGTCTCCCCTGTGGAGGAATTTAACAACACAAATGCCAAACAAATAACTAGTGAACTTGCACACAGACTAGCATGTACAACAACAAAAGCACACATGGGCTGAAACATAGGTCCAATGCACGCACATTAGTTCATACACATACACATCTGCATGCCTCAGGAGGGGATGGAACCCCAGCTTTGTAAAGCAATGTGTGTGCATATGCATGGAGGCATGCACTAAAAATAAGCCGCTTGGAAAACATAGGCATTTGTAGGGACTTGTTGGGTTTTTTGTAAATTATAGTGTGGTCTAGACCTACTCTATCTGTAAAGTGTCTTGAGATAACTCCTGTTATGATTTGATACTATAAATAAAATTGAATTGAATTGAATTGAATTGAATTAATTCATAGGAGCTAAGTATTATGTTCTAGAAAGCATAATGGTTGGACTTGTTTAGGCAATGTAAGAATGAGAGGAGGCTCGATAGTTATGTGCATGTGTGTTGAGAAGGAGACAACGAGAGACAGACAGGGATGGTTAGATATATATGAAAAATGTGTTTCCAAAATTGGATGAAAAAATATAATGTGTGGATACATTTATTATATTTTCCATTTGGCTTATTACAGTTATTGACTGTTTCTTTTGGTTCATCATAAGGTTCATCAGTGTTTTGTTTGTGCATGTGCTGTTTTCTTTCATGTCACATTGTTTTGAATTTGAAAGGGAAGTGCACGTGGGTCTCAACCATATGTGGGGATGAGAGGGGTGTGCGTATGTCTCTGTGTGTGTGTGTGTGTGTGTGTGTGTGTGTGTGTGCTTACATCATGCGTAGGTGTATGTGAAGAGGGGAACACAATGCTGTATGTGGGTATGACAATATGGGGATGACAAGAGACCAAATGACCTGCATGTCTGTTTATTTTTGCTTTAAAGCCCCAGTGTGTAACATTTGTAGTTGTTTATTATCAAAATCTGTGTTGCCCTTCACAAACTTGTCCTTTTTTATGAATATTGACCACCACCATCAACTCCAAGTATTCCTATTGGCTTGAAATTTTACATTTGTGCTTACATGAACTGGGGTAGACGCTCCACAGCCATGCGCCATCTTGAAATATGGTAGCCCGTAAGAGACAGGCCGTACTGCTCCGCATTTCACGCTTTTCACTCAGTGGCACTGACTGACGTATGCCAGGGAGGGAGGGGGGAGAAGATTACTTGTAACGATCACTGCCGGCAGATTTGAAAGCCTGTTGCGTCTATTATCGAGGACATGTAACTGAATCGCAGAGGAAATTAAAACGACAACGTGACAGGCAAAGCAACGAGACCAAAGTTAATATTGTTGTAGCTTTTCCAAGATGGAAAGAGCTGATGAGGAGCAAGGATTTTAAAAGGGACGCCGAAGTTGCCTGCTTCCTTCTCAACAGGTAATTCTGCCTATTTGTGTAAAAGTTTTATAGTTGCTACTTGCTTGGCTAACTATAGCACGGTTGTGCATAACGCTAGAACGACGTCTAGGATACTTTTCCTCGCGTCAATGATGAAAAAGGATTGTCTACCTTGTAACATAAACGTAATCATATGTGCCGTGATTTCCCTGGCAGACAACTCACGTCATGGATCTGTAACACAGACTAGCTACAGCTAGAACAGCTGCGTGTAAACGATGGAGACACGAACAGATCATTTCAGTTTCATTGACATTGTTCATACTGCTCAGAGAAATATATTAAAAACACAAACCTCCGTTGCTTCTCCCCTACGCTGTAAACATCGCCTTACACTATTAATCTGGTACAATATACAGAATAACAATAGCACAGATACTTTACTAACATTAGCTTGCATATGTTTGGGAACCTGATAGCTGATGTTAGCAATGAAATGGTACCAAAATAACGTCAAACTATTATTACACTGGAAGGGACACTCACGGACGGTTGTCGCTAATTTCAGGTTCGGCCACCGTAGGAGTTATAACGCAGTCGGAATGGGGGGGGGGCTACAACGTAAAATTCAGTTGGTTGTCATATACACTTTCACCGCTAGATGGGAGAAATTCTTACACACTGGGGCTTTAAATCTACATTTAAATGACAAAATAAAATAAAAAAAATCTACTTGTGCTATTAGCCACATGATTGTACTTATTTCATTTTTCCAGTACTTTCAAAGACGTACGTGTGTGATGAGACACAACATAATAAAGCCATTTTGAAGCAAAATCAATCCGGTGATACGGTTTCCCTCTCTTTCCCCTCCACATCCTAATATTACTTACTTTGTTTTACTCACTGCCACTCTTTCCCTTGCTTTTTTTCTCCTCTCCACATCCTTGTCTGTTTCCCCCCTTCACTGTTTTTAATCCACCCTAGCCCTCACAGTTGTTTTCTTTTCTATTGCTACTGTATTTCCCTCACTATTCTTGGTTCTCCTTTCTACCTTACTGTGCCTGTTCTCCCTCTCTCTCCCTATTTGTGTATGTCTCTCTCCTTGAGAAATTAGATAGCTGCCCAGGTTCTCTGCAGCAAGGCCACCTGACGGGTTATAAGCAGACAGATAAAACAGATCCCCAGTGCTGCTGCTGATGCAAATTTCTCCCTGTCTGCCTGAATATCCTGCCTCAACAGAGGGTCAAAGACAAACACACACACATACATAACACACACACACTTGCACAAACAGAAATAACATTTACATTTCTCAGTTGCACACTGGCATAGATACAGACAACCACACACACACACACACACACACACACACACACACACACACACACACACACACACACACACACACACACACACACACACTCTACCGGCAGCATTAATTAGCAGAATGTTCTCTGTCCAACTGAATCTAATAAGCAGCCGATGGAGCTGGTTTACATGGTGCAGTGTAATGAGAGAACGCACCTTTGAAGGGAACAAACAGCTTTAGTCAAAGCATCTCTGTCGTGAATATTCATACGGAGCTGCAGCGCAAAACAAAGTTAGGCATCCTAATGTGAAACATCAGGTGCCCTCTACTTCAGATATATGGATTTAGAAAACAAAAATTACCTCCTCTTGTCTTTCAAAAACAGCATGACTCAGCAGTCTCCCTTGCGAACTTAAAATCTACAGTCATGGATGGATGGACTAAAACAGGAACAACAATAACAATCTGTTCTTTTCTGGTCTCTAATCTGCTGAGGACGGCGGATGGAGGAAAGTGCTGACTTGCAGTTTGTGAAAGAGGCAAATAATCTCAAACTTTGGTAAGGTGAAATTGAGCTGATAAACACAGAAATGCCAATCATCCACATAAACGTCACTAAATCCAGAGTCAATCCTATATATAACAGCATGATAAGCCTTCTGCATTGCCAGTGCATTGTTGCACTAGCCTGGTGCATCAAAGTCAATCCACAAGCCTTAAGCCTGAGTGGAAATGTGGGTCTCATTTCCTCCCTGAGGCCGGGCAGCCTACCTGGATTAATAGGGCTACCTGGTAATCTGTTGCTACACAGATGGCTCGGCAGGATGACAGCACAGTGTGGTACCAAGTGCATACACAGAATATGCCAAATCACAGTATGCTGAGGAGCTCTTTAATCTTTTCAGACCAAAGCTGCATTGTTTAGCGTCATCTATTTTGAACACACCACTACTCTGGTACTGTGGGGATTCAGTTTTACCTAAAATAGGCAGACGCATACACAAAGTCACCTCCACGCCAGTTTGTGTTGGACTGGATGTCTCTCCAATAGCCTAAACTACTTGGATGACTGGTCCAAACAAAGACATTAGTCATGGAATAAGCACAATGATATGTGCAGACATATGGATACATGTGGCTCCTCATCCAAAATTTACTGAAGAATTAGACAATAATAAAGGTGACTTTATACAATTTATTTAGTCCTTGTTGACTTTGAGGTTTGGACTAAAAGCAGCACCATGGTTGGACTTCGAGTTCAGATGAGGACACGCTTACGTTACATTGCACTGATACACCACTGGCCAACTGTTCCCACAGAGTTGTGCCTTCACCTTCATTACACAGAGCTATCCAATATGCCGCCACACACACACACACACACACACACACACACACACACACACACACACACACACACACACACACACACACACACACACACACACACACACACACACACACACACACACACCACTTCTTTTCCTAAAGTCATATTAATTACACTCTATTAATAGCCTGACATTGTCATACTCAGATTCTAGTCAGAATATGAGTCTGATACTGCTCCATTGGGCTGTGATTATGGGGCGTGTTTCAACCAGGAAAGAAAATGCCTCTGCACTCAATTGGATAGACCTACAACCAATCAGAGCAACAGCGTATGTGACGTTGCCGAGGACAGCAAAAACATATTTTCAATCGACAAATGCCTTGATCGCGGTTCTCTGTTCCTCTTTTAAAATGAACGCTCTGTCGATATCTTCTATAACAGACGCGATGGCGGAATCTACACTTCTCAATTCTCCAGTGGCAGCCATCTTTGTTGTAAACAAATTCAACCCAAGCGCTCTTTGGTGACGTGGTCGATTACATTACTGTTGATCATCTGTCCATCATCGTATCATGTTGTGGGTGGGGCTAAGTTTGGCTGGCATCCAGGCTACTCTATTAAGGTTACATCAGTTCAACCTTATTTTAACCTTGAGGGCTCACTACTCCTCTGTGGTAAAGGTGATGCACATTTTCTTCTCGCTTTCATTCCACTCAATTCGTACTGAAGCAGTGATGGGTTTGTTTTAGTTTTTATGGAGATGAGGTTTAAAGTTTCCACATCACACAAGTTGCTTTTTGGACCATGACTAATTGTGATGTCATAAAACCTGCAGGTACGTACCCTTCTTAAACTCAATTCAAGGTAAGCGCAGAAACCCCCTCCTCCTAGCAGATGCATGTGAAAACAGCCTTCTAGAGTCAAACTCTGCACATACATCAACCTGAACAGTGAATATCAAACAACACAGTCAAGGAACAATGAGCAAAACAACGTTTTGAGAGGAGAGGGACTTTAACAGCAATACCACAATGTAACAACTGTCCTTCATTCACAATTCTACTTGAGTAATATTGCTTACATATTACCAGCAAAATATTCTCAAGTAGAGTTGCAACGATGAGTCCTTTTAAATTTCTGCTCCATTATTTTATCACAGCAAAGCCATGGGGAAACTTAACTTACTGAACAAATAGGAATTATTGAGTGTGTGTTCATAAGGAGTGCCGTGAGAGGAGTTCTAGTTTCAAGACACTGGAAATTTCATTAGATTCCATTTCCACTATTAATAATTAAGACTCAATGTGCGCCTTTTTTTTTTTTTTTTTTTTTTACAGTGGCAGGGTAGCTAACGTGTAGCTCACACACCAATCAGTTAGTGCAATAAATGCATTATGTCAAGTATATGTCTGTCTCTCACACAAACACACATCAGTTTATCATGTGCTGACCGGTTGAGTCTGACAGTGAATGCAGGATAGTGGCATATGGAAGTCTTGAGAGCCCTCATTTGGAGAAACTGCTGCCAAGAGTATCGCAGTCAAAATCATTTTAAATTGCAGCCTATGCTTTTTTGCCCAGGACATGGTGTGTGTATGTGTCTACAGGTATGTGTGTGTGTATGTGTGTGTGTATGTGTGTGTGTGTGTGTGTGTATGTGTATGTGTGTGACACTGATGTGAGCTGAGCCTCCAGCAGCAGGGAGCTGTTGGTTGGTACTACACTACACTGCTTGAGGGGTTACAGTGACATCTCCCTCCGAGGTACAACGAGGTACAAAAAGAGGTAAAAACAAATGTAACCATTTTACTGCGACTAAAAAATAATTTTCATTTATACAGTACCCTCCTCCCAAGCTCTAGAAGTTATCGCTCCTGTGGCAAGACAATTTCATCTTTTGTAACTTCAGCGCTGTTACCTCTACAGTGCCTTGATCAATCATAACAAGAAACTTCAGAAAACAAAGCCAGAAACAAATTATATCATGATTCTCTCTCTCTCTCCTCATTTTTTAGAAAACGTTGCGTAATGGCTATTGCATTGATATGTTCTAATGAATTAAAGGAAATGGGTTACGGATGGGTCACAACTCCATCTACTCCCATGTGCCATTGTGCAATTGCCTTGACTAAACAGATAGGACCTGTGGGTGTGATACACTGAAGCCCTTTGAGGATGTGGATGCAGCCAATATCACCGGCACTAGAAAACCAGAAACAATCAAAGTGAAGAGAACATGATGAGAAAAATCCAGAGCATTAACTCTTGCACATTGTGGCCGGGTGTTGTCAGTGCATAATGACTTTGAACAGGACTTGATCATTTTGGCAAGAGAGTCTATTATTTAGGGAGCGTCCTTTAAATAGAAGATCACATATTTGAGTCACACAAACTTCAAGGTCCCTGCGTTCTGTTCCAGTATTCATGTGTTAGACACTTTCCATTATTGGAGTGTAGATTGCAAGCTGTAAGAGCGATTTTCATTTAGGTGGTAAATGATCAGATGACAAGATATTCGAGTGCACTCTAAGTCAGGCAAGGATTTAATATCTTCAGTAGGGTTTGGATTTCACTCTGAGATAATTCACTTCAAATTAGTTTTAGTTTAAAAGAAAATATAAACTGGTGCTGTTTTACGAGTGTATCCAAAAACAAATATCTTGGAATAGGCCGAGCTCTCATACGCTGACAAATAAATGCTAACTAAAGCTTATGTCTGTGTTTTAGAATCAGAGGATGAGTCACAATGGAGAGCATAATACAAATAATAATTGAGTCATTTATGGATTATGGTCATCTTCATTCATGCTTCACTCTCAGATTCAACACATTATGCAGCTATTTCTTCCATGTTAGCTATTTCATGCATCATTGTGTTGTGTTAATAGAAAGGTTTGATGTTGAAATCCCTTCATGCCTGTAAAGTGAAACGTATTGAATTGTACTTTTGGTTGACTTGCTACGTCAGATTTGTGCCAGTAAGCGGGGAGATAAGCTAAGGTCATGGAGCAAGTCCTGAGATATCCATAGAGTACAACAAAGCCCTGCGTAGCAGCATTAACAGGAATAATCTCTCTGAAGCTTTAGGCACCATGCAGTGTCACTGCAAAAGGTTATCTGGGAGATCATGGTGGGTGATGGAAGGCTCTGCGGACTCTGTCAAACAGCAAGCTGTGAATGGTGCCATAAATACACTGTTTATCATTATGAATGTGCTGTGCAGCAAACAAGATACCACAAAGCAAAGTGACTTGATTGGATGTGTTGGAAAATAAAAGTAGATTTTTATGGAACCCTGAATATTTGGACTCTTTGAAAACAGATACTTAATTGTTCATTTTTATGTGCTTTCAGATACAAGTCATACATCGTTACAATGTTTTCTGGGAAAGATGCTGGGTTTGATTCAAGAGACTGTGAATACTGTGACGCCCATAATGTGCATATTCTTTTCAATCAAATACACAATAGACGAGATCCAAACAATACAAAGCGTATCTAATTTTCTGAGACTGAACTGAGACAGAATGATAAGAGAGCATAACATATCTGCAAGGCTCAAGGCTATGTGTGCCATTGTCCTGACGTCCCGCAGACGGTATAAAATGTGTTACTACGTTGCTACGACGGCTCTGCCTCACCGAGACTCTGCTCTGCCTGTGTCTGTCTCCAACTTTAGGGGTGGCTGGCTTGTCCCATAGTCTATGATTGCAGAAATGCAAGTGACGGTGAACTTGACCGCAGTCTTTTTGTCAGCCAATCCTATTCTCCTGTGCTTCTTGGGTGGTCCAGAGCAGGCGTCTGATGTTTCTGCATCAACCTAGCAACCTAATCAACCACTTATGAAAATGACCACTTTTCAAAAAAAGGTGTTGAACAAGGGTTGCTCAATTAAGGGTGCAATAAAGACAAATCAGAAGCTTCAGTCCGGCTTGATAATGTGCAGATGTGAGGTTTTTCTGTGAGTACAACTAACTGTGATGAAACAGGCCAGTGGCTGTTGGCTTCCCCCTCGGACTCTAAGGGTTTGTCGATTTAATCTCCATCAAAGTGACTCTGCAGGCGCTGCAGCATGCTGATCCCTGCCTGGCATTTAGTGGTGGGCTTCTAAAAATGCTCCAATTCATAAAAGTAGGCTTTCACCTAATTCAGCGAGTAGATTTACGGTCTGAGTCATTTGTATCAAAAGGGTCAAGCACCGACTGTCTGAGCATGAAGATACTGTAGTAACATCAACATATAAATGGCCTTGCTGAACTCAAGCAACACAGCTTGGGAAAGAAAATGCTGATAAAACAATATGTATTAATACTTTCACTCCACAAATACATCTAATGACAAACAACAACCACATTAATGAAAACAATCAGGTCAGCATGTGTACTGATGAATGTAATGACTGTTCATGTGGATCATGGTCTGAAATCACATACTAACAAATACAAGTGGTCGACTCGCATGAGATACTCTGGGCTTTCTTCACATTAAAAAAACTAAATAAAAAAAATCTGGAAAATGATCTCCCTTGCTCACATCGAGATCATCATTTATCTCTCAGATACTGGCTGGATGAATGGTATCTCCCGTGCACAGAGCTGTCTGGTGTACAGCTGTGAAGAATGGGTGTTAGCCCCTCAATGGTGGCAAGAATGAGGAGAGACAAGGGTAGGGGGAGCTGCAAAGCGAGGTGTTTTAGAATAAGCAGGTTGGGGGAGGGGTTGTCAGAAGTCTGCCTATGATAAAACCATCACATAATGGCAGTGTGTGTTGGCTTTATCCATAGATCCAACATCTGAGTAACCTATATGTATTCATTGGCAATGTGCCTGCAAAGTGTGGCTGTGAAATGGATTTCATAGCTGAGGTTAAACTGGTATACATGGTTGATATTGGCATTCAAAATGGTTGGATATCAGACAGTTACATGGCTGATGCGGCCACAGCAGACTGTACAACTTGCAGTACATTTTTTTATTTTATTATCTTCTTCGCCAATTTTTATTTTTTTGTGTAAAAATACTTTAACTAAAAGCCTAATGTATCAAAGTGATCCCCCAACCTGATAAATCTGCCTAAAGGTATTAGATTCTCTAGAAAAGACGAATACTTGCAAAACAGTGGGATAAAACAAAACAGTGTAATTTAAAGTTATGACACCAACAGAAAATGTCCAATGTCAGTCAATGTCTCAAAGACCTAAAATATATATTGGTTTACAAAATCAAAATTAGATGCAACATGGCACAAACTGAGAGGACACTACTTACATTGCATTACATTCTAGTGCTCATGTTCGAGTTGACACATTTCAATGTGGAATGATGATGATAATGGGTAATTACCTTTAGGCAGCATAAATATATTAACTGCCAATAAATCAATATGAAATAATGCATGCATGACTCCATTAGTATATAAGGGTCTAGCGTTGAGCCCCATAGGCAGACGTGCCAGGATGAATTTGACAGTTGTAACGATATATCATGGCTCTTTCAATGGTCGCCAGGACAACACTATGCTGTAATGCACATAGAGATTTTATAGGGATGGCAAAGTAAAGGGTGTGACAGAAAAATGTGTATGTGGTGACAGTGAGGTATGTTAAAACGTGACTGGAAAAGTACAGCAGGGGTATGTGTCAACTTACTACATCCCTCCACTTTGTCTACTTTTAAGCACTTTGGTTTATAATGGCAACAACCAAGCAGAGTAACTACAAATCTTCTTGTATGACCAATCTGTAATTCCTCTTGCTGGCAGCCTGGAGGCCATTGAAGAACCTCATTTTAAATGAGATCCACTGTGAGGCATGGACATCGAGGAAATCGAAGCCTTTGCCACAGCACAAATCTGTCCATGTCACTTGAAATTGAGAGTGGGGGGCTTGCTCATTACATTCCTTTCTCTCGAGCTCATGAGAACTGATGAGAGCAAGCTGGGCAGCCGTGTTTAAAAATCACACACCATTTACCAAGCAACTCCATTATTTATATGATCCTTTATGGGTTTAGTCCATGTTGGCCACAACAATGCATAGATCTAAAGAGGTAACTCCTCCTGCAGAGAGAGGGGCATAGGGTGTTGGAGACAGAACTAGGGCCATCCATAATTAAAGCTACTGAACTGGATTCAAGAGGACATTCCCCTAATAGAAGAAGCCACCTGATATTCAGCTGAAACGGATATCTCTTTCTCTGACACCTTCATCATTTATTCGCTCATGCCTGCTCAGTCACTACATCCCTCACAGTCACTCACAATGTCCTACAATGTTAAATCAGTAGGGTGCTCTTTTAAACAAGGCCAAACATTTGCAGGTCGCTAATATGATTGAAGACTGTTGTTGAACAAAACAAGCAATCAGCGAAATAGTAAGCATTTTTTATTATTATGTCAAAACAATTACATCTTAGTCCCTAGAGGTAGGTATTCTTATAGCTTAGTTAAGAAGATGGCATGTATTTTATAATATATAAAGGCTATGACTGATCAATCTGAAGTTTCTGCATTGATATAAGACATTTTAAAGGTGCGAGAAAAAATATAAAATAATATCAGTGAGCATCACTGAAGCACAACCAACTTTAATCTATTTATAGGGCAACATTTGCAGTCTCATTTGCTATTGGCAAGTCAAAGCTTTTACCATGTACTGAGCTTATGAATTTGTTGATGAACCAAGGCCCCTGAGAGTTGGCTCTTTAGTAGGTAAAGCAACGCACTGATTATTCATTTGAATCACTGAATGGAGAGGCAGATAGAGCAACTGTTGCTGAGAGAATATTTTCTGCTTTGGTAAACAGTTTATTTTTTACTAAGTGATTTTTAAAGCTGTCATTAAGACAAGGATGTCTAAATACTTAATCTCTAACTTGGGACATTTATTTGCAGCGCTGAATGAATTCATTAACAAATAATAGACTGCAGACTAAGACGCATTGACTGTAACGTTAGTTGTAGCTCCTAACTGCACTCTATTGTTTGATGTAAGATATGAAACAGGTGGTCTTTAAAATGGTTTGCTTCTTGGCCAACTATTGCTTCATCATTTGCATTTGTTTTAGATAAGAAGATCATCTTGGAAATCCAATTTCTCACTACTTTACTGTCTGATTACACTGTGAAGCATTTGCATTTAAAAACACCATGTGACAATCTCTTTACAAAACCCTGCCTGAGGAAAACAAACCCAAATCCAAAATCGTGGCAACATTCCTCCATTTACTGTAAGGCCACATAATGGAGGAACTGTGTCATTGGCTAATTGAATGGAACATAATTATGCTTTAGGTCTTTTCATTTTGCTTTTTCATCTGTGTGAAATGTATCATGTGTCATCTCTCTCACATATCACACCCACAAAACATACTGTGTGCACACACACACAATCTTACCACTACATTACACATAATGACCACAGCAATATCCTAACAGGCACAGATTGGATTTTTATTGGTTATGAGGGGAATAAATAAAATGCAGAAATCATGGGATGATGATATTAAAGAGCAAAGCAAAATAGCACTAGTGTATCATTCACTGTATTTCCAGGTGCTAATTGAGTTGAGAAGAGGCACTGCTCAGAAAATGTATCTACATGTAGGTTAACAGAAAACAGAAAATTTGAGAATAGCTGACCTGTCCCAAGTTTAAGAGCTTACTTGCAATAAACATCCTAGCATCTCAATGTCAAGCACAGAGATTAGGAATAAACGTTTGCCACTTCAATGACAGCTACTTTTCCTAAACAGGTCATCGAGATTAGTGCACTGGAAGGCAAAAGGGCCAGTGGTTCTGCGGAGAAACCATGTGCCATAGATTGTGCTGACGAGCAGAATCTCCTTCACGGACTGTAAAGGACAGCGAGTGATGCGTTTATGCAGACCCTGGGTCACATGGATTAAAAAGACGAAGATTGCCTCACAGAAACCCAGGGGTCCACCACGAGGACAGCAATCAGCTTGCCGCAATGACATTTCCCCTGGAATTCCAAAACAGGAGACTATAGAGATAGGGACTGAGCTGTGTGTGTGTGTGTGTGTGTGTGTGTGTGTGTGTGTGTGTGTGTGTGTGTGTGTGTGTGTGTGTGTGTGTGTGTGTGTGTGTGTGTGTGTGTGTGTGTGTATGTGTGTGTGTGTGTGTGTGTGTGTGTGGTGGGGGGGGGGAACAGAAGTAGTTCCGTCATTTTTTGTGTTATTGTGGTCCATTCTTTTTGACTATGTCCATTTATGTTTTCAAAGATGTACTTTACAATGTGTTTATTTTTCTCACTGGAGCTGCCTGGCTCTTCAAAATTCTAACCACAAGATTATAAACGGTTACACATACTGGAAGTGTTTGACACACACTAACATGTCAGAGATTTAAAAATAATACATACAATCCAGTATAGCACTTCATTATCACTGAATTACATTATTCAAACTATGGAAACATAAAATCCTGATATACAGCATGATTAATTACTTGCTTATAATAAAAACAGACTTTTTGAGCAGTGAGCCTTGCTAAAACAGGTGTATGACTTTCCCTGGAGAAGCTCCGAGTCAGGTCAGAGGAAAACACTGAGGTAATTAGAGGCACAGCATACAGAATGGTAATGAGGCCTTTTCTCCCCCTGCAGGGTCCGACTGTCAGAAGTCCTCCACCTTTTTTTATTCAAGTCTCCTGTGGGCCAGCCAGCGGAGGGAGGGCGTTAGGCAGTCATTGATTTCCCCTCTCCAACGCACCGGCTTTGAAGATCAATGCAAAATGAAGGTATTTGTGTCTTCGTTATTGCTGTTTACTCAGTGGATCAATGCAACCCCCAGCATGGCTTGGCTGACAATATGCCGGCCTAGAGAGCCAACAGACCTGTTATGGTCATGTTTAAAGTACTTAAATCCTTTACCCCGCTACAAGCACAGTATAAAAATACTCCATTATGAGTGAATGCCCTCTATTCAAAACTTATGTTAACCAAAAGTAGAAAAAGTAGAAAAAGATTCAAGCATCAAAGTACTCATCCTGAAGCTTGGTTTCCCTAAGGCTTCTGTTTGGTAACATTTTGTATAGCCTTCAAATATCTCTGTTGGTTAATTAGTTTAACAAATATTCCCAAAAGGGTACTACATCATCACCTTGTGGTAATGTAATACTGTTCACTAATGAGAGTGCTCACTAATGGTTCCTGCAAGTCCAACTTTAAACATACCTCCACAGAACATAGAGAATGGTGCTTGTAAAAACACAATGTTATGGTAGGTTTAGTTGTAGGAGCCACGTTTTATCACACAAGAAAGTTGTACACATGTTAAAGGAACTTCCTTGGCGAAACCCTGTTTGTAAGAATGTTATCCTATCATCAGATAAACTTTGCCAGAAGATTTCTGCAACCAAAAATTACTCTACGGAATTGTAATTTACAATATAACTAGAAACGTCCACTGTCAGATAAATGGAGTGGACTAAAAGTACAAACTTTCCCTCTGCAATCTGGAGTGTAAAAGATGTGGTACTTGAGTTAATGTTCTTAGTTCATTTTCCTGCGTGTGAAATGTGTGGCAACCATAAAATAACCCAATCACAGGGGCAGGATCTCATCTCTAGCAATGGAAACAAAGTATTTATGATACAGACTGAGCTTCAAATAGTGAAAAAGACAATATAAAACAGGACTATGGGTTGCACATTGAGTCGAACACTCAAAAAATAAGCTGACGTGTCCACTCTGCCTACTTTCTCAAGCATTTTCCAGTATCATCATCTCACTCTTTCAACCTTTGACCTCACACGTGTCTCCAAGGAACCTATCATATGTCACTGTTCTGCAAACTGTCTCTGACTGCTCTCCCTCTGGGTTTTCTTATACCTGCCTGAGAAGGAATTACACAACTGAACACACAAGTAGGCAGTCTTTAAAGACCACATCCTCATCACTGATCCAGAGCTCCTATCTCTCATCAAATGTCAAAAACAGATTCCCTTGATAGCATCCTGTTGCATTATCCATGAGAACATCGATCCAGAGATACATTTTAACTGTTTCTCGAGCTCTGGATCTTCATGATTCTCCTACAGCACTCATGGTTACCACTTAAACTTGGTTAAACCACTTGGTTGTGGATGAGAATATGAAGAAAAAAGCGTTAGTCCATCCACAAGTTTAGTTACGTGGAAGGTTTTCCAAAGGTTAACAGAGTCATTACGGATGCTTTGATATTGTTTGCTCTTAAATAGTAACCACTTTTGCAACCAGCTTTCTTTTGTCCAGGCTTTTGTGCGTGATTCATTAATACAATAAGCATCACTTCTAGTAGTTTCAGCTAACTTCTGCAGCAATAATCAAGCACACTCAACATAATAAAAGAAAAAAAAAACTGCTGCAAAGTTATAAAAGAAAATGTGTACCACATGGGCTAGCTTAAGTATGGTAGATTGATTCATAAATAACTCACAATGTATTAAAAATCGTTGAGGATAAAACACAATAAAGCCTAATAGCAACGGACAACAAACAATGACACCAGACAAGCACGCATGGATGATCCTCCACTTTGGTCTTATAAAAGTATTAATCCTTAGTGGTGTCATTATGACACTTAACTAGCGTTATGCAAGGAGACTTAATCGTTTGAATATATTTGTCATTGTCAGAGGTCACCACATGAACTCACTCTCAACCAGCACAGTCAATGCCACTAGTTTAAACTTTCTCTGTGGTGGCTTGCAACTCATCAAAACAATACCAGCTGTCATGCCAAGTCAAGATCTGCATGCAGTATTCATAAGCAGCATATGCACAGCAGTAGATTATCTAAACCATGGAAAAGCTATACAGATACAGTCAGTCACAGGATGTTAAAAATTCTAACATAACAAAATGTTGTGAATGTAGCTGAATGAAAGCAGATTAACAACTGTGAAAACTATACTGTACAGCATATATGCTATTTTTCTGGAGATGATGAGAACAGAAACAGAGAAATCACACGCCCCACAATTTTTACATTAGTCTTTAGGGAAGTGAGCTACATCCTTCCCAGGGTGCCCTATCCAGCGCAGGCTAATGAACGTCTCTTCCAGACGCCCAGCGCATCATTTCAAAACTGGACTTCACAGCAAAGGAAACCTTCACAGCTGCTCTTCACCCCCTCAGGGTTCTAAATGGGTGCACTCAGTGATTTGCTGCTGCAAAATGCTCCAGATAGAGCAGACTCAGAACTAAAAATTACCCACTGTGTACCTCGAGCATGAGAGAGAAAAGTCACCTTTTACACATTTATCCCATATCTACGTGTCTTGCATTAACACTGCAGGTGGCTCTGTATTGTGCAGCACACAACAAAACCAGTTTCAACCAGTGGAAAACAAATACATGTTTTAATAAGAGTATTATAAGTATATTGGTGGAAAAAGCAAACCAACATGTTGGTTACTTTTAGAGATGGAGTGACAGAGCCTCATTAGGTCAGCCTGTGTGCATTTTACAGTGAGACTACTGCAACAGCTTCATGTCAAGTGCTGTACATGCTACCTGAGCCCACATAGAGAGCCCACAGTACTCACCATCCTTGCGGTGGTAGGTGATCTCCACCTTGCGCTCCTCTGAGCCCAGAAGTGCCTGGGCCACCTGAGCCACCGAGTGCCTGGTGGTGAACTGGCCGTGCAGGAAGTCACACGTGCACGGCTTCTGCATGATGTCCGGCCTGGAGAAGCCCGTCATCTCGCAGAAGCCGTCATTACAGTAGATAATAGCGCAGTTCTGTACCCGGGCATTGGCTATGATGAATTTCTTATCTAAAGGAGAGATTGAGGGAGAAAGAATGTTAATGTGGATATATTAATTGATACAATAAAACATTTAGTACATTAGCATTAATTTGACGAAAGCATTAAAGCTTGATTATTGCACTTTCTATGTCATGGAAATCCTTGTTATTTGACATTTCATTTGAAATATGTAAGGAAAGCCACACGTTTTTAGCTGTAAAACCACGTTTATGGCACAACTGATGATGGTTTACTCCTTTGCTTTATTCAAAAGGCCTCCAGCATGGTGTGCAGCAACACATCATTGATAATTATCTATGAAAACTAAACAGAACTGGAGGATTTAATAAGGGCAATGCAGGTTTTTTGGGGATATGATCTGAAAGTTATTAAATCCCTTAATCCTTGTTTCTATGCAGGTTTTTAAACTACATTTTCCACTAGAGCAGGTGAGTGTGTAGCACTCAAGCAACAGAGAACAGTAAAACAAGATAAGGTAGCAGGATAATTAACTTAAAATTACTTTCCATGGACCTCTGACATATAGTTTATCCAAATCATTGGGAAATAGAATTAGTCCATTGCCTATCTGCACCATACGCCTTGTTGTTATAAAAGCAGGCCTACGTGGCGATAACGACTAAATAATTGTTCTCAGGATGCAGCAGGACAGACACAAAAGGCAGGCAGCACAACACAGCGCACCCACACAGCACTGGGCACCAGGGAGAGGTACTCACTCTGTCCTTCGAATTTCCGAATAATTACTCCCAAAAATGTGTTTTGTGGCGCAACATGACCCCTCCGGACAGGCATGGTTCCCCTCCAAAAATAATGATGACAAAAAGAGCTTTGGCGGTTCAAGTACAAGCAGCCGGTCACCCAAAACGCCTTCCTTCAAGTTCTAGCGGGTGACAACCGAAGCCAGAGGGGCTCCCCGTTTTCTTTGTCACCAGTCAGTCATCCTCGTAAGAAAAGCTCCCCTTCTCTCTTTTCCCCGTGTTTCCCCTTATTTCAACTCCGATGCGTCCCCGGTTGAGCGCATCGCAGAGGCTTCCCTGCGCTTCTCGTCGATGTGAAGCTGAAAAGAAAGAAATCGGTAAACCGCAGTTTAACAAACATCTCACCGTCGCTCCTCGAAAGCACTGTGCGCGTTTGAGTCTAGCTATGTGCGTGTGGGGGTCTATTGTTGTGAAGGGAGGACTGATGGTCTCTGAGGCCAATGGCTGAGAGGCTGGCAGACCGGAGAGGTGCAGCACCGACACTGCGAAGGGAAAACCCCACACATGGATGTGTAGACAAAGCGACAGGCGGAGAGATAGTAGAGGCAGGGCTGGCTGATAACGGATTACTGTAACGCGTTACAGCGACGTTAGCTTACTACTCCCCTGATTTGTTTCATGGGCATGCTTAATTGCCTACTTAGCAGCATAAACAACGCATCATCACCTTATAGTTTATCGTCTCAGATTTAAGTCGAATTATTTAAAATATGACCTCTTCCCTCCGTTCATTTCCGACCTTATCTCACTGTCACACAGCGAGTCAAATGAAGGCGGTTAACGTTGGCTTAGTGAGTGCTAGCTAGCTGAACTTTACCTGCTAAAACAAGACTTACTTTTATGATGCGAAGGACGCAGAGAAGTAGCATCATTAACACAAATTCAAACAAATCACGACGACGAGTAATGAAACATTTGCCTACTTTTGACACTAACGGGTGCTTATTTTCGGAACACCTGTGACTTTTCTCTGAGTCACGAGGCCAATTTCTAGTCTTGGGAGTGGTGACGTCAGGGCAGCAAACGCAGGTGTACCGCCTATGTCATTAACAGAGAGCCCCCGGCCACGGTTAGCTTGGACAGTCGTGTTTTAAATGTCCTCTCTAGCCTCGAGTTTCTTTCTACACATTGTTTGCATAAAATGCTCCACCGTCACTGGCTCAGAGAAAGGACAGCTGCACACGAGCAGGCGCTGGCCGTGGTGCTGCCGAGGCTCGTCACTTTTCCTCCCACTGGTACATAACATAAACATTACAAGCGGCGTATACAGAGCGATAAGTCAGGAGAAGGGGTCCAGGATGGAACCAAAGTTTACATCCTACAACTAAAATACATGATTATGATGATATTTTACCGATTCCTATTGCCATTGTTTTTGTCAGTTGTGTACAGAAGTATTATCAGCAGAATAGCCTATATAGGCCTACTGAAAGTATTGAAAGTAAAAATACTAATTGTTCAGATTCTACCCTTTCACACCCTATTCATTATTATACACTGCATATTATTTTGTTATTATTTGTGATGCACAAACAGCAATGCGGTATGAAGTGCAACAGAAGTCCCCCAGCTAGAATTGAACCGGCAACTTTTCAGTTATGACTATAAAAAGGCGCTCCATAAGCAGCAGTTTAATGTTGCAGGTGGTCAATTTGAGCTAATTTGAACTACTTTATATCCTATTGGGAGCTTTATATGAAAATGTGTCATATTTTATTTGTTGAGCCCATGCTTTGTATGTAAAATCATAATCTGCATAGTAAATACTAACTATAGCTGTCAGATAAATGTAGTGAAATAATTGTTTTGATATTTCTTTCTAAGTATAAAGTAGTAAAAATGGAAACACTTAAGTAAAGTACACATACCTCAGAAACGTACTTAAGTACAGTAGGTTACTTGGAATCCTTATTTAAAGACAGTCCTGTAACAGTGTTAAGGTCATTTAGACTGGAGGTTTTACTCTCTCCTTTCCTTTCAGATCCAATTTATTTCCTTCTCGCCCATGTCTCTTTCAGTGGCTCACTCTAGGACATGCACATACAAACAAACACACCCAGGGTCTAGTGAAACATCTGTGTCTTAGATTAGCTCTCCTTCCATCTGGTCCATTGAGAAAACAACTCAATATACACACACATGGGGGGGTTGGAGAGAAGGTGGCATATGCTGCTTTTACGACCTTTTGTTTTATGACTACAGATAAGTGAAAGCAGCCTTTGTTCAACACTTTTCTCCTTGTCGTACACCAACAACTTTTCTTTGGATACAGGATGTGTTATTTTTTCCCTGTGGCCTGCCTATTGCACATATTATATTGGCTGCTTTAACATGTATCAGTACTAATGTGCATGTTGTTGTCCACATCCACTTTTTCATCACAGTTAACACTTTAATGATATATGAATCCATAAAAACAACCCACAACACAATTCTGTTTTCTCTCTCCTCTTTCCCCCTCTCTGTCTCCGTCACACAGCAAGCACGACTCACTGACTCACAGCGGTGAAACAGTAAAGGGTAGGCCTGCCCTTGAGTCATATTCACATTAAAGGGAGTGACATTAATTCATTGTATTTTAGCTCATAATATTCTCACTGAAGGGACAGCTGGTGGTTATGAACACCCTTCTTAACAGAGAGTAGAACATAATCTTTAAGAAGTAATTCCTGCACACACACACACACACACACACACACACACACACACACACACGCACACACACACACACACGTTTCTTTATTACTGTAGTTTAGCACAGTAGAAATTGAGGTGTAGTATAATGCCACAGTATCAAAAAGCATCTACCAGGTTAGGAAAAAGCCTGATAGAAATATTTTGAATGCAAGACTGGTGTGTGGAAATCTCCTCCTCTACAAGACAAACAAAACCTTCACTTTAAGTTTAAACGCTGTCTAAAAGAGATATGTTTGCGCTGAAAGCTCATTCTACCCAGAGCACATTTTTTATTATTTCATTAGTTACAACACAAAGCCTGTTGAAAACCGGGGAACATAAAACATTATTGCCTTGGGGCCAGGCCAAAAGCCACACTGAAGCTATAACTACAGGTCCATTTCAGCACCATGGACAGCTCCCCAAGCGGAACCCTTTAACTGTCCCATCAAAGTCCAACACTTTGGTCCAGACTAAAATCCCAACTGCTATTAAATTATGCACAGACATTCATAGTCCCCAGAGGATGAATATTACTGACTTTGGTGATCTCCTGACTTCTCTTTTAGTGCCACCATGATGTTGACATTGTGGTTTTGAGCAAGCAATGCATAAAACACAGTAAATAAATAAATAAATGTAAATATAACAAAACATTTTAAAGATGAATAATTAAAATAAGAAATAGCTGATGGTCAAATAAAAAAAACTAAAGTCACTTGATATGAAGTGCAATCTTTGTAGTGCTACGTCTGACTATATACCAGGAGCAGGTTTTGCTGTCCTGGAAACAAGCCTCATGAAAAGGTCTGGTTCTGTAACCCACAGTGCACCATGGGGCTTTTTTTGGAGATGAGATGGGTCAGTCGGTTTGAGTTAAGAACAAATGTTTAAACAAGCTATCATAACTCACAATGTGTAAATGTTTTCCGAGAAGTGACAAAAATATCAGCATGCTCACATCTTCTTGTTACCATGTGCTCCTTGAATTTCTCTTCCCAGATGCTATTGGCAACGAGGCCCAGTGCTTTATTGGAACGTATAGCTATAAATAGATAAAACTATATTTACTTTCCATTTATCTGGAACATCACGTAGGCTATCTGTTTATGTCCTTTATGATCCCGACTGTGTTTATGAGCTATGGTAAGAGAAGGAAATTGAGCTTTATCCCTAAGATGCTGTTACGGTGTAATGAATAATTAATTGGAAAATAAACAATGCGAGAAGGATGTGGGTCTTAGAGGTAATACACGAGGGTATTCTGAAGTAAAGCTAGAGGGTTTGAGGATATTTCAGAAGAGATATTTGCTGTGGTTATGAGTTCAGCTGTATTGCATTAAGTGCAACCAAGTGATCATTTCTATCAGACTGAAATATTAGACCCTTTGCCTCTTGGGAAATATTGTTTGTCAGGAGAGTCATGTTGTCCAACAATTTTATGGTTAAATGAATCTATCCTGTGATTGTGTTCTACAACTGTAATAATAAAGCCTGACTAACAGACACTGAATGTTACTTATGCAAAAACAATAATTAGAGGGAACTAGCCTTCTCAGAATATGTTGTAAAAGCTTAGTCATGTAGGGTTTTTGACAGAGCAAAAGGGCAAAAAGTACAAAGTTTGTCTCAAGCGATACCTTTCTTTGATATTCTCGGTGTTTTGAAAGTTGAAAGATTATAAAGCTGAAACAGCCACTTTATAATTGTAGCTGAGTCAGCAGGTGAATGATTACAACTTTGCCCCATGGGAACATCACCATTATTATGATGTATTGGAGAAAGAAAAAATGGTTATTACTGTAGTGTGTAACCTTGCCCTGGGCCCTGCTAATTAGATAGACTAATATCAAACACTGCAAGCCCCTCACAGGCTGTCACTCTTGTAGCAAAAAGGTTTTAATTCAGCATTTCATTTTGTAGAGCAATAAGGTGACACAGAAGGTGTAATTGGTGAGTATGGAAGCTGACCTTTAACCTGAGTTCAAGTCCCCTTGACAGCAAACATCCATCCCACTGAAGTGTCCTCAAGCAAAGGCAGACACTGAATTCCCACCTGTTTCTGAGATGTTCAGCCAAATGAGATCTTCCCTCTCTTCAATCAAGACTATCACATCATTTCCTTCTCCACTGTCAGCAGTGAATCATTTAAAATTGGCTTTGTCATGCAGAATTTAGGGATGCTGCCCGCTGTCAAATAGCCCACATCGTTATTATTGTGACAGGATTTAAAGGTTAGGACCTACACTGGGTTTATTCTCCAGATTTTATTGAGTGTAAGAACACTAACATGGTAAATTACATGGGCTGCCAACAAACCAGCAGTGATTTCCCCCGGTGGTTGTAAAGGATCTCTATTACTAACCCCACGCAGCCTAATCCACTCAACATCAGCTCATTCATGACTAGAAAGAGGATTGAATAGTAGATGTGTATGTGAGTGTATGAGTATTTATATTTGTCTGGTTATATCTGGATATGTCTTTATATCATAACACAACAGCTAGTCTTTTTGAGAGAAAGGTTCTACAGAAATCAGAATGTTCTTTTTGTTTTTTTATACCGATATGGTGAATTGTTACCCTGAGGCAACACAAATGTCTGGGTGGGAGATGTGGGCAATCATTTTTTGATACACTATCAGAAGACCCCGGAGGAAGTAAGTAGGAGAAAAAACATAATTCATGCAGTAGAGGGATATGAAGATTGAGGCAGTATAAAGACTTTCTAGAGACTAATCTTGCTTACACAAAGTGATGCTTTGAGCTTATTGCTAACATTAGCATGCCATCATGCTCACAGTGTCAATACCAACATGCTGAGGTTTAGCCGGTAAATGTTTACCTGATATCGGCATCTTAGTTAAGTTTGTTAGCAATGGCCATAAACCAAAGTATTTGAAAAATTCTGATTTTGACTTGGTAGTGGCACTAAAGGAAAGCTTATCAAAGTTATTACAAGTCATCAACCTCATGATGGCACTAGAGTAAAAGTCAGGGGATCCCCAAAGTCAAAAGCATTCATCCTCTGGGGACCATGAATGTCTGTATAAAACGTCATGGCAATCCATAGTTGTTGAGATATTTCAGTCTGGACCAAAGTGGTGGACAGACAGACCAACAGACCAACTGGCATTGCCATCCCTAGAGCTACAATGCTAGCATAGTTAAAAGATGGAGATGAAATTAAACTGGCATTGATGATGTGGTAATTATGATAAGCATAATCATGATGACAGTGGCGTTAAGCTCAGCAATGATGATTTATCTTGATGGTAATAATGGTTGTTATAATTATGATGCTAAATTAGTAGCATCAATGAGGGTAGCCTACCCACGCCAGTCCTATCCGTGCATTCCTCCGTGAGACATTCCCCTTAGTCTCCCAACTGGCATTGGCCTTTCACCTCTGCTGCTGCTGGGAGGGTTTTTGAAAAGAGAATACCCCCCCCCCCCCCATAGCTTGACTCTATCAGCACGGATGGTCCATTCATTTTTAACTTAATCTGTTCAGTATGTGGAGCAATTTAGCTTGGGCAGTCAGGCCTCGGCCCCTAATCCACAGATCACTCCAGGGCAAATGGCTGCCTACACCCAGGAATGACCCCCACGGTCTCTCTATTCTCTCTTGGTTTATTTCTGCCTGTTCTTGTTTTTGTTGGCCCTTAATCTCCACTCTGGCTGAGAGCCATGGAAAGACAAGGCTGACCATCAGAAATATTACAGCTGAATGATTACAGATAAAGTAAGGCAGAATAGAAAAGTCTCTACGAAAATTAGGTAATGAAAGTGGAAGTAAGAGAAAGGTACGTGCCGATGATGAAGACTGACAACAAAGTTATCCAATGATGCTGGTTGGACTTTTGTTTTTGCTGCTGTCATCCGTCCAACTTAGTCCCAGACATTTTCCACAGCTGGCCCCTTCCACAGATAAATGTCTCACCTTTCTTCATCTGCTGCCTTGCTATCTTTCGGGAACAGTTCAGCTCAGCGGTTCACGGGAAATACGCGTGGGGGATGCAGTGTTGGCGTGTCAACGATAACCCACGTGTCACTCCAAGATACTGCCGGCGGCTCTCTGTAAACCCATGGCTTTGTCTTCTGTCAGTGTCGCCATCACAGCTAAACGCCTGTGACTGCACAGCTCATCGCCAAAGAGAGGTGTCATCCCAGAGATGTATCACCCTGCACATGTCCCCATCTCTTTACTGGTCCACTCGAGGTGCAAAAGTGGAGTGACTGACTCAGGGTAGTGTGTGTGAATGTTGTGTATGTATTTGTGTGGCTGTCCTGGGAAAAAATATTTGAGTTTTAGCCCATTGGAGGGAGACCATTTTGGTAAAGCAAAAAGTTATTTGAACCTATTCCAACTTCTTTATGGAGTTATGACCATGGCCAGATGAACCTGTTTGAGGGCCTGAGGGCAGGAATTGGCCATTCAATTGGCCCATCCTGTCTCCAAGTTCCCATCAAGTACAGTGCACAGCACAGATATTACTCAAGTACTCCTATGCTGAAATACTACCAGTTTTATTGTGTCTGTGTTACAGAGCTCTTCGCTCTGTCTTCTCCTCACGTGCAGCTCGTCTTGTAAACACATGTTAACACCTGAGATTTGCACTCATCGTACACCACTGTGTGTAATAAAGTGGGCAGTGATTGCCATTACAGACGGTGACAATTGCATCTATTTATGAGAGCAGCTGGATGTTCCCCAGCTACGGAATCACAAATAAGTTACATGAATCATCTTCTGGCAACAATAGTGAGTGGCAGCAGAACTACTTTGGGCCCCATTACATTTTAAATCTAGCCTACTTTCTATGAAATCAAACAAGGATAGCGTCATGAATGTGAATATATGCAATGTTCACACCCCTGGTTCCACTTTGTAGTCATTGTAGTGAACAATGTGAGCATTTTCCTTCTCAATAAACACGCCTTGGAAACGCCTTTTTATCTGAAAATTATATGTTAACGTCATAGCATTCAAGACAGTTGTAAGATATACAACTGTCAACAAAATGAACATCATTTTGCTGCATACTCTGAGTACAATGCGTATTACACACATTATTGTTGACAGAGCACACAAGGACTGGGGTATTTTTAGATTTTGTTTACCTATTGATTTACTCTCTATACTCTACAAATCATCAGAGTAATACAAAGGATTACTATCCGTGTATTTCTCTGATGATTCGTAGAGTACAGTAGTTGGTCTAAATCTAGCTCTCTAATATTTATAGCTCCTGTGGTTACAGTGTATATTCACAAATCAGACTGATCTCCTGAAATGGCGTATGTAGGACACTGTAGGTCAATTCGTATGGCATTATTTGCATGTTATTAAGACGCATACTCACTTTTTAGTGTGTTTTTCCACTCCGTTTGGCGTCCATTGACCTACATTATCTTGCTATTGCGTAGCCATAGCGAGTAGTATGTAAGGACGAAATAACGTTAATTAATAACGTAATAATGTTATTTCGTATGTTTACGCTAAGTCATGATGCCACATTGCACAAATACATTCTGTAGTTATGCAGTGTTTCATCCTTTCCTAGTGAAATACTCACATTTATTCAAAACTGATTTGAGTTAACATCCCACACACATCTTAAAAACTATTGATTAGGAACACCTAGACCAGTAGTGGTCCCAAGAGGTTTGGACTTATATCCCCTTACAATGAAGCAATGTCTACTTATGACCACACACAAGAGTTTTTAGAGGCTTTAAAGAATTGAAAGTATCTAATATTTCACAAGAAAAAAGAAAGTCTGAAAGAAAAGACAGAAAAGGTAAAAATAATAGCTTTGTGTAACAAATTATTTCACCCCTTTAATCATCTTATAAGCCCTCATATTTATCTCAGGGCCCCCAGGTTGGGAACCACTAACATACTATACATTTGCAGTTAAAAATGTTAAAATATTGAATGAAGTTAAAATATGATGTAGCAGTCAAAATACAATTAGCCCCCCAAAAAAGGTTGCAATCACAGTGCTGGAAAAAGCTTTAAGTTTAAGTGTATGTGTAATTCAATTCAATTCAATTCATTGCTCTTAGTCAAGTTAAAGTGCTGAAAGGAGTTAAAGTTGTAGAGGACCTTGAAGTGTCATGTCTCCCAGGCTGGGAACCATTGACCTAGACACTAACCGATAACCTTTTTTCTATTGGTGTTTGATCAATAAAAAAACAATAAAATATGAAACACATCGGCATAAAATAACAAAAATAATAAGATAATAAGAATAAGCAATAATGATGTGCTTGTAAGTGTACAGTATGTTCTTCCACACTGTGCCTATACTGGGAATTTTAATGTTTTTCAAATGTGTGTGTGGGTGTGTGTGTGTGTGTCCAGTCTTGTCGCTTCATGAAGGGTTGATGATTTCAGATGGCCCAACTCTGTAGAGGTCATCCCTCAGGAGACTCTGGTTTCCGATGCAGTGGCTCCATTCCTCCTGTTTATTACCAGTACTGTTGTCAAAATCTCTGGCAGCACTCCAGCTAGCTCTCCTCCCCACTTCCCTCTCCTCCGGTCTGTCTCTCTCTTACTCGCTTGCTTCTGTGCCAGCTCCAGCCGGTCTGGGGGATCAGGAGCCAGGGTTGCCGTGGCAACTTGTCCTATCCCTATCGCTGGAAGGATCATCCCTGGATTGTGTTCCCTGCCACCTCCACCTCCCCACAATGCAAACACAAAACAGACACACATACCAACATCTTCACCTGTGACTTGTCCTTGTCCAGAGGTTTTGTGCAGCAGCCAGTCAGATTTAATAGGCCTTTATCAATAGCTTGTTTAAGTGGAGCAACAGGGTCAGCCATGGTTCTGTGGGATTTCCCATCATGCCTCCTCCACTGGCAAGGCATTAGTCTGAAGTCGGTGGACAGCAAGGACCTGAGTCTCCAGGGAAGAATTGGATATCTGCAGCTGTCCAAGCTGTAGAGGGAGGGGGAGGTTCCAGGATTGATACCTGTGCTATGGGACTGTGGACAGCTCACAGATGCATGCATGCACAAGCAGACACTCACAAGGATACTGCTTTACATGCAGATAAAAGAAACTGTAAGAGGGAGAGCTGCTCTAGGGGCAGACATTATCTTACTGGATCAGTTAAACGTTAAAAACGTTTTTTCACTGCACTGAAGCCTGGTGAAAGGCAAAGGGTAGCTGATATTATGAAGGTCCTACCTGCATTTATATAATTAGCAACTTCACTTACTGTTCTTCCAAGTACAAGCTACTATACTGCCAAATAGTAAATACATCTAATCTAATTTGCTAGACAGCTGACTGAAGATAATGCCCGCCCTCGGCAAAAATGAATGGACAAGGGTTTACAGTCATGGTAGCAGCTCTGTTAGGCTTTAAGCCATACATGCTAATGTATATTAGATATAATATTTATCATACTGCCTCAGTTCAGTGTGTAAGCATGCTAACATTTGCTATTTAGCAATAAACACAAAGTACATTTAAGGCTGGTGGGAATGTTATTAATTTTGCAGGTATTTGGTCATAAACCAAAGTATTAGACAACTTAAACATTTGACCTGATGATGGCAGTAAAAAAACCCGGTAAGGAATCACCAAGGCTTTAATGATTTATCCTGAGAGGAACATGAATGTCTGCAACAAATGTATGGCATTATAGCAAATGTGAACGTGATGTCGGTGCAAGAGGAAAAGTCACTAAAGGGGATCACCAAAGTCACTAGGATTCACACTCACATACCCAGAATTTAGATAGCTATTTACATTTACCTCTGTCTTTTAATTGCTGTTCAAGTTTGCTACCTGTGCTTCTTACTGCCCCCAGGCCACTGTTACTGTGGCTGATCAAAGAGTTGTGAGAAGTTGCCAGGTGATGTTATTATTTTTCACATGAATATATTTCCTGCAGCGCTCAGCTCTCACATGAGAGACAGGCCTACACTGTACAATATCATAAAAGCACTGATCACCACATCACTTTAGATTAGACACAACAGTACTGCAAGTGAACGTGCACTGGCATCGGCCGCACCAATTTACCACCAAACGCTGTGGGAGTCGACACATTGCTTCCTACAGTCCAAATAAAACAGCTAAATTTGTGTCTGGTCGCTTCTGACAAATCGAGTCACCTGGGGTGCCTGGGAAGTTGCTAAATCTATTTCCCTGGATCTGAAAAAAATGGATTCTAATCTGACAATACACATTACCCACACACACACACACACACACACACACACACACACACACACACACACACACACACACACACACACACACACACACACACACACACACACACACACACACACCATTGACTCTGCCTAATATCTTGACAGGAAACACCATTTGAAAGATGTCATACAAGGTGAAGTTGCCCACTGATCAATATCCTCTATTGATTTATGGCTAATGACATTGAGAGATGACTGCAAAAAGCTCCTACATTTAGCTTATTGACACGCTGGATCGAGTGACAGACAGCTGAGTGAGAATCCTATTCTAGGATAGTAAAGCTACCGCGAGCTAACTGACACTATAAAGGGCCAAATAAAAAATGTAGCTTTAATCTACAGGGATATTTATAGGATTGCTACTGGATGTCTCTTTAAAATGTAACCAGTGACTACGTTCAGTGCTTTAGTGCTTCCACAAGTTCCTGACTGTCTCTGTTTCTGTGTCTCAGGGCCTTAGACTGAAAACATTATTTGTCAGTGTTAAATTCTGAGAGAACAAACTCAGCCAGTATAAATCCACATCCATCCAAGTTAATTGGCTCTGTGAGAGCACAAACAACGCAACAGTCAAAACCCCAAGAGGTGATCACACAAATCAACACTAATTAACAAATAGTTTGACATTTTGGGCTTATTTTCTTTCTTGCTGAGCGTTTAAAGAGAAAATTGATACCATTCTCAGACATGAGAGTGGAATCAATCGTCTCATCTCTTTCATCAAGAAAGTGAATAAAATGTTTAACTATTTCCTTTAACAATAGACAAATTGCAGTGTTGCATAGAGCCAGTTAGATCTTGCACATGCTATATGCTATGCTATGCTATTCTACGCTTTGCTATGCTTTGCTTTGCTTTGCTATGCTATGCTTCTGAGGATACCATTTCACACCTAATCTCTCTGGGGTTCCGCCGTCCATTCCGACATACCCCCACTCCGACATTGACGTCTAATTGTCGGAGTGCTGGCACTTCCATTGTTTTCAAACGTCCCACCACTCCGACAATTTTTGTTTCCATTAGGGTTAGGGTTATGTGGGAATAGCAGCATGTCGGACTGGCAGCATGTAACCATCTCTCTGCAGTCAAGATATCTGGTCCATTTAGTTGATTGTTACTTAAATGAACCAATTATACGGCTGGACTATACGGCTAATTGGTAACTGCAGCAGACGGCTGAACTATTTCTTGTACATTATACTTCCACTGCAACAATTTACTGCCTGATTTTTGGAGTACTCACTGTGAACTAGTGTCAGTTAAATAATGGTGAAAAACAACCAGTACTCTGTAACCAGACATTCACACTGAGTCTTAGTTTACTTAAGTTATAATGATGTAATTAAACACAATTAATCAGAGTTGTCAGCAGCTGATGGTGTGATGCCATCAGTGCATCTCATGTGGCCTCAGTGTAACAGGAGCCCATGCCTATCGAGGACAAGGGAAACTATAGAAGCGTCCTATAGACTGAGACGATGACGGCAGGATTCGGTTTCGCTCATCAGCTGGCCTCATTAGATGCTTCAAAGTTATGTAGATGTAAGGAGAACCACCTTTTACACAACTTTAGTTACTGTTTTGAAATGTAATCAGAATACTTTATTGATCCCCTCAGGGAAACAGTCAAATTCAAGGTAAAATAAGAGTAAGAAAAGAGCGAGTCAATATGTGTATAAAGTACCATAAAGTAACACAGCTACAGTAAGAAATAAAAACGTTATGAAGAAGTAAAGTGAGGTAAGGTTAAAAAGTAAGATTAGGTTAAAAAGAGTGTTTCTAAAACAATGTGTTGTACAAATTATATTGTAGTGCAGTATGAACATAAAGTACAGTGTCAACATTAATACAGTACGAACATACATAAAAAAGCACAGTGTGAATATAAGAAGCAGCAGTGAATAAATAATAGATATTGCACCAAGTAATTATTGTATATATAATAAGTCCAAGAATATTCAGATGTGACGTAGAAATACTTGCATATAATACATTTTCTTTTGATGCTTTTTCAAAAGAAAATGTGTTGTGGTTTTGCAGTCATGTGAGCTGCAATCAGTACTCTTCAGGTGGTTATAAAGGCGATCAAACTGTGTGGTGCTACAACCCTAAATATTTTATGAAGTGTTTGTCAGTGTATCGTATGAATGACGCAAAAGCCAGAAGTGTGAAACCTATAAACTTTGGTTAGACCATATAGTCCAGCTGGAAGGGGAGCACTGTAATTGTTACAGGTGAATGGGAATGTTAAATCTCAATGGTTACACAGGAATTCACCAGCTTTTGTTCAGTGTAATAAGAGCAATGTGTTGCTCATAACATCTCATCTCATGGAAAAACAAGTTTATATCGCCCTCTGTTGGCGATATTATTTAAACACACCTATCATATGTCTAGTATAACAGTGTGACATCAGTCACTACTAATTCCATCTGTTTGAAATTAGAAATCAATTATTGTCTATGACATGCTTTTAGACATATTAAGAATACTCTGCTTGGAATTAAAAAAAAAACTATCCTATGTCTGATTTTTTTTTTCTACAAAAAAGTTCAATTACCATGTTAACATTTTCTTTTTTTTTTTTAAAGATGTTTTTGGGGCATTTCAGCCTTTAATGGAAAGAACAGCTAGATATGAAAGAGAGATGACATGCAGGAAATCGTCTCAAGTCGGACTCGAATCCTGGACCTTTTGCGACGAGGTATACACTTCTATATATGTGCACCTGCTCTACCAACTGAGCTAACCCGGCAACATGTTTACATTTTTAAAAGAACAATAAATATGAAAATCCAGAATGAATACATAAATATTGTTAATTTCAAAAGTTTAACTGCTGGACACAAATTGTCTCCTCTTTCATTGTAAAGTCCATTCTTAGTGTTGTGTTGTTTTAATACTGGATCGTGATTGGCTTCTGAACTAGTTGTGATGTCATAAATCCTGCTGGTACATACGTTCTGATCTCACTCAGGTGCGATCAGAGAAAGTTGCCCCCTCCAGCAGATTTATGTGAAAAAAGACTCACAGTCAAGCAACAATGTAAAGAGCAGCTTTTTGTCCTAGCTGGCTGAGGCAAAGCTAATTTCAACCACGTTATATAGTATTCGGTAGATTAATCTATAGCAGTGTTTCATATTTCAAATCTTATTCTGATGTATGTGATGTTTTGACCTGTAAATTACAGGAACAATAACTTTCGGATAAATTAATTGAAGATTAAAATTGTACTTAAAGAAATAGAAATATGCTTATTCGCTTTCCTACAGAGAGTTGAGAGAGATCAGAAGATTGATGACATAAAGAGTACCTATAAACTCCCTAATTCACACATTATATATTCTATACACTTTGGTTGTTTTACAGATTAAAGGTCCTATGGCGTGACAATTTCACTTCATGCGGTTTTTTAACATTAATATGAGTTCCCCCAGCCTGCCTATGGTCCCCCAGTGGCTAGAAATGGTGATAGGTGTAAACTGAGCCCTGAGTATCCTGCTCTGCCTTTGAGAAAAAGTAAACTCAGATGAGCCAATCTGGAATCTTCCTTGTTATGAGGTCATAACAAGCAAGGTTACCTCCCCTTTCTCTGCTTTGCCCGCCCAGAGAATTTGGCCAACCCAGAGAGAGAGACATCATGGCTTTCAAAAAACATCCAAAAAGCACCATGTCATGGGACCTCTAAAGAAACAAGATATGACGTGTTAATTTGTGAGCTTTAGAGGTGCTGGAATGTGCAAGTTTGTTACCCTTGGACAGAGTCAGGCTAGCTCTTTCCCCATGTGTAAGCTAAATGGCTGCTGGCTGTAGCTTCATATTTATAGGACAGATATGAGAGGAGTATTCATCTTCTCATCTAACTCTTGGCAAGGAAGTGAATAAGCACATTTCCCTGAAACTATTGCTTGAAGTTACTTTTTCACTTGGATGCCTTCAAACTTTAAGTGGAAATCTCAGCAGACAGTTTTGCAAACGGCAACGTAAAAAAGTTCTGAAAGCAGTCAAACACATCCGACCCTGGTCCTCACCGTCCTGATTTGATTGATCGCGATCATTTACAAGTCTTGTTCTCAAGGGGGAACACGATCTGAAAGAGGAGCCACAGCTTTCACGTAATCTCAAAGGCCAGGCTGCACGAACACACAACCACAGGTGTCGGTTGATCTCGGCTGTAAGGTCACGGCTTGATTTCACGATTTGACTTGTGTCTCGATCAATCATTTACAGCACCTTTTTCAAATTACACCTGGTGTAGCCGAGTATCGCTTGCTGTCATTAACTATAAAACAACTAAAGAGAGCAGGATCAGAATGAAACTGGAGGAGGGAACTTGGCCAACTGAGAGTAATATACCTGCCCATCTGTCTGCTTCCTGTTCTCCATTACTCAGCCCGAATCACACACACCTGTCTGAGGTGTGTGCGTCTGCACCACAGACCCTGACCAGAACTCAGTTGAGATGAGAGGCCTTGTCATGTCTGAAGAGATCTAAACCACTTAGAGGATGAGCGGTGGTCTGAGCTCCCTTCAGACATCCTAGCGCAGCATTCTGCTGAGAATGAGAGTGAGAGAGTAGGCCTGTTTAGCCACAGATAGCGACTAAGTGCCCTGTTAGTTCACTCTATCTCCAACCCTTCAAGCTCGAGTCCAGAGAGCCTCTTAGGAGATGCTGTGTAGCTTTTTTTTCTCCTCTCAAAAGCAGCTGAGCTCAGAGAAACACATTTGTCACACTGGGGAGCTTTACAGGTATCAACGCCTGTTACAGCCCATCAACCTCCTCTTACAGTAAAGGTTTATATACACAGGCTGCATTTGTTAGGCTATTAGGTAGACCATTTATGAGCATGCCGTCTTCCCATATCAACTTCAAACTCAACTTTATAGACAAGACTGGCAGTACTCCTACAAAAGCTCACAAATACATACTTTGATTTAAAACAAAAGGTGTAGCAATGTCTTTAAACATCTGGGTACTGTAGTTTTTAGCAAATGTTTCCAAAACAGGGAGAAATTGTGCATTTTTGGGGACTATTTTCAGCTGCAGATTAATACACATTTGGTGATTGAGTATTTTTGACTCAAAATAAAACATTTTCTTTATTGGTGTAATATAATGATGTAATTAAGGGAAAATCTCAGACAGACACATACAGACTTAAGTGACCTCTAACATTACAGTTTCTTTTCACGTGGAAAGTGAACAAACTGTATTCTCTAGGCTGCAGGACCAGCTCGACTCATTCTCCCCATGTAGGAAAAGTTAATATGGGCTATAGGTTTACTGACACAAACACCCCTGTGTTATATCTAAGTGGCCATGGGTTAAACATTTCAAGAAGAATGCTTACTGTAGTACACGCACGTTGTAACATCTCTATTTTCAGGCTGGGCTCGATTTGAGGAGGCCTGAAGCAAAGCTGTCAATCAAACTCTCACATGGACGATCTCTTTCCATTGATCTGAGGTGGCAGGAGTCACTTTCAGGCAAATGGAAACGGGTCTGGTTTGGAGACGTAGGTGAAAGGCGCCCCGAGCCGGTCACGTGGCGGTGTTTTGGTTTCATTGGGATTCTCCTAGTGAGACTGCTTAATGAGAAAGCTAGAGAGCTCTAGCACTACAGGGGAGACATATTTTAACAACTACATAGACATCAGAAGTTTTCATTTTAGTCTGTTTGTCTAAGTTTTGAGATTTTGAACACCTACTTTACAGAAAGTTGTACATCTGTGTACCATAACGCAGGTAAAGTGCTAAATGGAAAGCAAGGACACACAATCTCTGCTCCATTGCCTTTTAAATATTAATGCATCTACTGTACTATGGAAACTCTATAAGGAGAGAATGGCCAAGTTTCCTTTCAGCCTGTCTGACTATATCAATAAAACACCCATATTCATCAAATTACAACCTCCACTTAGGCAGAGTACAGTGCACGATTCACCATTACACAGTTCCATTAACCCACTGTCTGACAGTCACATCAACTAGGGAAACTGTTACACCCTGAATGTCATGTGATCTAGTTCAGTTATTTTGTGCGGTCATGAATCATAAAAGAAAGGTGATACGTTATGATGATAACTGCAGAAAAAGAACAAAGGGAAAATATTTGTTTTTGCATGTCAGATACAATATATCAAGGGTTCATCTCAGAAACAAAAGAAAACACAGTGAATCTAATATTAGCACAAGACTATGAAACATGTCTTAACATTTGCCTCTTTCAGCATCACATCACTTCCATCACGCAGCATTTGCACGGTCAGAAAGCCATTTAAATGATGATGTGGCCATTGTACACCATACAGTGGAATTCAAACAAGATGTCAAAGAAACGCAAGGCTACGTAGCAAGACACGATTATGATCTAAAGTGATTCAAATAAAATAGAAGATAAAAATAAGCTAAATGGAATATAAACCTTTACAGTACAGTGTAAGATATGAGTTGATATGATCTGAGCGTGTTTTTAAACAGAAGACTGTCCATTGCATTCAGTACCAGCAGATGGCAGTCCTTTTACATAAATGGTTAAGAACACAAAACGCCATCTTGCAACAACACTCCATTTTTTTTATCTCATTTGTTCTGAAACTGAACATTTGCACCAAATACATATATATAACTTTATTTTGATTTCAGCATCTTATACACTGCTACACCAGTTTTTTCTTTGTCCAATTACCACCTGCCTACTAGGCCTACATAAGAGTTTAAAGATTCCATCCAGACATGTTTTCAGACATACCCAAATACTAAATTATTTGAATAAAAATAATTTTCCCACAAACTAAAGTTTAATATATTAATATATATTAAATATATTAATACTTGACATGACATCCACTCCCCCCTCATTGCAAAATGTGGAATCTGTGAATATGCAGATGTTGTTCAATTTAAAATTGTAACAGCTCAGAAACAATGTAAATTATATTTTATATCTATTTATAAAGTAACTAAATATCCATAAGGAACACAAATGGGGAATAAGCAAAAGCTGTGAAAGTAGCTTCAAATCAAAGGAGATCACCTCACAGAAGTACACATTAAATATAATATCCAGAGCAGGCGGAGGTCTGGGTGTGCTCAGGGAACATCTGGTACCTGACCGCTGGCAACTGAGGAAGGTAGCTATATTCCTCCATATATCTATATCTATATATCTTCCTATAAGGGAAGATGAGGTTTCAACCAGCTAGTGATCTTTGGTAAATATGAAATGGGACCATAATACCGGTCCTTCTAATAGTTACTGAACATTCTTTCTACCTTCATAAACAAATTGAATAAATAATTGAATATTCTTCTAGTTATTCATGTATTAATTCATTATTCTATCAGAGGATGTTCTTTTATTGCAAACAACCAAAAATGTTTCGCTACTGATAACCTACTTACAGCTGCACTTACATTTGTTTTTGCTTATATAAATTCAAAGAAACCAGATACATTACGTAACACAAAAAATAAACGCACATTAAAAAATAAAATTGATCAGGTTTCAACCACCAAACAGACCTTTTTTCACAGCAGACATTTTGACTTGTCAGAGCAGGGAGAGCACCTGTGAAACTAACTCTGTTAACAATGGCTCTGTTCTATTTAAGTGTCCCAGTACGCCATGACAGTGAGCCAGCATGCACAATACCAGGACCCCTGAATTAGCTCACCAACATGGAATACACCTGTGCTTCTCCTGCTGTAATATGCAAATGATCTGCTGTGAAATCAGAATCAGAAAAGATTTCTTGCCAGGTAAGTAGCACTTACTAGGAATTTGCTTTGGTTTGGTGCATACATATAAACATATTCAACATTAGTATGAAATAAAAAAAACAATAAATACAGAAACAAATAACATACATATAACTAAATGACATTCAGAAAGAAAAAGGAGGCTGCATGGATTAGTGCAGGCTGTGCAAACAATATTTGAGGAATGTGCAAAGTTCAGCATATATACAGTAGTTTGTGCAGAGGAAAAAGGCCTATAGTACCACATGTAATGGCAGCCACGAGTAACATTTGTAACAAATAGATTTAGCCTTCTGGAATTACACCTTTGGATATTTGGGAATATCATGATGGAACACTTTCTTCAGTGCATCTGAAAAAACTCATGTAATAACTACCAATCATGTAATAAGGGCACATTATTTAAAGAAAAACTGATCATTTAGGCTAATACAGTAATCTGCCTATAATAAAATAAAAATGTTGAGTGTAAAATATAATAGTAATAATATGAATATGGTAGTATAATATGAAGTTATTATATGTTATGCAAGTTGTTAGATTATGTTGAATAATTTGACATGTAGCCTATTGTAATGAACAAATTCCATTTCAACCTTTATAATCAGTTTATCATCAGCAGCATCAAACACATCTACCCAATATTTACGTGTGTTTAGCTGTACTGTTGATTTATCAACAAAGTCAATACAATTTAATTTAGTTATTCTAGTAATCTATTCATTATTATATCAAAATAATAAACCTAAACATTTGAAAAGTACAATGTTCTGCTACTAAGATCCTACTAATGCGCACTAAAATATATGCCTAGTCACTAGCTCTCAGGTTACTGTGCTTAGAGGGCATGACCTGCATCTTCTCTGATTAAAATGTACATAATAGTCCTTTAATTCTCCATGAAGTCATTTGGTATTTACATTACAGCGGCTTGTTCAACTCCCCTCTACATAGCATTAAAAGCCTACATTGTGCAGCGTTTGTAACATCTAGAGTGTTACCTTTACCATTGTCACTTGGATTGAGTTACCCTCTGAGAAGCTATTTATCTTGTTAGAATGATCTTTTTGTGTGGAAAAAGGTCTTTTTCCAGCATGCCCTCAAGGTGGCGATAAATATCAGGAAACAAAGTCCACATCACGGCACGCTTCATTTCTGCTACATGTAAGAAACTCATGCCTGATGTCTTACTGTGCGGTTAATGAGTGGATGAAATAAGGAGCAGTTAATACTTGAGTCAAATGATACCTTTTTAATTCCTCCTTAAACTGTAGCCGTGTGCGAGCGAGATGTTTTCACAAGGTGGAGAAGGCCAATTCAACTGTGCTTGGGTTTGAATTATAAAACAGGATAAAGAACAGATGGTGAATATTCAACCGGCAGAGTTGAGATTGAGTTGAGTTGGTTTTCTTTGTTACACTACAACATTTAAATCTCTTCTTCCACACCCAAATATATCATGAAACCCCTTTCATTAATATTTATTTATATAAGTATAACATTACAAATGATTGCTTTCACGTACACATAATTCTAATCACATTAATGACAGGTGCAGTTTGAAGAATCCTGCTATTTGTTTGAGGATATCAAGCTGATTGCAGTTCATTATGCAAGACTTGGCTATGCACTGTGTCCTGCTTTGGAGGAGGGGGGGGGGGGGGGGGGCTGCAACGTACAGGTGGGCTTTCTCTCCCGGGGGCGTGGGAGTGAAGAAGGAAATAAGGTAACTAAATCAATATCATGTGAATTATTAAGAGCTTCTTCCGCTGTCACGCACCGTGGATCTCAAGCTCGGAGAGATACGCTCCCTCCTCCCTCCTTTTGTTTTCTTTCTCTCTTCCTTTACTTCCCTTTGGAAGTTTTCCACGATGCACATACCACACCATTTCCACACACATGTGCATGCACGCCGGACACGAACACACACACATGCACTGGTCTTTAAGCTCACCCTTGTTGGAGTGCTCATTAGTCAGTGCAGTGATGCAGTGTAGCCCTGTCATTAGCTGAGAGCTCTGTGTCCTCCACTCCCTTCCCTTCGTTTTATTCTTCTTCCTCTACTAAGGATTCGTCTTCATTTTATCTCAGACGCCAGGGGCATTCCAGAGATCTACATGACAAAGATCTCCCTAATCCCACTGACGTCTAAATACCCTCTGCAGACTGTCTTTATTAGCAGAATTGAGATCATGTACCCTAATTGCCTTTGCCATACGTGTCACTTGTTACTAAAAGCTGTTGAGGAAAGAGTTTGTTTCGACTGCCTTTCGTTTCTTCTCTTCGGATGGTCACAAATGTAATGCCTGTCATGTACTGACAACTCTATCCAGTGCCATCCATCCATCGATCCATCCATCGTCGTCCGCTTATCCGTGGTCGGGTCGCGGGGGGAGCAGCTCCAGCAGGGAACCCCAAACCTCCCTTTCCCGAGCCACATTAACCAGCTCTGACTGGGGGATCCCGAGGCGTTCCCATGCCAGGTTGGAGATGTAATCCCTCCACCTAGTCCTGGGTCTTCCCCGAGGCCTCCTCCCAGCTGGACGTGCCTGGAACACCTCCCTAGGGAGGCGCCCAGGGGGCATCCTTACCAGATGCCCGAACCACCTCAACTGGCTCCTTTCGACGTGAAGGAGCAGCGACTCTACTCCGAGCTCCTCACGGATGACTGAGCTTCTCACCCTATCTCTAAGGGAGACGCCAGCCACCCTCCTGAGGAAACCCATTTCGGCCGCTTGTACCCTGGATCTCGTTCTTTCGGTCATGACCCAACCTTCATGACCATAGGTGAGGGTAGGAACGAAAACTGACCGGTAGATCGAGAGCTTTGCCTTCTGGCTCAGCTCTCTTTTCGTCACAACGGTGCGATAAACAGAATGTAATACCGCCCACGCTGCGCCGATTCTCCGACCAATCTCCAGCTCCATTGTCCCCTCACTCGCGAACAAGACCCCAAGGTACTTAAACTCCTTCACTTGGGGTAAGGACTCATTCCCTACCTGGAGAAGGCACTCCATCGGTTTCCTGCTGAGAACCATGGCCTCAGATTTAGAGGTGCTGATCCTCATCCCAGCCGCTTCACACTCGGCTGCAAACCGATCCAGTGAGTGCTGAAGGTCACAGGCCGATGATGCCATCAGGACCACATCATCTGCAAAGAGCAGCGATGAGATCCCCAGCCCACCGAACTGCAACCCCTCCATACCACGACTACGCCTCGATATCCTATCCATAAATACTACGAACAGGATTGGTGACAAAGCGCAGCCCTGGCGGAGGCCAACCCTCACCTGGAACGTGTCTGACTTACTGCCGAGAACCCGGACACAGCTCTCGCTTTGGTCATACAGAGATTGGATGGCCCTGAGAAGGGACCCCCTCACCCCATACTCCCGCAGCACCTCCCACAAAGTCTCCCGGGGGACCCGGTCATATGCCTTCTCCAGATCCACAAAACACATGTAGACTGGATGGGCATACTCCCAGGCTCCCTCCAGGATCCTTGCTAGAGTAAAGAGCTGATCCGTTGTTCCACGCCCAGGACGGAATCCGCATTGTTCCTCTTCAACCTGAGGTTCGACTATCGGCCGAACCCTCCTTTCCAGCACCTTGGAGTAGACTTTACCAGGGAGGCTGAGAAGTGTGATACCCCTGTAATTGGTACACACCCTCTGGTCCCCCTTTTTGAAGAGGGGAACCACCACCCCGGTCTGCCACTCCTTAGGCACTGTCCCAGACTTCCACGCAATGTTGAGTAGGCGTGTCAACCAAGACAGCCCCTCCACACCCAGAGCTTTCAGCATTTCTGGACGGATCTCATCAATCCCTGGGGCTTTGCCACTGTGGAGTTGTTTGACTACCTCAGTGACCTCCACCAGGGAGGTGGAGGTCATACAGTGCACATCCAGTGCATGTATCTTAATTGGTTTTTACTTAAGTAAGTACTCTCAGCTAAATGCACTTACTGTAAAGTATCAAAAGTATAAGTAATGGTTCAGTCTGTGACTGTGAACTCAATCTTCACTGCTGCAGTTTCATATTTGTATTTTTCTTCCCGACCAAACGTAGACCCTGAGATATTTCCAGCACAGCTTTGATGGATTTTATTTTGCATCCATCTTAGCATCACCAGTAAATGTCAGGTTTGGGTGTCATTCCTTCAGAATCAAAGACTGATGGCCTCTAACATCATTTTGCAGCAACGTTCAACAATTACGCAGTGAGAAAGACATCAGAGAAGAGGCAGCCATAAAACGTCTCCACAGAGTGATGCAGCATGCAACACAGCCCTGAGACATGTTCTGAGTCGAGGGCTTGACTCCCACTTTCCCTGGACTAAGGCCCCCCTTGCCCTGCTGCTGCAATCATTAGAACTAACGCTACTTCCCCTGCAGCTGTGTATAGAGCTCAACAGTGACCCCCACTTTAACGGCTCTGGTTCCGAAAGTGTTTTTCAAAAATTGCTTATATAAAGCGGTTTACGTCTGGAACCAACAGCTACGTGAGGAATCGTGAGCATATACCATTTGATTTGGCGAGAAAAAACATTTTTGAAAATGGCAAAAAAAAAGCCAAAAGTACAAGACTGCACCACATCATAGACTTCAATGGTAGAAGCTCGATAGCCTTTTGCGGTTTGGTGGGTACGGTAAACATTTCCGTGGTAACAACGCGCTGGACCAATCAGAAACGTCGCTGTTACGCTTAGGGTTGTGGGTGGTGTAGTATTTCTCCATAAGATCGCGAATAAAACGTGTATTTCTTAAAACAAGGTTGATTTCATACGGACTTCTAGCTTCTACAGGAGCAGAAACATTTGTTTCACAACCTCACAGCTTGTGTTGAGCTCTATAGCTCACAGCTGAATGCAGTAAGATCATAGTCTCGCATTGCCATTCCTTCCTCCACAGTTCTGCGAAGGAAGGTCTGGCATGGCAAAAGTTGTCTAGCTAGTGGTCTGGATTTATCCTGCAGAAATCTGAGAAAAGATTAACTATAGTCCTCATAAATCGACCAGAGTTTAAAATTCCAACACAAAGAAAGCCCAAAGCAACAGACATCTGGCCTAAATGAGCGAAATCCGGGGGAATTTACGGAGCAATCCCGGAAGTGGAATGTCGTGGATATAGACTAGTAAGATCAGGTCCACCTTCTATGAAAGGCATTCTGGTAAATGTAGGAAATCAGTGACTGAAGTTGAATTGGTGAGGCAAGCTTTGGGAAAGTAGGTACATCTGCCTAAAAAAATTATTTATCATGAAATAACTCCTTCATGCACTTGATATGTGATAACTAAAAATATAAGAAATCTGATTTTTACGTAGTGAGATAACAATTGCCCCTTTAAAATCTCTACACTTCTCAGTCAACTCAAAGTTGACTTTGGAACAGACTTGTCAGTCGCGTAGCCAGTAAAAGTTTGATCAAAATACGTTTTGTTATGAAAAATATTCAAATGTTTGTAAGAAAAGAAGGAATATAAACTCGACATATTATTAACTTGTGTTTTCTTTCTTGATTATATGCACTCACAGGTAGTACATCACAACCCCTGTTTTTGTTGTGTGTTTAATGTGTCTTCTGATTATAACTGAACTGTTGAAACAAGCTGCAGGAAGCCTCTGGAACGCAATTGGTTGCTATGGTCAGTCTCTCTGGGATGTCTTTTCAGCCAATGTAACGTTACTGCAACAACAATGGCTTGACAACATTCTTAAAGTATTGTGTTATTTAAAGGAGGAGCTTCTTATTAAATAAAAAGTTGTGAGCGCTGATGACGGCTTAGCTGAAACACGATCGTTTTTTTGCCCACATTAAAGAAAATTACTTATGTGAGAGACAGAGTTTTTGTTTTCTTTGATTCTTGTCACTGCCGTGCACTCGGTACGCTGTCTAAGATTTGGAGCTGTGCCTTCCATTATGTTTTTCTAAATCTCGAACAATGCCCGGATGGCTGTTTTCGGTCTTTGATTTCCTTTTTCTGCTGATTTGGTTAAACAGCTGCTTGCACATTTGCTGCATGGGAGCTGACCATGGTACTGAAGTTGAGCCCTGAAGCCAGGTGAAGAGCCAGTTGGCACAGACCCCTGAAGCCCCGCCCCCACTGCTGCACATAGCATTGATCGCTTGTTTATTCACAATTTATCAATATTGAACATGGTGTGTGTCCAAATTGCTCCGACACTTAACACTGCACTTCCTAAGTCCAACCGTCCTCGAGATATGCGGTCAGAAAACACACGCGGTGAAATACACTAAGCGGAGATATTCATTTTTTTCCTTCAAATAGGCGTACAGTATCAGTCACCAGTAGCCCTCTGCGGACAACATGGTTTAGGCCTGCAGAGCTGTGAAGCCCTGCTCATATTGCTGCAGAGATGTTCACTTAGTTTTAGTCCCAGTTTATTAACACTGAATGTGTCATGTTTACAAATTGTACCAAATTCGACACTGCACGTCTTGGTTACCCAGCAATACACCTGCTGAGTGTGCAGTAAGTTTAGATCAGCTGATGGCTTCCCGAGATATTCGAAATTTCACACTCACTCACCCACAGACTGATATTTCTTGCTTCATAGTTCGATGAAAAATTTGTATTAGAGTAGAGTTTCTGGGAGACAGGGTTGGTGCATACACAATAAATAACATATAGCTAACTAAATGAAACAACTAACAGTCAACTTCAAACCTCTCCAATAAGAAACCACTTTGTAACCCCTTAATATCCTGGTGCACTTAGTCTTCCAAAATATGAAGCTATTGTAGCATATGGAATATGCCACCACCTACACACACCTACACACATGCACAGTACAGCAGAACACCATCCTCCATCACTCCCTCCTTTTCTCTCTATCCCTCCTTTAGCTCTCATGACACTAATGCTTGTTCGTCATGTGTAGACCCATGGGTGATGAATCCATCACAAAGAGAAGATATATTTATTCTGTCTCGGGATGCACATCACACATCCCAAATCCCAATTTGTTTGAGCAGAGACGGGTCCAACACACAGACTGATGGGATACGCTGCTGTACGCATGTCGTCCTATCAGTCTTCCTCCGGCTATTTTGCTTGCCATTTCTTATCTCTGAGTTGGCCTCTTGTTTACTGACACCATCAGTTAAACACAACATCCTCTAATATCTGTTCAGTTAAGCACAGACACCCAGGGAGATGTTGAGGAAAAGTGTTCAAACTAAATTCTAAAGTTGTTCGAAAAAAAACATCACAGCCAGGTAAATTTGCCACCAGACATTCTTAACCAATACGACTCAATTTCTAGCAAAACCACATTTGCGAGCTATTTCTGTCGCATAAACACTCATCACATCCAACCTGCTGTGTTACCAACTACCATCAACAATGCAATTAATGAACACAATGATGATAGCACCAGGAGGACATTCCTCTTTGCTCATCATGCATTCCACACCACATGCTATTACAAATGACCAAACACTCCATATAATAGCACATCATTTAGCCGATGTCCTTCGCTGGCCTGGCTCCCCACATACTCCACACTGGCCATCAAAATCTCTGTGATAGAGCACATTAATTACACCCATCCAGAGACAGCTATGATTACAATTTCACACGTTTGAATGGACTACGGCCATTTGCCACAAAACTGCAGAGGCAGAGCAATGACTTTTGTGAAACGGGAGGAGGCAGGGATGGGGGGGGGGGGGGGGGGGGTTGTTCATAATTCTCCGGAGAACTGCAGATGCAGGATATGTAGACGCATGGATGCTGACAGCTCTGGCGTTTAAGCGATGTGCTGTAATTGCATGCAAATGGACCTGAATCTGTATCTTAACACGTCTTCATTAGCCGGTTCACAAGTGTCTTCAGCTTAGATGGAGGGACAATGGAGGGCTGAAGTTAATTCTTAGTAGGCTGGCTCTGTTTTCATATTGGACAACTTTAATTAAGCGATAGATTAAGTTTTAAAGGGATGGTTTAATGCATTGAATCCCATGAGTGCTCTAATAAACAGCATAATATAATCAGTCAGTGATATCTAATGGAGTTGAAAATAGACACAGACATCTATATTTTCAACACCAAGAGCCCTTTTCCCGTACTTTCAATAGATAATATTGCACTAAATCTTGTATTGTATATTTCGTGTATTTCAGATGGTTTGCATATTACTTTAATAAATTGGTATTAATGGTATGCCTTTATGCAAAAAATGAACTTTACCAATAGGTATTCCGTAAAGAAATAGTTCAGCATTTTGGGAAATTCATTATCTTGCAGAGAGTTAGATGAGAAGATCGATACCACTCTCATGTCAGTATGCTAAATATAAAGCTACAGCCAGCAGCCAGTTAGCTTAGCTTAGCTGAGCATAAAGACTGGACACTGGGAAACAGCAACATGCAGTGTGGCTTTCTCCAAAGGTAATACAATCTGCCTAGCAGCATCTAATTAATATTTAGGCCACACTTATTAAAACATATTTTATTTGTTAAATCTGTACAAATCTCAAGGTGTAAAAATGACATTTTTGGTTTTATGGTGGGTTACATGCCACATTACTTCTTGGCTGAGAGTAGTGACTTCCTGAAGTCTGTATGCGTGGAGCTTTGTTGGGTTCTATCATTGAATATCTACTACCTTATATTTACACTTTTTGTAAAGACTATGTAAGTTGGAGACTGTAGACTGTGAATACGTAGAAGAAAAGATGACAGCTATTACTAACTAGGGTTGGGTATCGTTTGGGTTTTTTCCGATACCGGTGCTAAATCGGTACTTTTAAAACGGTGCCGGTGCCTAAACGGTGCCTGAATCGATACTTTTTAAGAAAGTTTTTAAAAAAAGAAGAAGAAACAAGAAGGATAGGCCTACTAAACAACAGTCGGTAACATTTAAGAACACATTGTTTATTACTAAGGCCATATGGTCAAAATGAAATGGTTTAATAGTAATGTAATAACTATAACTTATAATAAACAATAACTTATTTCACCAGTAAATTGCTGTTGAACGACATAAACAACAACCAGATGGGAAAATGGTATTTTACAATAACTTTGAATGCACCGTGAGGCTGTATGTTACCAGTTTCAGTGAATGCACCGTCTGTGTTTTTCCGACGTCGGCATCTGCTGCGCTGCAGAGCCGACTGTTGCGTCCTGGTGTTGATATACAGTCAGCATTTTAATCGTGTTTAATCCAGCTGCTAGCTAAAGGTAGGCTAACGTTACCTGCTGTCGAGTGTAGTGTAAAGTCAGGCACCGAAATTTTCGTTCTTATTCGGTCTCGTTACTAGCCTACCGTTTACGTCGGAACCGAGGACCTATTGGCACCGAGTTTCGGTACCCAACCCTATTACTAACTGTACATGATACTATACTAACATGCCAGCTACTGAGAAGTTGTAATACTTTAGCAATTTAGCTTGTTGAAGTATTCATGTTGAATTCATATTGAATGGACAAACATGGAAGTACTATTGATGGGATCATCACTACGAGTGACAGCTTGCACATTACATGTTATAATTTGATCCAATGTTAATATTGAAATATTGATTGTTTCATCTTTAAAAAAAAGAAAAGCTACTTAGCTTGGGTACAGATTTTTCTGTTATCTATTTTCAGGTCTGACTCATGAATAACAACTTTGGTGCATAATAACCGCTGATGGGGATGAAGTGTGTGGCAGCACACATTATATTCATTCTCTGTAGTGAAGGGTGTCTCAACTCTGTTTTTTTCTTGTGTCTGGAATCGTTTTGACCTGTAATCCCCAAGATTATAGTGGCTAAACTGCCCACTGTGTGTTTTCATGCTCTTTATCAACTCCTGGTATGCTAGGCTGAGAGGACTGCTGGCCTCTGGATGCCCTTAGCCTGACATTCAGGAATCACAGGGGTAGCTCGCTGTGCGAGAGAGAGGAGGAGAGCAGGAGCACAGGTGTCTTCGATGCCCTTGGGGCGGAGACCAGCTCCTAAGACGTTGCAGTAGGTCAGGGGCACAGCAATTAGGAAGCAGTTGGAAGCATTAATTAGCCGATATATCACTTACACTATTGTTGATATAGACTGTGTACTATAAGCTGAAAATAACCTCTGGACAACTTTCCCTCCTCGTCATATTCCTGTTAGGCTTACTGTAAATCGTGCTAATTATTGCCACCCACTGTTTTAGTAACCCCAGCTGAAGTAACCCCAAATCTGGACAACGATGACATAACACGTAGAAATGATGAAGGCAGAAAAATTACAAATAAGTAAGTGAACCTCGGAGACGATGCCTGGAATGAGAAAAAAACTCTTTCAACTCTGTGCCACGTCTTCAGGCAACGTGTCTCCTGAATTCACATCAGGTTGTTTTTTTTTTTCCTCTTTTCTTTTCGGACGGTTTCACCTGTGATCCAAGCCCGCCTTGAGCAGTTTGATTTTCTTCTCTGTGCCTCCAAGACAGGCTGTGAACTTTCAAAGGCGTAAAGCCGCGCTGAAAACTCGGAGAGGGGGATCTGAGCCTGCGAGCTCGGGAGCACTGCGGGGATGGTGGATGGGTGGAGGCTGTGGTTGTTTAGAAACCATAGAAATGCGGGTAGTAATGGGGATTGACAAGGCCACCCACGCGAGGGACAGACAGTCTGCTGAGACAGACGAGAGCCGTTACACGAGAAGGATTGTGCAAGCAGACCTCTTCATAGAAACGTCATCAAACCCCCGTGTGTGGTGAGTCGGGTGATATTGTGGCGAGCAACACACCACCAACCCTTCAGTTCAATGATAAGGCTCTTCCTGCTGTAGCCGTACCTCCGTAACCCACAACCAAAGGATAATCGAGAACACAGTAGCAGCTCCTTAGGAATAGCAGAGGCCATTTTGCCAAGCCACCGAGTGATTGACAGGAGCTGACGATAAAGGGAGAGAGGAGCGGTGTTGAAGGATAGCGGCCTCTGTGATGGAGTGCTCATGGGGAAGAGTAGCTATTGAATCCTCTTTTTAATCTGTCTGTCAAGGTTATTGAAAGTGCTGTCTTCGTTATTGCATGCCAGCCTTGGACTTGGAGGGGCCATAAGTATGAGAACACACCCTGTTCTGGTGGGCTGATAAACACGCTGTAAGCAAACACACACACACAGGAACTGAGACAGATGCACACACGTGTATAAAGGAAGCAAAATGAAAATACACTGCACTTTAGGCATTAAAAAAGTTGTTTCTTCATGGAAAACAAGCCTGAATGGAAGGTAATGAAGGGGAAGAACAGTGAGCACTACATCTTTATTGAAGCTGTGAATGTTGCGAGGTGGACAGACCATTGATCCCATTAAGCCCCAGTTTAATGCACTCTTCATGCCGATGGCTGTTCTTTTTGCCCTGCGTCCCCCCCCCCCCGTGGTTGTTCCAGCCCAGGATGGACCGAGGGGGCTCCACTCCAAAGCAGACCCCTTTTTCAATCAATGTCCATCAGCGGGTCTAGCAATAAGTTGTCAATGGGATTCTCATTAGGATTCAAGTATGCTTTTGAATAATATTGTATAGTACTGAATCACACTGACAGCTGACTGGGTGAGTGGCAGTTGAGAGCTTGCCATGGAGTGAATTTTAATCAAAACAGGGGATAGTGTCAGGCAGAAATTGATGTGTCTTTCTCAAACCACTGATACTGCATGTTCCTGTTTTGTCTAATAATCTTTAGAGTTTACCCTACCATAATGAGGTTTTATAACCATTTCTAGGGCCTCATGTATTAAAGACTGTGCAGCTTTCATACCAGAAGATGGCGTACGGCCAAATTTGAAAAGTACCCACGCACAGAAATATTCACATGTATAAAACCGGGCGTACGCCAGGTCCTGCGCACCTTTCCTTTATACATCATAATCAACGTGAAACTGAGCGCACGTGAACGAGCCGCCGACCCCGCCTTGCTTCCTCCCATAAATTAATATGGAAATGACAATAAATGCGTCCCCGATGTCATTCTTTGTCCAATCACAACGGGTTATCCCGCTGCAGACGGAAAAAAAAACTTCTTGTGATGTTGAGGTGCTGATCATGGAAGTGGAGGCGAGAAAAAAAAAAGTTCTGTTTGGAGGTTTGTCATTTCGGATAAGCAATAAAAGAAAATGCTCAGAGCGGCAAATGTTGACCGGGCATGAATCCATGGCAGAAAAAAAAAAAGGTCCAATGCCGAAGTGGAAATCAAGCCAATGGCGGCAGCGCCACACCAGTTACAGAACAACATGCATCTCACTGTCAGTCCAAATTACGCACAATAAGCAGTTTGAACTCACTGATGTAATGCCATTTATTTTGTTATTTTTATTAAGTGTTAGTAGGCTCAGTGAAACTGAGTCCAGCGCAAGGAAGACCCGACTCAGAGGAGGAGAGGTTAGTGAGCCCAGCGTCTCCACGACAGGTGACAGTACGCACAGATCTGCTGCGCAACGCATGGATGAAATAATGAAATAGTAAATAGAACTACAGTAACAGAAATATGTGCAGAATCAAAACAGTCAAGACGGCCCAGTGTTTGGTGGACTGGGTACACCTTGTTCACTTATATAGCCTAAAAATCATCCACGGAATCAATTACACATCACATGAGTTTGCCCACCCGACACAGCGTTTGTTCCTGGAGAGATGGATCCGTGCGTTGTGCGTCCCGCCTCCTGTGCGCCATGGATGTCTGAGCCCCCACAACTACAGACTCACAGAAACTAGTGCATTTTTCCATGCCGATCTTTTTGTTGCACAGTGAGTAAGATATTTCATCAATTGGAAATACATAGGATGAAAAAGTGGATTTTTCATTCATTTCCCATCCTCATGTTTAACAGAGGTTAAGTAGCCTGCAAATTAAACAGTTAATAGTGTGAAAGATGTGAAACATTATCCACATAAATGATCAAACTTTTATGGAGTATCAGCGGATATAATTATGTTTTTTCATAGACAACACCACAGCATATGCCAGTAAGTGAAGTGGAAATGTTATTTTGTAATATTTGGTGAGTTTCGCCTCTTGTCACTTAGAATTCGCCATGTTAGAGCCAGACAACGGACGGCCCTGCTCAAAAGTTTTGCGTGACGGCTCGCACATTCTTACATCAAGTTAATTTTTATAAATCACAACGTGTGTGGGAAAACCAGCGACCGCAAGCTTGCCGTTTATACATGAGGCCCCTGGTCTTTTAGTACCTTTAGAGGATAAGGCTTCCGTTATTCTGTTTTTCTCCAAGCCAACTTTTTAATCATACAAAGTGTTTGCAGTATAGGCATATGGTAACTGAAATGGATGTTCAAATAACACAGGTCTGTGCCATCGAGCCTTGTTTATTATGTATTTACTACAAATTCCATAGCCTCACTAATAAATTATTAATTTTCCAATTTTTCACAGCAAGAAGAAAAAGTCCAATTAATATCGTAAACAGCTGATGACTGTAGTATTTAATAAACGTCACTCAAACTGGATGAAATAGATTTTATTGGGGACTATTTTCAGCTGCGGACTAAAACATATTTGGTCCAATAGTGAATATCTGTGGCAGCAGGAAAGTGTATGTGGGCCTGAGTCAAAAATAAACTATAGTGTGTGTGTGTGTGTGTTCCTGTTAATGAGGGAACATTTGCACTTGGTTACATTTTCCACAGCGTGGCTCATTGATTTGTTTTCAATAGTTTTTGGACAACAATGAAGATCATGGCCCGGAGGAAAAAGGCACCGGTGCTATAACGACCGTTATCTACCAGACCGGTGCCTTATTTAGGTGCCAACCTCCTGACAGAGAGCCAAATGTGGGTGAATTTTGCCATTGGTGGGTGAAACTGTCAATCTACCTGCCACGTTGGATGGTAGCACATGAGAATTAAGTGATTCATGAGTTGTTTTTGTCACGTTGCTCTTTCACATTCCAAACAGGTCCGCCATTTCCTTGGATTTAAGCTTAAAAATATGGCGGCACACTACGGGGGTGAAGAGGCCAGCTGAAACAAGCAACCAACAAAAAGATGAGGATGATTAAAAAAAAACAAGTAAAAGAAGACGTTTTAATACCAAGTGGACCGATGGCAACAATGGCAATGTTCGTGAGTGGCTGATTTACGACAGCAAAACAGAACAAACGTACTGCAGTGCAGTATTGTTTTATAGTTATAACATTGACAGCACTTAAATGTGTATTAAATGTGTGTTCCTAAGTTCAAGAACGAAGCAAGTGCATTTCCTTTATTTCACCTTTATGAGGCAAAGAAAATGAATGTGCTGATAAAAAGCCTGTGTGGCTAGTGGATTTTAAAATCCACCTGCCATAGTGGCTGGTAGCAAAAAAGTTCACTTCAGGCCCTGGACACATACATTGCTTTTGTGATTAGTTGACAAGCAGATAAATGCACAATATCTTCAAAGACATGTTGGTAGATTGTCAGTTTGGAGTGGAAAGCAAACTTTGTGGAAGAAATCACCCTCCCTGTCCATTTGTAATATCCCGAGCTGTGTGAATTGCATGACCAACCAAATGGAACTAAACATAATTAAGATCTACTCAAGGTTAATTTGGTCAGTAATGGTATTAAGTATGTATGGAGTAGCTTTTTTCTGAATACCAGTCCATTAAATCGGTTATTAAAAGACGATACTGAAATGAGACCAAGCATATACACATTAAAAATAATTAGTTTGTTCTGTGTTTTTCTTGAGAGAAAGAGCAGAGTGTAACTAAGGTTGGCTTTCAATGTTTATAACTAATTTTCTCTTCATTCAAACCTGTTTCTTTTCACAATTTCCTTTCCTTCTCATTCTGCATGGAGCGAGTCATTCATGTTCTTTTGATAAAAAATTGATTGGTTGCTGTGCACTCATTTGAGCTCCATTCAAACTACAAATAAAAGACTGTCTTTTAGAATTAAGCTTTGGTAAGCAAGGAGTGCTACTTAAAAACTGGCATCTATCCAAGAGAAACATTCTTCATTCTTCATTTCATTTGAAAACTTGGTCACAGAATGCCCTTAAACAGAATAATTTCCATATGCCAAATGTGTTGCTAGTTATCCCTTACAAGGCTAGCTTCTATTAACAAAATGGTCTGAAATAACCAAATAATCCATCAAGAGCCACTGCTTTTCAGACAGCTCTACCTTCAAAGGCTCATGTTGCCTTGTATTGAAATGTTCCTGTATTATTTGACCATTCATTTCATTTTAATAATAAAGCTTTAGAAGATATAAAACATCTGAAAGATGCATTGTAGTGGAGCAAAATTACTTCTTTTTTTTCAATGTAAGGCCTGTAATTTGTGCTGTCCCTGAACCAGCAATGGCTATTAAGAATGGCATATCGAAAGCTACTGTATGTGTATGATTACTTTTACTTACTTACTTTTAGTCTGTCAACCCTTTCCATATGTCCTTGATACATTATAGTAATGTGATGTTGAGTGTTTAGAGTTTGAAACAAAATACCTGTAATACCATGGCAAGTACTCACTCCGTGTTTACATGTATGCATATGTGTGTGTTTGCATGAGTGCACACATGGAAATATTTGTTTAAGAGGGAGATTGTTATGACCATAACATCATCAGCTACAGTTTACACTCCAGTGGCAATTAGAATGTCTGCTTGTGCGTACATGTGTGTGTGTGTGTGTGTGTGTGTGTGTGTGTGTGTGTGTGTGTGTGTGTGTGTGTGTGTGTGTGTGTGTGTGTGTGTGTGTGTGTGTGTGTGTGCGTGTTCACAACATATGCTGGAGTAAGTGGGGAATAGTTTTCCCCAGAGACTATTCCTCACAGCCCTCCAGTCAGTGTCTCAAATTAGAGGGAGCAGCAGCATAGCTGTGCCTCATCCACTTTAATAGCATTTTAACTGTTATTGGAGCTCTTATATATGAGCATTCAGTGATGCTGGTCATGCCGGCACGCCTATGAAAAGGACAGTGGCACACATAGCCTCCAACCGAACTGTGACAGGCCAATTAATACGCCTTCTTTGGGAAACAGTCGTTATATAGGTCACCTAAGAAGTGTAATTAGAATGCATTGTAGATGCATTTTTATTGAGAGTGTTAAATTGAAAGGGGGAGCGCAATCAATGGCAAGTCGCTATAACGACGCAGTGTGATATATTTGGGTAAAACAAAAGGTGACTGTTTATGGTAGAGATGCAAAGCGGCTCACATGCAAGAGATAGCACATGTATTTGCTACCACACACACACACACACACACACACCACAACACATAAATGTCGCCCATGAGGCTTGATAGATGTGTCACTGTGGGGATGTGAATGCGAGCCAATTACATTTATAATGTCAAACATGGGGCAGAAATTAGCTTCAGTATTATTATGTGAAACTAATTGCAAGAAAATGCTAAAATGATTTAAATCACCAGGGCTATTTGAAGACATTAAGCCATTTTGAAGATAGCTATAGCACTAACTACTACTATACCACCCATTTTATAATTACATTTAATAGGTTGTCTTATCAGTGCTCTAAAAGTGGATTCGGATTATCTCAGGCTGGACCAGACCGACAGAACAAAATTGTACTTATTTTTTTATTTTTTTTTTGAGTGATGAGTGCTATTCTGCTCATTGGAGAAAGGGGAGAGATAATATTCTGGTAGTTAAACTCTTGGATTGCCTCTTCAAAAAGGTAAAATGGAGCAGGATGCTATTGGCAGGGCCATGCTTTGTATTTTCAAGAAGGCAGTCTGGAAGGTACTATTGGCATTCACTGCCACTTAACTTCCCACCGCAATAGATTTCCTACAGTATGCAAAGACACACACAGAGCGTGTTGCCAAGCCGTCCTCAGAATTGACCCCAACCAGCGGCACTGACCTCACCATTGTTGGCGCTCTCAGCATTCAGATTGTATGCTAATAAGAGCAGCGGATGGAGGGAAGGGGAGTCAGAGACATGCTTTGTTATTAGGTGCATGCAACACTTGATTTGCTGCTGCTTATTAACGTCCAGGGTCCAACACTTGAATGGTACTATAAATTATGTTGGTTATACAGTATGTAAGTATTGTCCACAAAGGATGATTGTAAAAAAAGGTCAAAGAGATTAAATGTAGTCTTTAGGAACATCTTTTCTTTTGCACTAAACAGAGGTTTTGCCACTAAATTCATTTCACTCACTGTAGATCAGTTTGAAGGACAATCAACACCACAGTACAATTCATTGTTGAATACAAGATGGGGACTGCCTCCGTGTTAGCTGTATGTGTCACAAGTACTTTCTGAACTGTGACTCCGAGTCAGAAAAAGAACGACAGGAGATATGGTGGAGAAAGAAGAAGTAGAGTGGGACGCTGATGAATGGAGGAGACATGATGAGGAAAGTGATTGTGTGTACATTTGAAAGGAAGCCGGATGGGAGGGAGATCTGTATTCTGTGAGCATAGGCCGTGAAGGGCTTAAGGCTCTCTGTCCGCAGCACCTGAAAGCCTTATCCACAGGTGTACAATCAGCAACATAAGCAATAGGCCCTTTACCCTAAGACCACATCATCCACGGGCCAGCCATGCAGACCCAGGGTGCCGCTCGGAGCTTAGAAGGAGATTAAGGTCTGGATCTTGTGAAGGAGGAAATGTATCATTCATAAAGCAACTAATGGTGTATGATGTCCACAGCATGTCTTAACCATTTAACCCCTGGCTAAAAATTAATTCCATTTCCAGTTTTGCTTTAAAAAATGTACAGGATTTTCACGAACGAGTCAGATAAATAGCTTATGTAATAGCCAATTGCTTTTTTGTATTACACATATTTACTTCAGAGCCATACAGTAGTCTTGAATGCCAGGTTTGGATCTACAGTAATGTTATTGCTGACGTTAATAAAGAATACTCTGCCGAATGAAAACACGAAATAAATCAAATTCCTTTTGTTTCTCTCTAGGGGGGGACTCTTGCCGTTTCATGTACAGCACAACTGATTTATTGTCAAACTATTGAATTAATCACCAACTATTTTGTTAATCGATTAATCGGTTTGAGTCATTTTTATGAAAAGAAATTCTCTGATTCCAGCTTCTTAAATGTGAATATTTTCTAGTTTCTTCACTCCGCTATGACAGTAAATTGATCCACATTTTCCACCATTTTATAGACCAAACAACTAATAGAGAAACAATAAAAATAACAGTTAGTTGCAGCCCTAATTTCAAGTAGTGATTCATATTCTTCTTGCTCAGCAGTTGGCAAAGTGCCACTTGCCTTTCATGGAATTAATTGAATCATGTGATCATCTATATCTGCTATTTGTTCAGAATGTGCGGTAGTGTGTCTGTACTTCCTGTACAGTACATGCCATCATGAAATCAACCCAAAGTGTCCACACACACACACACACACACACACACACACACGTCATTAGCCATTCCAGACGCAGGGTGATCAGCAGAACCAGCCTGGCCTGAGACAATTAGAGACCCCAGAGGTGGCTGCACATCACAATGAGTCCTGCGGCCATGATTAAAACATCAGCTGCTCTCTATGCAACGCTGACGGGAAAAGAGAGCAAAGGGGGAAAAGAGATCACAAAAAAGATGAAGGGATTGAGAGTTTAGTTCTATCAGCTGTCTGTTAAAGAGGTTCCTGATTTAAAGAGGGGTTTGTACATAATTTCATGAGCTGGAAGAAGTCATCAAAAGGGGGGGGGGGGGGGGGGGGGGGGGGGGGTTGAGCTTCATTTAATCTTCATTGTACATAATATTCCCCACACACACACACATACTGTACATGCACTAGGGAATTTGAATCTGGTTCCTTTTTAATATTCACATTCAAACTTGTAAGACACAGGGAGGGATGTGAAAATATCCACAGAGCACAAACCCACAGACTCACTTGCGTAAGATTACAACATCCAGTGGATTACCACAGCTGCAACGTTGCTATCTCCTTTGACATTTGTGGCTTTGATATGTATCTCCGTGAAGGGAGCTTTAGATGGCAAATCCCTAAAGTGCTTCATTGAGCCAAGGTGCATACTATTCAAAAGCTCACAGAGCTCACAAAATAACTGGAACACCACTTGAAATAGCCAAGTTTTGACGTAACCAAACCATAATTACAAAGGGAAGACAAATTTATGTTCAATGCCAGTCATTAAACATCTCAAGCCCTTTAAAAAGGCCCATGTGAATATAAACATTATATTCAAGATATAAGCACAGGCATAAATTGAGATAAAGTTTGACAGCAAAGTTTTTAATAACACATTTTTTTTTCCACATTTTGTTTAATGTAATCAATTGCATTCTGGGTAAACTTACTTTAGGCAAATTGCACTGTGCGGTGGTGTTACAATACTGTATGTGGGAGTTTAAATGTCCAGGTTGCCCTTCCAGTGGAGAAAGCATGATAAAGTGCCCTCTATAAGGTGCACTTCTAGTAAAGAAAATGTGGTGTCCTCTAGGGTGGCAACATTGCCTTGCTAGAAGTCTTTCTGCGCGCTGGTGCCCCACCACATGCAGGTGGTGCCCTTTTAGTTTGTTTTCGCCCCTGCCCCTCAGACAGCCCGAGTCCCCCCCTGGAGAGAACACACCTATGCCCCAGTATTTAAATGCCCTTACTGCAACATTGGTGCTAGTGATTATGATAACATGCTGCATTACAAGGCACTGTACCACAAGTACTGACAGTTTAATAAACTGTCAACCATCAATCAAGGCTCTTCTTTATTCAACTAGGATGCTACATATTTAATTGTTTGCTGGCCTAAAAGTCATATTCAACTAGATTGAAGCAGCGCAGGCCGAAATATTCAAACTTTTAGTCCACAGTTTTTCCAGTCGCTTTGGTACATTTCTCAGATCACAATTGACACTCTCAAAACTGCTTGTTCAACCTCTTCCTGATGATCTAGTCACTTGTGCACAAGATCAAAGCAATTCATCATTGTTTTGGTCAAATTGCTATTGTTTTTGTACATGCATGCAATTGATAATGTACACTTGTCTGCTGTTTTTTACATGATCAATTGCTTATGTCATGTTGCTCATAATATAATATACTGGATGTCTGTTGAATTGCCTTACCCCCCAAAACATCTAGTCATAAGGTCATTGAATATGTCTTTAAAAGCAAAATGGTTGAACTCATTGTCGGTCAAGCAAGTTTTCCATACAGTACTTTCCAATAATTCTTACAGATTGTTGTTGTGAATTTGTCCAGAATGAATTACTGGTTACATATCTCTTGACTGACTGACATTTGAATCTTGACTTCCATAATTAAGGGGATTGTGTAAAACATTAGATCAACTAGGGTGACCAAACGTCCTCTTTTGCCCGGACATGTCCACTTTTTACGTACTGTCCGGGGCGTCCGTTTTTTTTTTTATAAATTCAGGAAAATGTCAGTTTTTTACTGTTTTTCATAGGACCAAAAGCGTGTACTTAAATTGACTGGCGCGTTGCACACAATACTACGGTACCTTGTTGCGTGGCGTAATTCCCGAGAGGCTGCCTTGTGGGCGGCTCTGTGACGCGCACATACACTGGGAGCAGAGCAGACAGCGAGCAGCATTGCACACAAAATGCTGAAGCGTAAGTGCAGCTTCACAGTTGAACTGCAAAAAACGTTTCCCACGTACCGTACCGGTTGCGAAATTACGAATCCCACTATGGCAACGCCAAGAGCCGCCCTTCAATCACTACTATTGGCCAGGCGTCCAAGGTAACGTGACCCCATTTGTTCAGGTCCTATCCCCTGACCAATCCGCTATCCTAACCTTAATCACTCGAGGTGAAATGCCTAACCCCAACCAATCGAGCTGCTTCGGAGGGCGGGTCTTGGCGTTGCCATAGTGGGATTCGTAATTTTGCGTCCCGGTCGGGACAATTGAGTGCAACGTGTGCAAAGCTGGCACATACAGCAAAATATGGATGGGCAGACAAGGAGGATGAAAAAGACAACTAAAGATTAAAAGTATTATAGAGTATTATAGTACTATATATCCTTTTTGTTTGTTAAGTTAGTATCTTTGTGAGACTGTTTTATTATTTATCTTATTACATTGAAAAGGCATTAAGAGATATTTATTTGAAGCTGGATTTTCTGACACAGAAGAGGTCATATTTAGAACAGTATTTCATATTATTTATTTATTTGAAAAGAGAGCTATTATTTTGTTACAGTTTATAACAGATTTTATTTTATTTTATTACAGAAGTTATTTTTGTACCATTGAGGCATAATAATTGACCTCTGATAAGTCTGAATTTGTGTCTCGAGGCCGGGCCGGGTGTCCTCTTTTTTGGAAATCAAAATATGGTCACCCTAAGATCAACCAATGATCAACCAGATCAACCTCTATGTAAAATACCTTGGAGGTGCACCTAATGAACCTTCCATTGGCAAGCATATCTAAACAGAGCACAACACATTGTTTTGTGTCCCTTTCTGAATCGCAATGACACTGTAATTTGTTGAAAAACCAAAAATACAGTAAAAGCATAAATGTGAATCCTGTCTATTCTCTTGCAATCCTAATCTCACATAAAGGAATGTGTGACTTTGTACTGTTGAAATGTATGAATTCCATACAGAAAAAGTGCAGCCTTGTGCATTTTCAATCGTCATAAAAAATGTAGCCATAGTGTATATCAGAAAATACTTACATGACTAAGCTTTTTGATAAAACTAAGCATCTCCTTTGTGAACAATAACACAAGGACTTGACATTCTGATGCCATTGACATGTTCATTGACATAACGATTTTCTTTTGAGGAATGGACTAGAGATTTAGTTACAGGCTTTTGTGTGGTGCAGTTTGTAATAATTGTTTTGAGAAATCGACTTTAACGAATGTAAAGAATGATTGCATGTTGATGTACCAAAGCGACTGAGAAAAACTGTAAACTCCACGTCCTGCGCTCATAATTAACTTCTGTTAAGCCTCAAAGTTTCTGTTGAAGTCTCAAACATGATATAAGCCCATCTCAGAGGACATGACCTCAGTGTCCTCAATGGTAGCCACTGCCCCATTACCGTTGCATGTTAATTGAAAGTTTAACTGAGCCTGGTCCTTGTAAGACACTGGCATTTAAATATTTGCAGGTATTTACTTCATCGACTACGTTTCCATGCACATAATATTCCTGTTTTTGCCCTTATTCCGATAAAAGACAGTATTCCGACTGAGCTGTTTACATGGCTAATGAAAGTGAATATTCCACTAATATTCCCTTTTACAGCCGTGCAAAATATGATTTTTTTCAAAGTTTGCCAGCGATGGACTTGTTGGACCGTGTGAACACAGCCTCCCTCTTTCATTCCTTCAACCAGCTTCTTGAAAAGGTTGCGTAGCGATGTGTGCGCATATCCAAAAACCTGTTGATATTCAAGCCTTTGATAATGTTTAAAAGTAGCTGTTTTTCTCCTTATCGGGTCTGCAGCCCTGCAAACTGTTGGCTGGTTGGTTTGTGTACAGCAACCATAGAAACGCACAGAGCTGACCATAAGCCGTAAACAGGCAAGAGGCCGTAAACTGGGTGTAAGCTGCAGTAAAACCCCCGATTGAGACACACATATTCCGAATACGCTGTATACATGTCCAAAGAATGCCTTTAAAACCCAAATAATACCGGAATATCCCACCTCTTAATCAGAAAATGCTATATTCGGAAAAATGCCTTATTCAGAATATCCAACCGTAATATGCTGTTTACATGACCTGTGTCAAATTCAGAATATTGTCATATTTGGAATAATAGTGGAATATTGGTGTGCATGTAAACGTACTCACGCAGGCCTGGTAGCTTTACAAATCTTGTTGTAGTAACAAAGACAATGTTTGATCTGACATTTGAAAAATAAATTCTACATCAGAGTCATGTGACATTTAATTAATATTGTTTCGCTCAAACATTCATAATGCTTTAACAAAAAACACTCCTGAATATCATCATCCAGCCTGAGCCCACATTTCCAATACTGGCGCCAGTCAAAGAAAAAACAACCTACTCACTGCTATTCCCACTGTGACCTGCCCTCGTATCCCCAGTCCTCACTGCCTCGACCAACCCTCGTCTCCCCCTGCCTCCCCTCCAACTGCCATCCCACCCTGCTCCGCCTACCCTCAAGAGCCTTGCTGTCCTCTGATCTGGCGCGACACCACCACTTACCCAAGGCAGCGGTCCTCCCAGAGAAGGTTGAGCTATCCCAGAGTCCCTGTGGTGCGCAGCCCTCTGTCCCTCTGTTCTTATGGTTCAGTCACCATTGAGCAAAGCCACATGGGAGCTCCACTCCAGCGCCTACCTAACCCACAGTGGTCCCACCGAAAACTCCCAGTACACCCACTGTGCAGTGTTCTTTTGTGCAACCAGCGAGGATGAGATGTTGCAAGTTTCAACTTTGAGATGGATGAAACGGTGGCAGATCAACTGTGCAAATGTTCACGATGTTTCATTGCTTGACTTTAAAAACACCAATCCAAACTAAGACAAAGCAATAAAGGACACACAATTAGACAGAAGTTTGCTGGTTAAACCTACAGTAAATGGAGGGAAAATAACGCTTGTCTAACACAATCTCGTATCTAATGTGTCCAAGGTGTGGCTGCTGATGCTGTCTCGTTGCATTTGAGATGTCGCTGCATCCCCTCCTGTTCCGACACATGCTATAACGGCTAATTAAATGTGATGGCTGGTATTATTCAATTCGGAAACAGTCGTACCTCAAAGAGCAAAGAAAATTACAAAATTGATTTGATGACAGCTAAATTGCACGAGAAGGCCTTGATTTAACCAGCCAATGTAAATGAGTCCAATTTAGAATCGTGTAATGCGGCTGGGAGAACGCGGCGGAAAATGATCAGGCCGGCCAGTCACAGATATTAAAATGAATTATATCTAATCGGAATTTTAGTCACGCTACATTAACTAATAGAAAGTTATTAACATTTCAAGAGCGCGGGGAAGGAAGCTTTTGCCTGCAAAATTAACAGTGGCTGGGCTGACCCGTGGGCCTGGGGATGGGAACACTGTAATGACAGCATAATGGCATATTTACATTTAAAACCCTGCTGGTTAATAATCAGATTCAGAATTAGACGTTAAGTCAAAGGAATATTTGGTCTGCCCTCCTGGCCTCTCTGCAGAGGGTTTCTGTGATTTCAATAGTTCAGTCTAACTTTTAATTTCCTTCACTATTTCTACCTAATTTTTTTTCCTGCATCCTCCCTCCACTTGTCACTGCTGTCTTTTGTATGGTTGGAGAAGGTCTTTCATCTAACATGTTACAGTAACGTGCCAACTCCTTCCCTTTATTCATTTCCTTCTTTAATCTTTTCATTATAGAAATATCCCCACCTGTGTTTGTCTTTGTCTCGCTCTCAGGATGAGCCAGTCTGTCATTAGGCTAGAAGGCCATCCCTGACAGCAATTTTACCTCTGGCAACAGAGATTTGTATTTTAAGTGTTTTACTTTTATATTAATTTTCTTTGCTCACCAATATCACTTCAGTCTCTTATGCTTCTTCAATCCGCTCCGTTTTTTTTAAGTTCAAGGGCTGCAAAGAACACAGAGGAGTGCTTAAAGACAACATTTTCGACGCTGTTGATACCTGCCAGGTTTTGTTAATTTTCAAAGTAAAGTGAATATCCATAATGAAATGGCATCCACCAGTCAGCCAAGGACAGAGCAGCATTCAAAGACGTTTCATCACTTATCACTGCCCACTGAGCCATTAGCATTCACAACATATTACAAGTTTCATGGACATCATACAGACAATTCAGATGAACTCAAAAGCAGCCAATTCTTAATAAAGGCATCACAATCTTTCAGTATTCACAAGGTTTGTTTTCATGACTGGGGTTATTCAAATTCCAGTGTTTTTCAGTAAGTGAACACAACAATTTACAAGCACACAATGTGAATGTGAATGTGCGTGCGTGCGTGCGTGCGTGCGTGCGTGCGTGCGTGCGATCGTGCGTGCGTGTGTTATTGTTTCTGGGTTTCGCCAGAGTTGGGCTGACCTCTGGCTCAACACGTTCAGCGCCAGACATCACCGCTCCTCTGCTCTCCTCATTTCCACTCCTCCGCTTGTCTGCAACTGCTCCGTTCATCCGCAGCAAGCGATGAAATTTTTACATAGGACAGACAGCTTTTTTGTTTTATAATTTAAACACAGTATGGAGGAGAGCAGGAACTGGTAGCCAGTAGTATAGTGTGGGGAAGTATTTAATGTTTGATAAAAAGGGAAGAACCGCACTTCTTTTCCTGGGGTTGTCGTGGTGGTTTTAAAAGCTTCCAGGTTTTGGGAGGATTTAGCGTGAATGTGTGTGTTTGCAGACACACGAGGAAGGATAATATCTGGGTTCATGTGTCAGGTTTGATTCAAAAAATGTTCCCTTTGCAAGATGTACGATGGTATTTGAGGAAAACGTGCTTTTCTATGTCCTTTGAGGTTGACACTTTTAGCTTTTGACATTCATATGGTGTGTGTGTGTGTGTGTGTGTGTGTGTGTGTGTGTGTGTGTGTGTGTGTGTGTGTGTGTGTGTGTGTGTGTGTGTGTGTGTGTGTGTGTGTGAGAGAGAGAGAGAGAGAGTGACTGTAAGTAGTATCTGTGTATGCCTTGCTGGTGCCAGCGGTGGTCTGTTCCAGAAATTAAAAAAAAAAATAAAACCAACAAAGAACGTCTTGGGCTCTGACGTCCAGGCAGCAGACCTTCCTCTCAGCCCACCATCTGCTCCCTGGGTCAGACCAGACCAGACCAGACCCCCCCCCCCCCCTCCACCCCCACCCCCGCTGCCTGCGAGCTTCATAACTGGTTTTAATATGCACTGATGTGTGAAGCGCTAAGAGAACGAGCTCTGATTTTCTGTCTACTACAATTTACCCCCAACAGCCATTGTTACACATCTCTTCATGCAGGAAATTCTACTGCCCGGCCATTTCCTGTATGTCCAGAAACACCTCACACTAACCTTGAACATTTGATATTCCATACCAAAATACATTAAAGACCCAAAATGCATCTCCATGGAGCCATGTTACATAATAGTTTATTGTGGCATTTTTACCATTGAAAATCATAGTTATTCTTTATGCAAGGCAGCTGATAGTGAGTAAAAAACAGCACTTGGTCATCATCAAAGGACTTGGTGGACAGAAACTAGGGCTGTCGAAATTGACGCGACGAGATTTCGCAAATTCCTTTTCACGCCACAATTTCTTCTGACACGTCATTAAAATTAATTGAATGGCAAGTTCAATTTCAAAGCTCTCCCCTCCCGATGGTTCTCTCCACAAGACTACAGTTATTTGAATGTACTGTGAATTGAGTTACCACCGGAGTACGTTGTGTCTCAAATACCACTTGAGCATTAAAAACTTGAAATATATCCCCTTTAAAATACAAATGTTAACTATGGACAACCATGCGATTAATAGTGGGTACACATTTTAATCGATTGACAGCCCTAATAAAAACACAAAAAACGTCTTGCTGCTGGCTTTCAGAATGCGTCAGCTACTCTGTTGCTCAGGTGATAAACGTGCAGACAAATAGAAAGGACAGCTTGTGTAAAACACTCTTATATTTTGCTCTCCTGCAGGGGAACAGAAGCAGCCAAAATGTACAGTGTTAATGCAGGTTACAGTGTCGTCCGAGCAACTGCCTGCATGAGTCTACCAGCAAACATGTCTAAGATGTTCAAAGTAAAAATGTGTTAGAGGATTGATGCAGTCTCTAAGCTACGCTCAGCAATTTAATTGTTGTTTTCTTGATACTTTCAGCCTGCAAAGATAACTCTCACATACCATTAGGTTTCTTTTTGCTACCTTGCTGAGATAGTGTGAGATGTATGTAGCATGTTGTAGTTACTTTATATAATTAGACTCCCTGTAATGGCAGGTTGAGGGGGATGCAGGAAAAATCCTGTGGACAAAGTCAGCGAGTGTGTCCATCTGCTGATCTATTTGTTATGCCTCTCTGTGTGTGTGTGTGTGTGTGTGTGTGTGTGTGTGTGTGTGTGTGTGTGTGTACACCTGTATATGCTGGAGACCAAGGTGAGCGGCGGGGCACGTATATACAGCATGTGTGCGAGCCCACGTTTGTGATTTTGTGTGCTAGCGGTGTCTGCATCACAGCGACTACGTCCGTTAACACCCTGTGGTAAAAAAAAAAAAAAAACGAACAGTTAGTCTCCCCCCACCACTTTACAAATGAAATCAGTGCTGTGAGGCGGTGGATTAATATCATAAGGAAGGCCAGAGTGGGCCATTAGAGTGGTGTAATGTTGCTCCGGGGCCTTGTGATGGATGGCCATCGGCGCTACGGCCCTATTTGCACACAGTCACCTCTGTGGTGGCCGCCATTAGCAGGACATGGGAGGTAAGGGCTAAGGGATGGTGATGAGGTGGCTGGAGCAAGGTTTTATTACAGAGGTGTGTGTGTGTGTGTGTGTGTGTGTTTGTATTTCACTGTATATGCCTATGTGAGTATATGAGTGCGTTCATATTTGAGTGTATGCGAGGACGTGTTTCGAAAAATGTGTTTTTAGAGTGAGTGTGTGAGTGTGTGTGTGTGTGTGTGTGTGTGTGTGTGTGTGTGTGTGTGTGTGTGTGTGTGTGTGTCAATTCTTCAGCAGACAGATGTTGCGCTCCCCGCCCTCCACTCTATCTAAAGTGTCTGTCTCTCTCAGTGGACGGTGGTAGTAGGCAGCAAACACACTCAGTGTAATTAAGACAAATTAGCCCGGATGGCAGCTTGCAATAACAACAACATATGTTGGGAGGTTTGTGTACAGAAGAATACAATCAAAATCATCATTAGCAAATCACTTATCGTAAACAGAATCACATTTTCCACCTTGGAGCTCTTGTAGATTAATAAGATGCCTTGATTTCTTTTAATTTATTTATCTTCCGTATGTCTTTCATCACTTTTTTTTATTTGCCGTTGCCACTTTCTGTACTTGCTCTCTTGGTTTCTCTTGTCTTCTCTCCGTTGCTTTCCATCTCTCTGCCTTCCTCTATCACTCTCCATGTCAAGCTTTCTGTTCTCGCACAGCACAAACGCAGTTCCCAATGATAACGGTGGCAGATTAACCATCAAATAAAAACCATAAGTCATTTTTTGAACAATGGGTCTTTGATTTCAGACAGAAGTAGAAAACTGCAGCCAGCTGTCACCATATTCTGCTGAAGTGCACACTGGATTTGCATTTTGCTTAAGAAATCAGCTGTTATGTTTATTGATAACTCTCACTGTGCTGCTTGCTCGTTGTATTGCTAAGGCTTGACCAGCATCTTGATTTCTGTTTCAGAATTAGAATTGTCATGAGTAACTTTTGTAGTAGGATAAGAGAGGACACAGTAAGCTAGGCTGGTAGTTTGCTTTGGTTTCCTGACGGAAGGGGGGGGGGGGTAAAACTCTTGGTTCGCTACTGTTGAAAATGCAGCCTTCAGCTCACTCAGAACATTTCCATCTAACATGTTTTAATGATGTAGTGCTAAAATAAAAGCTTAAGCTATTTTCGTTTAAATGTTTCTGTTTCTCATCTTCTTTCCATTTATTTCCATCTCTCTGCCTTCCTCTATCACTCTCAATAGTCAGGTTTCCATCTAAATGCATCGCAAATTTGATCAAAATTTCCAGAAAATCGGCAAAAGAATATACAAATGAATGCTTGTTTCCATGAATTACTGTTATGCGAATATTAGGAGTTGGTTCATCATGATCTGCAGAAGGTGTGGCCCATTTTCTAGTCAGAAAACCATTACACCAATGCAGAAGAGCGCAACAAGATGACGTAATTAAAAGAGTGCCAGTTGAACCCCAGAGAGTGAACAACTAAGGGGGTAAGCGAGCGTCCACAAAGCGTAGCTCCTATGGAGCCATTTTGTTGCTAACAAGCCATCACCCCCCGTTAGCATCCCATTGACTGCCATTCATTTTGGCGTCACTTTGACAGCCAATAACTTTACATCTGAAGCGTTTAAAGACTCTATTTGTCCATTGTTTATTTCTAAAGAAACACGACAATGTATAAAAGGCTCCATTACCTTGTACCTCACGTTATGGCTCAGTAGCAGACGTTTTTATAAAAATAGGCTAACGATCGTGTCATAACCACGCGACTTACTGTCGCATAGTACAGGAATTACCGTACAGTACAGGAGAAGCTTGCAGGCAGTTTGGACTTACATTAGCTGCTTAAGTTTAATTGCTAATGTTAACTAGCATTTTAGTTAGCAATAATCAGCCTGTGCCTATGTTATCTCCTTACATATACCTACGCTCTCCGTCTCTGCAAGATTGGGAATGATTGAGATTTCTCTTGGCACAGCTACCAGAAGACTTACAACGTTCAGACACGTTGATCACATCACATCTACGTCGGCAAGCTCAGTTTGAAGCTGCGCAGCAACGCTCAGCACTCACCGGAAAAGTGCCTCTAATAGACTTCACTCGTCTCCGTGGAAATCTACGGTGTCACATTGTCCATTTCTTTAACTGTCTGTCTATGTGAAAAACAATGTAGAAAACTCGATGGATGTTTGATCCTTTCTCTATTCTCTGTTTATCAGACCACAAATGAGACAAGAATTAGTTAGCTTTAGCGCAAATCACGATCTTCCCCGTCGCTACTCTGTGAGGAGAGCGGACGCCGACAGCTCCGGAGCACTGGAGACCTTAGCGGCTGATGCCACTCAAATTCACCAGCTGAGCGCAAACCCCAGTGCCGTGGGCCTCAACAAGCTGGCGGCAGCTAGCCCTGGGTCTAACCAGCAATAGACCCACGATTAGACCCCCACTGCTGGGGTTTGTGGCTGAATTCGGGTTGCTAGAGCGGCTGAGCTCTGTGCGTCCCCGTGGTCTAATTCTGTGGGAAACACTGCACGCTTCATGGGTCTTGAATCTATCAACCGTAGCTACTATTTTTTTTCTACATTCATTTATCCTATAGCATGTTTTCTGCTATTGCCACTTTTCTTTAATTCTTTGTGTCTATCGTCTTCTCTCCTGACTCTCTTCCTTTGTCTTGCTCTACACGTCACTGCCCTTCCCCTCACTTCTCTCTCCGTCTCCCTAAACATTTCAAAAGAATGAATTACTTTGGGCTGTCACTTGTCCCTGGCCAAGAATTCATTGTTGTGGGTCAAGTGTTTCAAACTGTCATCTTTGACAGGAACCATCTCATACAATAACTACATGGATGGACCTTGACTTGAAGTGCTTTAGTTTTTTTTTTTCCTCCTCTTCTCATATGCATGCTAAAAAGATCTTGACTATTGTTGGTACAGAAAGAGGGATGGGAGAGAAAGGGAAAGTGGTGCGTGGAGCTGTGAAAAGGGTGGCAAAGCAGAGATCAATACTGAATAAATAGATTCAACTCGACCACATACAAAGTTACATGAGGAGAGAAAATATCAAGGGCTCTCGCCGAGTTATGAAACGTTCCAACGAAAGGATGAATAAAGTCATTTGACAGGAGTATGTCAACATTCTGCCCTGCCAAGGTACCTAATGCGTTAAAAAAAAAGGAAAACGTATACAGTAAAAAGATTCAGGCTTAATGTGTGCAATACAGTAAAGATGGCATTGCAGTGAACATAAAGCCTGTGTGAGTGTGTGTGCGTGTGCTGGGGACAGCAGGGCTTCAATGGCATTGGACTTGAGCAGACAATCTATTTACAGTGTGCTCAGGGGAGCTTATAAACAAATGTTGAGTAATTTCAGCCAGGAGTAATTACCCTTGCCGCTGACAAGGAGAGTGTGTTAGCACTCCCCTTCACCCTCGGCCCTGTCCAGAAGGCTTCGAGCTTGTGCACAAAAGACACACAAACGGACACGCACAGATGCACATCCACAAAGTACAGAACTTCCATGTATACATGTGGTGTTTGTCCAGCAGTTGATACACAAACACCTCCCCAGCCTCTCGGTCCCCCCCCCCATGTTTGAGAACGAGCTGATGAAATATTCTTGCCTGCTTGGAAAAATGCAGTGTTATCCCTGCATGTTCCAGTCAAATATTTTATTGAGTTTATGTTAATCTGCTACATCTGCTAATCTGCCACCAGCAAAGTTTGTTGTTTTAATCAGCAAAAGTGGCCCTGCCAGCCAAAAGTTGTCATAGAGGTTTCCAATAAAAAGCCAAAAACACACGGGAGAGATAAACAGTTCAGAGAGATTTGTGTGCCTCTGAGCCGAAGATCGACATTTTGCAATGCGAGTTAGATGAAAAGACCACAGGCTGGCTCATTCCAAAGTACTGTACATGTCTGTCTGTGCACGCAATAAACACATGAGGCAAAATGGTGATTAAAACATAAATTGTAAAACATTTTATCAATTTCAAAGCTGAGTAAATGATTTTATGGTTGCGATCTTTGTGAATATGGATAACACAGATCCAATAAATCCACTTCTGCTCTTCCAATATTTAGTTTTGATACAAATTATAATTAATTAGCAATAAATCTGCAGGATGTGGCCTTTTTCATCTTTAACGCGTAACTAAATAAAAAATAAAAAAAACTTAGTTAAGGTACCACAACTAGTTTTCATTCTAATGCAATAAATTACTGTGTCCTTTTTAGATATTTAAAAAGCCTCGATTTATCTGTGGATTTTTGACTGACATCACTCACTTTTTTCACTAAAATACATCTCAGTCATCCAAAACGACGTATTCAGAAATAAAAGTTTCATAAAATTTGGAGCTTTTTTTGCAACAATAAGTCAAAACAATATTGTCTTCAAGAAAGGTAACAACAATAAAAGAACGATTTGTTTGCTGGGTTTCTCTAAGCCAGCAGCTCACTCCCCTTCATTAGGATTCTGTAGGCACGGTCATCAGGCCAACGGATCATGTTATTGAATAAAACAAACAAGCAATCAAAGTCACATTCATTGCTCCATTGTTTTACATTTTAATCATTTGCAAGACCTTATTACAGGATTGAAATGTAACTAACGAACAAGCAAATTCATTTTCACCTTAACCTTTGAAAGGCAAGCCAGATACAGGCTTTATCCCATCTGATCAATTATGATCTCTCGGCTCAAACGGAATAGATTCCCATGCAAATTCAGCCGGATCAATCTGCATGTCCTGCAGAATCAATGAAACAGCTTTTCCAGACGTTCCAGAGACAATTGTATGATTATGAGACGAGATGATAACGACTGGAGAAGTACACACAACAGATTATATTAAATCAGAACAAAAGAAAGCTGTAGGCTTGAACTATAACCAGCGTTACTACTACAGAAACTACAGCATGTCAAGGCAGAGGCAAGAGAAAAACTACTTCTCGAGTTCAACTCTTTAAATTCCAAATAGTGAAGCTTTAAAAGCCACAGTGGAGGCCCTTTCCTCCCCCATCCCTGTCTCTGTTCTCCCTGCCTTTGATTCCTACTGAGCAGGGTAAAGATGTGAGAGAGGTGGCTGCTTAGGCTGGGTCTCTTGACAACTAGGCGTCACATGTAGCCTAGTGTTGGAACTATTAGACAGCAAGGGAGGTGCTGTGTATGTAACTGCAAACTGAGCAAAGGCTCGGGGATGGAGAGGGAACAGGATGGAATTTCTCCACTATTCAGTTGTTTAATTGGCATGAGAAATAAAAGTAAATATCTTTAAAAAAAAAAGCTTTTCAATAGCAACCTTTTTAACGCAATCTCTCAAAATGTAGCTATCACTCTCACATCTGTAAGCTATTTATGAAGCTACGGTCAGCAGGCCTTGCAACAAGAATATTACTTAGTGAGTTTTAAGGTGCTGGTAGGCTGGGATTATTTTTTATTTTTTATTTTTTTTTACCTGTGGGAAGATTTAGGCCAGCTGTTTCCCTGTTTCCAGTCTTTTGCTGCATTCCTGTGGTGTCAGAATAATCGGAAAAATGAGTTCCCAACTGGGAGAAATTGGGTTAAGTCAGAAAAAATGATGTTGGTACACGAGTTGCCAAGTTGATGTCATATTACAACATGGCGGACAAAAGTAAATGTTGGGTTTATGGTAAGAAATGCCTTATGAATTCACGTACTGCATATACATTTTTGTTCATGTGTACACAGTGAGTTTATCAGAGGTTTTTAACCGAAAACAGCTGCCTGCTGCAGCAAAACAATGAGAAGACGCTAAAATACTCTGTTAAGCTAAGAGGAACTACAGAGTGATCTTTGGGGTTGTCCTAAAAACGACACCATTCACATAACACAGTCATTTCATTCATTGTTTACCTGAAAATATTGATTTTACCAGCTTTAACTACATTCAAGTAGATATTTTTTGTTTTATTTCCTTTGCCCAAAAGCAGTCACATTTAAAAAAGATTGACTCTCCAAAGCATCAGAGTATAATTTGTGTCATCGTAGAACGTAAACTCTTCATCACATCAGTAAGACCCTTGGAATTCCAAGAGAATGCTGAGGACATGTTCCTTCTGATTCAAACATGTTTTAACTAGTTGGTTCAAACATGTTGGGTTCAGGCAACTCCAGCATACGTTTAGAAAACCTTTGCTCATGGTAGAAAACTTGCATCAGTTGTATCAGCTGGGAATGAAACAGAGGTGGTTGGAGGGAAAGTCTCATTTTTACTTCCCACTGAACCATTTCAATGTCAAACTTCTCTGCTGTGTCCTCTACATCATCCATGGAGGAGAAATCTACATTTCCCACTTATAGAGGACATCATTTACAATTTAACGCATTATGTTCAATTCAACATTAGTGCATTATCCGTCTGTGTGTGTGTGTGTGTGTGTACATTATATACTGTGACTGTATGTTTCTATAGAATGTAATGCATACTGCTTTGTCCTCTCTGTGAACAACTTGTTTCCCCAGCTGATTTGATATGCTGGGAGGGTGGCGGGCTACGTTAAGCGCCATTGTGTTGCCTTGGCCGAGGAATGCAGGAAGTTGTGCTTGGCACGAGGCCCAGAAGCAAGGTGAGGACAAACACTCCCAACAAACACTCACTGACAGCCACAAATCTACAGACCTGTACCTGCTACCTAGTACACGTGTGTGTGTGTGTGTGTGTGTGTGTGTGTGTGTGTGTGTGTGTGTGTGTGTGTGTGTGTGTGTGTGTGTGTGTGTGTGTGTGTGTGTGTGTGTGTGTGTGATAAGTGTTGTGGACACATGTGAGCACGCGTTTGAGTGTGAATGCACATGTATGAGCAGGCCCACCTTTCATCTGTGCCGAGATTTGGAAAGGCTTCACTTTGCACAGGCTCCTTAATTCTCCCTTAATTCATTTGTGCTCCAGATTCACTTGGCTGCTGGGATAACCTGGGAATGATAATGAAGTGGAGGGGGAAAGAAAGAGATAGAAGTGGGCACAGAGAGAGAGAGAGAGAGAGAGAGAGAGAGAGAGAGAGAGAGAGAGAGAGAGAGAGAGAGAGAGAGAGAGAGAGAGAGAGAGAGAGAGAGAGAGAGAGAGAGACATGAAAACATCACAGCACATGTCTCCTCCTATCTCCCCTTTGAATTTGTTCGGAAGGGATTTAGGGCTTTTCACCGAGTCTTTTAAGAGAAGATGGATCTTATTAGTGCTGATTGTTAGTCATAGGACGTTTTCTGCCTTGGGAACCCACCTTGCTTAACCCTTTCACAGATTCATAGGGACTGTAGCTTTACTAGAGTAGAGACTTAATAGCATTTTATCAAATATGAATCCGGTATTGACTACACTTATCAAATGTGAGTCCTTTCAAACGCCTTATCCAATCTGTATTTAGGCTCAACTCTGTTTCAAGACAACGACATCAGTATTAGAAGAGCCTAAACAATGAAAATTCCTGCTTTCTACAATATCAGTGCATGACAACTATAGTATGGTGATTGGGCAACTATAACACAGTTACGTTTACAGAAATACTGTGGTGTAGGTTAGTGTAATAAAAAGGCACACGTCACCCCGACCTCCACACCTAGCACCCGTTTTCAGCCTCGCTACATAAAGGTCACACTGCTAACTACATTGGCACTGGATGTCAACATTGGATGTACAGTAAACCACATACTGGGTTGTTAGCTACATGTTTTTCAACATGTACTCAAGTACTGTACTTAAGTACACATTTGAGGTACTTTACTTGACTCTTTTCTTTTCATGCCACTTGCTACATTACTACCATTACATTTCAGAGATAAATATTGTACTTTTTACCCCACTGCATTCATCTGACAGCTTTAGTTACTAGTTACTTCACTAATTAAGTGAAGTAACTAGATTCATTACTTAATTAATTCATTAAAGGTCCCATGACATGGTGCTCTTTGGATGCTTTTATATAGACCTTAGTGGTCCCCTAATACTGTATCTGAAGTCTCTTTTATATAGACCTCAGTGGTCCCCTAATACTGTATCTGAAGTCTCTTTTATATAGACCTTAGTGGTCCCCTAATACTGTATCTGAAGTCTCTTTTATATAGACCTTAGTGGTCCCCTAATACTGTATCTGAAGTCTCTTTTATATGGACCTTAATGGTCCCCTAATACTGTATCTGAAGTCTCTTTTATATAGACCTTAGTGGTCCCCTAATACTGTATCTGAAGTCTCTTTTATATAGACCTTAGTGGTCCCCTAATACTGTATCTGAAGTCTCTTTTATATAGACCTTAGTGGTCCCCTAATACTGTATCTGAAGTCTCTTTTATATAGACCTTAGTGGTCCCCTAATACTGTATCTGAAGTCTCTTTTATATAGACCTTAGTGGTCCCCTAATACTGTATCTGAAGTCTCTTTTATATAGGCCTTAGTGGTCCCCTAATACTGTATCTGAAGTCTCTTTTATATAGACCTCAGTGGTCCCCTAATACTGCATCTGAAGTCTCTTTTATATAGACCTTAGTGGTCCCCTAATACTGTATCTGAAGTCTCTTTTATATAGACCTCAGTGGTCCCCTAATACTGTATCTGAAGTCTCTTTTATATAGGCCTTAGTGGTCCCCTAATACTGTATCTGAAGTCTCTTTTATATAGACCTTAGTGGTCCCCTAATACTGTATCTGAAGTCTCTTTTATATAGACCTTAGTGGTCCCCTAATACTGTATCTGAAGTCTCTTTTATATAGACCTTAGTGGTCCCCTAATACTGTATCTGAAGTCTCTTTTATATAGACCTTAGTGGTCCCCTAATACTGTATCTGAAGTCTCTTTCCCAAAATTCAACCTTGGTGCAGAATTACAGCCACTAGAGCCAGTCCCACAATGAGCTTTACTCAGAATGTGCCATTTCTGTGTCTGTAGCTATTGAGGAGGAGAGAGGGGGGGAGGTGGAGGGTGGGGGTATGGCCTTAACCAGCTGCCACTGCGCTCGTTTGAAAGCCATGATGTCTCTCTCTCATTGGTTGGCCAAATTCTCTGGGCGGGCAAAGCAGAGAAAGGGGAGGTAACTTGTAAGGGACAATGTAGAGCAAGGAGGTTGTTATAGCGAATACAACCCCAACCGGGTGATCAGGACCCTGACGCGAAGCTATTAGGCTAACTGAAATAAAACCATGCCAATCTGTAGGTATGGTGAAGGGTCTGTGATGATGTGGGGCTATTTTAATTCCAAAGGCCAAGGGAACTTTATCAGGATGCATAGTATCCTGGATCCATGAAATAACTGGCCTTTAAAAATAAATTTCTGCACATTCACACTGTTATACAAGCTGTACACTTAATACTTTACATTGTAGCAAAGTGTAATTTCTTTAGTGTTGTCCCATTAAAAGATATAATAAAATATTTACTAAAATGTGAGGGGTGTACTCACTTTTGTGAGATACTGTATATATAAGGTAACGTTACAGACATAAACTTATTTGTCATTGCGATCAACAACTCACATGTGGGTTCTATCAATACCAGATGCCTCAGTTATGCTTCCTGCATGGAGGCTCACAGGGACATGAGCTGACGTGGAATTGTGACAAGGAAATTTTTTATCGTTTATACTCTGTGCGGGTTTCTCCTCGTGGCAAACTAGCAGCTCCTCAAAGTTCTCCATATTTTATCCGCCCATCTGTTAAGTTAGAAAATGTCAGAGGTGCATAAATGAAGCATAAAGTATCACTTTTAGTATGGCATCACTTTCGTACCTGCTCTCCCCTATGACTTATAATATATGAATCAAGCTGATGGGTCCACTAATTTCACTTGTGATCTTTCAATATTTAGTTTGCTATTTTGGGAAACAAATGCAGTTACGTAGCTTAGCAGGAGGATCCAGTTTATTTCAGTGTTGTCAGTCTCCTTAACTCTAACTGACATTGTTTTAAGAGCACAATTAGGTAATTTACCTAGTCAATGATTTAGTCTCTTTTCAGAATCAATGGTCTGTGAATCGGCAAATCACTTTCAATTTCCTGGCGTAACTTAATTGAGCTGTATGCATGTCTTGGTTAAGTACATATTCAGAATGGCTTCAATTACTTCTCTGTAACTAATTGATCTTGCCTGAAACAATGGCACCAATAGAGAAGTCCCAGCAGGACACAGGCCTCCCCTGCAGGAAAGCAAACGCAAATGCTGCCACTAATTGAAACTATTTCGATTAATATGGAGCCTAATCAAGGCTAAGTATGCAGCATCACAGTGGGTCATGCAGTCGGAGCGCGTATTCCCATTCTCTCAGTCTCCTTTTTGTTTTGACACAGCACCTCTGTGTTTTGACAATCTCGCCCTCCTCAATACACAAAGCAACAATTCATCCAGCGGAGAAGAGCGAGCAGACGCGAGGAGAGGGGGAAAAAAAGGAGCTTGCAGCGGGGCCAATCGATAAACAGAGTCGTAGCTGTGATTTATTTACCGCTGTGTGTTATGTAGAGACGGGTGAAGGGAGAAGAAAAGCCTTCTGATATGGCCACGGGCAGCCGACATAATGGGGCCCTCTCAATCTTCAGTGAGTGGCTTGTTGGATTGTCAGGCAGGTTTCCGCCCGTGTTCAAAAACGCTATCCGATCAAACCCCCGAGACGTGAGCGACCAGACAGATGATTACTCACTGTAAACTATCCAGGAAGGGGGGGGAGAGAGAAATAACTGCAGCAGATATTGATGACTCAATAGACTCAGTGACAGACGATTCCATTTGTGTCGAGATTAAGTGTTGACTGTCTTGGATCAATCATAATATAGGCCTCTTATTGAGCATAAAAACCATGTTTAATGTCATTAAATCCAGATCTGGCTTTCTCCCCCTCCTCTGCCTATTCCTTATTTTCCTGGAAGCTTACACATATCTGGCAGCCTGCCTTCTACAGTACGAGCATGTGAAGGAGGCAGAAAGACAGTGGGGGATGGGGGTATGAGTTGGTGGTGGTGGTGAGGAGGTGGGGGGGGGGAGGGGGCATGGGTGAACAAGGGGAGATGGGAGAAGAAAAAAGAAACCTCGGAGGCAATCATTTCTGGCAGAGCGGTGGCAGTCAGTTTGGGAGTGTGTGTGTGTGTGTGTGTGTGTGTGTGTGTGTGTGTGTGTGTGTGTGTGTGTGTGTGTGTGTGTGTGTGTGTGTGTGTGTGTGTGTGTGTGTGTGTGTGTGTGTGTGTGCGTGCGTGCGTGTTTTCGCTTTTTTGTACTTTCAGACAGTTTGGACGTGGCCAATGCTCAGCAAGGGCCAATAACAGTTTACAGACTGCTGATGTCATCACATTTTGACAAACTTCTCAATCTGGAGTGACCTTCGCGGAGCTCAAACACACTCACCTCTCTCTCTGCATCTACTCTACTCCCCCTCATCTCTGAGCACAAGTCGCCAGTAGCAGGGGGTGTTGGGTTATTACAGGGATTTGACTACGAGAAATATACAATTTACATAATAGCCTGCTTTTATACAGTAATGAGGAATATAGGCTGTTTGATATCCTCTAAAATAAAAGCAAACCTAAGAAAGAAGGGGCTCTGGGAAATGCATGGAAACAATATGAACATCTCTCTTATAGAGCAGCAACTAACCATTAGTTCCATAGTCAATTAATCTGTTGATTATTTTTTCAAGTAATCATTTAATTGTTTGGTTTATTAAATGTCAAAAAATGGTTAAAAACGACAAAAACAAACCCATGATTTGCATGAATGCAGCTTGATTTCCCACAACTTCACACTGAGTGGGCCCTTATTTACCTATTTATATTATAACGTCTATGAATTACACTTGTTTGTAATATTTAAAAGAGCCAATTTAGGCATGATTAAGTTAGTAAATTAAGTTGGCTAAAATTGAAGAATAAACACATTCATCACGTCACTTAGGCCTACTGCTTCTTACAGTAGTAAGGGTTGCCTTTAAGAGCAACTCTTAAATAAGTACATGCAGTCAGATGCTTAGAGGAGGAATAGCCAATCAGACACAATTACAGTGACACAAACACTACTGATACCAAGCAGCTTTTTAGTATAGCCTAGTGTGTTCACACTGAAAAAACAGACAGAATGAGGACTACTCAAAGCAGACAGTATCCATACTACAGTAACTACAGCTGTTTTTTGAGTGTGCTGGTGATGGACACTATTACCGTGCAGAGCCGAGAAATGTCGGACACAAACCTGACCCGTGACACTATTAACAAGTTAGCCTTAATTTACAAGTTGTCAAAATAAAACTGTGTGTGTTACCTTATGTGGCATTAGTAGCCTTCTCCCTGTGCCTGGCCATCCTCCTGGTCACATCCATCCAGGTTTCCTGTCATTGCTCTCGTTCTCAAACCACTCCTTAGTTGAGTTTAAAAAGTCCACCTGATGTCGCGGTGACGGATCATGACAAACGCGGCTCGTTTAGAATCACCCAGGCAGTTTTGTTGCATCCAGCATCATAAACATAACGCCGTCAGTTGGCCATGCAGAGCAGAAAGAACTCGCTGCTCGACGTCAGCATCGCTAAGTTGCTGATTGACTCACCTGTGCTCTGACCCTTCACCTCCTGAGCGGGGGCACGTCGCTCGCGCACGTATAATAGGATTATTATAGTAAAGTTTAAACTAAAACGAAATTAAGCAGTGAAAACTAATTTTACTAAACTAAAACTAAATTAAAAAAAAAACACCTTCAGGACTAAACTATACTGCCAGGCATAAGCAACACTCTGAAAACTAGCTAAAACTAAACTGAAATGAAATCCAAAAGTCAAAACTAAAATAAAATAAAAACTAATTCAAAACTGTTATAACCTTGACACGCACATGTCGACGCCGTCATGCCTGCACACACACACACGCACGCACACACACGCACACACACACACACACACACACACACACACACACACACACACACACACACACACACACACACACACACACACACACACACATACACACACACACACACACACACACACACGGCACTTCTATAATGATGAGCATGTCTGATCTCCACTCGGGTATTACACATAATGTTAAACAGACCCAGGACCTGTGGTAATGGAACAGGGTCTCGGGTTCTGGGGTTCAGGTAGACCCTTAAATATCTCTAGTATAAAACAGTAGTATTCAGTAGTAGTATTTATGTTGCACAATAAAATCAAGGCAATAGGAACACAACAAGAAAAGACAAAAGAAAGATTGTGCAGGTGAGATCAAGTAAACCCCTGGGGGCGTATAGAAAGGAGCTCCCCTTAGGAAGAGAAGGACAAGAAGTATCATGAGCAATTACAAAGGTCCTGAAAACTACAATTTAAACACAAGTAAGCGTGGAATTAAAAAAACAAGCATACATGAAACAACAAAGGCATTCAATAAATTAAAAGAATATAGATATAATGAGGATGTGTGTATATATGTATGTATGAGCCAAACAAAATCAGATATTCTGTTCAGATCAGTACAGACAGTTATGTTTGGTTCATCAGACAGGTCCTATGCCTCTTTTTATAATTTTTGACAGAAGTTGACTGAAATGCATTGTGGATATAACTATGTTCCATAGCTGTGCCCCCTTAACTTCCTTACTTTAAGTGGGGTAACATCTTATATTCAGATCAAATGCAAATAGAAACGAATACGACAGTCAGTCCACAACATGTCTCAGAAAGTGTGTGCTCATCTGTTTCTGTGCTGCAGCCATCCAGGGTCTACTCTCAACCAACCTCTGGAGGCCTCTGGAGCTCTTAAGTGTAATAACATGTATGCCAAAAAAAAATAGGATACATCAGTAATATTGTTTAAGTTTGCAAATAGGTAGTAAAAGTGTAGGATTTTTTTTTACTTTTATCTTTAAGTAGTTCTGATTTCTGGAAATGCAAATCCCCACCCTGTGTGAACCAGGATTTGATGTGATAAACCTGTGGAGGAACCCAGGGTTGACACTCACCCCATCAGTCAGGCCCTGTCCTCGCCAACCCCATCTCCCATCAGACTTCCACCAGATCTCCCCTTTCCCTCCCACCCTCAGCCTCATCCTCCCCCACCGCCGGAGGCCTTCGCCCTGGGGCCCACCTGACTGACAGCTGTTGATTTGGATCTCTCCATCACACGCCAGATAAAAGAGGGATTCAGGACTCATTCCTGTTTCTGCCTCCGCTCCATACCTCCCTCCAATCCCCGGCGCAAACGCAATTCCCAGGCACCGGACTTCTACAGGGCCTCCTAATGAAGTCATTCCCGGCACACATGATTGGGTGAGATTGCCACCACACCACCACCACCGCCATCGCTGCAACCGCCGCAGCCACGATCCCCGCTCTCCCCTCACATCTCAGGTCTCCCATCCCCCATCGCCACTGAGTGTACTCATGTGGAAACAGCAAGTGGTTGTGTGCATTTTTCTGTGTGCATCCATCCCTTGCCTGTGTGTGGGTGTGTATGTTTGTACATCTGCGACACATGTGGTGTGTGTGTGCGTGTGTGTGCATGTGTGTGTGTGAAGGTGTGTGTTCTCAACTAAGCTAACACAGCCTGACTGGCTACTAATTGGATGTCTCCATCGGCAGTTATACACGATGTGGCATTATAGCCGAGAAAAAAATCACGTAGGGAACTACAGCTCCAACACGATATACTGTGGAGAAAATAGAAGCAGTTCAGCAGTGACGGATTTTCCTCACAGTGCAGGAAAAAATTCAGATGATGATCAGATGATGGTGCTGGTACAGTATGGGCTGTTGTAGAATCAATCACAGAGGCTGGAATCAAGTTATTTCAACCTGTCCATCACTGTCTCGAAAGATGAAAGGCTTTGATGAGCAATGATCTGATAAAAAGGTAGACAGCTAATGAATCTCTAATAATAATAAAAAACACACCTCCACCCACTTCCCAAAAACTTGTCTTTGTAGAGGTCTCTTGCAGAGCCTAATGCACATCACAGTCCCTGATAGTTCACTCAGCGACACCTCCTCAGTAGGAATCCTCCAGAGACAACCTCGCTGGCTGTCAGTCGGTCGGTCTGCCACTCACCGCTAACACGACAGCCCATCCCGAGTGCCTGTGAACACTACACAAGATCCACCAATTTGACAACACAAAAAAAGCAAGAGAGTGTTTCTGAAGGTACCCTCCTGTGACGCTGGAAAAAGGCTCGTTTTAAATTTTTTTTCTGCCGAGGGAGGTGGGCTTTGGGAGTGAGGATGACTCACGTCTGACTCCCCGTTAGCGAGGGGGCTGCGCGATCACATGGATCCCATTCTTTGGCGCCTTTGAATCTTGATGATGGCTGCACAGGAGCCTCTTAAGAGAAGAGCTGGAGTGATAAGAGCCAGCTGTTAAACCTAAAGAACATCCCTGATCTCGAATATCGAGTGACACCTTGTAGATACGAACCAACGAATGAATGAATGAATGAATGAATGTCTTCAATCACACTGTTAATTATTATTTTCTACCAAATCAAAGCTCATTCCTGTTGTGATTTAGAATCTCTGATAAGTGTCAATTAATAAGCCTCTAACATGTCATTTGCATGACAATAAATGCAATGCATTAGCAATATGCCAACATCATGCATTATTAAAGATGGACACCATTAACATAATGATATATTAGCATAATCAAGACCACCATTTGCATGCGAGATGTTCTTGTAAACCACACAGGATCGCCATGCATCAGCAAAAGGTGAAGCCAGTTCAGTTTCATCTTCAAAATCTGAAATCTCAGCTTAGTTTTAGTCACATTGCCGGCATTTATTATTCTAATTTCACAGATCCAGTGCTGAATTGTAGTGGTAGACAGTACATCATGTCCTCTTTACTTTACTTAAGCAGTTCAACATGAATAAAGCTGAATGCAGGATGTCTACTTTAGTTTTTATACGATGTTTGCAGTTTAGGACTTTAGGACGATAATGGACTTGTGTACTTGCACTGTTTGCCATACCATTGTCCCGCATGGACAGATGTCAACAGCATGTGAAAGAAAATAGAAAATGTGATTAATTTAAATTGTATGTTAATACACAATGGGATTTCAATCATTAAATCAGAAAGGTACTGGTTTTCAAGTTATATTCAAAGTGAGGCAATGTGCCCCTGATAAAACAAAGACAAAGGCGCTTAGCATGTGTTCTCCTAGTTAAGATTCTCTCTCAGCAGTAATACAACGTTTCAGAGTGTCTGCTGGAAAACAAGTGGAAGGTCAAGAACAAGAACAATAGATGTTGATTCCAATTATGTGTAAAGCATTGAACAAGATGCGCTAATGATGGCGTTGTCGGGAGAAAAAAGGTGTTTATGTGCTACTCTCCCAAAGCCTGTGGAACAGTTTATTAGGCAAAGGCTTTATTTCCATAAAGGCTGATAAGACTTCAAATGATTCACTGAAAAACAGTCCTGGCATCAGCACAGCAAAGCGCCGTCTGTATTTATCTCTCCCGACGCTGGGAGACAATCAAGACAAAGATGATAGCACATTTTGAAATGCAGAGCAGAGGCATAATGAGATTGCAGCTACTTCAGGAACAAAACCAGACAAAATGCTTTTCTTTTCTTTTTTCATAAATGGCTTCTTGTTTTTATTCACTCACACCAAAAAAAAGGCCATCGTTTTCAATTAATGAAGCAGAGAATTGAGTCCGAGGTCCTGCGGGATATGGATTAACCATGATGGCTTAAGGGCCCAATCTCACACTGAGTCTGCGCTGCGGTCTGCACGGAGGAATTTCTCATTCAAGGCCTCCACCAGCCCCCCCCCCACCGCCACACCTCCAAATCATCCATCCATTCCTCTTCCTGAGGTGAGTTGCTTCAGCGCAGACCGCTATTAGTGGTAGGGGGAGATAAAACTGTAAGTGTTGCTCCCAATTAGTGCATCAGTGACCGCTCTGTGCCTCCTCCACGGCAAGGCCTGCAATAAGGGAGGGAGGGAGGAGGGGCTGCAGAGTGAAAGATTGGAGGAAGGATGACAGGAAAGGAGAGAATGGCATGAAGACGATGGCTTTGGAAAAGAATAAAAGAAAGGGAGTGGGTTATAGAGGTAGCTAGATAAAGAGAGGACAAGCGATGAAAGGGGGAGAGAAGAGAGTGTGAGTGGTGGTGTGGAGGGAGGAGGAGGGAGGGAAAAGTGACTAAAAAAATGGCTTAAGCATTCATTTTGAGTGGCGAGACAGGTCCTATTAACATTTAACAGCGTTTGCGCAACTTGGTGTGGAGGTTAGGATGCAAATGAGAAGGAATTAAAACTGGCCAGAGGTTTGTCATTGATGGATTGCAGTCTGGCGGTACTCACCACTTCCCAGTGTCCATCACAGACGATTACTGTATAATTAAACCTTATTTCGGGACTCTCCGACGCATAATTACTTGTGTGGGAATGTAACCATCATCTAAAAGCTCCAGCAAAATGCTTTAGCATTTAGTCTGGCAGGGTGCAGTCATTTCACAGACCAGTGACAGATAGAGCCATCTGATGATCGGCAAAAAAAGAACAGTCACTTTTAATAAGAGGTGGAAAAAAAATATTAGACGACAGTGTGCTGATTATAGGAAAATTAGGCTTTTAAGTGGTAAAGTCCTTTGTGCTATTTGCATAATTTATTCCGGCTTTACCCCCATGTTCAACCACCTCTGGTATTTTTTTTTTTGCGAGCTGTGGGCAATTTCCTCTCATATTTGAATGGATTGCACATTTAAGACTACTTAAGGAAAATGATCACTTAGCATATTTTAATTGTCGTGCAAAGAGTGAACAGAGGTGTGAGGCAAAGCTTATGGAATGAGGACCCTTTAAAGTGAAGAGGACACAGTGGTGTTGTGGTAGATAACCTCAGGGTGCACACACACACACACACACACACACACACACACACACACACACACACACACACACACACACACACACACACACACACCCGCATCGACTCATACACATAGGTAGTTCTTTATACTGATAGAAAGCATGTGAACCTTTAAATTACAACTAAAACTAAAAAAGACTTTCCATGAAAGTCTGCACCCGGATTTGGATAAAAACCCTTGCCTTCGATAATATTTCCTGTATCACTCCCCCTACTGAGTCGAGCAGAGACCAACTGCAGCTTTGTGAATACAGGTTATTTACAGAGCAGCTTGCTGCTACAGTATTTATGAAGTTTAGAGCAACAACAAAAAGGTGGGCAAAATGATCTAATCTCTTCTTCCTGGTTGTCTCAAACTCAAAAAGACATTTGCGTTAAATGTGATGGACAAAAAAAAGCTTGTGGCATAGATTATTTCTGATCACGGCTATAGCCTATTTCAAAGTGGAGAAATGAAGAAAACAGCAGCCCTCGATGCACTCTAACCTCTTGTGAAGCGTTTGAGTTTTCACAGATAATTATAGAGGCTATACAGCAGCTTCCCACACCTCACCGCCAGCTATATAATGATACCTTGGAAATGTAGTGGGCTAATGCACATCATTTTCATTAAGAGTACTCTCATAATCCAAATTCTTTGTGATGGAGAAAGATAATTAATGCTTTAATGTTTTGGTCTTGCCACTCTTACCACAGCAAGAGAAATGAATTGTTACATTTTAATGAGAGAAAGCGACAGCGCCGGCTTCCTGCGCAACACGGATGGTTTTTATAATTGCACACAAGGGTGACTAACTCAAGGCTCATTAAGAAGATTTTTCAGCTGGGCTATTTTTTGGCAGGACAATACATATATATATTTTTCCATTCTACTGATAAATAAATTCTGTAATTAATCTATTTTTTATTCATCCCTTCCGAGCCTTAATGTGACCAATGATACAAAAAAAAGACATGTACAAGATATAATCTCCCAAGAAAATGTCTTTAATGAATTGTTTGTTGCTGCTTGTACCTAAGATTACATGAAAATACATTGACTGCAAGTATGGCAACATATTCACACATATAAACAAGTGGTGCATTTGTATTGTATGTATAGGTATGTACAACAGAAACACGTTACACTCTGGTTTTAAAGTTGTGCAAGTGTGTTATATATACTAACAATTTATAAAATTCAACACACTAAATAAAAAAAAGAAGAGTGTGCCCACGTATATACACATTCACACGCGCACAACCACAGTAGTTCACAAAAGATTAAAGCAAATGTATTGGATTATACATTTCCAGGTCACCTTTAGGCCGACCCCAACGGTTCCTTCCTCACAAATCGCTTGTGAGTGTTTTTTTTTTGACGTCAGTGTTATCAGGTGTGTGTGTGTGTGTGTTTGTTTCGCCTATAGCTCCGATCTGACACACAGTGACAGAGACACACACACACACACACACACTAGGCTATGCTGCAGCCTGCAGTTGCACCATCAGCTAAATGTTTTAAGTACAGTCATCTGAGGTAGACTGCGCAAAACTTGTTGTTGTTCTCTCCACTTCGTTTTTTATGTTTTTTTAAACTTTTTTTTAAATGCATTTTTCACAAATGTCTGACATTTGGAAAGACGTAAATCAAATACCACGTGTGTTTTGTAGCCATGAGGTAGAAATGCTTTAAAGAAGAACGCTAGCGTCCATTTAAGGAAAGGTTTCCAAAAAAAAGAAAAAAAGAAGAAGCTAGATTTAAACACCATGTAGAAAAAAAAGGTCAAGACACAAAAAACGGACCACAAAACACCTAACAAACAAGCGTAGCATTGACCCGTGTGTTTCAAGTCGTTTGTTGGTTGGCCGTGGAGAATGGGGGGGGGGAGAGAGAACGCCTGTGCTGTTGTTGTGTGCTCTGAAGTGCATTAGTAGGTTTTTCTGTCTAAAGGGACTCTCTCTCCAGAGGATTTGCTGACAGAAGGAATTCTGGTACAGATTGTTTTGAGGGTGGTTTTCTGACGGACCACTCTGCTTTCCCCTTGAGCTGCCGCCACACTGCCTGGCTGTCTTTCCTTTCCGTCCATTTTGCTGATGCTCAGCAGAACTTTCCCCCCTCCCCACATCAGGTGCTGCACTGATGGTGTCTAGACCAGATATAGCAGCACAGGGTGGGCCGGAGCATACAGTATGCAGCTCCTACTTCAGATATTGTTAAAAAATAAAATAAAACAGGATGTACAATAAAAGTTTAAAATTGATCATCGGTTCATAAATGAAATCTCCTTCAGGATAAATACCAGACAGACAAAGCAAATACATTTCAACAAAACAATATAACACACAAAATGCTTTAGTGCACGTACATTAAACTATTTTAAGTACTCCTGTGTCACAACAGTGGAGCTAAAGGACAGCTTCTTATATGGTGACAAGGAACAGAGAAAAATACATTCCAATGGAACACAACGGGCAACAGATAACCTTCAGAGATGAAAGACTAGTGCCACTCATGTTACAAAGCTTTTCAGTCAACTGAAGTATGTATCCAAATGCATTTAGATGCCATTTGTGTAAATGTAGCGAAACATAAAACTGATTAACAAAGTTAAAGTCGATGAAAAGAATGATGTTTGAATCTGGGGCGGTCAAAAAAAATATTTGAATACTTTCTTTTCTGACTGTAAAGTGATATAGTAGTGAAATAGTGAAATAGTGTCCTTGCTAACTGTGTAAACTCCTGCTGGTTGGACACGAACATGGCCACTACAATAAAAATAATAGTTGCATTACAGAGATGTCAATCAACCAGAATTGCTATTATGAAATTACCTCTGAACTCCAGCAAAAACAGTAATTTACTCTTTTTTTTGCGCACTTTAAGGTATAAGCATGTAAGATATGTACTGAATGAATGACGGTTTCTAATTTAAATTACAGGAGCAGCATCCCATTCTACAGCTAATCCAGATCAAACACAGCTAAACTGTGTGAGTGACAAGGCAACATTGCAAAATCCATATTTCCATATATAGGTTGCGACACCTATCAAATCCAACTTAAACACTAGCAGGATATCTGGAATGAGCTCCGTTAATAATAGTTTACTGTTATGAAAACAGATTTTCCTTGAATGCAACAGATGGACTGCTCACTGATTTCCAATACAGCATTTCTGGCTGAAACCAACTGGAGTGAACTAAATCAAATGACATTAAGTGAAACGTGTAATTCACACAAAGAGAATAATTGTGTTTGATACCGCTTTGAAAAAGTAGTTTGACATTTTGGGAGAAACGCTTATTTGCCGAGAGTTAGATGAGAATGTCGATACAACTCTCGTGTTTGTCCTTTCAATATAAGGCTACAGCCAGCAGCTTAGCAGCACATCCAATCACAAATTGTTGTTTTTCACTTCAGTTTTCGTACAGATCCGACAGAGGCAGGCTAGCTGTTTCCCCGTTTTCAGTTTTAATGCCAAGCTAAGCTTTCCGCTACTGGCACTAGATGGACCTTCTCATTTAACTCTCGGTAAGAGAAGCAAACAAGGGAATTTCCCAAAATGTCGAACTATTTCTTTAAAACATTTTGGAGATGTTTTTAGCATTAAGTTTATCCACATCAGAGAATACATCTCCTCTCACTAAACAGTATGACAAATGAGCCATTATTTTGCGCAGAAGTTAGCTGATAAACTGATGGAGCCTCCATGCAGCCTAACCATATAGATCACGTAATATAAACAATGTTGATTATGGTTGGTTTAATAAATATACAACTCCCACCACCCCAACACCTGCTTGTCTCTTAAAACCCCCAAACAGCACAGCTGGGCAACTGCTTTGTGGCTTTTAAAATTTGAATTCATTTTTTTTAAAGCGATGGAAATAAGCTTTAGGATTGGTCAAGTAGAAACAGGTAACTAAAGCACCTGCTGTGAGGTGAAAAAAAAGAAAAAGAAATGTTTTTTTTTTCTTTCACTATTGATTATGCTCCATCATTCCAGAAAATATCTAGTACATTCATTGTCACCTCTTTGCTATTTATCCTAGCCACATGAGGTACACATAACACTGCTTTGCTAAACATAAACTGCCAAACCACCCCGGATTCTCTTCTCAGATCTTAGTGCTTTTCGTCAAGATATCTTGAGGTACTGTACAATTTACAAACGCTTTCCTGAGTTTAGTTTGTTACGTTTGCTTGTTTTGCAGACAAAGGTTCAGAAGAGATGAGTGCGAGTCAGGGCCCAGACTACTGCCGCCCTGATGGATTTCTGCTCTTAGCAAGACAAAGAATGATTGACCACCACCAATGGCAACTGTCAATCTCTGTTTTTCAGACTCACAGCTGAAGTTTTAAAGCTCTTAATAATCATCAGCTCATGCCATGAATGTAGATTGTGAGGCAAAAAAAACAATAGAACGAAAATCAGAAAGCACCACCTCAGGCACTTGGATAGCCAACTAAATCTCAACAACAAGAACATAACGATATATACACAGACACTGGGGCGTCTCTTCTAAAGCCAACTTGCTTTAAATGTGTAAACAATGCCTGGCTTTCTGGAGTGTCAAGCATTCAAATTAAAACTCTTGCTCATTAACTGCAAAACTGTCTCGTCAAACCAGGTCTCTCGGTGCGTCTAAACCCTGCTTGTGAGATCTCAGTGGGCTTGTGTTGGCCTTCTGTGTGCCTTTCCCTCCAGCACAATGCTTCTGCCCTGAGGGGAGGAATTGTGGATGCCTCTTTTTCTCAAGGGCGGAATCTATCTTTTCACTGGCTGCAGCCGTACATTTTGTTCCACTCAGTGTACGTGTCAATTTCTTTCTGTGATATACTGGATTGGAATTTACAAAAGACACTCTCAAAGTCCTGGTAAGTGAAGGGCCTGACCTGTCCCCTGGGCATCATACCCGACATGTCCATGCCCTGTGCAGAGACATGTAACAGACCTACAAGGGCCTCTTGGCAGAGTCTGGCCAGGTCCAGTCCAGAGAAACCCTCGGTACGCTGGACCAGCAGCGCCAGCTCCTCCTCGCTCATGCAGTATTTGTGCTGAGATTGTGCCAGGAGCTGGCTCACGATCTGGTGTCGGGCCGCGCCATCCGGCAGTGGCACAAGGACCCTCCGAGCAAAGTACCTGCGCAGCCCTTCGTCCATGTCTCGGGGTCTGCTTGTTGAGCAAACCACCAACACTTGGTTGCCGTCGTCGCCTGAGCCCATAAGAAGTGAGTCCAACTGGGTAAGTAGCTCCCCCTTCAGCCGGTTGATGGGACTCTCTTCACTGAGGTGGGCTGACAGCAGCATGTCCACCTCACTAATGAACAGTACTGAAGGCTGCCGGCAGCGCGCCACCAGGAAGGACGCTCGGATAATTTTTTCTCCCTCTGCCAGCCACTTGGTGGCCAACGTGGAACCGTTGAGCTGGAGGAATGGCGCCCCCAGCTGGCTGGCCAGGCAGCGACCCAGCAACGTCCTGCCACTGCCCCTGGGGCCAAACAGCAACACGCAACGGGGTGCTGGACCTAAACTGCTGAACATGTCCGGGCGCAGAATGGGCCACAGGACCTCCTCCTTCAGGGTTGCCTTGGCCAATTCTAGTCCTGCAATGTCACTCCAATCCACTGGGGGCCCCTGCTGAACGATTTCAGAGGTAACCATGTCTAGGAGGTGAGGGTCACTGGTTTTCAGCTGCTCTTCAGCATGCCGGGAGGAGGAAGTGGATGAGGAGGAGGTAGGCCCTGGCGCTGAGTGCGAGAGGTGGAGACGGTGATCATCAGCACCCTGCTCACTGAGGGAAGGGGAGGTGAAGCTGGCAAGGGAATCTGCTGAGCGGGAACCCCCCAGGGTGGAGGTGACATAGGCCGGTGGAGTGAGTGGCCCACCTGTTGCCTGGTTGCTGTACTTCCTCTGCTCTGAGGACATTGTGGACTGCTTCTGAGGATTAAAAGGTAAAGACGACTTTTCAGCACTTCTATCAAATCCACCACCGCTGACGCTGTTGGAGCCTCCGTTTGCACTGCTGCTGTCTGCTATCCTGTACATGGGGCTCTCAGCCGAGCTCCGAGCCTGGCCATAGCCAAAGTTACCATAAGCGGAGTCTATCTCTCCTTGGCCGGTCATGTAGAAGGCTTTCCTCTTCAGTGAGTTGGAGGAGCTACTGTTGAGAGGGGTGGGGGCGATCGGGGTCAGGTTGTGGCTCTGGTATGGGTATCCAGGTAAAGCAGAAGATGGGGGAAGGGGTGTAGGTGCAGCGATGCCTGAGGGGAGATATGAGGATGGAGGGGGTGCTCCCCCAGGGCTGTATCCTGGCCCGACTGAGCTCTGAGCTGGGTATCCTGCTGGGGGGTAATTATAACTAGACAAGTTGGGGGAGCCTCCGTTGTAAGCTGGGACTAAAGTGGGGTGGGAGGGCGGTGGAGGGGGCGGCTGCAGGAGCCCAGAGCTGTGCAGTGGGGAGGGTAGTGCTGGGGCGGGGGCAGACTGGGAGCTGTAACTACTGTGCAGGTAGGAGCTGCTGTATGGAGGGCCATATTCCTGAGAGGCCATGGAGGAGTGGAGGGCAGTGGCAGAGTGGCTCCCACAGCTGCTGCTGGAGTAGCTGGGCTCACTCAGGGTGCTGGAGGCCAGGCCCGGGGAGCTGCACATGCCAGACACCACCTCCGAGGCCGCTGCCACCCCTCCCTTTCTGACAGAAACCCCCTCAGGGATGCAGCTCATGGGGTAAACGCCATCCTGCCAGGGCTCTGATTCACCTTTCCGTCCGTTCATCACCCCTGGGCCCTCAGAATAGGAGCCTGGCATCTCCAGAATGCCGGAATACTTCTCGGCATACTTCTTGAGCAGGTTGGAGGCCGTGAGGGCTGAGATGTCGTCATTGGCCCAGGCGTACTGGTAGGTGGCTGAGCGCTGCAGGTGGCCAGGTACCGCCCTGTAGGCCTCAGCCTTGTGAGCTGGTGAGCGCGTGGTGGAGGAAATGTCGAAATGCTGTTCGGCCCACTGGCTGTGCTCGGGGGTCCACTGCATCTTCAAGCCTGAGAGAAAGAGAGACAGACAGCCGCATGTGAACACATTGATGTGCTAAAATCATTTTATGGATGGAGTATGGTCAATTAAAAAGGTGATATATATATATATATATATATATATATATATATATATATATATATATATATATATATATATATATATATATATATTGTGGTGCTCTTTATTTTTAGCTATTTATTTTTCTTCCTGATACATATGAGAGGGTTTTGTGTCCAACTGCACATTAATTGTTAATTTCTACAGATCATAGGAAGGACAGAGTGTGTCAGCAGGTATCGTGGGGTACAGAGGGAAGGTGGGATGGCTGGTTATACCAGCCTAATGCACCCTGGCCAGACCAATAAGACAGAGGCATTGAGGGTCACTCTATAATCCCCGGCTCATCTGAGGTGGCTGGAGATGGGTTTGAAAATGTGCCTCGCCGAGTACCACAAAGCAACACACACACCCATACACATCCACCCCCCTCTGCTCATGGTGCTTTCATCGAACGCACACACACACACACACACACACACACACACACACACACACACACACACACACACACACACACACACACGCACACACACACACACACACACACACACACTGACACACACACACACACACACAGGCCCATGCTCAGACACACTCAGGCGTGCAGGCGTGCACAAGCACACACACACAAGCTCACATCCACTGACCCAGACGGACAAACACAGGCACGCACACAGGAGCTGTAGCAAGCAATGAATTACAACACATTGTGTCTCAAGCTTAGTTCCTGTCTGCACAGCTCCACCTTGACCTCCTCTCTCTTTACCTTTCTGTCTGCCTCTCTTCTTCATGCCTCCCTGCCGCCTTGTCTTCCCTCTCAGTCTCTCTTCTTTGCTTTTTTTTTCGTCCATTTTCCACCTCCCCTCCTGCCAGATCCTTCTTTATTTCTCTTTACATCCTTTTATTCCGATTCCATCTATTTTTGATATATATCTCTCTATCGTTTCATTCCCTTTCTTCGTGCACCCCCCCCCCATCCTCTTATTTACTCCCTCTGTGCTTGCTTCACCTCCTCCCCTCCCTCCTTCCTTGCTCCATCTCATCTCAGACACACTCACCTGGCTCTCCCCTTTATTGCCTCAGGAGGCTGGAGAGCCACTGTTTCCTTTAATCCCAGCCAATGCCATCTGCAAACACTGACGGTCACACAGCGACTCCATCGTTGTCTCAATATCAAAGCCATGGTGCTATCAAAGGCTGGACGGGGCGTAATCACAGCAGCCGCACGGCAGATTGAACCCCGTTTGATTTGACTTAGTGCACACAAATAAAGGATAATATCGGTGTCATTTAGGCTGCTTCCTCTGACTTATTGACTGGCTGCGGTTGCATGTAGAGATCCACAGTTGGGGGTCTGGTGAGCAATGCCGGCTTCGGAATTGGTTTATGTGTATGTGTGTTTTTGTGCTTGTGTGAGTAAAGCAGGCATGCACAATAAAATCCATTCATAGAGAAGCAAATCTTCCCTTCCTCCCATCCATTTATGCTACAACAAACACAGACACACACACAAAAAAGCAGGCATCAACACATACACGTTCACTCTCTCTTGCTCTCTTTTCCGAGGCCCTGTGTTTGTTTGGTAACAACACAGAAAGGGGGGGGGGATCCCCAGACTCCTATTTCCTCTCTGATTCTGCTCTCTATCCGTCTCTCGGCAGACGCCAATGGCTAATTAGCAGAATGGTGATCTGCTAATTGTGTTAATTTACAACATTTTAGCAGAGGGGAGTCTAGCAGAGGCTGGCAAACATGTCACCCTCCCAGTGTACCGAGCAGGGAACGCTTCAGACAAAGAGCTGAGCGGAGGAAAGTTTTGTATTAGCTGGGAGTCTCCTTTAATATTGAGAATATATTAAGGGGAAGCAGCACCATAAAAGGGCAGTATTTCAAGGAGAAAATTATTAGTCAGTAAAACTTGACAAAATAAGAGAAAATGAATGATAGGTTTCACAACAATTATTCTATAGCAGCCAGGTTTATGTACACCATTATATTGTTATTATATATCAAATCAATGGTAATAGAAAAAGATGTAGTTTGTAATTTCTTGAATATGGCCATACTATCTAAGAACTGTTAATAACTTATTCTGTAATACCATGTAATCTCTACACAGAATGAATAAATGCTATCATTGAACAGTTGTCTCATGGAAGCGGAGGAAATCAAACAATGTTTAAGGGCTTTTAAAGTTGGGTTGTTCTCAGGATTGTATTCTCAAGCTACATATTTGATCTGTAGCCAGAAGCTAAATGCTGGTTTGGCAGTGCACATGAAATCTCGATTATTTCTACATTAGCTCATTAATAGATAACATGTAGCTGAGAAAAGTGAGGAGAGAGAGGGAGACCCGTGGAAAAGGCTCTAAGCCACATTCAGCCACGTCTTCAGACATCAGTATATGCCTTCGCTGGTATTTTGTCACAGTCTTTAGTCTGAGTGCAGAAAACACAGGCACACTATGGAACTGCCTCACTGATGCAGGGTCAATCTACCATGAGTCCCTTGATTCTGCCGCAGAAATATCCCCCTTCAAATGTTATTTAATGAGGCATTAAGTAATCTTCCATTCAGTAATCTAATTATTGACCACCACTGGTGATCAAGGTACCACAACAATGTCGTATAGCACTTCACCTCGGCCTTCACTCTGGCTGTGTACTGTATTCTGGCTTTATGTTGCAGTTACTGCCTGGCCTGGTATTTTCTGGACTCTAGAACCTGCCATTGCACTTCAATGCTCTCTTTGTGACACAAAGTTGTCAACTATTACATTAATCGCCAACACATTTTATAGACCAAACAACCAATCGATTAATCAAGAAAAATATCAACAGATTAATCAAAAACGAAAATAGTCGTTAGTTGCAGCTAAGGCAAGATAGCTATTCGGGATGTTGAAATTAATCATTGCATCGATGTATCACAATGTGCATAGAGATGATTCTGCATCCATGCAGTGACAGACCATTATCGATTATTGCCTACTGATGTTGCATGTTCATTTTCTGGTCGCTGCTTTTTTTGTTTCTGCCTTAAGTGTCTTTTTTAGGAGCAGATACAATAAATAGGGGAGTTCATGTACATTTGACTGCTTGAATTTGTTATTGAAAACCATGTTTAGCAACACATAATAATATTGAGGAGGTGAAGCATCATGATGCATCGTGATATCGAATCCAAGACAGTATGACCGTAATCAAATTGAATCGTGAAAGATTCACACCCCTAATAGCTACCATGTTAACGTTAGCTAAAGGCAAATTTACTAACTTTTTTTTTTAGCTGTAATTTGTAATTAAACAATAAACATTTTGATGAACCAGCATTTTGGTAATTCAGTTATATAAATGAGGTAGAAGCTAAAACCAGTCATTATCGAGACAGAAAACAGCTAAACTAGTTCAGGTAAAAAGTAATTAGTAATCTGCATTGTGTACTTTTTTTAGTTGATTCTTAGCAAAAACCACTTTCTTCTTTCACACATATGTGCTCATTCATGTGTAATTACTTCCACCAACTAATCAAAGTATTCTCGTAAGCGTTGAATCTGCCATTTAGAATCATTCAGAATACATACAGGCGAGTCGCTCGAATGACGGCCGCCATGTAGCGCCTCCATCTTTAAAATACATGAACCAAAGAGGAACATACCTCCGCCTTTCGTCATTCGTAATATTCAGTTGGTTGTCATATACAATTTCAATGGTAAATGGGAGAAATTCTTACACAATGTAGCTTTAACAAAGTAGCAGTAAATTCATTATTTTGTTGTGATGTCTGATTTTAATTTAAAATGTTCAAGATTTTCAACGTTACGGGGCTGTAAAAATCTCAACACATTTGACGTTCAAGCTCTAAATAAAAAAAACTGTCAATGCATTGAAAAGCTTTTTGTCTGCCAGTCAACAGTCAGCGAGAGACTACATCTGGAATTAAGGCTGTTTCAAGACAATAATCAGGTGATTTAACACATCTCTTGAGAAATAAAAAAACCTGACACTGCATTGTAAGTGCAAATATTATGGTGTGTTAATATGGATGTGTCTTTGCGCTGCCATAATGAATTGGCCTGTTTAGGCTTCATTTCGGTGCAGGGAGGTGTACAGAGAAATAGATGGAGATAAAAAGAAGTGAGGATGGAGAAGGGGATGACAAGGAAGAGAGGGAGCAAGCTCTAAAAGAAGATGTAGGGACACAAAATAAAATAAGCCTTGTGAATCACACACACTCTTCACTCCACATAGTTTGACAGTCCATCAAACTGCGATATGTCCTCCATTTAAAGAAACATGAATCTTTCTAATTCCATCATTAATAAAGATAACATATATAAAAGAGTGTGTCAGGCTCCATCAGGGCTTTCATCTCTTCTATAATGAGGTTAATGCAGAGACGCAGTGATTACCCCAGCAATGCAAATGAAGGCCAAATGATAACTTGCACTATTTAAATAAGGTAATAGCGATTACTCTACGTTATTCAAATGAGGACAGATACTTTGAACTGAGCGCTTTGAACTCGCTGCTCCTTCTCAGAAACATATGAAAGGGATGGAGGAGGATTGACTTTGGAATCATTCAGGGTGTATCCCCTAATTCAATGTGATGTAAACCAAGGGCAATGAGCAAAGTCACCTAATGTGCTGGTGCAGGATGTGCGGGGTGGACCTTGAAAGTGATTGAAAAGTCATTGAATTCATGGTCAAAGAGAAAAAACTAAAACACTGAGACACAAGACATGGGTCAAAATCACAGCTGTCCATCATAGTGTTTTTCTCTGGATGAGAATAAGAAAAAACTACTCTGAATGCCACCAATTCATTTCCCAAAAACAACTTCCAAGGGCCTTTTCTTATTTGAAATGTGAAAAGAATTATGAGAAGCCCAACTCACTCCAAGCTTTAATATTGAAATGAGTGTGTTCTGTGTTTAGCCTTCATCAGTGTGACAGGATTACATGTATAGGCCATTCATTTAAGAGTTGTCCATATTTTCCTGGACTAGCTGAATTCTTTCTATTCATTCTTTTTTATTTTCTGCTTATAGCACCTCGATGGAGCTGCAAGCTTACAGCATATCCCCTTATTTGATTTTTCTCCACAATATTTCAAGGGTTTTAAGGCCTGGGGGAAATTTACAAAGCATTTAGATGGACACATGCAGTAAAGTGGGTGAGTAAAAAAGTGTGTGATTGTGTTGCAGAGAGAAAAGAGGGAGAGAGATCGTGCACTCAGCTGAAACAACATCCAACAGAAATCTTCTCCACCTTCTGAAACATCAAGTCTGCCAGTGTTTTTTTTTTTATCCTCCTCCAGTCTCCACATAGAGAAGCCTAATCATTCTCATTACACTCGGCGTCCATCTGCATCAACAGATCTGCCTATTACTGTGCGTGTGTGTATGTGCAGTAAACAGCTCTTTAGAGAGAACTAATGAGCTCTTTTAAGTCTGTCCGCTCTGTGATTCTGCAAGCGGGATGTCAGAGCAAACTGCCCATTTTGGTAACGTCATAATTAAGCCGTGTGTGTGTGTGTGTGTGTGTGTGTGTGTGTGTGTGTGGAAAAAGAGATGCCGGCACACGTCGACGCCGTCATGCCCGCACACACACACGCACACACACGCACACACATGCACGGCGTACAAATAGGTGCCCTTCTTTGTCGCTCTAACATAAAGAGACACTGAAGACCTTCAAAAACAAACAATCATGTCATATCTTTTTAAAAATCTGTCCCCGACTGAGTGTAGGAGGAGCTGCATGACAAGCGATAACTTCATCAAAAGAGACCTGTTTTCACACACCACCGGGGAAATCTTATTCAAATCCTTATCAAATACACCAGAGGGCATCTTTTAACCTCTAAATCGCTGCACAAAAAAAGCCTGAATATACGCTGTATGTAGCTATTGTTTCGCGAGTGTGTGTATTCTCATGCGCGCAGGCCTTGTGTGTGTTCGACAACCTCCGGACCACCTTGTTAATGAGTCCAGCACACTGTGACTAAGCCACGGGCTACGCTGTATTGGCACACAACCTACAGTAGAGAGTCAAATAATGTGATTAGGTCCTCCAAAAGGCAATTAATTATGAAATTAGTTATGAGCTGGTGTCACACTCACACGCACGCACGCACGCACGCACGCAAGCACGCACGCACACACAAACACACAAAATCAAAAACTCCATGTGTTCATCTGTAATGCGTACTCTTCAGAGCAACAGTTGCGGGAAAAGTGAAGCCTTGAGTTGTTTAAAAGTGAGTAAAAAATTTATAAAATAACAAATGTGCGAGCTAAATTCCTCTTCCATCACCAACAAAAGAGACAACAAAGCTGTTCTGCAAGCCAGACTTCTCCTCTGCAAATAACCAACAAGCCCGAATCCACGTCTTTGAAGCAATTCAAGCTCAGTCGCAGCTTACCATTACAACTGCTAGTCTGTCGCAAAGCAACGACGACGACAACAACAACAGATAAGGGAGTAAACAGAGCGAGTTCAAAGTCTAGACGGCGAGCAGTGACCGGGAGAGATGAGCTGTCACTAACTCAAAGACAGTAAGAGATTGCTGTACAGATGACAGCTTGGAGCTGCGATATAAGGATATCTGACAAATGACAGCATCTTTAAAAAAAAAGAGAAATCAAATATTCATTGTAATCTGTGATCTTTGACCTTGTGATAAGTTTCCGCTGCTCTGACCATCAAACTTTGAAATGTCTTTGTGGAGCGGGTTTGGAGTAAAAATAAATTCAGCTTTGAGAAGTAGGCTTCCTTCTGGTATGTAAATGTTCAAAATATTAGGGTATATTTAATGATGACTCTAAATTTAGCTCGCAGAAGAAACCAGACCGCTATAAATCTCTGACTAAATTCCAGAGGCATATCATCGCCACCCCTGCCAGCCAGTATCAGATCTTCCTTCGAGCTGTATAAATTGACACTGTCTAAATTTCCTTTTACTAGACAGACTATTGAATGGGTGGGTTAAATGGGTAGGGCGCAGTTAAACAAATGCTCCGGATCAAGGAAATTGTGCGTGGCTTCTTTTGTCATTCAGAGAGGAAATTGAGAGATATTCGGCGGGGGCTCGGAGCCGCTAACGCATGGCATTCATCTATAATGCACTCGGCCTGTCCGTCAGCTACTCCATTTCCTGTGACTAGCGCAGCGTGCCTAATCACCCGGCTCGGCGCGGGGTTCCTTCCTCAAAGACAGGCCTGCACGCACACACACACACACACACATACACACACACACACACACACACACACACACACACGCGGTCACCCAGGCAAGAATGAAGACAGACACAGGCAAACAGATTATTCTTATCTGGGGGACAAAACATCTGTATAGACTCTCACCATCACAGCGCCAGGAACAAATCATCAGTGGGGAGAAAAGTCACACCTCACTTAAACTGAATGGATTATTACTGATCCATATAGCATTAATACATGTATTAACTTAATAAAGCCATTTGCAACAACTAGTACAACCCAAGACATACTTTACTAAGTTGTTACTAATGTCTTTATCAAGTCAATAAAGCTAATACACTGCATATAGCTATATTATTCTTACTACTACTATAATGTCACTGCATTGCACATATCTGTACATGTTGTTCATACATTGTACATATTTATTCTGCTCTTATAACACTGCAATACATTTCATTGTCCTGTCTATGCACCACCTGTCTATACTTTGTATATCACATTGCACTTTTCTGCTTTTTTTTTTGCACTTCTGGTTGGCCGCAAACTGCATTTCGTTGTCTTTGTGCAGTACTTGTTATTTACAATAAAGTTGAATCTAATCTAAAGCTCATTCATTCTCGCTTTGGATCAAGCAATTAGTAACAACATAGTCACAACCTATAAATAGTTCATTAAAGCTTTATAAGTTGTTACTAATGGCTGTATTAGGTTAATAGTTCTTAATAATAATCCACATACGATTTATTAACTTCAACTTGAGGATTAATAAATTGTTACTTTGGCTTTATTAAATTAATAAATCATTGATTCATTCATATAACTGACCTATAAACAACATTAAACAACTCATTCAATTAAAGTTGCTACTACTGGCTTCATATACAGGATTATGAATTGTGACCAATATCTAAAGTTCTAAAATCATGTATTTATTCATATAACTGATCTATAAACATAAATAAACAAGCTTTATATGTTCATAAAGTCATAAAGTTAAAAAATCATATAAACCCTTACTAAGGGTGTTTACGTTGTTACCAATGCCATATGAAGTGAATCTATATTTATAAGCATACTTTCTTAAAGATTTACAAGTAGTTAATAAAGTCTTTACCACGTTAAAAACATCCTTATTATTCTCTATTAATTCCTATTACTGCTATATTACATTCATAAACTGAAAGCCATTAGCAACTGTTTAGAACCCCCAATGAATCAGTCTATATTAAAGGTTTACACATTGCTACTAATGGCTTTATTAAGTTATTACATTCATTATTAATTCATACTGATCTACAAAAGCATTGAATAACAGCTTATTAGCTCAATAAAACCACTTATAAACCCTTACTAAGGCATACTTTAAGGGTTTGTAAGATTTTAAGGTCCTATTAGAAAAAGTGGAAACCAAGTGAAAACCAGAACGTGGTACCATCTTCACATTGCAGTTTAATATAGTGGCAGGCAGCCCATACAGCAACACAAGCTGAAGTTACTGATACTGAAGTAATACTTGACAGACTAACTCTGCTTACTGTGTACGACGAGTAAATACCGTCATAAGACTTACATGCTCCTGGTCTCAGTTAAAGCTACACTGTCCATGTCTGCAGTGTTTGTCAGGAACATTCCCTTCAAACTGCTCTGAGGCCGCTGCTGATGTGCTCCTACCTGAGGCGCAGGATCTTTCAGAGTGCCCCTGGGGTTAACATGGGCCACATACTATTGATACTCCTCTGACGCCCAGATCCATACCTGTGAACCACCACCACTTTGTTTACCTGTGTGTTCAGTAATTAAAATAGATTTCTGAGAGGAGGCCTAATCCTTTTAGAAATGGCATTGATCCAGCTACCAATGCATGAAAGCTGTGCTGTAACTTTGTTGGGGTTTTTATTCCCTTCCCCTACACTCTTCCCATACAAGCGGCGTTGAGGACGCTCTCACACCTTCCTCCTCGATGGAAACTTTGGAAAGTCCTCGACATGAAGGACGTCATTTAGGGCCAGGGGGGGGGGGGGGGGGGGGAGGGGGGCTGCAGTAGAGGGGTGGCAGGTGGAGATAATAGAGAGGAAGCCTCTAACCTCGTCTAAAGCTGTCTGTCTTCGTAAATAAAATGAGATAATTATTGAGTGAACAACATTATTCGCAGACGACGCACTCTTTCTTCTGCCCCCCTCCTGCCGGCGCAGTTGTAAATCTCAACAAACACGGTGCTTTTGGACATTAAGTGCTCACTAAGCACAGTGGATGCATCATATTTCAAGAGCAGGCGTTGTGTGGGTGAGGAGCTGGGGAAAATGGAGTGTAATGGTTATCCATTATCTTATACGGCAACGGCGGCAATGATCATTTTCAAGTGACTCATTTCTGGAAGTACCTATCTATTGGCCACTTTGAGAGAAGACTTTGATGGCTAATCCAAAACAACTATTCAGAGGTCATTTACTGCAGCAGCACCGAGACACTCTGCAGAAGAGAACGCTCCAGCCTCCCTCATTATTCAAATACAATCCTCTGGAAGATCCACATCACAAACAGCGGCGCCGCAGCCCCAGAGTGGGCGATTACCTACACACCATACTCCGGTCCAGAGTGGAAACATTAACAATGCATCAACAAACGAATATATCACAATTGAAGGAAGAGTTTGAAAGAGATATTTGTCAAGGGAATTAAATAGTGATACTGGAGTGTATTAACATATCAATGATCCCACTTGTGGAAAAGCTTCAACAGTACCCAGATACTAAGTCGTGTCTGTGAGAGAACTTTCATACTATTCAATCACATTATATTATTCTGCCGAGGTAAATGTATTTTAAGAAGTGTAGGTGCGATGTTTGTTTGTGTGTGGTCTCGGCTCCACATGAATGGTTACTTAACATCACACTGATTTCCCCTCAGCAGTTAGAGAAAAACCAGCCGATGCTCAATGATGCATCACCGTGTTTGTTGCCGCCAGGCTGTGTGTATGTGTGCGCGTGCATATGTCTGTGTGTGTGTGTGTGTGTGTGTGTGTGTGTGTGTTATCATCGCTGGCACGTAGACAGACAGCCCAGGAGTGACTGCCGGAGTGTCACCATCTGTGGATGCATTTATGTCTGTCTGCACTGGGCTGTGTGTGTCTCAATGTGTGTGTTTATGTGTGTGGGTGGGTGGTTTGGAGAAGGGGGGGGGGGGGGGGGGGGTGGCGGGGGTGGGTAGAGGGGGTGTGCACTCAGTCAGACAGTAGACTTGGACCACAGCTCCATAGTTTGTTACTTCTGACAACAGCAGGCCAATTCAGTGCCAAATACTAACTACACTGCAAAAACTGTCAGTTTTAACGAGACGACAACAAGTATAACTTTCTTCAAAATAAGTAAAGCAGTGTGCTAAAGAGCTGAGAAAATTCATGAAATAATGGAAAAATATAAAGAACATATTTAATCTGTCATTTCATCACCAGGGCTAATAAATAAAAAGGACAATTTTAAAGCTATCAAATGACTCGTTAAGATGGATTTTTGCAGCGGGAGAACTTGGCAAGCAAGCAAGATTAGAGTTCAACAGCAGTTGGTGGAGATTAACGCCCGCCGTGAGTGGCGCACGTGCGAAGGTGTGTGTGCATGTGTGCGTGCGTGCCTGTGGTGGGGTGTGTGGATTACTGAAGAGGCCCTAGCTGGGATAACCTCTACCCCCAGCCTGTGAACTCGCAGGATCCTTCACAGTGCATGTTTGAAGTGTCAAATCCTGCACACTTCATATAGATTCTGGTAAGATCTGCCAACTCATGCAATCTCACTGTGTCCCAATAAAAAAAGAAAAAAATGAAGGAGTCGCTTAGACTCAGATCCACATAAAAAAAGTTGTTCATATATGCAAAAATGCCCACTTCTCAGATTAGTTGAAAAAAAAAAACTTTAGTCATCGCACGTTAGGCTTTGTGTGACAGCAGAATATACAAGATGTAGTGCTGACTGACAGGTGAGAGTGAAACAAGAGGAGATGTCGCTTAAGTACATGCATTTGGATTCAAACTATACCGATAGCTGCTATGAGCTCCAGCCCACACTGAGTCATCAGGACGCCTCAACAAGGCTGTCAAGCTGGTCCTACAGCTGCTTATTCTCCATCTGAACTCACATGTGCTGTGTATCTGCAGCTCCGGGTGTTAGAAGGAGCGAGCACTCAGGTATGACAGCGGCGCGTGCACTTGAAGCCTGTGCACATCTTTAAATCCACTGTGGCTCGCATTATGCTGGAATTCACACAGGTTGTCTAAACAGTCAAACAGCGGATCAATACGCCCATCGATCGGTGGCATTGAGACTGAACTGGTCGTGTCGAGGGGGCAGGAGATTCTCACTAGAGCTCTCTGCAGGCTGCCGGCTGGAGGACGCACGTACACACTCACACACACACACACACACACACACACACACACACACACACACACACACACACACACACACACACACACACACACACACACACACACACACACACACACACACACACACACACACACACATATATCCAGACTGCACAGCTTAGGATCTGGTGTGGTATACAATACAAATATGTGGGAATGCGTCACTCATGTGCGTCTCCATATCTGCCTCTCGAACAGAAACTCTGGCTTCCTTGGGACACTTCCACAGCAACACTACAGCATTCATCTCATACGAGCAGATTCAGGTCCTGTCTGTTCAAGTAGGAGCAGTCTGCCAGCAGTTTGTCTCAAAGTGAGGGCATCCAGTCAGCTTCAGCAGCTGAATATCAAGCTGACGGCCGCCGCGTCTCCTCGCACTCAACTGACACAGTCGATAGCTCTGCATTATTCATGGGGACAGCGGCGGCCGATGAGATGGCCTCTCACTGAGGGCTGGATTTCAACAGTCCCAAACTTTACGCGTGACACCTTCAACAACTGCTTATCGTCAGCGAAAAATGACAACGTGAGGCACAAGAAAGGGCATGCAACTTCAAAGGGGAGGCATTTGAATTTGTAAGCAAAATCAAAGGCAAACGTGTGAAATGTGGAATGAGACTGTAAGTTTGACATGATAGTTTGAAGACAAACCTTTAACAATGAGGTGTTGGTGCCTTTTAAATAAAATGGAACAGAGCTAAAATAGCCCCACTCTGACAAATAAAGTACATATTAAGACTCTCTTGTCAGCTCCTCTTGTTTGCTATCAAGTCAATAAACACGGATCACAAAGTTAACATGAAAACCTGACGCGTCTCTTTGCGCTAATAAAAAGAAAACAAATCATAATTTCAAATGTTGCTCATCCGTGTTTGCTGATTTCCATTACACAGACTAAAGACATCAATTAGCCAAACTGAAAAGAAAGAAGAAAGAAAGAAAAACAAGTACCAGTAAATCAAACAAGAAGCAAAGAGAACCAGAGGCAATGAAAAACGTCAGGCTGCTTGATATCAGATCTCGGAGGAGGAATTTGATGGGCACCGATGAGCAGAAGGCATCTCAGGAGAATTGGACAGAGGAGAGATTTAATGTGATCATAGGGGACGCTCATCTTTCAGGGAACGGGGTAATAATGAGCAATCAATAACGTCCTTAACAGAGTTAGAGCGAGTGGCTGACAGCAGATGTAAGGCTCCGGCTAACAGGCTACGTCTGATCTCACATTACCACAGTGGATCTGGGTTTAACACGCACGCACACGCACGCATGCACACCGGCGTACAGTCTGTATGTACTGTACATGCGTGGACACCAGCATATGGACCAACGCACCAACATATGGACATGCATTTCCTTTCTGTTTTTCTCAGTCACTCACACACGTACACATGTACGCCATCTCACACACACACACACACACGCACGCACGCACACACACACACACACACACACACACACACACACACACACACACACACACACACACACACACACACACACACACACACACACACACACACTCCTCAGGTGACATCCACCAGCATCATGTCATTGTCTATCGATCAATAGCTGTAATCACATTCACAGGCGAGGAACACGGTAGTAGGATCTGTACTGTGAACACAGGCGTCTCAGTTTATGCGCCGACGGCTGATTTCATAGGCTAAAATGACAACCACCGCTGGTAGATTCTGTCAGCTGTACTAATAAATAAAAAAACATGCAGTATAAAGTATTCAAAGCTCTGTACTCTGCCGCCTGCTGTCTATATGGGTAGAGTAATAAATAAAATGCCATCACCACCTCTTCTGTTAAAAATATTAGGAAAGCTTACTAACTCTAAAGTAGGGCTGTCACTTTTTATTCAAATTAGAACTATCATTACACCTCAAAACTAATATCTGATATGTAATGATGTGTTTCAATTTAAAATCTCCAGGCCGTGCCTCGCACTCTAATTCACTGTCCGTCTGACCCATTGCATGAACTCTTACCCATCTACGCTATTGCTCTTTTAGCAAGATAGAGATAACTAACATGCTCTATGCTACTTTTAGCCCTATGGATAATAATAAGACCAAATTATCTGAGGAGTAATGGAGGAAGCATTTGGAATTTGGCAACACACATGGATGAAAATGTGGATGAGTTTGTTTGTTTCCAGTCGTAGCTGCAATTAGAAAGTAGCTCAGAATTCAGATCATTTTCAATGAGTTGTTTGGTCAATAAAAGGTCAGGAAAATAGTAAAACACGTCTGTCAAGTGTTTTGTTTTGTCCGACCAACAGCCTAGAGCCGAATGACACTCAATTTAGCATCACAGAAGGCAAATCAAAGCTAATATTTACACCAGAGAGGAGCTGTGAATTTGGCTTACTAATCCAGTAATCGACTAGTCATTTTAGATCTAATAAGCAGCTTTTTAAACTTTTGTCTTTTGATTGGTTTAACATTCTCAGATGTCACCACTAAGGCCAGGCAGCCAGTAGACTTCAATTCCCCAAATTGAAGTTTTTGTCTGACGCTGGCCTGAACAATTTAGTTCATTCAACTGCTTACGCTACAATGCAGCTGACAAAAATGTGAAATGCTTGATAAAGATCTGGACATTCCAGTCAGTGTTGAAGTTGAAATGTGCCCTGGTTGTAGTTTGTTGCTGCTGGCAAGGAGGCCAGTTTATGTACAGAAGCTGTCGATATTTAATGTGTACACAACATTTCTAACTTAAAATAACCTTTTACTTTGACAACCCTGCATCTTCAACCAAATCTCTGCTGCCAGAATCACTTTCACTACGCATATGGTTTTCTGTATGTTAGTTGAAAGTGTAGTACTACAGCACCCATCAGCCAACAGAAACAGAGATATTTCATCCCTCTCTGTTCACTATTCTGCATGTTTCCTACAGTTCTGCCCGATCCAAGAACCTTGATAACAGTGTGGAGAACAGTGGAGAACTGGTGTGTGTATGTGTGTGTGTGTGTGTGTGTGTGTGTGTGTGTGTGTTGGCAACTTAATGTACATATTTTCAGTGCAATATTTCTCGCAGCAGCCGCATTAGAAACTTTTGTTGTCACTCTAAATAAATAATTACAGCTTTACTACTGCAGGGCGCAGCTCCAATCCTGAGGCAAACACAGGATCCATACTTGTTTGTCATCTGGACACAAACATGCTACACAAAAGTATAAGACACAGAGAGATAAACATCTTCTGGTCCATAAAGAAGATGGATGGATAGAATATGATCAGGTAGAGAGGTTGAAGAACAGTGAAAAAAGGGTGTGCGATTTAGCAGTGAAAAAAGGACATGCAGTATTTTTTGAAGAGATGAGCTGTGACATAAGATAAGGAGTGACTCTGCTGTCCTGTTGGAAGGGGAATGTCATTCTGCCAGTGAAGTCCCAGGAGGGAGATGAGTCAAGGCAGAGCAACAAAGGGCCAATAGCACAGCTTGAAATTCAGGCCATGATATTTTCATTTTTGGAAAGCTGTCATGTAATTTCCTGCAAAATTAATCCTTTTTTGTTAATTCTTTTTTTTTTACACTCAAAACTTGATGACTGCCTGCTTCTGAAGACATATACTCAGCCAGCAGCCCTACAGTACCTGCATGGCTGAAAAATGTTTCATTATGTAAACAATATCATGCTGTTGCAGATGCTCCAACCCTTGTCAACATCTTGTGCAACAGCTGACCAGATGTGTCAGAGGGTTTCAGCGTCTCCTAGCAACAGTAAAACGTTCTGGCACTACGAGCAAATCTGAAACCACAACACTGATTTCTCCACTGTGTCATTTTCTAAAGGCTTGCTGTCCAGCTGAACTTCAAATAATGCTCCAAATGCACATTTAATTCTGTGTTTATTCACTCACATTGTTGGGCCCAGATTTCCGCTTCATCACAGATCACGGCTTCGGCGCTGCCGTTCATCAGGTTGTTAGTTGCGCTAAAGCTCTCAGACCTGGCTACGGGCCTCTTATCTTATCAGTCAATCGGCAACAGCGTGCAGGAAATGAGACGCACAACAGTGATACTGCCAGGAACACTCATCTGTCAAGACACGCTGGCTCAATTACCATGCCTTAGCACAAAGACTCGCACAAAACAGGACGCACGTTGCGGCGGTGAAGTGGATAAATTGAATTGCTGACGTTATACAAGCTAAGTCATTAGTCGCGTCCATATAGGGAAACCAAAAGCTCGGCGGAACGAGAGCACGGAGGTGTTGTTTTATTTGGTGTAGCTGTGCACAAAAGGAAGTGATAAACTTCTTGCAGCCTGGGCATAAATCTGCATTTTTCTAATCATGTGTGTGTGTGTGTGTTTGTTTCTGATGCAGCCCCCTCATATTACTGTACTTGTTTGCTGCCTCTGTCTGGAGATAGAAAGAAAAAGGGAGGGGGGGTATATAAAGAGAAAAAGAGACAGAGACAGTGGGAAAGAGATACACTGAGAGAGAAACAAAGACTGAAACAAACACATACAGAGAGAGAAAGAGGGAGAGAGATTGTGAGGGATGCTGATGTGTGTACTGCATCCCAAGGGATCACTTACTCAGTATAGACACAGTACTGGAGGACAGAGCACAGCAAGGGTTCATTGGCCAAAATCTCTCCTCTTTACACACACATACACACACGCAACCCCTCCAAGCAATATTCCTGTTAGCACTCGTCCTCTGAGGATACAGCATTGACTCTAGTGGAGTGAATGTAAGAGGACGGTAGAATGAGGGGAGGAAGAGAAAAAAATGTAAAACGGAGGGATCAGGAGGAAGCAGCAGGAGGAGGAGTGTCCACCTGGCCAGTGTCCAGGGGAATTAAACAGTCTGTTTACCGCTCTGAGCGCCTCAGCAGCGCCATGTTAGCCTAATGGCACGGACATGAAGCCAATTGATTTGTGGACCAATAGACCTGTCCCACAGCACAGGCAGATTACCTAGATCACTGGCTCCGCATCGAGTAGACATCGCTTCTCATTCGAGCCCCACAGGCAGCCGAATGTGAACAGGGTTTAATGTGCGTCTGTGTGGGCGTGCTTGCATATACAGTATGTACACGTGTCCCAAAGATTACAACATGAAACAAGGGGGCTGGTTTATGTCCGTAGGGGGTTCATTCGTAACTTGCATATGGTATAGGCCTAATTTATTGTATTTTTTGAATGATGATATATGCTTCTCTATGGGTTTGGGTAATAATGGCGGCTTTGGGTGGAGTTGTAATGTTCTTGGATCATACTGTGTTATTTTTCCACATTCTGCAGCCCAAACTAATAAATCTGAGCAAGCTATAGCTAAAAAAACAGACAAAATTGGTAAAATATCAGATTTTTGAGGAACCTCATAGGGCGGAACAATTTGAGGAAAATATCTTACATTCATTTTTTTCTGACTAATACTGTGGTTGTGTCTTAAATTGTGATTATTGATTGAACAGAATCAGATTAAATTATGCAGTTACTTGAAAAATACTTGAATGTGATCATGACATGACAAAAGTGCTGTTTTCATTTAATGATAACAGCTGACAATGTTTTGACATCGGACTATCGATACTACCGTTAACGTTAGCTTAAGCAGCTAAAGTGCGATAGCCTTTAAGTTTAACGGAAGTTTCTTTGGTCATTTACACTCAACAACTGTCGAGCTACCTGCTAACAGCTAACGTTAAAAACAAACGTAAAGCAGTGGCCAAGATTATTTCTGTAGAAAAATACTTCCTCAAAACTATCTTTAGCCAAGCAGACATCAACTTACAGAGGGAATATTTAAATAGACAGGCAAGAGTTTCTGTTTGTTGTTATATAAACACACGTAAAAAAAAATATTATTAATAACATTGCAACAACTTAAAAATTGCAAAGCAATTGCAAAATTTGTTTCTGTTTGCACTGAACTTTAATTCCATCATTTTAAATGTTGTCTAAAATTTGCCATTCTGTCATCCATGTTGTATTGAAAAGTATTCCTATTATTATCATTATATCAATTTCGCCCATATCGGCCAGCTCTACTGGATCCTTCTCAAAACCAAATGTGATTAAGTAACAATACATGTATGATGATCCAGCGAAAAGCTAAATTAGTTTCCTCTGTTCTGATGAAGTTGACATTTGAGAAATATAAAGTCACCCAACTCCAACAGTATGTACATACAGTACAGTAGATACCTGATGTTAAATGTGGATTGGGGATTTCAGTGAGCAACATTTTCCCAGACGGATATAGTTGGCTGCATGCACGATGCCCATTTCTGAGATTAACAGTGCACATTGTTTCAAATTGAATGACACACCCAAATAAAAAAAAAACCTTGCTGCAGGACAATGAAAGACCACACACACTTGAAACTACAGTTGTCCATGTGTACGGCCGAGGGGTGAGAATAATTCCACATTCTCCACAGTTTTCACTCATGTCAGTGTCCCAGTTGATAAGCATGAAAATCCATTTATCTACAAAGGAACTGTATGGTCCATAGTGGACAATGTCTCTTTCATGGTCCCTTGCAGGCCCTTTTTTTCGTCCACAAAGCCACCCAACTGACTCCACCACGTCTGTAATAGGTTACATTCATTTGATATAGACACATCAAGGGAGATATTCCAGTGGTTTTTGCCGTGCATCAAGAGAAGTGGTGCTGGTTCACAGATGGAGCAATATGCTCTGAACATAAAAGAACAATGGACCCAAGGCAGATGCAGTTAGGAAAAAAAAAATAGATACAGTGGACATGAACACCAAACATGTATGCTTGCATGGAAAACCATAGGGAGACACGGTAAGGCTCACTGTCATCATCATTCAGCCTTTTTCTCCTTTTGTGAGTCCAGACTGCAGAGTGAGCAGGAGGACGGAGATCCAGAATTAGGCCTCTGAGGATGAGGAAGAGGAGCCGTCAGATTACAGATTAGAAGGTGGGGAAGAGGTGGGATTAAACATGCGGTCTAGATGGTAGCCCAACTAATACAGCTCAGAGCTCGGCTAATGGCGTCCAATTTAGTCCTGTGGATTATACTGTGGTTAGCAAACAAAAAACGACTCTCCTGGAGATCCCTATTCAAACACGTTCCACACTGGTCAATGTTATTCATTGCTCATCTAATCCATATTTGTGTAAATGAGGTGCACGGAGCTTTACAACACCAGGCAGACACAAAAACCTTTGAGACTCTGGTATTAACAATGATGCTACGTCTTAACCACCCTCTGGCTAATGCAGCTAATGAATGAGAAAGCGCTAGCAGGCGAAGGGCTCTAATTCTCCTTCACAGGCTATCATGTTGCAGCCCGGAGACAGATCAATACCATTTGCTCAACACACAGGAGGCCTGGGAATCTATAAAAGGGCTTTTATTGAGTAATTAAACACCCATTACTGTCCCGTGCAGCCAAACAATAAATTTGATCAGCCTCTCAGGCGCAGATCCAGCCGTGATTAATACTCAGTGCATGCATGACATAAAAGACCACAATGACATTTTGCTGTATAGACCGTTTGACGGTGCAGTTTCAAGGTTGCTTAGCTGGGCCGGACCATATGAGAGCTCTGTGTGCAAGGAGAGAACCTCGGCTGTATGACCCTGCTGGACTGGGATCCAATCCCGCCAGTACCTGCTGTCCTGACGCCGCCAGAGCAAGCAGCATGCCCTGCTTCCTGTTAAAGACACAACATCTTACGGCAGTGACACGCTTCAGAAACTGCTCGGACAAAAGTGATATTTTAAACCTCTTTTTCTTTTTGGACTTTGGACTGTAACCTTCTAAAGGCTCACAGTACAGTTAAGATACTACTTCATATGGCACCGATATTTCCAAATGTCATTTTTAACACATTTTAAAATCATTAATACTCCAAATTAGTAATTAGTATAGGCTTTAAATACATATTGGTAAGTGTTGAGGCTGTTGTTTAAATAAATACATGATTCATCAGCTTACACATTAACACATTAACTCCCCTTATTATCATTTATAAGCAGTATATAAACTTTTAACTAAGGGATTGATGACACACTATAATGTAGTTCTAAGCACATATATTGAATATATAGATATACAGTATATATATATATATATATATAAATGATTAAACATATGTATAATAGTATTATAAGTAATATGTTTATTAAGAAGATATATTGCTTTATTTTGCAAATTGATCTTTGCAAGTTAGACAGTGTGCAGGAGTTTCTTTACAACTTCTGACCGACTCATCCCTCTCCGACGCGCCTGTCTTATGCTTTAGATGTGTGGAGTGTTTTTCTTTTCAAAATGTATCATTTGACTGACATCCTGTACAGAGCAACGCAGAGGGGCTCATGCTTGTAGGGAGAAAAAATTTGACCAATACCTCTATTCTCACATGACAACCAAATAAATAAAACCTTCTTCTTCTTTTTTAAGCAAAGTAGGAACACTATTATGTCACATTGGTCTTTACTATCCACTCTTTTCAGAGTGACTGAGGGCTGAACCATTTTTTCATCAATTTCCCAACGTCCTTTTCAACACTTTCACAACTGAAAAAAACCTGTTACAATCCCATCCTTGTTGAAGAATATTTAGCGTTGTTGAGCCAACAATATGGCATCTGGGTGAGTCTCCTAAATATGAATGGCCCATTCACGGGGCTCAATGGAGTCGCTTGGCAATGGCCCTTCTTCCCCTCCCTCCTCCATACTCAAAACAATATTCAGCACAGCAGTCTTGGCATTTTTCCCCGAAATCAACAAAAGAGGAACTCGAAGCTGTCCCTGAAACCCTCAAAGCATTAAGCCTCTGTGAGATGCAAGTACTTGGCACAAGCAAAGCGATTTAACGACAATGGGCAAATCATACAGTGCTTTGTGAGATTTAGGGGATACAATAGCACTCCGTTTCCAAAGCACACATTAGTAAGCATGTCATTGGGACCCCCTGGGGGATTTGAGCGGCCTAGAGGATTGTGTAGTGAAGAGGATAAATATATGTTACTGGGCAAGAAGATGGACCACTGCCAATGCCTCCCTCATGCACAACATACTGTGGATTATGAGTGTGTGGAATACATTAATAGAATAATCTTCTGAACACACAAACTAACAAACAAATTGTACCCATTTGGCTTGTTAAGCATATACATTGCAACACTTCCAAAATCAATTTACAAGCATTTCAACAGAGGTGCGGATGAGGAGAGATTCTCGCCTTACAAAAAATGATCGCCCGCTATGAAAATAAAACAAAAAAACATACTTGTTATAAATGTGCGGCGCTTGCAGCCATGCTGACCTCTGAGTGCTAAACAAAACCAACAACGGACAAGCAGACACCCACTCAAAAGTCAATACCATGCGTGCCTCCTCTTCCTCTTGTATGGTTAATGCATGATGCCAGGTAGGGGAGACAGACAGAGAGTAGGATCTCATTATACGCTGCACGCTATCATTAGCTATCTACCACATGTGTCCATCCTGCCAACCGAGTTGTACAAGCAACATCCTAATGCTCTCGCATGCTTCCAGTAGGAAAACTTGGCCCTCACACACACACACACACACACACACACACACACACACACACACACACACACACACACACACACACACACACACACACACACACACACACACTCACACACACACACACACACACATACACACGATCACAGGTAAGCATACAAACCCCTTTCTTGCCCAGCTGGCCTTGGTACATGAACAGAAGTCCTTTTTAAGTCATTTTTGATGAGCTGCTTTTCTCTACTTTATATGATTGTAAACTCAATATCTTTGGGTTTTGGACTGTTGGTTGGACACAGCGAGATATTTAAAGACGTCACCGTGGACTCTTGGTAGACAGATATCAATTGTCTGAAGATTTATCGCTATTACAATTAAACCGTTAGTTGTGGCTCTAATTAAAGGCATCACCACGTACATACAGGTGCAAGTTAGACATTACGCAAACTAGAGCTGAAACAATTATTCGATCCACAGAAAAATAATCAGCAACTGTTTAAGTGTTCTATTAATCCTTTCAGTGTGAAAAAATGCTGCAGTTTCTCAGGTTCCAGGTTCTCAAACGGGAGGATTTGCCACTTGTTAATGTCTATGTGATAAGAAATGAAATATATGTGGGGTTTAGGAGTTTCTGATGAGACAAAACGAGACATTTGTAGACGTCGCCTTGGCCTCTAGGGAGCTATGATTGGTATTTTTTCACTATTTTTTTGACCTTACATAGACCGAACCATTAATCGAAAAAAAGCATTGGCAGACTATTCGATAATGAGTTTAATTGCTATGTAGCAACAGCAGTTGTTTTTGCTTTTGCTCCCAGTTTGTGTCCATCTCCCAGAGGCCACAGGCAGCTCAGAGATGCTGTGCCACACGCCCAGCCACTCAACATCCTTTGTGTCCATCCCCTGGCAGCCTGCCAAGCTCAGACACACACACACACACACACACACACACACACACACACACACACACACACACACACACACACACACACACACACACACACACACACACACACACACACACACACACACACAAACACAAACCCAATGAGCCATTGTTCATTAACGCGCACACACACCTTTGCCGCCACGCAGACAAAAGTGTCCGACTTACTTGCCGCTCGCGCAAGATGCCTCGCTAATCAAGACGTTCAAGCTGAGCTGCAGACAGGAGGTGGGGGTGGGGGGGTTAGCAGACGGTCACTATCTAGCCCGAGCTCGCGGTTACCAAAATCAGATCATCCAGCCAGAGCCAGACTGAAGAGCAGCAACGGCGAGAGATTAGACAGTCAGATCCTTCCTCTCTCTCCTAGCTGTCATTTTCTTTGGCCCTAGTGGGGGGAAAAAAGGCTCTCGTTGGCGTCCTCCATCGTCGGGCCAAATGAGTGATGAGCTCCTCTGCATATCAATGCACAATTTAACTTAAGACTTCCATGGCAATAACCTAATTAGAAACTGCGCCTTCTCATTTGAAGGCACAATGTAAAGGATAAGCTGTACGCTGCCATCTCTATCGCTGTCTAATGGTGCGGAATATTCCAAAGTGGAAGTTAGATTTTTTTTTCTTCCTTTTTTTAATAAGTCCTTAGCATATTTAACACTTCCACATGCTGAATGTTTTAATATCTGCCTGAGAATCCGGGCCATGGGTGGTGCAGATTGCTGGTAAAGAGTAAAGGGAGGTGAGCGGGGGTCTGCTCAAAATTCAGAAAAGGGGGCAGCGGATTGCAAAGAAGGTAGGACGGAGAGGGGGAAAAAAACTCTACAGCTTTGATTTGATTAAAACCTATGAAAATGACGCATTACATAAACCAAAGAAACTTCAAACATTTTGGGGGATTCGGAGTTCAAAGAAAGTGAGATAATGCTTTTTAATGCTGGAATTAACATGGAGATGAATTTAGCTGGAAAATAAGAGGCGGAAAAATCTGGAAATTTGGTGACACTGATCTTAGATCTGCTTTGGCTCTACTGGCTTAAAAGGTTCCTAGCTGTTATTATAATGACCCTGATCTGATCGTGGAGCTGCTCTGGTCTTTATTTCATCTGACTTTTCATACTTTTTTTTTTTGTTACTTGAAAACAGCTGTTAGATGATTTGAAATGCATTTCTCAGATGCAGGTTTGCAGATTTCTTCTCCAGGACTTTTTTGATTTTCTTTTACAGTACCTAACTCAACAGTATCAGTAACATCCCATGCTGAGCATTGGTTGGAGACCTCATAAAACACCTGATCTGTGACACATAAAAGCATTATCTTGGTATAAAGCATCACAGGTTACAGCAGGGTCCACAGTAGTGAGCTGAAAGTATTATTCCACCCCTGAGTCAGTCTTGTGTGGATACCCCTCGCCTTAAGTACACCCATCAGATTTTGACTGGATAATAACCAGTCGGCACTGGGAGAAAGACATGAGGGCAGAATGGATATAATTTGTGCGTGAGTGAGTGTTTGAGGAAAGGGTTGACTCCAATTGCAACACGGGAAAAAAATAATCCACCAACCGACACCAACTGTCATTCACAGCAACACTGAACCCCCCCCCCCCCCCCCCCCAACTAAATCCCAAAAGCCAGTGTACCAATACTGAAGGAGGAAAGGATGGGGAGAGAAAGAGGAGGAGGATTGAGTGGATCATGGTGTCAAGGATTTTTAAGGAATAGGCGTCCACTCATCTACGGAGAAACGTGTTTCGGGCAGCGGCGCTACAGACAGCTGCCTGCCGCCTCTGGGAGAGGAACTTAGATCAGCGAGGAGGGGCTGTCAGCGAGCATGTAGGGAAACACACAAAGACTTACACAGCCGCGCTACAGTTAGCTGACACACACAGCCCCAGCACTGTCTTCTGGGACGGAGAGAGAGAGAGAGAGAGAGAGAGAGAGAGAGAGAGAGAGAGATGAGGGAAAATAAGTGGACAAAGAGTGAAATAGATGAGAGAGCAAGGAGACAAGACAGGCTGATGCACTGTCGAGCAAACGTGGAGGGAGGAAAATGGGGGTGGGGGGGGGAGAGAAAGATGAGACAGAGAGAGGAAAGATGGAGAGAGTGAAACAGACAGACGGGTCCGAGAGGGATTTGTTCTATTTGCATGCGCTGGGCTCCCATGGGGTCCAGCTCCGCTCGGCGAGCCGAGAGCACAAAAGATAACACTTAACATATTTGCTAAAAGATGACAACCCTGGTTGGGTCTCGTTTGAAGAGGCCCTTTGTCGGGACGTGCAGACAGGAGAAATCCACTGATATGGACGCGGCTGAGACTAACAAATGTCTGTGTGTGGGTCTAAAAAGAACAATATTTCCACACATCTGGCAGAAGTCCCACGAGGCGGGCTAGATCGCACGCCGGTGGTTCCAGGACAGTAAAACTAGCTTTTAATGGTAAACATTACAGACTGATAGAAAGTGTCAGGATAATTTATTTATACGGCCCCACTGGGAGTAGTGTAGCCACCCTGGCAGCCCACCGGCTCGCTTTATTCATTTGAGGGAAAAGTATTTAGATAAATAAAGGCAGAGTAAAGGGTTGCCTTTTTGTAAAGCACTTTTTCTTCTATTCCTGTTATCTCTCCTCTCTCTGTCCCTATTAGCTGTATCGGGGGGGCTGCCGGAGATGTGAGGTGATACGTTACGTGTATAATGAGGGGGATTATTGCTACTGTCACTGCAACATGCGCAGACAGCGGATGCAGAGGGACGGATCTTAAGCCGGGGACTGTAGCAAACAAACAGACTTAGAGGAATAAACAAACCGCTGAGTGTCTACATTATTTACATTACACACACAGAACCAACACACGCACGGCTGCGCCTGGGCTTTCTCGGCTCTTACACACACACACACACGCACACACACACGCGCACAGACACACACACACACACACACACACACACACACACACACACACACACACACACACACACACACACACACACACACACACACACACCATATGGTCATCTAGAATTCTCTTTAACAAAAACAGCAAAAAAGCAAGCTGAGACTTCTTTGCATGTCCTCCAATATCTCTCATAAAATCACATCCGCAAATCTGAATCACAAGTGTAATCAAAAACCCATCAATTATGAACAAATTGAAATGACAAAAGTGTATAAAATATGCAATTGTATGTGTCAATTGTAAATAAGTGCATACCTTCATATCTGTAATATGTCATTTTAGATCATTTCAACACCTGAGGTCCACATAAAAAACATTCTATATTTTCATTACAGTTAAAGTTTGACAATATGGACACACCTATAAACCCAAATATGTACACATTTACAAGGTAGCAAATGCAGCATGTGTAACACACACACACACACACACACACACACACACACACACGCGCGCGCGCACACAGTGTGCATCAGCAGGAAAAAGGAAACAGCACATGACGTGAAGCAAATAACTGTGTGTGTGTGTGTGTGTGTGTGTGTGTGTGTGTGTGTGTGTGTGTGTGTGAGAGAGAGAGAGAGAGATAGCAGAGAGAATGATCAAAGGTGAAAGGTTGAGTCCTCACTAATAACTGCTACAAAAACCAAGAATGTGGAATCGTGGAAGTTCAGCCCAACAGAAAGCACATTGTGGTCTTGAACGTTACTATTCATTCGAAAAGTATCCGCTGCCGTTCTTACTTGCAACAGGGTGGGATGGCTATTTTCTATTTCAACAATCCACCATTGTTCTACATGAATGTAGGAAACATTGCCTGTAACGACACTCTGCAGCATTACAAACCACTTACATGAATCTTTTTTTTTTTTTTTTTTTTTAAAGTACCTGAAATTTGAATGAAGGCAGGATATATTTTTTTGGTCCCAGTAGTATCATTGTTTATTCCTGTTATTAATGCACAATTCTCTCACTTCATGTTCATATTTGGCAACTTTACTGCAATAGAGTAAGAAACATGAAATAAAGTGTAACTAATAAATGAATCCTGATTATAAATACACATAATGAACATGATTGTGCAGTGATAGAGGTCTTGTTCACTGTGACTCCAATCACATCTACTTGTTCCATTAAACAATTGTATTTCTATATTTTTATATTCAAATGAATAGAAAACTCTGCACATAGTTGTGTGTGTATGTGAGTGTGTTTTGGAAAAAGAACTGCCTCATATCTCTCCTACTCATCTGCATGTTTGATTTAAAAAAAAAGAAGTTCAAGAACAATATTTGAGAACAGATTTTAACATCTTAAAAAAATCTAATTAGGACTGCAAATTAAGCCATGTGTAATTTAAAATGTTGCACACGTGTATTAATTACCAGGTGGTGGCTGCTAAATGACAAAAGTGTGATATGAGCAAAACATAAAGATGGAAAATAAACCTAAACAGGACTGCTACAATTTTAGAGATTTATCCTATATAAAAAAAGAAAGAAAGAAATGAATGCACAATTTGAAATAAAGCTGAAGGTGTGGATATACACACAGTGAAATAAATACATATAAATACACTCAGTGTGCGGTGTCACCTTCACCAGCTACCGGAATTCATCGTTACATTGTTACACCTTCTAATACATTCATAAAAAAAAAAAAAAAGTACATAAGTTAATAAAAAAATCCACCTACCATAGACGCTGCTGCTGCTGATCATCTCGTGCTGGAACAGTGAGAGGAAGAGGGAGAGGAAGAGGAGATGAGAGCATTGGAATTAATTTGTGATGGATAAAAAAAGATGTCCCCTTCAACCAAAAAAAGAGAAAAATGTTACAGACACTTTTTCTTTTTTGGTCCTAGCACTGCTCGGATTTCAAGCCGTGTGAAAGGTTGGCCCTTCATGTACTGGAGCGAGCAACTCAATAGGAGAGGCATCTAACCTACATGCATCTCATTAGAAAGTGGAGCCCGGGATGACAGGCAGCGGTGGGGAGGGGAGGAAGGGAGGGAGGGAGGGAGGGAGGCAGGGGGGGTGGGCGCTACAGGCAAATCAACTGGTGCAGCTCAGTGATTGTTGATGCCCAAGCTTGTCAAATATATATATTTAAAAAAAACATACTGCAGTGACATTGTATCCGCTCTCTGCGCGCATGCATAGGGCAACTTGTTGTAACCGTATCGCCGCAGCCGCCTGATAGAGGCTGGAATAGCAAGTTGTGTATTTTTCCCTTTTGAGTGAGTGCCGCACAGCCAACACAGAAACAGCAGGCAGGCAACCTATAGTGCAGGCTACGTGTCCGTGCCTTTGCGATGTAACTGTGGCGCAGGTGCGCTCCTTGAAAATCACATTCAAAAAAAATAAAAATAAAAAATAAAATAAAACGTGCACAGCAATTCACGCTCAGGCATCGTTAGCAATACGAGAAACTTGTAAAATGACTAACCGCACATGTATGCATGATAGTGAGGTAAACGCGTCCTCTAGAGCCTGTCTGCTCTGTCCACTCTGTCTAATTGCAGACGCAGCGGATCAGACTATCCTTCCCTCCTTACCTGCTTTTTTAGCGACAGGTCGACCTCTCATGTGGGGGTTAGGGTCGCATCGATCCCGGGGAGGGGTTCTGCTGATGAACGGGGGTGCCGAGGTTAAGCCGGGTTGCGTGCGAGCTGAAACCATCCCAAGTGAACGCAGGAAACACTGACCACAGCCACTGCCATGTTGGAATTTCACCAGCCCTGAACAGCTGCTTCTCAGACTGACCAGTACGCGTTCCACTGCGCATGCGTGCAAAGGGGTAAAGCAAGAAAGAAAAAAAAAATCCTCACTTCCAGTTACTGTCCATAAGGTTATCAGGGGAGTCTAGTTTGTAGTGCGTATGGGAGTCCAAATGGTGACAAAGATGAAGTGTAGAATGAACAGAGAAGTGTTTAGAAGCCCAAAGAGAGACTGAGGAGCCACAGCACTGCACTTTAACTAGTCGCGTCTACTGACTTGAATTCAAATTTTTAACAGATTAAAGGTGAGACAGTCTTTTTTTTCACTACTGCACACTTACTTTAAAAGCATCTGTGACAAATTGAGGTAGTCATTTGTTAAAATGGACAGTGTGTAGCCTAGATATTAGAATAATTATGAGAGACATTCTATCCCAAGAAAGCTGTAAATTGTGGTTGCAAATTATATTCAATGATGCAAACTGGTTTAGTGAACCAATCAGAGTATAGGGAGGATAAACTCCGCTCTAAAGCCTATTGAGTGTGAAAACAGCCCATTTATAGCACACTGGAGGCCCCCTAGAAGCCCCCTGGCCTCAGCTTTGGAACCCACTGAAGTGCACATAGGGGGCAAATCTGCACACCCACCTCTTCGTCTGCCCGAAATGTGACTCCAAACGCGCCTGCAGTGTCCGTGTATCTCCCCGTGATAATTATAGCAGCAATATGGAATTAGCAATTGAAGCCCTAATTAGAATGAAAATGTCCCAGTTAGCTAGTTATCAAAGCATCAGCAGGGAGACCAGATTTAAACAAGACATCAAAGATGGAATAACTATTGGTTCATTGTTCCTAATCACACCCACACTGAAAATGTGGTCATATCAAATTTAAGGGGTTAATAAAAGGGTGTAAATAAAAATGTGGACACAAAGTCATGCCTCACACACACACACACACACACACACACACACACACACACACACACACACACACACACACACACACACACACACACACACACACACACACACACACACAGAAGGTCAACTCAACGCATGCGCTTCTGCAAACGCCCCTGCAGTCAAACATGAAGCCCTGGAGTTACCACTGAGCACATATGTAGAAAAGTGGATGGTTTCCTTCCTCCACCTGCTGTTATTCCCAGTCTGTGTTTATTAGAGCAGCGGCTGCAGCAGATTATACACTCCTGCAGGCCTGAGCGCTCTATTACTGAGAGCTACAGCTCCACCTATCACTCTCTATTGTCTATAATTAATTGTCTTTTTAACAATTCCATCAATTCATTAAATTTGTCAAGCCTGCAATGCAATCAAGGTTTTGTTAGCGTAATGAAAATGGATTGAAAACTCAACTAATCGCTGTGTAATGGCTTTGTAAAGAAGTCTTTTTCTTGTGCAGTGCTAATTATTAGTTAGTAATTAGACAAAAGCCTTAAATTAGCGTCTGTAATGTTTAAGTGAGGAAAACAGGGCTTTTCTAGTACTTTGTGCAGATGTATTTCCAAGCGTGCTCTTTCTCCTCTCTGATTAACATACTGAAGGCAAAGGTATGATTCAAGTGTGTTGAATATGCAGTGTTGCTATAAAAGGCACACGTTCACATGGAACATCTTATATATGGGACACTTTCAGGTTGAATTTATGACATATTTTCTGATTTGTGACGACAAAAACTGTGTGTGTGTGTGTGTGTGTGTGCGTGTGGTGGAGGAGATTTAATGGCAACATAAATCTAAATAGATTTTAGACATTAGCCATTGGAGAGGTAATGATGTAAGTCTGCCACTAATGAGCTTAAGCTCTTAATTGAATAGGAGGGGGGTGGAGAAACGCACACACACACACACACACACACACACACACACACACACACACACACACACACACACACACACTGTGTGGACATCCACATAACCCTAATTGCACAAAAGGATCTACACACAAAGACACATCCACACACACTTACAAATACAATCCTGTGCTGGTGTGGGGTGTTTTCCCCTCCCTTCGCTCTCCGGGGTCATGGGCGGGGGGGTTGGGGGGGCACAGCTAAATTTCAACTCCAGTGCCTGTGGACTTCAGTGTCGGCCCTCATCACTTCACCACTGCACTTTTTCAGCCCCCCCCCTTACACACTCCATAAAATAAAAAAGAGGACAGGTTTAATATTATTCCTCATGTGTTATTTATTAAATCACTGCTATAATTGATATACAAGTAATTTTCTTTAATGGGAGGCAAAAACAAAGGCGTTTTTTCCACAATCTGTTCCAAATCAAAGGACCAATTGAATGTCACACTAATCAAACCTCTACTGCAAATGTTCCATATTCACAGTATTAGAGAAAAAACATGCAACAAATCCCTGCTGCTTTGATGTCCCCCATTCTAGACACATTTCATATTTTTATTCATCTCTTCCAAATAATTATCAGCACTTAACCCCGCCATGTCTGCCAAGACGTAAAAATGTCAAAATCAATTTGGATAAAGGAGAAAGCTTATAGGATAAAATGTCCCTTCTTTATAAACTGTGCATTTAAAATAGACCATGTTCCCTTGGTAATACAGCCTATGAACATGTTGAATGATAATATCCAATTTCTTAGTGTCTTCTATCAAAAGTACTATGATATAAACAAAGCCCCAATGAATGGGGGACAATGGTGGGAAATCCCAAAGAGGGAGAAAAAGGGGAGATTAGAAACGCCCAGATAGTGTTTCCAGTAGCTCAGATAAAGAAGAGGGAAAATAATGTAGGAAAATAGAAGAGGGGATGAGTCGTCTTTGCTCAGAGGCGAGTGTGTGTGTCTGTGTGTGGCCAATCCACTTTTATGAGCCCAGACTAACGCCCTGGTGGGACACGGCGTAGATTTGAGCAGAGCCTATTGAGCATAAGCTGCTAAATTTGGCAATAAAGGGAATGTGATTTACTGTAAGCTCCACTGGGCTGAGAGCAACGCAGCTAACGGCGTGTGTACATGCGCACACACACACACACACACACACACACACACACACGCACACACACACGCACACGCACGCGCACACGCACACACACACACACACACACACACACACACACACACACACACACACACACACACACACACACACACACACCTGTGAGCAAAAACACACACACATAACAATAACTCACTCACTCTGTTACTGTCTCATGCTCTCTCCCTCATTCTACCTGACACACACACACACACACACACACACACACACACACACACACACACACACACACACACACACACACACACACACACACACACACACACACACACACACACACACAGCGAACCCCTGGCCGGCTTGCCTCTGAGCCCCACACTCTCACGCAGCCACTCATGCGGCTCAGCGGCAGTGACTTTGACAAATAACCAGGAAGTCCTGGTGTTGGCTTAAAAACTCCAACTTGTTCAGTTGCAATTCTGCATTTGTCCTGCGTTAATGGCTGTGGAAGTGGCTTTGGAGGTAATCTGTCAGTGATTGATTAGAGCCCGGCCAAATCCCCTTACTGAACGCATTGGTAGGCTGCAGGCCCGCCTGCTACTGTGTGAGGCAGAGAGCGACACAGAGAGAGGAGAAGACAGGAAGATGAGAAACAGAGGTTTTCAGTGTGGGAGTGCATGTATGTAGGAACATCAACTCAGCAGCAATTTAAATGGCCGTACTGATAAGAATAAATGAAATTAGGTAATAAATACTGGATCACTTTCAAAATACAATACAATCCGATTAGAATTTCTACTGTTGTAAAAATAAATCTTCTGATCTTTATTAAAACCCAATATGAAGAAAAGAATTAAATCTAACACTTTTTATTTCACATAAATTAACATAAAGCATTGTTATTTCGCCATATAAGGATCATTTTGCAAATATAAAATATATTCCTTTTATTTGCCAAAAAAGTCGTTCATGGACAAATACATGTGCAGTATGTTATCCTACACAGGGACGTGACTTGTGTTTGATGTCAATCAGACCCCAAAGAGGTCGACCTGTGAGGGCTCTTATGCACAAAACTCAAATAACATGGATTTTGGAGGTAGTGCTGTGTAAAAAGTAAATAAGAGACCCCAAAATAGAAGTAATGTGTCATTTTGTACAACACATTGAGAATATTTTCAGAGTGGAGTCATGGGTTCAAATATTAGCGTGAACATCATATGGCTTCAATATAAAGCTAGAAAAAGCTATATTTAGATAATTTACGTAAGTATAAGTAGAAATAGAACAGTATAGAAATATTCTATTACAAGTAAAAGTTGTGCATTTAGTAAAAGTACGTATCAACATAAACATTTATTATAGAGGATAAATGACTACTGTCATTGTTAGGCCTATACAGTATTTTTGGACACAATATATATAATATATATAATATAATAGTATTATTATTATTAAACATGCACAGTAGCAGAATTTTTATTATTTTTTGCTTAAACATCATTTAAATATACAGGTATATACATATATATAAACGCACAGTCTACGTGTCAGAGAACTAAATCTATGCCTGCAATTTTATTTCAAGTAGCTGGAAGTTTGCTGCCTTGCTCAAGAGTACCTCGACAGCAGCCGTAGGAAAAGGGTAGAGCATTGTAGTGTAACATCATGCATTGTGATGCTAACACTTCTGTACCATTACAAATAATTGTTTTCCAAACTCCGTGTGATTCCCATTGGAGCTTTGTCAGAGCCTGGAGGATTCTTCTTTTAGATCCAGAGACGATGCGACTCTTTGCGGCTTAAGATCCACATTATCCTCCATCTTGCAAGGAAAAGACATTTTAATGGCTGCACAGATTTAATCAATTCTAACACTTCACATGCTGTAAATGAATGAGTCCACTGATGATTACACGTCCCATGATGTAATCATCACTTTTATATACGAGTTGATGACTGCATTTGAATTTTGCATGCAATACAAATGATGCTGCTGGTTACGTTGTTTATGGATATAATCAGTAATCAGCCTAAACAAGAATGCAATGCATTTAAATGTGTGTTGAATGGACACTTGTGTGTAATATTTACAAGACTGGCCATGCAAATGAAAATAATGGCAGTATTTCTAAATGGTCTGCAACATTACTGTCCCTTTCCTAATCAGTCAGAAATAAAAAAAAACATTCCATTTCTTTTTCTTCTTTTCTTTTCTAATCAAAGACGAGCCAGTCCTTTATACAGAACATGTAGAGGCCCTGACCATGAAAATGTTTAGCGTGAATCGTAATATCGCTTTAGTGATAATTATTCTGCCCGCCACAAACCTGACTAACAAAATGAAATTCAATCAGAGCCTGAGCATAATGACAGTCATTATGAAAATAATGAATCAAAAAGTAATAATGACATCCGTGTCTGTATTCAGACCCTCTTTTTTTTTCTTACACATCTCCATGGTGATCTGAATTATTTTGTTCAACTCTACATTCTGGCTGGCCCATGACTGCTTTAATCACATTGTTTTTGGAAAACCAAGCGTTGTGTGCGAGCTCTATGCTTCGAGTCTACAGCGTTGTCTCCTGCAGTGGCAAGTGCAGGGTTATTGTTGCTGACCGGTCCATCTCTCAGTAGCTCTCTGCAGCTCTCTCTGTCGGCGCTTAGAAATAAGACAAATCTCCCTTTGAGCAATAATTTGCCTTTCTACCACTAATGTGAGGCAACATCTGATAAACAGGAACAATATAATTATGAGAAAAAAAACATCTCACCAGGGTTGTGGAGGAAAAGATTACGCATGCTGGGATTAAATGACAAATCTCTGGCTGCTCTACACCAGTACAGCTGCAATGCATTGTAACGATTAACTGTCTATTAAACTTTATGTTCTCCAGATTTACAATTCTGAATTGAAACAATTTAATTGAGTAGATTGCAAATTCAAATTTCTCAGCTGGTACTTCTACTGTATGTGACAGACTGCATTTTAGCCCTATTACAATCACTATTAAGTGTGTGTTTTGTGTTCTGTGGTTAGTATGTGGAAGCTTTCTTTCCTAGCTTCCACACAGTAGATGTGTGTGTGGTGGACCATGTACTTGAGGTTTACTCTTTTGATTCAATAGCGCTCCACATGGATGGACTCAATCAGATACCTCAAACCCAGTGAAGGGTGATGTTCAATGGAGCTGAAGTTACACCACAGCAGCTCCTCGGAGAAAATACGGCCTGGTTCTCAGACGATGTTTCCATGTAGAGGCACTTCTTACCCCTGTAGAAGCCACAAAGAACCTGCATTTTAAGTATACGTGAACAAAGCCCTTTTGACATGCAGCTGTGCAGCTAAATTGCATAATTGTTGTCACAATGCGTTTTATGTTTTTGACTTCATATAGTTTGCTGACTGTTAGTGAATGTGGGCGATTTCTTGCATGTTTGGAGCATGTGAGATTCAAGGCTACACTTAAAATAACTCCTCTTTGGCTTTTTTTTTTTACTTTTTCAACTGTCAAAACAACTTTAAATCAAACAGATTCAAATGTGTGTTCAAATAATCAAAGAGGTGGCAAAGAGATAATTTACTAAAATCAGATTTCAAACAGATGTATATATCGTAAAATGGAGTTGCAGCTGCAGTACTTTTTTTTTTTTTCAAAAGTCTGTCCTGTCTCTCCAAACACTTGCACTCAGTTCTTGAAAAATAACTAGGAGCAAAAGAACTTGAAATGGCCAACAGGGTTTTTGGCGCTCGGAGCCATTACTCCTTGAATACCTTGAGGATAATGAAACTGGGCCAGGGGTTAGCGGAGATGGAAAACTGCTGTTGGAGTGCACTGAGCCATTGCACATTTTTGTTTGAACCCATAACACTGTGGCCATGTGACAAATGATAGCAAACACAGAGCCTGAGTCACTCGGAGGAGAATTTAGTCAAACCAAGGGTGCATTCTTTTCTGGTTTGAGATTTTTTTACTGTTCATGTTAGGTTTGTGATAATTAGTAAACCCAGTTCAGTTGACAATAACCTATTTGTATTCCTTTGTCAAGTAACCTTAAAGGGAAGAGTTTGATATTTTGGGAAACACGCTTTTGCTTTCTACAAAATAAAATGCACCTTCCAGCACCTCAAAAGCTCACAAATTAAGATCTTGTTTGTTTAATCCATACAAAGAATTATTGTAAAAGTTATTGTATTTTTTCACCTTTGGAAGAAGCCAGGCTAGCTGTTTCTCCCTGCGATGTTATGCTATATCTGTAGCGTCATATTTAACAGATACAGTATTATATAGATACAGAGATATGTACTGTAAGAGTAAGTAACACAAGTATTAAAAGTTTCTATTTGTCATACCATATACGAGTAAAATCCTAATATTGATTTCCTTGGAATAGGGAAATACATTTTGTTGCACTTACAGCATGAAGCACTACCCAGACTATTTCTGCTATGAGTCACATGTCAATTTGTGCCAGTTCTATCTAAGAAATGAACATTGGCTGGGAGCAGGCTTCCTGATTGGTCATTTTGAACCAGAGAAGTAAGTCTGCATGTCCTGACCTCTGCCCGTTGTTTCTTCATGCTCTGCTGTATAACAAGACCATCACACAGCACCGACGGGAGACAGGTCTCAGCTGCTCGCACTCTTATCAGAATGGGCTGCGCGGAGTGAGATGCCTCAAGGAAGTATCAGTAAACAACGCTATAGGGTTCCAGTTGCTATACGCTCAGGCGCTCATGCAAAATTCAGCACTTTGTATGGAGACTGAGACAAGGCCGAGGCAGAAGGCATGGGTTATGTTTTAACTGGTGAACCTTCAGAACTTGACTATTCCCTCTGTAATTCTGCCGGAAATGTTTGCACATTTGACCCGAGAGCGCGAAACAGAAATATTAATTGATGCACTTATACATGAAGAAATTCAAACAGCGGTTGCTTTTACAGAGCTCTATCTCTAACCAGTTATCTCTCGCAGTCTCTCTGTCTTCCTCCCAAGTCCTTTAATGGTGTGATCGCCCTTAACTCCACTGTAAATCTCTCCCCAATGGCTTATGGTTCAAATTAATGGCCCTGCCATAAGTGTTTGAATTTCATGAATTGTAATAATACTTACATCACAAGACACATGAAGTCATGTCTCCCTCTCTACAGTGGAGATATGATACATTTTAGAGGGATGCGCAAAGTGGTCCCCTGGTACGGTAGTGATGTATTCTAATAGACTGTGCTGGCCAACCCCCGGGTGCAGATATTCATGATTCATATTTGAAGGCTGCAGAACATTTAAATGGGACATTAAGTGGCGAAGAAGATTAAAACACTGTTGGCTTTGTGGAATAACTGGGACGTTCACTGGTGGGGTATTAAGCCTTTACTGAGAACTCTGCAGGTTCCAAGCAGTCAAAATATCTTCACAAAAGATTCTCTTCACCTTGTACGTAGGGAATGATACTGCAGCTATTGATTTTTGGCTGTAGACAAATTTATGGAAACAGTGTCTAAGCTTCAAGCAGTTGACGCGCTGTCGCTGGTAACTGGAGAACCTCGTACTGTTTAGCCTACAAACACTGATTAAGAGACTTTTTCTTCTTTCCAACAAGCCCACATAGCATTGGCTTACAGCCACTAGTAATTTAAGCTGTCGCGCGACATTGAACATTCAGCATTCCGATCAAAACGTTGCAGCTAGCATCTAGGAAAGTTGAAGCCATCGGCATCATCAGAGTCATTGGTTGTGTTATGAGAGGAGGGGAGTTGGCTAGTGCTAGCCGTCTTCTTTGGCAAGGCTGTCAAAATTCACAGCAATGAGTCCTGAAAGTCGGCACTCTGTACAAATACCCAGTGATTTGAGTCACGACACGGTATAGCACACATAATCACAGAGAAAAGGTACAGAGCGCTCAAATGAAAAATGGTGCTAAGCTATCAACATCAGCCCCCAGCTGGTTAACTTCCTGTGTGGCCATCGGAACTAAAATGATAATGCAAACAAATGTATTGAACTGAATAAATTACAATTTTGACCAAATAAGAACACATGTTAAAACAAATACCAAGGATATACATATTTATTCGCAAAAACATTAAATTCAGTTTTATATTGACAGTATAGAAATGTGACTATTTGTAAGCTGCAAATAAGGTTAGGATACAGACAAAAATGTCCTTGTCTGTCGTAATGATCTTACAACTTTATCCAGCCATTATTATTGTTATTGTTATTATAGGTGCATGTTGTGTGCAACATAGATGTGTATGTGTGTGTGGTGGAGCAGGAGGACAGACTTGATGATCGCCTGTCTCCTGGTGACTGTGTGAAGCCAGCCAGCCGTGGCGAGGCTGCCATAACTACCAGTTGAGCTCTGTCAGGGAGATGACCCACTCTCTATTCAACAAGACCTGCCACCCTGACAGACGGACAGACAGAGAGCATGACGGACTGTAAGACAGGCGGGCAGAAGACAAAAGACACAGCATGTGAATATTTTAACTGTCGACTGAATCCGAGAACTCACCGTCTCGCTCCAAACAGCTGAAAACAGAAAAAAGCTGTAGGTGTAATTGGACCGCAGCAGCACAGGTCAGAAGTCAATGGTCTTATGTGAGGGCTAACACCATTTAAGACTAATTTGATACTATGTGTTATTGTGCCTTTAACTAAGTTTCTAACCTGATCTGTATAGAGGTTCAATGTGCTTTTAAAAGAGACCCGCTGCCCTGCAAAAGGCCATCTAATGGTTTTTCAAACCCACAGTATTACTTTAATGTACTCTAGATCAAAGGATAAAACAACCACTTCTGCACATGAGAAAAAATTAAAATGAAGTGCAGAAAAGATTGTAGATTTTCTTTATACAAATGATTTATAGTCTTGCAAACGATTAAAAGGCACTTAAGCGAAAATCAAAGCACATTTATTACGTATCTTACCCCGCACATTTCCAAAAGTAAATAAATACTGTATATTTTGCTCAGTTATTGTGGAGTTATTTAATTATTATGTGTTAGGTGTAAATGAAATATAATGAAAATAACTTGCATTGTTTTGTTGCACATTGAAGATAATTGAATGCAGAAAATAATACACCACAACTAAGTTTACAGTGTTATAAAGCAACGATTCCCACACTGGGGTCCGTCGCACTCTGTGTGAAAGTTTTCAGATTTATTCATATCAATTATCAAGATATAAAAATGTGTATTTTTTTTACAAAAAGCTTCACAGTTAAATATTTTCTATAGTTTAACTCCCTTATGTTTAATGCATGTCTAATATATTAACATTGTATTGTTCTTTCATATAACTAAGACTGTAGAAGTGTAAAAAGTAGTCCAAGTAAGGGGGGGGGGGGTAAGGGCTTCTTGGCTGAAAAACAGATTGAGATTATCTGTGATAAAGACCGTAAACAAAGTGTGATGTGTAGTTGAGTGGGGAACATCAAGTAAGAACAAGGAATAATATATGGATTAATGTCAATTTATCTTAAATTTTGAATTCTTAGCATTTGTACAAGTGTTAATTGGGTTTCTCATTAAAAACCAGGAAGCTCCCATTTATATATGTGCATGTAGTGTTTGTGTGTACTGTTGCTTCAGTGTACCTGTGCGAAACTGTGTGTATTAATGCGTTCATTTTGTCATTGGTGTTTGTGTGCAACTAGCGAGGTCAAGACCCGGGCTGGAGGCCTGTCCCTGGAGAGCTCGCCTCCAGCGTGGCCAACTAACACTACAAACAATTAAAAACCACTGCTGCTTCCCCCCAGGGCCTTTCGGCTTTATCCAGCTCAGGTTGGAGAAATCGCTGCTGTGCTGCACAAGATTCCAAACTAAACCCTCGGTATCTGGTCTATAACGATGCCGGGCAACGCAGAAGATGGAGAGGCAGAATCAATACGGCTACAGCCTGTGGACCAGTGTGGAGACAGGGGGCTATTATTAGGACGTCCTTTCTTTACCACCTGAGCCACTTACACACTTAGGATAGTCACACACACACACACACACACACACACACACACACACACACACACACACACACACACACACACACACACACACACACACACACACACACACACACACACACACACACACACACACACTTCAACTCTTCCTTGGTCAAAAGAGCTAGAATTATTAAAAGAATGTGTTCACATTACAAAACTAACAACATGTTCTCTCTCTGACACTTTGAATTCACTTGAACAGAGGCAAGACTGCTGCAAAATGAATCACAACTTTGCGGGCAAACAAATAATTCAGACTCAGACTTGCCTGATGCAATAGAGTCAAGTCGGCTACACAGACTGGGCCTTATACCCAGAGCCAAGTCTGTTTGAATTAAAGGATTTGAAATTTATTAGCAGAACAAGGTTAGCATGCCAGCCAGCCAGCAACATAACCAGTCGGCCAACCAGTTATCTCCCTGGGCATATGCTGTGTCCACTGCTTCAGAGCCCCGCTGTCAAAGCCATTGTGAATTCTAATGATCACAGTGCATCCCAACCGGTCAACACACACACACAGACACACACACAGACACACACACAGACACACACACACACACACACACACACACACACACACACACACACACACACACACACACACACACACACACACACACACACACACACACACTCCCCAGTCTTCGCTCCAGGGGTCCTGACAAAACAGGAGACGGCAGGGACTCGTCAGAAGACAGCGATGCCGGTGCGCTCCACCTGCTCACTGTTTCTTACGCCTGGAGGAGCCTGAGGGCACTGCCATCACACACCCTCCCTGTCCACGGCAGACACACACAAATACATAAATCGATAGACACACACACAGATGCCCACATACTTAGACACACATAGATCCACACTGCACATATACACTCTGCTCCCCACGTCTCCCACTTACTTACCTCCCACCTCTTTTCTTCCTAGCATCCTTTCCCTTGCGCACCCTCCAATTCGACCCTCTCAGTATCCGGTTGTTTGTCCTCCTCTCTCACCTCCTCGTCACCCCCCCACCCCCCAACTGCAGAATGCACGAAACAACATACACACATACCTACACACTCTCACCTGTCAGGTAACATCAGAGAGGGGGAGAGTTGAAGAGACGTGACAGCACGCTGAAGGAATCGTGTGCCAGGAACACAGACCTCGCTCCGTTCACCTCTGTTGTGCTGGAACACAACGAGCTCCAGTCCCTCACCTTTGTTAAGGATCAGACCTGTTTGGAGAGCTGCTGGAGGACCTCCAACAGTCGGAGCAGCGAAGACACGCTGAGGATAGGAGGTAATATATCTGAGTGTTGAGAGGAAGTTCTTATAATCAATAGGCACAGAGAGTACGTCGCAGAGAAAGAAGTAAAGACAGAAAGAAGGAAAGAAATCATGGAGTAGGGAGGGCCAACATATGCAGCCTGAAGGCCTTTTCACTATCCATCAAGTTCAACAAGTTGGCCCGAAAGCTTGCAGCTACCATATGTGGTGCACCATTTACACAATGAAGTCCAAAAAAAACAGCAGCAGCCCGGCAGATGATTTGTTAGAGAAAACAAATCCACCAACCTCAACAATGGTAGAAGGACAGCTAATGCTGCACTCCACATTTCTGGGCCATTTTTGTTGATTGGTGGTGTGCTTTTAATTTTTATAGCTATAGAACATGTGCCAAACATGGGGGAGGTTATGTCACGTTGTGTTGTGTTTTCAGCGGTAGATTGAAAGAAATACATTTTTCAGCTATCATTCAATCAGAATCAAAATCTTGAAAGCTCCATTATGGCAACAATATTGAACAGTAACAAATCCGTGTCTCCAACTATATAGATTACAACAAGTGATCATTTTGGCCCCAGATTGTTGTTTATTTTTTGCGTTTTGATTGAAATTCATTTTGCCAGGTTTTCAAAGGTAACTTTTTATTTAATTTTAGTCAATGAATAGTTTGTGTCTCAGTTTTTTTGTTGAGGAAACTAACATGAAATAAAAACCCACAATCAGCCATATTCTGGGAAATGTAGAATATCAAAACAAAATACAGTACAAGTAGAGCTTGTTGAAAGAAAGCGGCTTCTTCAATAAACTAAATGAATAGATGAACAAATAAATAGCAGAGTTCATGGTAACAGCACCTACAGACCTGTAATTAGTGGCAAGGTTGGTTAGGTTACTTTCACTGTTTTTGGAATAAATTGAAAGATCAGTAACATTAATAGAGTTGTCACTGACCCTGTGACAGGTTGGTGAGCTAAGGGGGTCTTCCTGCCTTCTGCACACAGTATGCTGATAGAGACCTCAGCCACCATGACCCAGGGGAGGATTATTCATAGAAAGAATGCATTTAAAGGCTTTTATAAGGTCATGTCTATCATAATAAAACTATTTCTTTACGATATTATTTGTGGAATTATCAAATTTCTGTAGCCAATCTTGTTTTTCTGTCCTGAATGTTGAGTACAATATTATGGCTATGTATATGTGTCCAAAGTACTCTGCATGCAAAACTTAATGTATCCAAGCTAGGAAAATGAATTAGTAATATGTCTGCATGCACTGGCCTTGGGAAAACATCCCCTCTTTATAATTAAGCCACTGGCAGACTCCAGCAAACCTTAGCGCAAACCTCTCTGTCTCCTCCTGGTTTGAGGGGAATGTTAAAAGCCGTCGGAACTAATTGGTTCCCCTGCCTCCTGTTTGTCATGGGAACGACAACAATCAACAGCCTCCATCAGCTCCTCTGGAATTACATAGTCAAACAACAGGGTGGTTGTCTCGTGTTACGCCAAATAGACTGACAGTCAGTCGGACATTAGTGAAGACTGATGTCGCGCATTAGTCACTTACAGGGGGGATCCATTTGTGTCCAGCGTGTGCTCTGCCTCTTCTTCTGTGTTTGGGTTTGAGCCACAGCCAACAGACTTAAAAACTTGTTCAATTATCATAAAACAAAAAAGAATCATAAGTTCTTTGTTTATGCTCCCTGCAAGTGTTGGATTAATTTATCACACTCAGCAAAAGCCTCTATTGTCTAATGCTGCTTCTAATTTCTTTATTTCATTTTCTGTCAGGGAACATTCCAGTATTTATATTAAAGAAAAGCCCTCCACACAGATTTGAGGGGCTATTTTCAAGTTAGAGAATGCCACTTGAACAATAACTACCCATTTCTAGTGTTAGTTATCCTCTGTATCCACAAGAGCCATTTACATGAAAGGGGAGGGGGGGGGATGATTTTGCTTCATCAGGAAGAAGTGGATCTTCTAAAAACAGTAATTTTGTTTCCGCGTCTTCCCCCCACCCACCTTTACATCTCGAGAGATGGTGCGGTCTGATTCTCTGCGTGAAGTGCCTCTCGACGTTCTCAAAACTTACATCATGCATTGTTTCGCCGGCTGGCTTGTTTTGTGGGCTCTTGGCCCATTCGGGTGCTGGATTGAGTGTGTGTAGGTTAGTGGGTGGGCAGCAGGAGTGGGTTCTCTGCGAGGGGCAGGAGATGCTGGAATTCCTAATAGAAGGTAATTGAAAATGAGCACTTAGCTGGTATTTTCCTCATGCGCGATGAAAAGCTGCCGTAATCATGTGCTAGACTGTTGTACTCAACAAGCAATGGAAGGGATAATTACTGGATGCTTTGCATTATATACAGTAGGTGTTTGTCATACAATCACACAAAAAAATCTAAATGCTAAAAGATCACGTGCTCGCTCAAACAACTTAACAACTTCTTGCAGCCTGCTGAAGCTTTTCTTTTGCACTGAACTTCTTGTCGCTGGCGGGCAGAGAGCAGCAGCCTTGAAAGTTGTACTAAAATGTGACAAAATTCGTTGAGTGGGCTGCTTGAGGATGTGAAGTGGATGGCTCACAGAAAGAGCCTCCACTTCAGTATTCTTACTTTTTCTCTTTCTGTGTGTCTGTCCTTCTCCAGCTGTCTCTATCTGGCTTTCAGGACTCTTGCCCTACTTTTGCCACCCTTAGATTTTGGCAGTCGCTGCAGGCTTTGAGTTGATGCTTCATGCAGGATGAGGCCTTGTTCCATTTGTGCAAGTGAAAAGACAAAAATACGCTTTTTATGTTTAGTAAGAGGTATGGTTACCAAACTGAAGGACATGTCAGGAGAGATGGTGAAATGGTCGGAAAATTGGGATGAATGGCAAAATAATGGTGCTATTTGCTTCCATTGTGTTCTATGAGGACGTGTGACTAAAAAATATTTTTACAGTGGTAACATTGGGAGTGAGAACAATTTGATTTGAAGAACAGGAGAAAAAGAAAAGGAAGAGAGTAAGAGACAGTGAGAGCAGCTCCCTGAGAAGGAGAGCGCACAGACAGAGGTCACATGATCCTGTTCCAGCTCTGATAATCCACACATTTAAACGCTTCGACAGCGATGGAACTGAAATTCTATAGCTGTCTGCCTCACTCAATCAGCCACAATATCTTGCTCCAGCAAACAGAAGCTGTGGTGCTGCCGCTTAGCACCGGGATAATGATCAGATTAAAAGCTTTGACTGGTGAGACTTGGACTAATGCCAGGTGATGGGAGCAATTTGCTGCCCAATCAACGCCGAACGAAGGAGAGAGAAGTGCACTATTGGCTACTGCTGCCAGCAGGGAGGGGTAATGGGGGCTAGGAGAGAGGGTTGGAATCATACCAACCCCAAAAAACAGCTGGTGATACAACAGTTCCTTTTGTCAGATTCCATTACATCCCTCCTTCTTTCTCTCTGCCTCTGTTTCTCTGTCCATCTCTCCTATTCCCCTTCTAATCAAGATCTTTCTCTGTCTTCATCACTTTCACTCAAAAAAAATGGATGGTCAGCAGAAGGCCTTTTCGTTGAAGAATATTTCTTCTTTTATTTTGGCTTCATGCATGCACACACACTGTCACCAAATCCAATGCAGCTCTCATTGAAAGAGACACAGAGCAGGATAAAAAGAAGATATGAAGACGAGGAAGTGATGATAAAAAAATGGCAAGCAGAGACTGAAGGAGATGCCTTTGTCAGTGAGAGAAAGACATGAGTGGGCCGGCGCGCTAATCATCGATCGGATGATTAAGGCAGATGAGGAGGGCTTTTTCCCTCAGTGAAGGATCTGATTGTTGGTCTCCTCCCGCCATGGTGTCCAGGGAGCACGCCGGCGGCAGCAGCTCGGAATCAATACACTCAATCACGGCTGAGAGGGGCAGCGTCAGTCACGCTGTGCCAGACTATTAGAAGCAAGTAGGCAGACAGTGAATAACTCCATGCTTCTCTGGTCCCACCTCACACCACAGGGGGAAGCGATGAACTTGCTGGCTGACTGGCTGGAATGTGTGTGTGCACCTGTGGATAAGTGTGTGCAGTTGTCACACCTGCTTCCGGTTTGGTTAAAGGAATAGTTCAGCATTTTGGGAAATATGCTTCTTCGCTTTCTTGCTGAGATTGAGATGAGAAGATTCATACCACTCTCTTAATAGTAGTTATTAGTCGAGAGCAATATTAAACTTATAATCTCACTCTCGCCAACAAAGCCATGAAGCATATTTCCCAAAAATGTGAAACTATTCCTTTAACTAAACCAGAAGTAGGAGTGACAACTGCACACAGTTATACACACGCATGCTACATCAACAGTGATCCACAGCCTCACGCATGTACACAAAGAAGCGTGCAGCTCATTTCGTTAGCTGGCATGTTGCAGTACATAAGTACATCCCTATGAACATTAGCTATTAGGCCTGGTGCCCGGTCTGCTATTATTTAAGTTTCCAGACTTGCATACTGTTCCTTAAGAAAAGCATGCTGTAAGGAAAATAATGACTATCGACCATTTGCTTTGACTTCTGTAGTTATAAAAGGTTTTAAGAAAATCATTATCAACTATTGAAAATAGAGGTCAGCTGTTCACTGGATCCTTTTCAGTTTTCTTCCAGGTGTAATAGAGGAAGAGACAATGCTTTTCAGAGCCATGGTGCATTTTTATATCTAAGCACTTCTTATGAATGTCTTTTTTTTGTACATTTTAATTCAGCATTTAATACTGTACAGCCACATCTATTAGTTAGGAAGCTGGATGATCTGAATGTCCACCCTCTTATTATTAGATGGTACCACTCGTTTTTGACAACAACAACAACAGTGTCTGCACTTATTACGGCAACTCGGAGTTCTTGGTGTTAATAAGAAGTTTATGGCAGTCTTTTATCAGGCGTTCTTTGAGAGCCTAATTAGATACGGCATCACAGCTTGGTTCGGTAACCTCTCTGTGCTATTCAAGTCCAAACTAGTCCGAATCAGGCAGACTGCATGGAAGATAACATGCAGGGTGCGACTTTTCCGGGGTGGATGCGTGGGATTTCCCCCTTTCTGGTCTACTTATCCCTGCCTCTGCTGAATTGAAATTATTTTTATCCCCGGTGGGGAAAAAATGTATCCCCCCCTCAAAGTGATCAATGCCACTTCACCAAAAGACCATATATTATAGGCTACGTAAAATTCAAATATTTTAAACTAAGTAAAGCGCTGTAACGTGAACATATAGTGCCATGGAACGATATGAAAATGCGAGTGGCAGTTGCTGGTTGTATTTGGCTGCTACAGAGCTCCAGGACGCCGGCTACCAGCCGCAGTCGTTTAGCCGCCAATATTTGACTGTGAGCCGGCTACAGGCACCGCCAGGTGACAGTCCTTTCAGGGGCTATGGTTGTAGAGTTTAGCCAGAAACAGTGAGCATCAGGAGATGACAGTTAGGTTTAGGCACCATAACAACTAGTTAAGGAAAAAGATTGTGGTTTGGATTAAAACACTCCTGATGAATGAAGGGGTGAAAGTATTTTGTTTTTGCTGCGAAGTGAACTCTGCTCACCGGCTGGAAAGCGCCGTGTTTTATGTTGATAACACGTGCTATTTCATTTTGAGATTATTTTCCACTGGATACTGAAGTTCATAAATAAGTACTTGGGCATGGCTGGTTGAGTGGCACTATATCCATGGTATTGAAAGGGGGATTCAATTCTTGCATGTTTTCTTTTGTGGTGCACAATCAAAAAACAGCCCTCCTCTGCTTTTTTCACAAATCGCACCTTGTTAATAGGTGTAAGACAGCATTCATCCCTGCAGTCTACCTACAAACTGTGAGGCACATACCAACTGACTGGTATTTGTATTCATGTGTGGACTAAAGATGTTGAAAAAAAAACTCTTACGTTTTGAGCCATTATGTGAAGAAATGTATTTTCTGAAAATGTATAACTGGTAGTTCAGCTGCACTTTGTCCTTGTAAGACAAAAGTAAATATTCCAGCACTTCACCAGTTTCACTGACTTTGGAAACAATCAGCAGTAATAACCATTTCTTTTACGGTGTCCTTGACCTCTTTAACAATACCCCCTTTAGATTCTCATGTTCCAACACTTCAAAAATATTGCACTGAAAATTATTTTGTCCTCTTTTAAGACAGAATGGAATAACAAATCATTGTGAGCTTTGCTGTTAAACACAATATCAGAAAGCTATGCATGCACATCTTTATCTTGCTTCTTGAAAACCTTGTGCACTGACAGAAACTCCCTCCTTCCCCTGTAGACGACATCATCCTATGTGGCGGGTGAAACACTCGTTAGCGGCGTAAGAAAGGAAGAGAGGGGACGACGGCACTTCTCAGACAGCTGTGTCCCTGACAGACAATGGATGGCCCAGGTCCATCTGGATGCAACAGCCCTGGACCAACATGATGTATATACATCTTCACTGGCCAATGGGTGCCATAAATCCCTCCTTCACCATGGTGACCGGCGGTGACAGCTAGCCGAGGACCACAGCCTCCATCAATCTGTCTTTATATTTTCTATTAGGCATGGAAACAAATACATTATTCAGATATTAACAGATAAGAGGTTCTGAACAGATTCACATTTTTGGAGCAATGTTGTTTTTTTCCTCCACTGACCACCTTTTCTCAGTGTCATGACTCAAATCGAAACAAACAGAATTCATGGAAAGGAGGATAAACCATGGAGGATATAGGTCAATAAATCCATTAAAATCTTCATCATCAAAATCATAGAAAAAAATCTAATTTATAGAAAAAAGGTGTCCATGGTCCAGTTTTGAAGCCTGCATGGACAGTAGATAGGAAACTGACGTGTTAAAGTTATGGGCCATCTAATGAAATGCAAACACAATTGTAAGGTGGGTTTTCAATTCTTTTCATTGCATGCAGTTTCTTTTAAAAAATTCACAATTTCTGTCAATTTTTTTTTAAATTTATAGACACATTCTGCCTCCTCCCTGTATAAACTTCCACTTTTTAAAAGAAGAATCATGCAAAATGGCCCAATTCAATTCTGACTTAAATTTTCCTTCCTAACACTTCACATTTGGCTTCGAGAGGAGATTTGAGGGCATCACCAGGATGGGTATCATTTACAAACTGTGCTTATACATTTGCTGCTATATGTCGCCAACCAATAAGCAACATAATGTAACTATTTTACCCTAAAATAACTTTATAATGTCACTGCATAACCACAACCCTGGGAACACTTGACACCATTGTTGCATCTGGGGCTTCCAGGGTTTTGGCAGCCTGTGCATGTGAAACTACAGAGCTAAGTGCTAGACCGCTTTGCTCCATCTTTTCAACCAGCTCCGTTGACTGTCTATTTATAGACATTTAAGACGCAGGCAAATAACATTAAGACAACTTGATGGGGGGAAAAGGATTCTTCCTCATGACATTCCGAAACACGTCTTTCTTGCTGGACTGTCTGCCCAGTCGGTACTTAACTTCCGCTTTGTGAACTACTACAGCTCCGTCACACTGGTAAGCCACACCCACCTTAACCTGGCAACCAATAGGAAAGATTGTACCGTACAGTAACCAGGGTTCGTCAGATTCTATTTGGAACACCTGTTTAAACTACTACTGCAGCAAGACTCTACACAAACACAGAGAGACAGTCCACTCACAGAGAGAGGCACTTTTTTATTCTCACGTCGGGTCGACCGGCATTTATGGCACACATCACGCTGCTCCAAAACACCCAACACAGTTCGGCAAACAGTTCAATATTCAACGAAATCCAAAAGACAGCGCGGCTGTCTGTCTCTGGTGTGTGTCAGACGTCCCAGGTTCCAGCACACTACTGCATTTGAAATACAGTAGGCTAGCGTTAACTCTCCCACTGAGGACTCGGAGTGACTGCAAAGCTGCATTCATAATCGTTCAACCAGGGGTTAAAGTGGGCCGGCACCTTTGATTAATAAGTGAATTAATGTAATCATCAGCATTTCATTCGCACACTGTCGGTAGTCCATGAAGAAGTCAGGTGTCTGTGGTTAGTTCATCGGTCTGTAATAACAGCAGGACAGTTAGGTGTCTGTGCTTAGTTCACATGTCTGTAATTACAGTAGGAGAGTATGGTGTCTGCTATCTAAACTGCTAAAGTCAGTTAAACAGGTGAAGTGTGGGTAGGCAGCAGGTTTTTATCAGATAATGATGAGATAACATACTGTATATACAATGTTATTTTGTATAAGTTGAGAGAACAACTTACAGATATTTTGTGAATCAATCAATCAATCAATCAACCAATCAATCAATCAATCAATCAATCAATCAATCAATCAATCAATCAATCAATCAATCAATCAATCTTGTTTGTTCTGTTTCCCCATCCATTCACATGGTGTTTTGATTTCAATAGTATCCTTTTAGCAGACCCTGCTTTTGAGTTGAGTATTTGTAGCATCCCTCTCTAATCTCCATCTTTAAAAAAAATAACAGCAACCTTGTCAGCTGAGCAGTGGAGATGCAAAGAGGAATTGGAGAAACGGCCTTGCTACAGGATCATTCTGAATATGTTAACAGCGCCGTTTCCCTTGAACTGTCATAACTTGAAAATCCACTGTGTTAAGAGCTTCACATGCAGGCAGCCATGAATATCTGCCGTTTCAATAGACTTGGCCACAGAGGTCCTTAAAAAGCACTTGTTGTAATACATGACCAATTTCCCTGCAGCGAGTGCAGGGGAGTATTAACATCTCCTCAGCCTGGTTCGGTTTTAATGTGATGGAGATGTTATTAGAGCCATCACAGGCCCAAATGAATGGCCAGTGGAAGCGCCACAGCGGGAGAGAGAGGGGGGAACACATCAACCTTCGCCTTACCAAGGACAAGGACACTTGTGCTCGTAAAAAGAGGTGGTCCAATTGTTCACAGCAGCCATGGCTGCTAAAGAAAGCCTTGGAGTCAGGCTTACATGTTCATATTACATTCACTTAGTCAGCTCATTCTTATTGAATTTCTTTGATTTGTGAGTTTAGGATGCCACAGACTAAATTAGTTTTATTTCCCATTGCTCAATCCAGCATTTCTGTCCTCTAGAAAAATATACCAATCAATGCAGTTCAGTGTGAAAAACTGTATGTAGCTATACATTATTTTTAATAATAGGGGACCTGCTGTATTTAATAATCTTCTAATTTACAAGATTGTTCATTATGAAAAACATCATGGTAGGCCTATGAAATCAAATCATTAAGATACATGTGTTCAGAAATGATTATTATATTATTATTATTGTGGTGCTGTATACATGTGTAAATGATCATGATTTAATTCACACTATACCTTGTGTAATGTAAGGAATTTAATATATCTGCAATCCATTTGATTAATTGTGCTGTTCTGCATTGTTGTGTTAAGCTATTCTCCCTGTGACAAGAGTGCTCTCGTCTTTGAACAGCTATTCTGCCTCCCTGCTCCTTTGAAGTATAATTATTTCACTTTAATTAGGTGCGAATCATGCTTAGTAAACACAAAAACACGGTCTCTTCAGATTAATAGGCCGGGGTAATGCGTTAGGCACGAGGAGTTGCTCTGAATGGGCTTTGGCTCCGCTCCAATTCGGCCATGATTCTCATTGTGCTGCAGCTCCCAGCCTTGACGAACTGACCAGTGACTAGCAGTTGCGGAGGGGGGAGAGTGAAGATACAGGCCCGTGTCCAACACTGAATTCTATTGTTTCAACACAAAACATGTTGTTCTTTGTTGTCTGCTATTAATAAAACATTGGCCACAATCTGTCAGTCAAATACAGCAGAATTAGGCATGAGGCACCTCGAACCAAAACTGAGTATTACATAACTTAACTTTGATCAAAGTTACATGCTAATTTCGGTAAATTAATTTAATGTCTTACCCACAGCCTTTTACTTACATTACACATTCAAAAACAGAATAGACCGTTAGTGTTATCTGGTGCATTTCTTCAACACACTTTTAAAGAAAATAAATCAAAGTGCTGCATGCTTTGTGGTTCAAATCAGCTGAGTTAAACATCCCCAGTGTACTGAATCCAAACAGTGGATTATTTCATGTCAAACAATCTTTAGATGAAGTTAGATTACACAACATCGAACAACTTCTCCTTAACACATTCAATTATACTATCAAACTGAAAAGATAAAATGCTCTAATATTTACGTGCCAGTTTTAGCAGCTATGCGGAGGGAGGCAGTGGAGGAGGGGCGGGGGGTGGGGGGGTGTCGCTCTCTCCCAGCAACTAATTACTTAAGCAGTTGTCAAAGGTTTGAAGCTCGCTCTTGAATTCCAATGAACACTGTCCATGGACAGCGGTGGTTTTGCATATATTATGAATATTTCAGCTTCTCCCAGTAACCTTGGTGTCGTTTGGCAGATAGGGGCTGGCAGAGAGCCATTTAAAAGCTTCTCTGTTGCAGAAGGGAGAAGACAGGGTATTAAGCTTTATCTATACTTGACATTTCAAAGCATTTGTAATTAATTCATATAGAAAATCGTTCCCCCCTTTCTCTAAATGAATGGCTGTGAACGGTTGGTAGCAAAAGGTAACGGCTATTGTTTCTATGAAAGGACACCAGACACATACCAGAGTGGTCAAAATCACAAAAACACAGAAAACACTCACACGCATATACAACTGTTTTTAAAGCCAATGGAGATTCTTCCCAACATATTGACATATCTGTTTACAAATGCTGTTCAAAATTCAAGGTAAGAGCGCACACACAGACAGGCCCTGAATACAATCACAGAGGTTTGAGATTCTGAGTGTGAATAAAGATGCATGTGTACATGTGAAAGCGCAGCCAGATGGACAAAACTATGGTCTGTCTGCATGTCACAACTCCTGGCAGGGAGCCAAAGACATAGGTGTGTGTGTAGGTGTGTGTGTGTGTGTGTGTGTGTGTGTGTGTATGTTTGTGTCTGTGTATGAAATATAATATCCATTTTGATAAAGAAAAAACACGTGAAATTAATCCTTTAATTTGAAAAGTTATTTTGGTGATGTTTACTACTCCCTGAATTCTCGATATACACCTGCAGTATACATGCACCGTGTGTTTTTATTCTGCCTTTCCTCCCCTTTCACAGAAAGAGATGACTATATTTCTATACTTCCTTTCTGTTTGGGTTAACTGAAAAGGCTGGCATGAAATACTTAAACACTAGTCAGACCTTCAGATAGCCTGAACAAATTGGCCTTGAGTATTTCTGCTTTGTTTGTCCTCCAATGCTGGCCAGCAGCAACTGGAAAGCATGTTATTACTGTTTCACAATAAAAAAAAAATGTATAATATGCAGCGATAAGTTGCTATTTAGTTGCATATGTTGGCTCTTCCAACATGGAATGAAAACAAACGTTCTGAACAGGGGCAATTCTAGGATCTGACTTTGCGGGGGCTCAGCCCCTAATGAGCAGTTGATAGCAGTTAAGCTAGGGGGCATGCCCCCGTAAGAAATTTCTTTCCGTTTTTTTCGGGAAAACAAATGGACAGATTGAGACATACAATTATGACAAACTATCAACAGATTCAAGGCATCTGCTGTGAAAAAAGATGGCAACTACAAAGCATGATTATTGCAGCACATACCTTGAACTGGTAAAATAAGCCTTAACATATTTTTAGACAGGCTTATTCATGTTTTTTTTTCTGCTGTTAGATTTCAACTTTTTCATTTACATCATTAATAGAAACTGATATGGTTATACATCTAAATGATGAATAATCTAATGTAATAATGCCTCTGAACCAATGAAAAAAATCCAACATCTCTTTTTCTTAAGAGCCTGGGCCTGATAGTAAAAGCATTTACTCTAATACCAACTACTAAGACATCAAGAAATCTGAGAAGACCAACTTTAATGATGAGCCACAAAACAATATTATGCAATACAGGAAATAAATCAGAAGCCAATGAATAATATATATCATATGTATATGTATATCGCAACAAAACACACACACACTGTGAATGAAATATTTTAAGTGTTTACATACAATATATGTCCACTTTCTCACCTGGTTCTTCCAGGTCCCTCTCTCTGTCCTCTCTCTCCATCCTCCTCTCTCCCTCTATGCCCCTCCCGCCGTCGTATCACTGACAATCCCATACAAAACATTTTGTAATCAACTAGAAAATAATCTTCAAATAAAAGAGAAAACAATACACAGTAGTCCTACTATATATATATATATATATATATATATATATATATAGAGAGAGAGAGAGAGAGATGAAAAGGAATGGCAACATTACAAAGTGGTAAATGCTTTACTGTTCCAACTTTTTTTGAAATGTGTTGCAAGAACCAAAATAGAAATTTTGTTTTTTTGAAAAAAAAACAAAACAATAAAAATCATGAGGAACACATTAAATTATGTGCTGTTGTATTGTCTGCAATGAAATACAAGTCAAAGTACATTTAGAAATCACTACTTTCTTTTTTTATTTGTTTTTCTGATTTGGGGTTGTATATCTTATAGGCTACCTAGCCATTTTCCCACCTTGTTCATCTTGCTCTCTCTGCCCTTCTCCCTCTCTATTCTCCTCACTCCTTTGTGCTGTCAACCAGAAGGCAAATGTAATCAAATAATCAACAGAGAATGTGTCATGTAGGCTACCACAGGTTATTCATTCACCTATATATAACATATAAGTGAATATGGAGTTGCTGTTCACTGCAGTGGGATAATGTTAAAGGCTTATCTTATACTTTCTCACCTGAACCTGGCTGCTTTCTTTAAAAAAAGAAACGTATAACCATCTATGGGGAAACAGACTGTGGGTCAGGGTTTGTTGTTCCAGGGTTTCAGTTCTGATATGAATGAGTCTGATCCGTCAGGTCGAATTATTTATTTTTCATTGCATTGACAAGTGTCTGTTAGGGAGGTACTGCAGTATAGGCAGCGGCGCTATCAGCCATTTTTTGCGCCGCTCAAGCCGTTACGGCATTCTATTGATAGCACACTTTAAAAACTTGTTGTAGGGTACTCTTGGCTATATTTGCCTACAGTTAGCAATTTTGTCTAACATTGCACAGTTGGTTACACTGTAACGTTAGACTCTGTGGTGAATAAGCTAGGCTAATTCAGATATAATTGCTACCATTGGGATCAGGGAATCACAGATTGGTTCCACAAATACTACACTTGTAGCCTACTTAAACGTGTTCATTCAATTAGATATCATTTTCACTCCATTAGCCATATCTTTTCGGTGGTTGAAAGTAGCCATACTCTGACGACCACTCCCCAAAGTTATCTGCGCAGACTGAACAGTAGATGAGGTATTACCTACTCGTTCAGGGAATCGCAGATAGGCTGTTGACTTTACAGCTGAGCTGAGCCTGCTAAAATCAGGTTTGCAAAAGTAATAAGATTTGAGCACTAAACAATTTCACAAAATCACAATGATAAGGACTTTATTTTTCAGGGGTGCTGAGATCATTTTTAGGGGTGCTTCAGCAAAAAAGTCCATAGTCCAGGATAAAGGTTAGTGCAGAGTGTAGTGGCTAGGGATGTGGGGAGGTTTGGGGGGGGTTAACTGTCAGTGACAGTGGAGGACCGGGTCTTGTTGGTAACACTGACTGCAGAGGTGAAGACAAGTTTTTGGATGATGGACCGCAGCTTCCTGGCAGAGGGGAGGGGTTCAAACAGTTTGTGTCCACGCCGACCTCCTCCCTATGCAGACACTGTCGCTCTTTATACTACATCATCTCACTGTTCCGCGGTCAAATAGTTGCTCTGAGTATCTAATATTTCCTCAGATGGATTGACGTTGGAGTCAGTTAAAAGCCTGGTGCGTCTCATACGGGCACTAAAGGGTGCCTTGTGTGTCGTATTGGACGCTGAGCGCCACTAACCAAGCTGCCGTATTCAACGAGTTGGGAATGAGAACGGGTTGCTCAAGCACAGGTGAGGAGCTCCATAGGTCTGGTAAACTGACTTCTTTCCAACGCCACACCCCCACACTCTTCAGCTTCAACGGATGCTGACTGAAGTGACATCAGTTGAGGACATTTCTCAGACTTAAAACAGCTCCCTCTAGAAACACAAAATGCTTTATGCAATAGAGAAATAGAGTTGTATCAGGTCGTCCAACTACTGTCTTTGCTCTTACTTCAGAAGTTGATTCTAGCATTTGTCAATCATCTATGAAATAACATTTCTTTGATGCTTCAGCAGGGGCGCTGGGCTGCACTGGTACTTCCAGATGAATTCTGCAGTTACAAAATACCCATTGTAAGATATCTGACTGCTTGTAGCCAAATATGTGACTACATTTTAAAAAGTGTAAAAACAATTCTCTATTGAGTATTTGAAAATGCACAGACCACACAGTAAACATATTTACATATCAAAATACTACATGGCTTTGGTGATTCAAAATTACCAAATACTCAGTTTTCCTTGATGGAGGCTTAGCTCTGATGTTCCCAGTAGCTCAGCCTCTTTCCTGGAGGTGATGTCAATCCACTGAGATGACTATGCAAGTGTAAAGACTTCAATCTGCGGCTGTACCTCATCTAAAGCCCAACCCATCCACACCATTGTGTCCATTTTCTGAAAGAGTGAGTGAGTTAGAGCAGCGTGGGGGTATGTGAGTGTGAGTGTGTGTGTGTGTGTGTGTTTGTGGGGGGGGAGGGGGTGCCTGTCCGAGAGGTTGCCAACTGACATTAGGGGAATGTGAATCAGCGAGGGACCACCGCGGTGGTATCCAGTGTGTCCCCCTCGATACACTCACACCACAGCCTCCACCCTTGTGTTCTCTTTCACAATCCATCCACCCCCTCCCATCCCCACCCCAATCCTTGTCCCTTGTTTCTGCCTCCAGCTTTAGCACTTCCTAGTTTAGTTCTGCCTGAGCGCAGAGCAGCTCTCTCTCCAATTTAGTGAGTGGCAGGGAAGATGCAGACTGACACCATACTGATTCATTCTGTGTGTGTGTGTGTGTGTGTGTGTGTGTGTGTGTGTGTGTGTGTGTGTGTGTGTGTGTGTGTGTGTGTGTGTGTGTGTGTGTGTGTCTGCGTCTGTGTGCGTGCACGTGTGTGTGTATATGTGTGTGTTTGTGTAAGTGAAAAAGTGATGATTTAAATAAGGTTTACATGTGTATATGTGTGTATAAAGTAGAAAAAGAGCACAATATCTTGAGTTCACCTCTGTAATCTTTCTAAAATTATCAGCAACTGTTGCCACATGACCTGTGTGTGTCTTTCCTAATTAATAACCCATGCATGTGAGAGAAAAGAAGACAGAAAAGAGGCTTTTTAAAAAAAGATCCTATCTTTTATCAGCTGCAATGCCGTATCTCTAAATCCTTTTTCTTTTCATAGTGAAGACTGGTGTTCGCACAAGAGCTGCTTCCATGTGAAGCCTGTATGTGTAAAAAGCTATAGCTCTCTATGAGAAGGCCAGCTCTCAGTCTTCAGGGTGCCATCCTGTGGCAACATCAGAAGAAATGTCAAAGATTTTGAAGGCTTGGTTAAATACAACTGGATTTCTTTGCCTCAAACCTTCAATGACATTTTTGGCTGTCGGAAAGGTCAGCATGCAGCTCCTGTGAAATGCTAGCTCTTTTGGGGTGAACTTCAATACAGGATAATAAATCCCTCTCTGTATTTTCTCTCTTTACTTTCAGCCCTGGCCTTGCCACAATAGCCCGTCAACAAGTAGGAAAACATACATGCCTTGATGGATATTTCCGTGTATTCTGTCTAGTGTTTGAGAAATCTCTTTGTCCTAAAGCAATTAGGATATTTTTCAGAACTCCACAACTGTACAACTGAGAGGTTAATGTCTGCAAAGTCATTGAAAAGAATAGTTAAAGCCATTGTTTTAAATGAATTGCATTTATCTTCAGAATAATGAATGCTTCTCATCTGTCAGGGTAAGTGCAGTGTTTAGTCATCAAAATCATCAATTCATTTGTTATGAAACCAGATTGATCTGTGGCCACAAAAATCTGCAAATAAGGATTTTTAAGTTAATTAGGTTAGTTTGGTTACCTAATCATAAAAATGATCATATTGACTGGAGTGTAAGTTAGCTGTTTATGGTCAGTCAATACCTCCCAACCATAAACTTGGCCATTTATTTTTTCACGTTATACACAGAAAACATAACATGTTGGTGTGGATGCTTTGGAGCTGATGGAAAGTATTGTAACTAATTACTCTTTAAAGCTTTAGTGCGTAACTTTTGGATATTAATGAACGTCCGTTACATTCAAGCCGTTGCCAAATGATTTGCTACTAAGCTAATTAAGACTATCAGCTCCACACAACTCTCTGGATATCTCAGTATGGCTATGTTCAGCAGACTGTGTCGTCCGGTGACTTTCCCGCGCAGAAACTCCAGTGAAGACAATTACCTCTTCTGAAGAGTCCATCATGTATTTTAATCCTCCGTGTCCTCCTTGGCTACTAGCAACTGCATGGAGGAGGGGTGGGGGCAGTGCGCGATCACGGAAGTCATTGCGTAGAATTCCTCATGGGGGCGACAGAAACTACGCACTATAGCTTTAATTAGTAATGAGTAATTTATTTAATTCGTCAAGTAACTTGACCTACACTGCTGTCACAGTACATGGCCAACATTCCACACTTAATAAGAGCTAAAGCATTTCTATTGCAACTGAGCAAACTTCATCGACTGAGGAAGGCCATGAGATGTGGTTGAAACTAGAGAAAACTAGAGTAAATGAGAAAAAACAACAGTCTACTGTATTACAGTAATGCCAGTGCAAGAGGAAATCTTACTTACTTACCTTTCCATTCTGCATGTGAAGGAAACACTGGAGAGTCGACTCCATTGGTGTCAGCATGGAATGAGACGCAGTCAGCAGATTGGCAGTTGAAGCAGAGCATTTATTGACAGGAGGCAGATTCAGTGCTGCAACGAGATAGCACACTCATTACAATAAATCAGAGCATGGACATAAATTGTGTGCATTAAGGTAGTGATGTTACGTTCTGTGCCGAGGCTTTAAAGCGCATGTCGAGAAGTCCCGGACGTTTTCCGTGAAGCGTGTATCGAGGCTATCGATTTTGACAAATGACCTCACTGATGACATTCAAAACCTCGCTGCTCGTCCAAACCACGCGACTGGTTTAGGAAGTGGATCCAATCTACACGGTTTTATTACACATCCATGATCTACACAAGCACATTCACTGTCCTCTGCCCAGTTAAACCACTGGCACTTTCCAGTTTTAGAATACTACAGGGCCAAGAACGGATCAGTCCCAGCTTACAGGCCCAGCTTACATCCAGGACATGGTCAAACCCTATACCCCAATCTGCTCACTCCGCTCTGCATCAGCCAACCTGCTTGCTGCCCCCTCACAGCGAGGGACAACTAATCACTCAACATAGATCACATAGATCATCTGTGATATATCTGCCTGTTTTACAATCCTTGACCAACAGGTGGTATTGTGAACAAATGAAGCCTTCAGAAATGATGAACCCTTTTGCGAACCAATTTGCTGGAAAGCTTCGATGCTTCGTGAGGCTTCATCTCGCCATCACTACACAGGGTTTCCCCCAGAAAAGTTGCTTAACTCGGTGGGAAGTGTCATTTTTTTTTTTCCATCGAGGGTTTCCGGCTGGGGCCAGAAACAGACTGATGGCAGCATTAATGTAAAGCCCAATATTTTCTGTGACAACAGAGTCATGGTAGGAATTGTGAAATTGAGAATTTAAAAAAAGGTAAGCACAGCTTCCATAGGGCCCTTCAATAAGTCAGTGCTAAAAGCTGACTGGAGATTTGAAAATATGACCACCTCCAACCGAGCCAGCCCACTGCAACTGTAGTTTAAAAAAGACGTCTTAAAAATATATATATTTTTTAAATGTCACAGAGACTAAGGCCTGGTGGGGGGGCAACTTAGGCCCGGTGGGCCATCTTACAGGACGCACATGTCATGGTCCAGGTCAAAAGTAAAGAACAAAGGGAGGAAGTTCTGTATTTGTAGCCTTGAATCATTGTGAGTGATTGCACCTGAAGGGGGCGAGTGTTTGATTTTAACTTCAGGTGCATCTCATGTCGCTTAAATTGCCTCCTCGACTCCTTTGCTTGCCTCTCTTCCTCGCATCTTAGCCCCTCTTTCAGAGGAGGCACGGGAGAGATGTGGGGAAATCATCAGAGGAGAGAGGCAACGAACAGAAAATGTGTTTTAGAGGGATGAGACGTCCTTTCCTCTGAAGCGTCACATGAAAAGTTTGGGCGGAGTTAGCAACTCCTTCAGCTGCACGGCTTCCAGGACGGCTGCTCTCGTGTATCCTCATCTATAGCTTCTCGATGATCCCTCCTCGATAATCTCTCCTTGGTCTTCACTGAGGAAGGACAGAACAACTTCCGGTTCAGCCGAGGACTGAGGAATGGAGGAGCTATCGAATAAGGGCCATGGGATGCAGCTCATAACTCCTCAGGTGTGGTCAGGTGGCCTCTGCTTGCGGACTTTTAACAGCATGAATAAACACATTATGATGAAGGAGCAGCATCATGGAACTTTCCGCAAAGATGTATTTAAAATATTGATCATATAGCCAGGTATTGGTTTACAGTCACTTTTCATTAGTTACAGTTGTTTTCACTGCTGTGACTGCAGTCCCTTTCACTGAAAAACAACATTGCCATTGTAAACAGTCAGTACAGGGCAAAGAAGCAAGAAGCATAGTATTACACTGAAACATAATGACAACAGTGCTTGATAATGTCTCATTTTGTGCAATTCACAAGAGCTAAATGTGCCACAGATATAAGTAATCAAGCTACAACTTGAGTCATATAATATTTAGTTGTTCAACTGTCCAGTTGTAATTTTACCTCTGGCTTTACAAGAGGATGTTGCACTCCACCATCCACAGTGATGCACAATTACTCCTTCAATATGATGCCACACAAAGACGATTTGGAGGGATGGAGAATCTGATGAAAAGCATTGAACAGGAATGAAATCATGTTTTCCACACCATAGGTTCAGAAAATGGTGCTTGAGACACTGGAGAGCCCAGCGGCGGATTCCAATCTGTGGGCTGAAATTGGAAATGAACAGCGGTGCCGTCTCCATTCTGACAGCCCTGTGTCAATAAAAGTCAGTTTCTCTCCATTGCTTCCCATCGCTGACCACAAAGGGACTTTTGTCAGCTACAGTCAGAGCGCCAGACGGCTAATATTGTGCTAAGGTGCAGCAAATGGCGATTGCATTTTCAACCAAAAGATTTTAAACGATTAATCTGAACATACATGGAGACAGCGAGCGACAGAAAGGGGAAAACAACGTCTTTAAAACCTCCACCTGTGCCCGTAAGTGCCATATTATACAGCAGTGAATTGGTCGTTTTTTTCTGCAGTCAGAGTGAACAGCACTCGCCAGCTCTCTGTGCAGAGGAGATCATATAATGTGATTTATGGTTCTGGAGTGAATTATGGAAACACTGACCTTCCCTTTACATCCCATCAAACAGATAACTGGCCAGTAAGTTGCTGTTATGATAGGAGGAGGGGGAAGAACACTGCCATGCCTGTTTACATGTTCTGATGTAAGCGAATGGCAAATAAGACAAGATTCATATCGGACGCTGCTTTTGATATATGAATAGGAGTCAAAAATGTGGCTCTGGTGAAACTCTGAGTGCATGTTTTTTTTTATTTTTTTTATCATGCCCACACAACGCTACCAGCTCTGGCCTTGGTCTTACAAAATGTCATTAAAGGCGGTATCTCACATATTTTTTGCTCAACAGAATGTCATGACAGTACCATCTCTGAGATTTTTATTTTTATTTTGAAGGAGGAAAAAAAAAAACCTTCATCTCCCCCACCTTTGTTTGCACTTTCAATTTGCATATCAAAGAAATCCCATCGGGACCTGCTTTGCATATTTACATCTGATTAGTAACTTTAAATGAACATGTCAAAAATGGTCGAGTTTTCTTTTTTGAATGTGCGAGGACTACCTAGCTTGTATAATTAGTGCCAGCACATGTAACATAGCCAAAAAACAAAAAAGCTGATTTCAAACAACACAAGAGGCACCTTTTATATTGTCTTTCATTAGGCATACTCAAATATTCCTGTCTCACCTTGGACCTCAAAGCTTGCTAAATGATAACTCCCTTCGAATGATAAAGACAAAAATATGTACTGTATGTTTGTGGTAATATTTCTTTGCAATGACATTAGGTCTTGTAAATCCTATCAGTTTGCTTCTGATGAGAATATTTTTAGATGTACGGAGGAAGAGTTTGAAAAGAGAACGGTCTGGGTTAAAGGTCAGTTAGTTCTGTGACAAAAACAATCTGTCTGCTCACCGTCATATAGTTCAAAGTCACAATAGGGTAAAGTGATATTCTGTCTTCTTACCTGACAGCAGAGTATGTCTCAATGCTGACATGTTATTCCTCTTATTCTAGAGACCAGCAGTGAGATCTAAAACCAAATTTAAACATTTTATTTTGCCTGTTTTGTCACATGTGGGGAGGGATAGGAGGGACAGACTCAAGGGCCTGTGCTTTCTTATTTCCTCCAAGTTGACATGTTTGACGCCTTGCGTGTCTGTGTGTGTGTGTGTCTGTGTGTCTGTGTGTGTGCATATGTTGCAGCACGTTGAGAAAATTTAACCAAACTTTTTCCCTGCTGAAACTTCTGGAAGAATGAGCTCTCCTGCAGGCCACAGTGTGCACACAGGGAGCCTAAAAACTGAACTATGTGATTATTAATTGGAGTCTATTTTGATTCAGTATTCCACGCTGCATATCGTCATGGGTCCTCAGTGGGATTGTGTCTGCGTAGCGGTGTGTTGGGGGGGGCAGTCTGGAAGGCTGTGCCGTTTGGAGCATGGCTCGCTACCCGCACCTCGGCATACCAATGAGTGGGGTTAAGAAGGCACGGCTCCTCGCGGAGACACCGTTCCTTCAGCAGACCCGATCCGCCAGGTCTCCACGGACCTATTTCCAAAAGCTGCTCCTAATGTGGGCCTGTGTCAATCACCCCCACAGACAGCTGCTCCCCCCCCCCCCCCCTCTCCTGTCCATATGAAATAGTCATACATTAGGAACCAGGGGAGAGCACCTCGCTGTCTAGGAGTCCTCATGTATTCTAATGCAATTCAAAAGCTATGGGTAGTTAAGTGGAAGACAGTTGCTGGTTGTTACACACCGCTCACTGGAAGCGCTTGCTTCTTTTTTGGCTTTTCAAAGAGTTGAGTTTCGACATGTAAGAAATCTGCTGCCTTTTGTCTGTGTTTGTTTGTTTATGAAGAGTCCTACTGTGCAGGCAAGTAAAGGATTTAACAGAGGAAGCGTCGTTCTGTCAGCGAGTGGACGGGGGCTACATATTGGATGTCGCGGTGACATGTTTATGTGACAACATCATTTGACAGCCTTGACACTCCATAGACAAACACCTTCAAACGAGTAGACAGTATACCTGCTCAAAAAATATACCTTTTTGCTGCCAAATGTACACCGAGTTGATGGACTAATTTTTTATTTATTTTTTTTAAACAGGGCTTGGAGTGTTTGAAACATAAGGGTTACATTTGGGCAGGTATGCCTTTTAATACACGACTGAGTGCTGGAATAAGCAGCTGTGTGCAAAGTCTTGGTCGTAGTTGACAAAGAAAGTTAAGATGTTGATGAAGAAAGGATGAAATTATTATTTCTGTAGTTTCATCTTTATCAAGGACTCACATTTTGTATTTGTTGCTTTGGTAAATTTAAAGCATAGGACGGGCAATATAGAATGATGACCACCCCATGAAAACATGGTGTGTGAAGATGTAAGGGACTGTATGGAAATGATTACGAGGAGAGGGGGGTCAAAAAACAGAAAAAGTTCTGTATTTTTTATTTTGCTGAAGGAAGGGCAGTCTGACATGTTTGAGGGTCTTTGAAACGGGAGTGTCTTTTGTTCACCCCATATTTATAATATAATTTATCCTTCCCTTAAAGTGATAACATGTTGAAATGATACACAATTTTGAACAACTAGGCTAACGCCAACATTAAATATCCATCACTGAATGAGCAAAAACCAAAGCTACAGTTTAGAAAACAATTTCAAGGTTATGAATTAAGATTTTAACACTCAGCTATGTGCTTCATCAGGACTATGTGTTTTGATCAGATTTGATTGACCGGGCTACTTAAGCAAACAACCCCACTACTGCCACCACATTTTGATTCAAATAGGAAATCCTAATTGGTGCACAGAAATATGTGACATCCCCTTTTTTCAACTGAGGCCCGCTCATTTTAAATCATTGAGAAGCACACGGACAAAACAAACAGGGACAAAAAAAAAATAGAGAAAACCTTAGCAAAGCTCTTCTTATTTGGCAGACAACTGTGTTCTTGTGGAATCCCATCACGTATAATGAGTTCATTGAACAAAAATGTTTTCAGGGCCTTTAAACGAGTTGTATCAACGCTGATATATTTCAAGGGGAAGGGTTGGAAGGGATGTTTCCTTCATCCACTTGGTCAAGTCATTTTTTTAGTAAAGCTGGGGAGTGAACCAAAACATTTAGCCACACTCCCCACATCAAATAACTTTGTACTTGTCACTAGATATTTAAAAATGAGTTAGGAATCTTTTACTTTTTTTTGTGTGCAATTTTTAAAAAGAGGTCACATGATGTTTCTAAACCAGCTGAGCTCAGTAGTTTTTTAGTAAAATGTTACTCAAACTGGATGAAATATCTTTGGGACTGTTTTCAGCCATGGATGTGGTGCTTTAGTGACAATTTAGTGAGCAACTCAAAAATAAAATGGAGCTCTATGGCATAAGAGATATCAGGTTTTTATACACACACAAAACATGTTAGTAGATACATAAAAAAATAGAAAAAATTTTTCTTTCCATGGGCCATCTGAACACTCAACATGCATCCAAACCAGTAACTTGCCTTTATCATCCTGCAATAATATTACAATAATCATACACCATGTGCAATATTTAGTGTTTTTATTATTCTGTTGTGTTTTTTATTCTTGTTTTAGCTATTTATTGTCCATTTGCTTTGCTCTATGCAATGACAATATAGGTGATTATCTTATTCATTGTTGAGTTTGGTGATTTTCATGAGTTTTGTTGATAAGAAAAATATAGTATAAATGCTCAGTTCAGATTCATCAAATTGTTAGGTGAATGGCTAAAGTTGGACATCCATGACCGCTAAATCTACTTCACTCAAATCTTAACAGAAAATTCTTTCTTTTTTTGTTTAAAGTGAAGAGGATCATCCTTTTTATCCTGTATTGGCTCCTGGTTTATTGCAGCCTGGAGTCTTATCACTCTACAACTAACACATTATCCCACTGTCAGGAGTCGTACTGCGGTGCCACGGAGGTAGCCGCCGCTAAGTTCCTCCACGACCAAGGATCCAATCTCCTCCGGGGTCAAAGTACATAGGGCTTCCATGGCTGGTCCAATAGCACCATGCTTGACTGAGTGCGGCCCACGCTGGGCTGCAGGTATAGTGGCAAGTCCATAGGACGTGAGGTAGGATGAGTAAACCACAGGGATCTGAGTGGATTTACTCTCCTGCCAGCATCCTTTTTGGTTTGTAGTGGACCTATTGTACTGGCTCAATATGTTATAAGCAAACCCAGAGACAAAAGAGGGACTCAGGGATACGGCAAATAAAGGCAGGCAGAGGATGGTGCTTAGAGATGTGGTGTAACAAGGACATTTTTTATTTATTAATAAAACATTATCTTTCTCTCAAATAGCAAAAACTTAGCACCAATAGAAAAAAAGAACTGAAGGCCATCTGACTGAACACTATCAACACTTAAGTATAGTTTTTAGTTCATCTTTAGTCACGTACAACTTGTCTCAGAACTTAGTTTTACATATCTGAAAAGAAGTTGATAACCCAATTAATTTTGAAGAAGTGTGCTATGTAGAGAATGTGGATTTCTTTTAAATAGATTAATTTAAGATAAAATGTTGAAGGCTATTCCTTAGACAATATTGTTCTACTCACATCATTTTCCTACAGCCCCTATTGTTACTTTAAAGTTACATTTTCCAGAATTTCATTTCATAAGACCTTGAATTCCACTGGATGCAGAAAACAAACTAAAATCCTCCATTCCATTAATTAGGCACAGTTCTTATATAGCATAAGCCCAATGGAGGAATGTGTCATTACTGTGTGAAGCCTGATAGTATATGTGCTTTTAAAATTAATGACGGAAGCACTGACTTTTAGTCCATCTAAAATTTTCATTAAATTTCATTATTCAGATGTCTCTGTGGCCCTGAATTAATAAACTCCAGGTATCATACCATGAATTCATATTACATTTGAGACGGATAGAGCCAGGTATGCAGTAGAGATGGTCCGATACCATTTTTTGCTTCCCAGTACCAATTCCCATACCTGAACTTGCGTATCGGCCGATACCGAGTACTGATCAGATACCATATATTTTATTATGTTTTAACAACTGTATACTACTATCCCTGTATGGATGTGATATGATTCTTTCTTTGTTGTCGGCCTGGCTCAGGTTAAACGCTTTATAGTAGTCAGGTATAATGGATACTAATGTGGTATCAGATCGGTGCATAAACTCCAGTACTTCCAGCGTTTTAGGCAGTATCGGAGCCGATACCGATACTGGTATCGGAACATCTCTAGTATGCAGCCCTTTTTTTCCTTTACAATATCCTAAAAAATGTACAATCAAAAGTAAGTTCAAAGGGCTTTCTTCAGTGGCTTGAAAATAGATTGTGAGGACAAAATACAAAACGCTGCCCTCTTACAAACACATGCATGCATTCAGGTGCTATTTTTATAGATGTTCAAATCAATGCTTCTAACATATCACTCAATTGGCTGGAAACAACTTTCTTTTCACTGACACTGACAAATGAAGAGCCCATGATAAAGATTTTCCCTGGATGCAGGTAAGTAGAGAAAAGGTCATGGTTGAAGCTCCTTAAACTAACGCAGTCTACAGGCAGGAGTCAGAATACAGATTGAATTTACCAAATTATTTCTGTCAGACATCCGGGGCCACTCTGTCTGAAAGGCTCTTCTGTTTGCTTCTTTTTTTTTTACATAAAACATCTGTACTGTATCATTCCAAGGTCGGTTTTGAGAAGGCTCAACATTCCATTGCATATTGTATAGAAAAAGCTGCCAGAATTCTAAAAGCATCCACAGATAAAATAGCAATAAAGTCCATATATCTTGTTTGCACAATCACAATTTCCAGCACGCAATAACATATTGTGAATAGAAGATTCCTGCTGTGTGTAGGGTTCATGTTTGTTTACCCTAAGTGTGATGGTACTGAGGTTAAAGCTACCTTTAGGCTTAATAAAGAGCTAAAGCTGGAAGGTAGCGAGAACACCTGTTAATAGCTGTGCCCTGATGGGCTTTTCTTCAACAAACTCTTCAAAATGAGATTTGAAAGCAGCAGTGCATCATTCTGAGGCTCTGAACCTTCCACCCTAAACTCATAGCAGAGATGGATGCATAGTGTGCGTACCGCAGCATAACAATGCATTAGATAAGAAAGAATGTTGTAAACGCTATGCTTCTATAAGGGAAGGTTCTGTTTCTGTGGATGAGGAGGAAGAGGAGGATGGATGGTTCAGGTTGGGTCTGGCCAGTCACTGATCTCTCAGGAAAGTTATTAACACAGTCAGTATTAACTACATTTAAAGGTAGTACTTTTTATATTTTCCCTCTGGAGGTAAAGTGCTTCTGTACTCCTGCTGGCCTGGAATGGATTCCTCCCAAATCTTGCTCCTCTGCATCACTGTGATTTTTTCTATCTCTTTTAGTTTTAACAAAGGAAACAATATATTACTGATATACTGTGTAAATAAAGAAATAAACTGAAACACAACTGGCTTTTGGTTGTACTTCCATCTGAAGCTAAATACGAACCTGAGAACCAATCCCAGGTAGCAAATCAGTTAGAGCTGCAAAGATTAATCAATTAATCCATTAGTTGTTAACTATTAAATTAATCGCCAACTATTTTTTATAATCGATTAATTGATTTGAGTCATTTCTTATGAAACAATTCTGATTGCAGCTTCTTAAATGTGAATATTTTCGACTCCTCTGTGACAGTAAACTGAATATCTTTGAGTTGTGGACAAAGTCATCTTGGGCTTTGGAAAACACTGATCCATATTTTCACCATTTTCTGACATTTTATAAACCAAACAACTAATGAAAATGACAATGAAAATAATAGTTCCTAACATCATTGATGTCATAATAAGCAATGTCAAGACCTTTGTGCTCTTGGATTGGCCTTCTCAAAAAGTAGTATTGTGTGTGTAAACAGCACCATAACATAGGAAAAACCACCTGACTCATTAGAAAGAGACCTTAAAAAATGAAAGTTTACAGAGTTTAGATGGCCAGAGCGAGCTGTGTGAAGTCTGAAGAATATCCTCAAGTGATGTCACTTGAGTCAGCGTCGGTTGGAGCAAAAGACTACAAGTTTGCAAATGAAAAGTGCAGGTTTGAAGTTAGAAAGAAGTGATCTTACCAGACCTCTGTAGGTCCTCATCTCTGCTTGCTAGCGGTACTAGCATAATAAACCCAAATCTCTGGCCAAACTGTCGGTGGTCAAGTCGCTACCCAATCTGGCAAACTTGCATAATGTAATGTAATGGACAATTCCGCTTCCAACCTGTAAATCCTCACAATTTAGAAACTGGAAATTATTCAAACAGTTCTGTCAATCAACTAAGTGTTTAATCAACTAATCATTTCACTGGACTTGTAGGCAAAAATCTTAATTTGTGAAGTAAAGCTGTCAGATTAATTGTAGTGGAGTACAACTTACTATATATTCCTCTGAGATGTAGTGGAGTTGAAGTAGGGAGTGGCATGAAAAGAAAAAGCTCAAGTAGAGTAAAAGTACCTCAAAAGTACAGTACAGTAGGCTACAGTACTTGAGTAAATGTACTTGGTTACATTCCACCAGTCATCTGAAGGTCCAGCACACTACTGCATATGAAGGGAGAGTGTAATTAGAGCAACAAGAATCAGCTGTGTCAGGTAACACACCTGCTCTGATGAGCTACCCCCACACCTGTCTCCACTGCAGCTGATCGCAGACCACGCCCACCTCCACACTCTGCCTCTCTGGCTGTTTAGCAGAGATTTTGATCCTTTTTTAACTGTCCATCATGAGTCCAAAAAATGTTATAAGAGTGCAATGCTAATTCTGTGAAGTGCTCTTTTAATTTGATCCAACTGGAAAATCCTACAGGGACTTAAAGCTAGATCCAGTCCATGTTTGAGTCCTCAGAAGTCCTACCCGAATAAATGTCACAGCAGGTTTTTTTAGAGCTTTTATGAAGATAATGACTCAATTGTTCAGTGTGTTATTTTTTAATACACAAGCCTGGAACATGGAACACTGTGGATTTGATGTGCCATAATAAGTTTTAAATGAGCTAATTCCTCTAGAAGAATTAAATATGTGAATATTAAAACTCTGTTGAAGAGGCCCATGTATGTAACAGAGAACAGGACAACCACGAAGACAGTGGAGACAAATGTAACTAATTGTCATATAACCTCAAATTGGAGGGCATGAAAGTGTCTAAATAATGGCTGCTAATTTGCCTTGTATTGTGTTTTCTCGATGGGTTTAAATTGAATGAGTCAGGATCCATTGTGGCGTAATGTGAAAGCTGGGGCACTGGTTCACACCGGAGACATTCAGGGTCGAGCTACTCCAAATGAAGGGGTGACGTGGGGGAGTGAGGAGATTTAAAGTAAGGCAGCTGAGTCAATGGACGGCCGGGGTGCAGATTTGGCACCATATTCATGTAACCTTGAATTATTGTTTTGTTTTTTTCTGCATTGAGAGCTTTTTTTTTCACTAGCCCTTCACAAAAATATATCCTTTTTTGTCATCCACATTAATGGCACAATCAGTCATAAAAAATTGCAGTCACAAATTATTCATTGTAATCCTCCATTTGAGGACACTAATGCTTCTAATTGGGCTTTTATGACTTACAAACTGTATCTTCCTCTCTTTTTTTGTTCCCCCTCTGGCGTTTGTTTTTCTTCCTTCCTGCCATGCTGCGGAGTGACATTGAGCCTCTCCCTGTCGGGGTGCTCTCTTGTCTCACTCCAGTGCACACTTTCGCTGTCCCTTCTCCTCCTCCCCTAGACAATGAGCTTTTGACTGAATACATTATCTGAGCTGTTGTTCTGTTTGTTGTTGTTTTAGCAACCAGGAAAAGAGATGAATTATTAATGATGACAGACAAAAAAAAGAAAGAGAAGAATAAAAACTCTAGTATTTTTTTAAAGAATGCTGCTGAGTGCTGCGGCTCCATCAAGAGGCTTGCAAATAAGACTGAATAATACAGCCCATGACTTACGGTGTCATTCTGTGAATCAGGCAAAAGACTCACTTGTTCCTACTGATGCTGTACATTTTTAAAGGAAATGAGAAATACATTTTAGTCTAAGTCATTTTTTTCAATATTTACAGTGTACAGTACTGGGAAACAAAACAGAAATTATGGGGGAAATGGTCAACATTTCATATAACTGCCTTGTTCTTAGTGTCACTAAATACTAAAAAGAGAACAGTCAACACTTTACATTAGAGTCCGCATACCAGGTTCTTACTGTAAATGGCATGCTGTTTTATAATGTGTTACCATGGTACCTTTGAGTTTAGTTGGATCCAGCAGCGGAGAAGCCCGAGTTTGACATGTTATACAAAGAATTTGGGGGTGCACTGGAGTCCCACATAGCTCTTAATCACATCATAGGACCTTAAAGTAAAACTTCCTAACTAAATGTGCAAATTTATTAACACAAGGTAATTACACCTGTTTGGATAATTTAATTCTTGATGCCAAAAAATAAGTAAGAACCTAATCTGCAACAACTTTACAATCATTGTTGACTGTCCCGGGCTTATGTCTTAATACTCCTATCAAAGCCAATGTAATTCTCAGGCCTTTCTCAATGTCCCTGATAAGAAGCAGGGATTACTGTGCCCCCTCTTGGTTATTAATCAGCACTACATTGTCAGTCAAAGCATTACAAGCGAGTTCTCAGTGAGATTATGGACAACTGGTGTGATCATTACAGTGATTAGAGTTGAGCAGCAAAAAAAGTCAGAAATATACACAAAGGGTGACCGATCAGAAGGAGGAAAGAATGCATTGTTTTGCATTTAAGTGCTCATTTGTTTCACTGTATAGAATCAGAGGTGCAGTCTCGTCTGTTTTGATCAAGCAACAGTCCCTCGGTGACAAATTAACCGCGGTGATTGTGTCAGTTTGTCAGTGCATTGAATCGGAGACGTCGACCATTCATCACAGAGAAGAGTTACATTTTGTTCCCCTTCTCTCAGGATTCAGTGATAAGGAATGAATGAAGAAAAATGATAGAAAAGATAGGGCTTGTCCACTATCTATCACAGAGCAACAGGGGCTGTCTACTGTACGTTCAGCCATCAAATGCTGCTTCTGCTTTTGTTCCTAGTTGCTTATTTTATATAGTGCTCCCAAGCATCATCAATCAAACTGGCTTGACTTTGTGGTTTGTGTAAAAAAAAAAAAGTTTCACTATGTCCTTTAGCGTACAAGCAACAGTGGATCATGATTTAAAAGGCTTCAGTTGCAGTAGAGAGCCTTCAGATGTGATTGATTTTACCATGCAGCTCAGTTTTGGACATCTATTTTTTCCTGTTGTTTGTATTTATAGCGCCTCTTTAAGTCCTTCTTTCCTCAACCAGGGGAAAAAGGCCTGCCTGTTTGGAGTTTACAGGATCAAAAAAGAGGTAAATATCATTTCCATAACATTTGAACCAGTTAACCACCAGCACAATGCAGATAAACACTACTGTAAGCGCCTGACAATGCCAATGAGGCAGGAACTATGTGATTTGCCGCTCCGCCAAAGAGGAGGGAAGCGAGCGCAAACATGGAGGAGGTGAGAGGTCAACTGTGCTCTCCCTGCATCACTTTCCAAGCAGCCCCTCAAGCAGTGCTGGTGTTTTAGGCAGCCGTACCTCACTTTGGGGGGAGGCCTGATGGATGCCATTCCCAAGGTGAATGGAAAGAATAGCATTAAGCTGCACCACACTGCCTTTGGAGAGCTTTACTGCTTTGGGTGATTCATCTATTGATTATTTCTAGCCAAGCACGGAGGTGCCATGTAAACACACATATATTAGTAGTCTACAATGCACATGTGCGCCCCTGACACACATGCAGACACCGTGGATCCAGTGAGGCACGCCTCGGGCCTACTCACTGTTTTATAATCATTCTGACTTCTACCAGCTCGTGGGCATCTTCAAACCACAAGGCAGATGCATCTGATGGATAGCTAAATAGAGATGAATGAAGATATGAAGGAATAAATAAATGATAAATGTGTATTACCGCTGTTTGTGTGGGCCAGCTATTGTGTTATTGATCTGAGCTTGGTGGTTTTGAGTGTGTGTGTGTGTGTGTGTGTGTACTCACATTGAGCTACAGTGTGTGGGCCAAGTCATATGTGTAGAATTTTAATTTTTCTCAGTGGAGTATTAAAGGTATCCATGTCTTATCATACTTTATACGTGGAATGACAAAAGGAATATATATATATATATATATATATATATATATATATATATATATATAAGTAAGCAATGACAGAGGTATAAATAAATGCTTTGCTTACTTCACTTTCACAACTTCCCTCTAAACTCCACGAGCCTTCTTGATGTTAAAAGGGCTAGGGTCAGTTTCACAAAGAGATGCTAGACTAGTGTGTATTATAATGCCAGTATTAATTTGGCTTTTAAATGAGTCTAATCCAAGATAGACAGTTTTAAGAAAATAAAGACTTTTTTTTAAACCTGGCCTCAGGCTAAGGGCCATGCTTCCATGGTAACAATCAGACACTGCTGACCAGTGAAATTAATTTGTGGTTTGTCGTTCTTTGTAAAATGTCCTTGTAACTGTTCCAAAACCTTCCAGGAAACAAACGTTTTCTGCTGGAGTGAACAGAGCTGATGAGTTTGACGCGTTGACTCGGTCAGCCATGTTTGAGTGGCTGTGACTCAGAGATAGAGCGGGTCGGCCTTCAGCCACAAGATTGGCGGTTCGATCCCCTGGCCTCCTCCGGCCACATGTCAAAGTGTCCCTGAGCAACACGCTGAACTCCGAGTTTGCTCCCTGTCAAACTGCTCCTAATGCTTAGGATGGGTTAAATGCAGAGATTGAACTTCACTATATTTTACTGTATGATTGCATATGATTCTTTATAGTTTCTTTCAATAAAAAATAAGTTTTAACAAAAACTAAATACTTTTTCTTAATTGACCCAGAATTCAAGGCAAAGGAGTCCTAAAATAGTTGAGAACTGGACAGCTTTGTGCAACAGATGCAGAAGCCATAGTCAAAGTCTATCTTTGTGAAACCAACTTCTGGTTTCTTTATTGCACTATTATACTTCCCACCAGATCTGTAATGGTGATCTAATGACACTGACTTTCAAACGGTAGCTACACAAGAGAACAAAAACATTCTGCTCAACAACTAATAGGTTGCAAACTCTTACATCATTTTCTTATTACAAATGCGCTGGGAGTGTCCTGCTGTTGCACAGTTGTGGGTACTTCCACTCTGTGCCATTTACTTAATATAGAATACCCTGTTGCCCTAAATTATTACTATTGGTATTCCTTGGGAGTATGAACCCAACAACGTATCTTTTTAACATGCTTTGTATGGAAATATCAATAAGCAGAATACATTAGACTACATAACAATACTACCCCCCCCCCTTTATGTTTTCTAATAGTTTTTTCTTAAGTATGTATTTTTTTCTAAGAAATGGAAGGAATCGGGTACATAGCTGTCTAATGGTACTTTTCTTTATTGAATATACAATGTTAGTGTTTTCATGTATTATCATTTATTATTAATCTATTTATGTATTGGGTCATTTTATTTCTCTGTCAAAAAATATGTTTTTCATTTTATTTTGAGGTTATAGTATGGGTCGGGTAAGGTGATTAAAATGTTGCTGAAGAGAGTGATCCATTGAGTGGTGGTGCAGTCATACCACGGCCTCCTCATCCGTCTGTTTGAACCAGGATGTGTTCATGTGACTGAAGTCTCCTCCACGGATCAGAATACCCTGTTTGTTCACGTCTCTCTCCACCACGTCTCCTGAGACAATAATCAACAAAACCTCTTTGTGTGGACGTCTGTTCTTGTTCAAAGGTTCATCTGTGCTGAAAGCGGCTTGTGCCACGTGCTGGATCATAAATGTACATGACAGAGTAGCATTTCATTTTACATCGCATTATAAATCCAGCTTTCTTTTGTCCGCATACTCCTGAGCTTTGCTGCTCAGGTTGAAATGCAACCTTTCACTGCTAAAAAGGATAATGCCAGAGTTGTCACTTACATTGGATATCATTGCTATGGGCAGAAAAAGAGCTTCTCTCCAGCATGTGTGTTTCTTTTTCCACAGACTTTTAAAAAAAAAAAAAAGAGAAAAACGTTAGACATGGCTCTCTCCCTTAGGGGCGGTAATGGCATTCTCCATGACAACGGCATTGTGACACGGCTGTGCCCTTGAGGGCCGGGCGCCCCCTCCGGGGGGAGCGCCGCAGAAACACGACAGGGTCAGCGGTCACCTCCCATCATCCACCAGCAACCCGTCCTCTTTCTCTCCCTCTCTCTTTCCTCAGGTGGAGCAAGGGATGTTAGAGAGAGAAAGAAAGTCTTGAAGCAAGCCCACTCAGTCCAGGCCTGGCAAACATGGAGCTTTAGCCACAGGCGATTCTGGCTAGGTCTCTACCTCGCATAGCTCCTTGCAGTTCCTCCAAGGCCAGGGCTGGATCAATACGTATAGTAGTGCGAATTCTTTTGGCACCCAAGTATAGCTATGCAGTATTGCCCTGAGGTATGGGTCCGTTAAAGACATAACAGTGTGTGCATGTGAGCAAAGTGGACTGAGTTTATTCAGGAAGGTGTTGAGATGCTTGGCATAAAACTGATGCTTCCAAGGATCGGTTTTTTTTGGTTGTTGCTGGAAATGCAGGAAATTCTCATGTGGCCATTAATTATTCCTTGAAATTGAAAAAAGTCCTAAGACATTTAAGGATAATTAAATATTAGAATAAGGTTTTATGTCCATTCATGCTCCTTAGTAACTAACAATATGTACTGCTTTTTTCTTTTAAAAATTATATAAAATGTGATACATCCACCAGAACTCATATGATAAAAGAAGATCTCACAAATGGATATTGTCAGGATATTCACTTTTTTTCTTTTTTTTTTTTAGAAGCAATGCTCTTCTGCCACCTGGTGACTAAACAACAAACCAGTCTGAAACTGAGTTCATGAGTTTTACTGCATTCTTGATGTCTTAAAGCATATAAATGTACACCCTCAGGGAAAAAAAATTATCCCAGCACAAACATAGAATAAACATATTATTGCGAGTACATCATTTCTTTTGTTTAACACAAAAAAAAACTAAAAAGCTCTCACGTCAGCGTTGTGTCCGGCCTTGGCACATCTTCAATGAAAATTCAAAAGGAAGTTAAAAAAAAACAAAAAAAAAAAAAAAACAGGACATTGTCAGTTCAACAACTCATGTCCTGTACATTTGGCTTACTCGACAACAGAAAATGTTTATATCCAACCTGTGAACATAAAGTCCAACATAAAATGAGACAATAAGGTGTCTTGCACAAAAATAAAAGATAATAAAAATAAAAATAGATAAATCATAGAGGTCAACTGCTTGTTGTCATAAAACGGATGCAGTTTGTCTTAGAAATTATTCAGCTGACAATTTGTTTAAGTGATTTGAACACATGCTGAGACTGGTGTCCTCGCTCTGATTCCTCATCCTAAACAAGGACTTCTATTCAAAGACGTGTGAGGAAGCCAGTCAGGCACCTGCAGCAGAGAGATTCAAAACAGAGACATATTTACATCACATCTATCCTCTATAGGCAGGGAATAAAAAGGGCCCCAGGACACACAGTCATGGACAGTCAGACATCAAATGTCCAGAAATATACTTGTCATTATGCATTCAGTGTCTCCATGTCAGCTCGTATCCATGCCAAGAAAGCCAAAACAATCCCTCATTTTCATTGTTATAATTTCTTTAAAAGAATGAACAAACATGCAACTAAAAGTTATTCCTGCTCTACTGAACATGATTATGATGTTCCGTTATTGTCATAACCCAAATTGTGTTAATGTACAGGAGGACCCTTCATCAGTTATAAGTAGGGGCAGGGAATTATTATTATTATTATTATTTTTTTTTAATCGAAAATTTGTAGGATTCCTGATTTTTTTTGCAATTATTTTTGCAATCACATTGTTTTTTTTATTTTTTACCAATGACTCACTTAAATATTTTCTGTTGATACAGTACCGCTGCACGGCGACAACATCATATCCGTTTTCTGACCGAAAGCAGAAAATACATTACGTTATGTACTTCCTTACAAATTAAATAAATGCCTCGAAAGAGATGATATCCCACGATATGACAAAAACAAGAAGGTTTTTATTAAAGAAGGAAAAGAAAATTTCAATGCTATCAAATCGCAATAAATGAAAATCACAATACAAAATCGAATAGGCACCCATGTATTGTGAATAAAATTGATTCTGGACAAAAGCATATTGTCCCAGCTCTAGTAAGAAGCTGTTAGAGAAAATAGGTTTTCAGGGCCTTTATGTTCTCCATAAGCAACAATTTTCAGATTATCTCTTTGGAGACTTTGTTTTAGTGTTAGTGGACTGCTGTGTATTTGTATCACATCAAAGCTACAGCACTAGACTATAGAGCTATAATTATGAAAACAATAACTGGTCAGTGGTACTCACCGTATTGGTATGTGGACCTGGGTGATGAGGGAAGTGTACTGTGTGGACCACTGGGGGCCGGGGGGCCTAAACCTTTGCCATGACTCTGGAGACGGGACCTATGCACGGCCATTGCTACTGCCTGTGCAAATCTGGATGTCAGAGAGGAAGCTGTAGTATCTTCTCTCTTCTCCTCTATGGCCTCCATGTCTTCATCAAAGAAGATAGGTGGAGGAGGGGGAGGGAAAAGGTCCTCCTCTTCTTGTACCACTTCCTCCTCGACTTCTTTCTCATCAGTGTACGAAGCACAACGGTCCACGTCTGTACTGACAGACTGTCCACTGGGACTCTGAAACTCCGTCTGGTCCGCTGAGTTGGTCGGACCGTCACTGCTGAGTTCTCCATCGCTGCAGTCTGACGGTGCTGCTAGTGATGCCTCACGTGGGACTTCAGGTTCCTCCTTTTCCATCTGCTTTTGAACTGTGTCCCCAACGTCAGAAAGAGGCAAGACTGGACTATCCCGACAGTCTGAATCATGTGGAGGTGGAAGAGAAGCTGGCCTGTCAGAAGCCTCAATCTCTTCTGAAGAGGGTTCTGGACTCTGCAAAGGTGTTTCAGTCTCTGTTGTGTCCTCAGAAGAGGGTTCTGGACTCTGCAAAGGTGTTTCAGTCTCCGTCGTGTCCTCAGAAGAGGGTTCTGGACTCTGCAAAGGTGTTTCAGTCTCCGTCGTGTCCTCAGAAGAGGGTTCTGGACTCTGCAAATGTGTTTCAGTCTCTGATCTGTCCTCAGAAGAGGGTTCTGGACTCTCCAAAGGTGTTTCAGTCTCTGATCTGTCCTCAGAAGAGGGTTCTGGACTCTCCAAAGGTGTTTCAGTCTCTGTCGTGTCCTCAGAAGAGGGTTCTGGACTCTGCAAAGGTGTTTCAGTCTCTGATCTGTCCTCAGAAGAGGGTTCTGGACTCTGCAAAGGTGCTTCGGTCTCTGATCTGTCAGGAGAACATGGATCCTCCTCAGTCTCGGTTAGATTTCTCCCGACCTCAGGAGAAGCTTCACTCTCAGGGTTATCTTCTACCGTTATCTGGTCGGGGGTGAGTGCTGCATTATGGGACTGCTGTTTATTCAAGGGGACCACTTTGAACGTGGTCATTCCTTTCCTCTGTGCGGGATCCTCCCACTCATGCTCAGTAGGGAGGTCGGCTGTTAGAACAGATTCAGGTTCTGCACAGAAACCCCCGTTATCAGAACACCTCTGAATCATGGACATAAAGGAGGAGCCGCTGTAGGATTTTGGGAGGGTGGCAGATTTCCTCAAACGTTTGGTCAGGGTTCCTTTGGAAATGGAGGAAGTCAGGACTTTAGCAAGAGCACAGCGGGCGTCAGATAAGTCTTTCCCCCGAAACGAAGGGAGATATGGATCAGCCACTTCATGCAGATGAGCAAATGATGGACGTGAGGAGAATAAGGATGGCCGTGGATGCGACGGATGGGGTGATGAAGATGAGGGGAGTGATAGGTTTACAGAGTGGGACTCAGAGTGGGACTCATCAGTTTCACTCAGCTCCTCCACAGCGTTTAGGGAATCTACAGTCCCAGGAGAAACAGGAAAGGCTGAATTATTCAAATTAAGGATTTTAATGAAGTCTTAAAATGTGCCTTTGAAGAAATTGCTACATTTCCAATTAAAGTTCTGCACCATAAACTGCAATATTTATCTTTAACTACCCCAAACACATAAGAAACAGGTAACAAAAGAACATGTGACTCAATTCTCAGAGTTAATTAAACTTTTTATAGCCTCAACCCTTTTAGACCTAAAAACATTTTAAAAATGAAATAAATTATTAGTTAAGTTGCTCCCAATTTTATTTAAATAAGAGAAATAGTAATTAATAATGACCCTGCATATAAAATTGTAAAACATTACATTTTGAAAAAAGCATAATGTCTAAACAAATCATCAGAAGAATCGAGATCAAATAATCATAAGGAAAGATAAATACATTTAAAAACATGAATATCCAATAGGTAGAACTGTAAGAGTAAAGAAAGAAATGAGCATGCAACATAAAAACACAATTTTGGGAAAAAGAACATTTATCATTTTACAAAGGGGTCTGGAAAAATTATAATTGCTTATATATGTATAAAAAGAGTTGACTCATTTAACAAATACTAATATTGATCTGGCTTCTGTTTTTAAAGTAAAAGGCACAGCAGTTAGTTTACAAAGTCTAATCCATTGAAAGGAAAACATACAAAAAAGGACAAAAACTTAAAGACAAAAGAAGAAAAGTAACAGAATTTCCCAAAGAAATGACAAAAGGATGAGCAGAATACGCAGACAAAATAAAAAACAGGACCAATAAATAGCATTTAAGTGCAGCAGGCAACAGTGACAGACATCCATTAAAGCCACTAAGATGGGAAGGAGGAAGAAGAGGCCAACGCAGGAGGAGGACGGAGAGGAGGAATAGGGATGGTGGAAGGAGGAGAGGAAAAGGAGACAGCAGCAGCAGCAGCCCTCAATCACCCCCTTCAGGTAACACAGAGTCTGTAAGCAGGGAGGAGAAAAAGCCTCAGTCACAACTCAGTTTACAGGGACGTCCCATACTGATGCAAAAGCCAGTATGGTAAGAAGTATCAAGTATGAAAACAACGATAAAAGAAAACGTCTTACGTCTAATGCAGGGGTCTTCAAGGTTTTTAAGCCAAGGACCCCTTAACTGAAATAGAGATGGAGCAGGGACCTCCTACTACATATATTATATAAAATTAAGTTGCATATTAAACTTGGGCCTACAATAAAGTGTAGGGCCTTCTTTGCATAGAATACTATTCAAATAATAATAATAATAATAATAATAATAAGCATTCCTTTTTAAATCATCTTTTAATGTTACACATACATGTGGCACAGTGAACCCTTAGGATTAACTATGTGTGTGTGTGGCTATCTTAGGGACTACCTTACCTATAGACCAGTAAGCCTATCATCAGTGGGGATTTATGTATTTTCTAATATGTTGGAACTATGTACAATACCTTTTGATGTTTGAAAAAAAACTTTCAAAAATTGACAATAATTTAGAAGCCCCCCTACAGTGACTGTAAGGACCCCCCTGCCCCTGGGGCTCGCGGATCCCCTGTTGAAGATCTCTGGTCTAATGTGAAAATGCTATTTAGAACTTCCACAGACCATGATTATGTAAGTGTGGGAGGACAGGATTAAGAATGTGATCATCAACTCTTGGCTGGGAGTTGGTTGTTGTAGCCGAGGATTAATACCAACTCAGCAGTGTGTTGCACTATCATGGCTAAAAGAAAACAAGGGAGTGAACTAAGACACTGGCACTGCAGAGGGCAATTAATACTGATAATTGGTACACTAAAAGTTTAGACTTAACTTTTTCTCTTTGCTTTCAATTTGCCTTTTTCAAAAAAAAAAAAAAAAAAACTGTGCTGCCCAAGTGCACAATGAAGTGTTTCTCGCATAATTGCAGATCACTAATAACCTACGTCAAATAAAAAGAACGGCCATTGTCCATTCAGGCCGTGAAAGCAAATCAGTAGAAAGAGAAAACCTGAACCCAGGTGGGGGAAGCGTATCAGACAGACTAATGCACGGGAATGAAAGCTTGGACAATAGAGGGATTTATCTTGGAACAGACTGAAGCCAGTGTGTTCTATGAACAAGGCTCACCGGGTCACTTTAATTGCCCTGAACAGGGTTAAATTGTTCTGACTGATAAAAAGCTGCGGTTTGCGCTGATTTAACTGCTAAATCTTCTTGTTTGAGGGTATCCGCGTTGACATTTTAATCTTGATTTAACGTCAATCTCTCTTGACCTCGCATGGCACTGGCTGAATGCGTGAGGATTTGGCAGATACAAGAATTCGCCCCACTCTAAACCCATTTGATTTCCACAGAAATACTGTAAAAGGTCAATTGGGATTATCCTACCAGCATATTTCATATCTTCTGCTATTTCAATGATGCTGCCTTCACAATCACCAATAGATGGCAAAATAAACAGAAAGCTCACCCGTGGGATCACACTGCATTAGGACAGTCAATTTGAACTCTGCATTGACTATTATGAAATGGTACAGACCCTAATATTTACCTGTAAATAGCCAACAGATCTCAATAATATATCTCAATCATACTGAAATTAAAATGTGTCCAGCACAGGATCCAGTAGGGCTTGGTACCATTTGCCCCTAAAGTATCGAGTATCATAAAATGCCTCGTCATTCAATACCAAATCTCAATACCTAAGGAGTAAATCCCACAGTAACAGTGAGTCAATAAGCACACAGCATGCTTCTGCCAAGATCTAATAATGTCTGTGATTGGCTGGCTACCATTACACGTCGAAGAGACAGGCAGGAAAAACGTTACGGAACGCACAGAGACGGGGCTCACGTAGTAGCTGAAAAATAATAATGTGTGTGTCATAATGTGTAATGTTGGAATTTCTTTTTGATAAAATGGATTTTCTAAAAAAAAAAAAAAAAAAAAAAAAACAGGAACGGATATCGAAGTTACGGAAACAGTATCGAAGATTTTTGAGCCACACCCAGCCCTAGCATCCAGCAGCCCTTCTTTTAAATCTCAATCACTAAAGCTCAAGGGTCATCAATCAGCGAAGGTTTTACCTTTAACCTCTGCGTGTGCCTGCAGCTCCTGCTGGCTGTTTGCACAGGGAGGGGGTGGGGCCCTCCTCTTGGTACTCCTTACGGTGGATTCTGCAGACCTCTACAGAGAGACAATGACTTTAGGTGACATCACATTTATTCCAGTGTTTTTTCATGGTTTGACAGACATTGAGAGTTATAAATACCCCCCCCCCCCAAACAATGCCCCCATGCTGTAATTTTCCATCTGATTTCATTGAATCTATTCAGTAGTGTTTGAGATATTCTGCTGACTAATAGACACAAACTTCCTTGCCTTGGTGGGAGTGAAGTAAGTCAATATTTCTTGAGCACATTCAAAACACAGCGTAAGCTGACCAAAGTGCTGTAAAAAAGAAGCACTAAGGTGTTGTATACGGAAACATTAAAATGTAAATATAAAAAATAGACAGAAAACACAAAAAGAACATCCCAACGACGACGACAACAACAACAAGAGGCAATTAACAAATTACAGAATTATATACATGATAACAAATTGAGAGATTAGTGTGTTAAAAAGGCCAGTAAATACAAATGTGTCTTTAGCCTAGATTTGTAAACAGAAATGGAGGGAGGAAGTAGAAAAAAAAGAAGAAGAACAACAACAACAACAACAAGAATAGAAGACTTCAATCCCTACCGCCAACCCACCTGTGATCCTCCTACATGACAGGTGGCGAGGTTGTTTGGGACGCTCTGGGATGCACCCATGGGCGGCTGAGGGGCTCGTCTCTTCTTGGGCATATCTGCTGGCAGGGTGGTAGAAGTGGAACCACCCTGCACAGTCATACTGACTCCCACTGGTTTGTTGCACCCAGGAGAAGCTGGGGCACTCCTTGCCCCTTCCTACAATGAGAGAAATGTAAAATATTTGGTCCCAAACAAAGAGAAGGTTTACGAAAATATAGTGGAGAGTCACACAGCTCCCACAAGCTGACAACACACTGTACCATTTCTGCTCTTTTCTTCCTTCTGAATAAGCTGAGGAATCCTGTGCTGTCCTTCGGTTTCTTTTCCTTCTTTGGCATGTCTATATAACAAATAAAAGATCTTGATCGGTATGAAGCAGAAAGGCTGAATAATACTGAGACTGAATGAATTGTACCTTGTAGCTGAGGTGGTGGGATGACCTCTGTTGGCGTGACAGCTGTTTCAGACAGGAAACAAAACCATTATCAGGTCAGAGTGAACAGTATTGACAGATATAGAGTAATATCTATGTATATATTAGAGCTGTCAGTTTAACGCGCTATTAACGGCGTTAACCCATTTTAACGCCGACAATTCTTTTAACGCTCGATTAACGCATAGAGAGAGCAACGGGATCTGTTGGATCTGTTAGTCCATTTCTTTAACCGTCTATGGCCACCCCATGTCCCGCCCTATGAAGCAACTCGATTGGTTGGGGTTAGGCATTTCACCTAGAGTGGTTAGGATAGTGGATTGGTCAGGAGATAGGACCTGAACAAATGGGGTTATGTTACCTTGGACGCCTGGCCAATAGTAGTGATTGAAGGGCGGGTCGCAGACAGGAAACAAAACAGACACAAGCCGCGGACGGTTTGGGCTTGCGAGCCGCATAGCTCGTAGGCTCGTCACGGCGATTAGCTTCGGAGCGAGCGAGTAGTGACTCTACAGTCAGTGAGAGAAACAAAGTGTCTCCTCTGTTCTTTCTGACCACGGTGGGAAACCTGGAGCAGGAAGTTACCCCTCTCCTTGATTTAAAGTTTAAATGAGTCGGGGGGGAAACCATAGTCGCTATGACAACGAGCCATGCTCGCCTCAGGCATGAGGCAGTACTATCTGCAATGGAAAATCGAGGTAACAGTGTTACATTATGTGACAGATTATTACTTCCAAGTGTGAATGTTAGTGTGAAATTGAACACTACGTATATGCCAATGTTTTCAATTAAAAAAAATCATTTGCACAAAGCAGCCAATCCACTTTTCCATGTTGATAAGAGAATTAAAATGAAAAAAATATAATGACACAAAAAGAAATCAAGGGACATTTAGAATAGATAAAAATGTGCGATTAATCGCGAGTTAACTATGACATTAATGCGATTAAATATTTTAATCGTTTGACAGCACTAGTATATATATACACACACAGTATATAGGAGTAGGTATTCTGTAGAAAGTAAACATCTTTTTTTTTTCAAATAAGCTATTTTGACCTCTGTTTTGTCAGAGCACCAACATTACAAAATTAAGCTAAAAACTAGGGCTGCTCGATATGAGGAAAATATGTAAATGTATCATTATTCTAATTTGCATTGAACAATATTACATTTTAAAAAATTTAAATGATTATAGTGCGACTTTTGCAAGGATCTGTACTGAATAAATACGTTTTCCTTTAGTCTGTAGGATATGATTTGTAGTTTAACATATTTTGCCTTTCACAAATATTGCGCAAACCCCTGCGGTTTGGATATTGCAATAATCCATATTGTGATTTTGATAATATTGAGATTAATTGTACATTAATTGCGGTGCCATTTTGGGTAATGTAAGCAGTTTCTCATTACAGTAAGAATCCTGAGGATTTGACTGATTTAATTTGTTTTGGAAATATTCAGGATATATATATATATATATATATATATATATATATATATATATATATATATATATATATATATATATATATATATATATATATATATATATATAGATAGATAGATAGATAGATAGACAGATAGACAGATAGATAGATAGAGTGTAGTATTGTGTATGGGAACAGAAGCTTTCATATCAGTGTGTCCTCTAACATACGTGCTTCAGGTGTCGTGGGTTTGTGTTGGTGGTCAGCTGTGTCTATGGCAAACACCTCCCTCAGTCCGTGCTCATTTAAGGTCTTGGTCAGGTCCAGAGGCTCTTGGCACTGAGAGTCTCTCAGTAAGAGGGTCGTTTCTACTTGAAACTCGCACTTGTCACACACGACTGGCAGCAGCATCTCAAGGGGCACTCTGGGATTCACCCGCACCACGGCCTTATGGGACTTATTGTAGTTGATCAACAGACGCACAGATGCCTGCAAAGAAACGTTTTCTACTTGAAAAAGGAAGTAGCAAAAGAAGTATTTCTCATGAGAAAGGAAAAAATCCCGCACTCGCTATAGCATCATCTTTTATTTAGAAAAACTAACGTTTTGGTCCCTCCGGACCTTCATCAAGAGTATCTAAAGTTTTTCCTTTGTTTCTAAGTTGATGTTGTCGTCAAACGCATTTGCACTGAAGAATTGGTTTGGATGTGCAAGTTGTTTCTTCAAAAGAATTCACGCATTTGTCCACATGAGTTCAGAATATGTATGTTAAATAGTATGGCGGTGTCTTGTAATCAAATGACACAGAAATCAAATAAAACTAACTTCTATTTATCTTACGCAACTATGAAATGAAAGTCTACTTAAAACACACCAAAATAAATATAGATTTCCCATTAGGAATGGTTTAAATTATGCTTTTGTTAATAGAAACAACTTTCTGTCTGTTTTACCTCAGGCATGTACGGCCTCCTGATCTTTTCCTCCATCCCTCTGGGCTTCAGCACAATCTTCTCCGCCTCCAGTGAGCCAATAGGAGAGTTTGGTTTGAAGCTGATGTTGTTCTTGTTGAGCGAGAGAATCTCAACAGTGTATTCTGACGGATTCAGATGGTAACTTGCACAAAGGGTCACCAGTAGGTCCATCACTGGTTTACTATTAAGGAGGAGAAAAATTCAAGGAAAAGAAATGACCATAAAAGAAAAAAATCCTATATCTTGTGATTCTCTAATGTCATGAAATTCACACTTGTCAAGTTATTGTATAAAGGTGCAAGCTTATCATAAAACTATGTTCCAGAGAGCTAAATATCTTTCTACAAGAGTTTCTTTAAGAACAACAGGGCATCAAGTGGCATTAACACCCAGTTTAAGAATTAAAGACGCCTATGGTCATGGAACTTTACCTGTGAAAACTGTACAAAATATGTACACAGCCTAGAAGAAGAAAAAAGCTTGTAATATGTCCTACCTTCCATGCACTGTGGCATTCTTCTCCAGCCCCCCTGGCAGAACCACAGACAGAGAGTGGTCTCTCTCCAGTGGATTCGCCTGCTCATCCATCTCAATGGACTTCAAGGGAATTTAAGAGCCTCTCCAGATCTGAATCTGTCCCCAATGTCAGGTAAACCGCCTAAAAAGTAAACAATATTTCAATATATTCAATGATTACATTTTTCAGTGTCAGAAAAAAAAAAAAAAAAACATAGCCCAGCTCATATTACCTCACACACCCAAATGATGTCTAAGAGAGTTGAAGTGTGAAGTGTTGCAGGAACACCATGCAGGCAGTGACAGGGTTTCCTGACTGTTGGTGCCAGTGTGAAATGTCTAACAGCTGCTCTAAAACATTTCAAGAATGAAATATGAAGGCCTGACTAAATCTCACTGTAGTGGGAAACAAAATCCCAGAAGAACTTTCCTAAGACCATGTTGATGCATTCAGATTGTTTGTTTCGTCCAACCAACAGTTTAAAACCCAAATATATTCCGTCATAGAAGTTAAATGAAAACAGCAAATGATCACTATTATCAAAACGGTTGTTCATTTCTGTTCATTGACTAACAGAGTTATCATCGATCAGCTGTAATTTACGGTCTACTCAAATAAAAATAAAAAGCTGCCCCCCCCCCCCTCTAAACCTGAGTGCCACATCTTTGTTTTTAGTACTGGTCCAAATAAACCCGTGCAATTGACTGTCAACATTGAAGGATATGCTATGCATTCATTCACGTCCCTAGCTTATGAAATGCCAAACCAAAGGCAATTAATGTGGCGTCAGATGTCAACGGTTACCTGAAAAGCTTCTTCCTCAAACGTAAAACATCATGACCGTCCAAATCCAACAACCGAAATATTTCCACGTGGAAGAGAAAAATATCCAACGTGTTGAAACCTTAATTAGCCTACAACCACGAAAGTCACCGTCGCCACTTGTGCGTGGTTCCCCTGATTACGGCGCTGTTAGACACTCCTCGCCTCCCTCCAGGAATTTCACCTTTGACCTTCTGTGGTTCTTTAACATTGCACAGGAACATCCTCTTTAAACAGTTTGATTAAAGCCAACGCCCTCGGTGTGCATTTTAAACTAGGAGTTCACCGGAGCGTGCCAACAAAACAGCTGCATGTATCTGTTCATCAACACGCGCGTGCCACTGTCACGAGCGCATCCATAGAGGGAAATACAGCGCGGAATAAAACCACGGTTAATATACATATTAAATCATCGATTCATGTGGCCGGGTTGGCTCAGTTGGTAGAGCAGGCGCACATATATAGAGGTTTACTTCTCGACGTAGCGGCTGCGGGTTCGATTCCGATCTGCGGCCTTTTGCTGCATGTCACTCCCCCTCTCTCTCCCCTTTCATGTCTTCATCTGTCCTGTAGAATTAACCTACAATGCCTCAAAAATAATAATAATGATATATTCAGTTGTTGATTGAATGCATTGTATCTCAGCTACATTTAAAATTAACATATTAAATTTGTCAGTCTTATATTATGAAATGCACACAACTGTAATCATTTAGTAGCCCATTATTTAGCTGTTAATTTACTATTTATTCTCGTTAATGTATCATGTATTTGTTCCTATTCCTTTTTCTTACTAATCATGTGAAATTCAAGTATTAAAGTAAGCTACATTAATATATAGTTTCTTCCAAAAGTACAGTAGGTTAAAGGATCATCGGTCTGTTGACAGAAACAGAAATAATCTTCATATTTTTCTGATAAACTGAGCCTGGTCTATAGTTAACATCTATTAGATTAAAACTACGACGCCATAAAAAAGCCATCTTTATCCACAGACAATGTCTCTGTACTCACACAGGACGAGATCCATGCAGCCCCTGTCTGGTTCAGCCATGTTGTTCAAGCAGTAATGCTCAGTTCCAAATAAGCTTACACTGTGTCTTCAGTAAGAGGGATTAGTGCTTTTAAAAGGCTGCGTCTCTCTGTTCTAACAACATTCAGAAACTCTTAATTGATTATAAATGCGTCAATAGCCATTTAACACTTACCTGTGTCTACAGATTCTTCCCATTCTCTTTCAACTTTCTCTTCTGTATTATGAAGTGGTAGGAGGAGGGATGTTGAGGAAGAGAGAGGTCCGTGCCCTGGTAATCCCTATTTAGCAGACACACCTATAGGCCCTGCCCAGTCATGTGACATCACTTTGCATGTCTGTGTTTGACATGTGCCTGGTAACCTGGTGAACCAGTCTGCAATTTGAAAAGCTCTTCCCAAACACATCGATGTTAAAAGAGTATACTCTACCACTCAGTTTGTAAAAAAGGCCTGTAATCCATACCCTCTCTATAATATCTGGCATAAACATTGCTGATCAGCTATATTATAGTCCATCATACTGTATAGCATGCAAACACAAGTCATTTCAGCACAATTGCATCATTGAATCAACAATTTTGGACCAAGAAATGTATCAAAGAGGCAGCAGAAATACTAGTATATCCTCTAGAATTAAATGCAGCCAATATTGGCCTTTCAGTTTTGCACAAGACGGTTTTTGCTCCACTGGAGAATCCTACTCTGTTGCTCCTGCTCAGCTCTGTCTGTCACTATTCCCTCTCTCCACCTTCTTCTTTAACCACGCAAAATGTGCATGTTAAGGTCTGTGATTTGAGCTATGTTTTCTGTAATGAAACGTAGTAAATAACTAATTGAGTAGAAGTAGTTGATGAAAGTTGTGGGAGGGGTGTAGACCAAAACAATAACTACATAAATAAAACAGTGGTCCCAAACCTGGGGGTTGGGATATAAGTGGTCATGATATACATTTAAGGGATCAAGACAATAACATTATTTACTTTTTTCTTCTTCTTGTGAACCACTGGCTAATTTGACTAGCCTCGTGAGACCATCCTGATCTCGCGAGCTCCAGTTTCCCACTCTCTTCAGGCCCAAAAAAATATATTCAAATAAAACTATCTGAGAAGTATGGATCATGTAATCGTGGGTTTTTTTTTGTTTTGTTTTTAGCTTGCAATCATATAGATATATAGATATGGTATAGTATAGTTATTAAGTCAGTTAATTTGAAAATAAAGAATTTCAAAGATAAGTTATGGGCCTTTTTATTTTTTTGTTTAGTGATTAAGTCAGTTAACTTGAAAATAAAGACTTTCAAAGAAAGATGATTTATGGGCCTTTTTACTTTTTATTCATTTTATCTGAATATTATTCATGTTTTTTATTAACTGGCCTCTGGCCTCCCGTCATTTTGCAAAAGTTGCCCCAGGCAAAGCAGCCCCCACCCCCCACCTACAGCTTTCATTCAGAGAAGGATTTTCCTGGATTTTGTATTTTTAGATTTTAGAATATGTGATAGATAAAAATTGTAACGCCCTAATGAATTACAGAAACTCAAATGAATGTTAGCTATGGGGAATACTGCCGTAGTGTCATGCAAAGCTATTGATTCATCTGCATACAGTAAGTGAGCAGTATAGCAGGCAGTTAAGTGGGAGTTTTAATCAAATTAAGCACAAGGAACACATGTTCACGCTGTAATCTTGTAATCTCATTGTGAAGTCTGTTAGTGGAGACTTGATGGGATTCTACCGTAGCTGGCTGCGGTAAACAGATCCCAAAGTAACTGTCTAGGTTAATGAACTTCTTTTGATGACTAACAGATGAACAGAAAGCCTGTTAGTCACACTATCCAGTATGTCTCTCTGTCTCATCACTTATCATGTTGTGAAATGGAAGAAGGCCCGGACAAATGCATCCACTTGAGAACAGGGATAGATTTAGCTCAGGCCTATAGCAAGATACCCGCCACCAGGGACCAGCTAAGTGTGATGGCGTGACACTGACAAGCTGTATTTTTTCTGTCAAAGGAAATCAAAATGGCAACAATATGAATTCATTTCCCTGTGTTATCCTTTTACCCAGCATTCAATGTTTACATTCATGTGTAGGATTATGTAAACTTGTAGGTGTACTGCACAATCTACATTCAGTGTTTTCAGTCTGAACATACACAAACTCTTCAACTGTGTGTTTTTGCTGTTTTCCGACAGGGGCACCGCCAGAATCCAAGGGCTAAATACGTCAAATGCCGGATGGAAGCATTCCTTTGACATCCAAACTAATTCTGAGGTCCAACTGTTTGACCAAGGCTTCTAAATTCATCACTTTGCTTCTAATGAAACATGCAGCAAAGTCACAGAGGGCTGCCAAGAAGCTGTACTCAGCTTTGGAAACATTGTTTAACTGGTGGAATATAACCAGGGAAACACTGTATATATTGCAGCTCTGAATGTGTTCTTAGCAGTATTTTATATTTTAATTCTGCTGACTATAAACCATAAATATTCATTTCACATTTTCAAGTAATGTCCTTAAATCTCATTTTCTTAGAGTTGAGCGTGTTGTGCATGCACACACATGCAGTCAAATTTGTATAATTTGGGTTGACTACACAATAGCAAGTACACTGGCTGTCAAACCAGAGTGTTTGAAAGCTTAATTTGCTACTGTACAGTTACATGGACCTATTTTAAAGTGTTATATATAGTTAGAATGCTTTGTAAAATTCTTATAGACCCAATAAGCATCTGTCCTCTATGATTTGTACAGCTCTGACAACCAGAAGACTGTTTAGAGTGATTTGAATTAGGAAAGCAGTAAAACAATACATGAGAACTCCAGTAGTGCCTGCTTGTAAAAGTGTGTAGGAGTTGTCTATTATGTTCACATGATGAAGTGAAACCGCAAGCGCCCATGTGAGAGTGACACGCTACATCAAGCTTACGGGTGTGTCCACCTAATGACTCTGACTCTGTTTAGCTTCTTTTTCACTTCCCAAATCTAATCTACATATTTTGGATCACTCAACTATGCAATAAATTCATCTAAAGTCGCTATGTAGTTGTTTATATTGATGGCTGTGCTCCTCATCGTGGAGGTAAGAGTTTGTCCACCTTCTGTGTTTACTATAAAGTCCTGTGACCATTTCACAGAGCTCGATTCTACTCCCAACTACAGGAGAGAACAACCTTTATTCCACAATGTAGGCGTTGTGTAAACATGTTTGGGTGTAACTTTACAGACTGTCCAGCAGATGGCATGAGTTGACAAGAAAAAAACGGAGGGCGTACAGTATACTGATGGCTGCAACCCAATGTGTTCTCCACGTGAGCACATGCCAGCTTTCTGATGTAAGCCAAATCATCAGTAGTCTATGAAGTTCACATTTTTGCTGCCAATATCTACAGATTGGAACTTTAGAATGCACAGCATTATGCAATGCATTATCATGTAGCCTATGTATTTAAATATTTATTCGTGGGCTATTTGTACCTTGTCTGTGAACTGTCCTTTTGTGTGCTACTCTTTGTGTCTCTTAATTGCCCATCGGGAACAAATAAAGTTATTAGAATTTAATTTAACTGAAAAGGCTATAACTGCTAAAAGAGCTTGAAAAACAACTGTAATATAGCTGTGGGTCTAATGTAGGCAACTTTTAAATGAAACTGAATAAGAACAGGGATTTTATGATAACTAAGGATGAAAACCTTAAGGAAGTGATAGGACAATCAGCTACCAAATGAAACTATAGCCTAATCTGAATTATGAATTAATGCAATTAAATATTAAGTAGGCTATTCCTTATCCAATCTGCCTTACAAATAATAATACGAAAGTTTCATGTAATATATGTTTGTCCTATAACAACTAACAACAGGTTGCTGTCCCTACATTCAAGCCAATTTGCGACAGTCCCAGCTATAAGGACATCCATTCACAGCCTGTGATGAAGCCTAACCAACCGGAAGCCCGCATTGATTTTATCATGGCAAGCAAGGGCGGCTAGAAAAAAAAAAAAATCAAAGGAGCGCTTATTAAATGATAATCCATCAACCCTCAAACGGGATTTCACAAAAGGAGACGTAAACGTACGCGTTTAAATCTGAAATCGACAGACTATCCTCTTAAATAAAGGATTATTCTTTCGGATATGGGATCTACTGTCAGGGTCCCCACCCTCTGGGCACCGTAATGGTGGTGAGTATCCAGATCTTTGGAGAACGGTATCACAGCCTTGTTGACACTTCATCTGAAATATAGTCGGATTGGTGTTTTTTCTCTTTGCCGAGACAAAACAATTTAAGCACCCTGATGGCTTTTGTGGGAATTAGATACCATATTTAACAACGTACAGCCTAGGAATTTATCATATTTTCTTATATTCTATCTTTAATATGTATCCGCTAATTGGGCTTGTGATATGCCCATACCACAGCATAACATAGCCTATGTAGGCTATTTAAAAGGTGTGTCCCTCTTATATCGTATATAAATATCGTTTTAATACACATAAATGTAGCCTTAACTTCCATTTCACTGGTGCTGTTTCTAATTGGCTGACAATACTGTAGCTCAGTTATGGACTGTCTTAGCACAAGGGGTACATTTCCCTTCATTTCCAAACGAACAAAATGAACAAAAATAACCTCCATGGGGTGAAAACAAAAAAGGGCTTAAAATATTAGCAACCTCGACGTGCTGGGGGAGGGAGAATAGCTCTCAGGTCCACTTGGTGTGCAAATGTTTCCTATTCATAACATGTGAAACATGGAGGGCAAACATTTACAGATGTTTGATAACTAAACCACTGGACGAGGTGAAAAAAACAAAGGCTAATTTATTGTTCTGGTAAACCAGTTGTTCTCTATTAATGGGATTGATTATAAGCAATAGGCTAGACACATCTGGCAAGGACACGCCCAGACTCATTCAGACTGATTGAGACCCATTCAGGGGTGGTGGGACTTCGACGTCAGTGATCACCATTAGGCTATAGTTTGTACATATAGGCTTTTTCCCATTTGACAAGTGTTTGACCCTAGCAGGGCACTTAAGTTGTTGGTCTAGTATTGATTGTGCAGTGTGGAAGTAATGAGACAACTATAATACAATAGGAAATTGGTTAAATGAAATTTAGCTTGGAGCCATTTCACCACAGTTCAAGGACCCAATGTGGCCCCAGGCCCTCAGTTTGAACACCACTGGTTTCCAGGGGATGATGATGGGTGGCTGCTGCCGCTGAAGCGATAAAAAGCCTCTCACCTCGGTGTGTACGTGCCTTCGCCTTTCTTGTTATTTATGATGCTCCTGGGTGTCGCCGTGGTCGTGCTGCTGGTGGCGTAGGACGGAGGGAGGGAGGAGGACATGACAGCCGCTGCCAATTCAACAGGCTCTCGTTTGTGACAAACGCAAAAAGGGTCGATTTTCGGAGTGCCTGAGATTACGCGGAGACATCATCAACATGGCGACAGCTGCCGCGGCCCCCTCGGCTCGTTTGGAAACCGAGACAATTAAGGTATCGTCTGACACCCGTCGTCTCTTTATTTCTGATTTTGAATTACCTGTAGACGCTGCTTAGCTACATACTTTCATGTCAGCCTCTATATGTAGTAATTAGCTGTTAAGAATACCAATACAGCACATATTGTGTATAAATGTTTGCTATAGCTTTACAGGGACCACAGGGGATTACAAACGTCCTCAAAGTGCTTTAAGGTCTTGATAAACTCGCTCTAGAGACGCCAATGTGTATTAATATTACAGACATGCTGTGGTTAAACACATTCAAAATGCCTCATAGGTCTCAGTTAGGTTTCAATATGTTTTCTTTAATGGACAGCAGCGTCCTTCAGCTGAAGTAGTCACTCAGATGACATGTTTGTAACTCAGGTAAATTTAGCGAGCAGGGAGCAAATGTCTAGCTCAAGAACACTAGAGATGCTATATTTGTTGTTGTCTCATACATTGAGGCAGGGTTCCACTGTTTGTTTTCTGAGGCAGCTGCTCACCTCCTTCAGCACCATGGACAGTGAAACATCTGTCCACAGATAATGATTCCCTCAAGGGCGCTTAAAGGAGACATTGTGGAGATGTGGACATGTTGTTCCTTAAAGGACAGGTTTTGTCATTGTCCATATTAAAACAATACTCACATACCCAAATGTACATTACATCAGCATTTGGTTTCTGTGATTGATCCTCCTACCCATTTAGTGCAAAATTGAATCTGACAGTTCATTCAGCTGAAGCTATAATGAAGCTGAGTTACACAAATCAAGTGAGTATAGTCTTCTGTCATTATACTTTTTGGTACAAATGAGCTCTGTGCTTCACAGTAGTAACACAGAGGGCAAGTTGAGTAAACTTGAAGGATGCACACTTAATTTGTCTAAATCAGACTGCAGAAGCCTCATGGTAGCTTATGTTTTTGCGCACGAGAACTGTGGACATTGGAATTTCCCCCAGGAAGTGATCTCTTCATGGCTACTACTACTACTATCACAGCAACCAAAACTGCTCAAATGCACATCTGGACATGTCAGTGTTGTATTAAGATGGACAACCAACAAAATGTCTACAAAATTGAAAGCATGATAGAGACATCATTTAGAAGAATGAATGTTTATTCTGCGGCCATTAGAATATGAAACTAATGTAAATGATTCTCCATTTTCCAAAGGCTCTTGATCCCTTGCCAACAATGTGAAGTGTATGAAAGCACTTTACATATCTAAGAATTGTTTAGGTGCTGTATGCAACCCGATTGTTTCTGATTTCATATGTAGATACTGTGCCTCCTTTCAGTGCCAGGATACATAATTACAGAAATTGCGGCTGCCCCTACATGTTTTCAGACCGTCATGTTATATTTGACTCCAGGGATGACCGCGCTGCTAGCTGAGCTCAGAGCTGGGTGTGGTTGTTGGGCCTATGGGTATCCATCAGGACTCACCCCCCCACCACCACCACCCAGCAGCTAGACAAGCTGTCAGGCCACACATCATAACACCGGGTCCTGGGGCATTTGGGACACAAGCAGATGTGTTTTATGAGATGCCGCTATGGGAGAAGCTACAATTCACAGATTTATGCCTGATGAATTCTTAGAAACACAATATTTGCTGGCTACTGGCTTTCAAATGAGCCTCCACTCCAGGATGCTATGATGGACTTTATGAGCCATATCACTTATCTATTGTATTTTCTTCCAATTTTGCTCTCTCTTCGAGAAATAGTTTAAATTAAATGTTTTAGCATGTGTGTTACGGCATAAAATACATGGTTGTTTTTAGGACAAAATGCTTGTGATAGTGTTTATAGATAGTTGTCCAAGTACAGTTGTACAGTTGTCTGTCCATTCAATATTCAGTTTTTCATCTGGAAAAGAAGTTTGGTTTCAGAGATGTGTATTGTGAATTAGTTTAGGTATGGTGCCATTGTTATATGTGACATAAAGTCTATAAACCCCATATTTAGATTATGGCTAATCACCTATTTGTCTGCTGTGTGACACTGTGTTCCAGACTTTCCCTTGAGTTGCTTGCTACTCAGGCGTTGGCTGAATGTCAAAATAGCTTAAATTGTCTCTTGCTCTACCGTTGCTTTTTAAAATGGAAAGAAAAATCGGTTGTAGGATGGTCTCTGTTCCTCCATTTCCATTTGTGACAAATAAGAAAAGCTGAGAACTCAAGTAGACACCACTTTTGAGATTCTGCCAGAGGGGAGGTTCCTGTTTTCTGGGCCAGTACAGTGTCCCATGAGAAACAAGACCCACCTTTGAGACTGATAATGGCTCAGCAGGGTTTTTTGGGAACATATTGTTTGTGTGCCTTCCCACTATTTCCTGCGGGACCATAATGGGCTTCTGGTTGTGAAGGGTGGTAGATGGTTTAAAGGGGGAATCTAGTGTTAGTGCAGAAAAAATATCAATAATTACTGTCAACTACATTTGTTCCTACAATAAGCTATTGCATTAAGAGCATCGGTCTACATACTGCACCAGGTATTCAGCTTGCGTCTGCATGCATCAGATCATGACCCCTGTGCCATGACGGTTCGACACAAATACACAAACCGTTACAGCCCTGTAGTCAACGTTTAAATATGAAGGCCATTTATACATCTCAGATCATATTTTCTTTTTAGCCGCTTTTAGACATTTGCCTCTTTATGTAAATGTGAAGGACATTTAAAATGTTGGTCGTATGCATGACTTAGTGCCTGAGTCACTTCTATGTAAAAGTCACAATGGCAATATTACCAGGTCAGACCTAGTAATAATTGTGTAACCCTTTTAACATAGCACAGGTCCACCACTGATACAGCCTGTGAGACAACAGAAAACACTCTTCTTCCTTTATATTCCACTTTGTTCTCCAGCAGCAGCGACATCACTTCCTCTCACCAAATATCGCGCAAGCATTGTGGCTCTTTCCGTAAATGTTCTGTCAGGATCTTGGGTTTAGTTTAGTTTCCTGTTTTATTTTGTAGGCTCCCTTCCCATGTGTCATGTCTTGTTTGACTTTCTGCCTTTTGTGTTTTTCCGCCTTTGTGATTGGCTGCCCTGCCCCTGATGTGTTTCACCTGTTCATCAGCTCTAATGTCACCTGTGTCTCGTTACAACCCCACCCTGTGTATTTAGTCTGTGTGCTCCCTTTGTCTGTTTGTTTTACATTGTGTCTGCAAGTTCTGTCAGTTTCTAGGTCTCAGTTTCCTAGTGTACCTGTTGTTCCATTTTTGGAATTTACTGCCTGATATTTTCTGGACTGTAAGATTATTTTCATCATTTAGTCATTGACACTCTCCCTGCTACCTCATCTTCTCATCTTCTGCATTTGGGTCCAAGCCTGCAATTCCTCAAACTGTAAGATGTTCTCCACTAACACAAAATCATCCAAAAAAAACAACAAATTGATGAAATATGTAAGAATAAGTCTCCCCACTCTAAAGCCTTTTTCAGACAGGGAATATTTAACATTGCTGGCTATATTTTACCCCAGTTTGTGACTTACGTATTACTGTTACATTCCTGCAGTCACAGAGCAAAGCGTCTTTTTTTAATAGAAAAATAAATACCCAGTTATTGTTAGATTTACTGTACTGCTGTTCTGAAGGTATTTCCAGGTTACTGAAATACTCTACTAATGATCTAGATGAAAACAATATACAGTCTGCTGCATGATGAAACCAGTTTCTTTAGTTCTGACTGTGTCTGACAAGTGTCCATGTGTCCTAGCTCACACAATCAAAATATTAACCTTAATTTGTATAATAATAATAATAATAATAATAATAATAATACTAATAATATTAATAATAATATGAAATATTGGAAAGACATCAATATATACCAATGTGACTGATAGTGACAATTTTAATTTTGGTTCATGTACAAATTGAGCAGGGAGATATGTCATTTTTGGTTACCATATTTATTTGGATTATTGAAAAGTGGCACAACTTTGGAAACAGATGATAAAAAATGATCAGCAGATGGAATAGTTGTATCATACGATTTTGTAAATATCTTCAGAACAGCTGTAAGTGTTGTTAACTACCTGGTAATTCTTTTCAGAATATAGGACGCTCTGAGCAGTGACTGGAATGTGATGGCAATACATAAGGGGCTGGCTTCCTCAAGCTGTTGAAGTGATCTCATGTGATCCACATGTGTAAAATATATCAGCTGTGGATGAGAGGGAGGCTGGCTGCTTTGGTGCTCGTGATTTTCCTTTGGCGCTTGCTAAAACCTCTTTGGGGGGCCCCAAAACTTTCTCTATGCAGGAAAAACCCTGAAGCCGGGCCGTGACTGCTGACCCATTTCCCCCTGCATTCCCTTGTCGTTGCAGCTCCCTGCCCCAGCTGAGCCCCTCGCTGCCCTTTGAAGGAGCAGGATGACAAGATGGCACAGCTGCTTGTACCGCCCGGACCTGACAGCTTCCGCCCCTTTGTGCCCGAGTCGCTGGCCGCCATCGAGAGGTGCATCGCCGAGGAAGAGGCCCGGAGACCACGGGTGGAGCGCCGCAACGACAACGACGATGAAAATGGGCCCAGACCAAACAGTGACCTGGAGGCGGGGAAATCTCTCCCCTTCATCTATGGGGACACACCCCCCAACCTGGTGTCAACCCCTCTGGAGGACTTGGACACCTACTACAGCAATCAGAAGGTCCGTTTCAAAGTTACTGAAATAATTCAAGTCCTCCTTATGAAAGGAAAATAATCAACTAATGTGATTGGATACATTTAATGCATGTTTTTGACTGTGCTTTAACCCTCTGAACTCTGCAATAGAAATGGTCCTACTGCGCCTTTGTTGGTATTTTTTCTCACTATGATGTCATCTCCTGGAGTATCTTAAAATGCTTCATGTCCCTCGAGAAGTTATTTGAACTCTGTACATTTTTGGTTTGTTTTTAAGATATGCTTATTATTATGAGCAGAGTGTAAAGGCGTTTTGATAGTTTCATCTGCGATAGAAATGGTCCCCCTGCGTTTTGTCACCGGACATCACATAGCGTGAAACGAAGTGATGATGAAGACAGAAGCCTTAGCTTTTCTTCTGCAAAAAACCTAACACTCTAGCTGTCATGGTCTGGATCATTTTAACAACGATCTCCCGCAGACCTCTAGTGGCCGGCGGCTGGAGGTCCGTTCCCTAAGGGTTAAAGCAGTGATTTAGCTTTGAATAATAGTGACTGTTACTTCTATTTAACTAAATTATCTGAATATTGACATTGAATATTGAAAAACAACTTCATAGTAAATAAAGTTACTAGGACAGCACTCCAATTTGATTGAGTTTATTGCCACACAACGGACGTTCCGGGCAGCGCCCTTCCTCAGCGTGTGCACAGGCCATTCCAAACAATCCTCACTACTGCACAGGTGGAGTCAATCATCCACAACTAGCACATCAATCCCAAGGGAGTCACAATCAGTCAGATCAGGGTTAGCGCCTTGGATGTATATAGCTACATATACAGACACAAATCGATAGTAGTAATAGTGTTGAAAAAGCAAGGATGTTTAATCTCTGCACTGCTTTAGTGTCTGATAGGAAGTCATTGTAGGCATAGAGCCATCTCATAGAGTACCAATGTACTATTTCTACTATGTCTGTTCTATTTCTGTAAAAAACAAAACAAATGATTTGTGTTCATGTTTAAGTTTACATTATTATATTCTTTTCTTTTTTTCTGGTTGGTTTCTTTGGCCTGATGATATAGTTGTAGTTTGGTTTTAGTTTTCTTGAAAATTTAATTTTCTTCACTTTCAGATACCTACATTATTTTTCACTGCTTATTTATATTTCGTGTTTGTGCTTACTAACCCTGATATAATTGGTTGTGACTCCCTCTGTTGGGATTGATGTGCTAGTTGTGGATGATTGACTCCACCTGTGCAGTAGTGGTTGTATAATTAAACCCACCTGTGTGTGGAGTGTTGTGTGGAATTGCCTGTGCACAAGCTGAGGGAGGGCGCTGCCCAAAACGTCCCTTCTGTGACAATAAATTCAATCAAACTGGAGCGCTGTCCTAGTAGCTGTATTTATGATTATTCACTTTTAGGATCCAGCACCCAGCCTTCAAATTTTTCTAAGTATCTACGTGAGTTGAGCGTGTCCAGTCTTATTTTTTTAACAACTTTATAGTGAAATGCCTATTTCTTTACTCCATTAAATTCAAACAAATTGGCAACATTATCATTTGGTATTTCAACTAGTGAGATGCAAAACCCATTTCAACGGTAATGTGCTCAGCCAAGGCAGAGCCTTTAAAGCCTGGGCCAGCAGAGGTGCTAAATGCTAATGTGAGCTGCTGTGCCAACATGTCCTGCCTGAGGTGGCCAGCTTAGTCCTTTCTCCTCTTAACACCAATCACACATGGCATGATGAGCAGACACTATAAGACACACATACTCCAACACATGCAGATTTATGAAATGTCATTTCAGTGTGGTTTTGCCTCCTCTGGGTACTGCATGTCTCACATATAACAAATAACGTGAGCAGGGACAAGACGAGGCTTTGCATGGTACAGATTTTAACCAATTTTGTTCTGTCTCTCTTTCAGACCTTCATAGTATTGAATCGCGGCAAGGCAATCTTCCGTTTCAACGCCACTCCTGCCTTGTACATCTTAAGCCCCTTCAACCCTCTAAGGAGGGTAGCTATTAGAGTTTTAGTGCACTCATATCCTTTCAGAGTTTTTTGTGGACAAAGCTTGATTTGGATTAAAGGGTTTATCAGACAAAAGAGGGATTTAAATGATGACGAAGACTAAATGCCATGATTGGTTTAGACTTTATATGCCGACGTTATATCAGCGTTTACTGCCTCTGTGAAGTGGAAGACATTTGGTTGTAGTGTATCACACACAGCATGCATGAGTACAGTGATTAATGTTTGAAAACACAAATGCAATATTGTGTTCCTTGACTTTGTCTCTACGATGTTCAGCATGTTGATCATGTTCACCATCCTGACCAACTGTGCTTTCATGACCCTCAGTAATCCCCCAGAATGGGCCAAGAATGTAGAGTAAGTCCGCATTTTCTCTTTGCTTATTTTGTGGTTTTACATTGCAAAATACATTATTTTTTCCTTTGAACCTGATCCACAACGCAACATATTTCCTACCTGAATCCCCCAAAGCATGAAAGCAAGTATTGGAGATAATGTAATAATCAAGGATCCCATAAAGAAAATGGTTGATTTATGAGATTTGAGGATGCAGTAATAGATGTAATGTAAAGCTCCAGTACTGCCCTGCATACAGTGAGTCTGTCACCTCTGAGCGATGGAGCCGTTAACCAACATCATTATTTCTCCCTGCGTGTCTTTTCCTCCTCTTTCCCCACACTTCCTCTCTTCCTCACTGGTTTATCAGGTACACGTTCACAGGGATTTACACCTTCGAGTCCCTTATAAAGATTCTGGCTAGGGGCTTCTGTGTGGGGAAGTTCACGTTCCTGCGGGACCCGTGGAACTGGCTGGATTTCAGTGTTATCCTCATGGCGTAAGTATTCTGACAAGCATAGTTAGGATCAACTTAACATGATCTGGCGTAGATTAAGAGGCCAAATGCTTTTAACGCTAATCAGCACAGCAGCCCACTGTGAATGTGAGGAGAACAGAGAGAATGAAGAGTATGAGAGAGAGTAATACAATCTGCAGCTTAATTGTGTACGTTTTGAAATCATGGCCGGAAATCTCAACTCTACTCTGTTATCGTGGATGTGAGCCCCCAAAACAACGGATTGTCCTGGCTTATATTTTGTCCAACGCCTCAATGACTTCAGCTACTTGTCTTGAAAAACTACAAAATAAAGCCTTCGGCATTAGGTTACACTTTGGATGTTAGTTCATTGTTTGTGATCATAGTTCACAAACAATTTGTTACTCACTGGTGGCATAATATAATAATACTGCAATCTTCTTGGAGAGATTCCTGTAATTCCTAATGTTATGATAGGTGTATTTATTTTTCTCAGATGGTATGTAATGGGTGTCTGCCTGTGTATTGCTGTGTAGTAACTGTGCATTTGATCCTGCAGGTATATAACAGAGTTTGTAAACCTAGGCAATGTTTCAGCTCTGCGCACGTTCAGAGTATTGCGAGCTTTGAAAACTATCTCAGTAATACCAGGTAAGGCTGTCCCCGCCTGCTGCCAGCACTCCTGCCATGTGTCCTCTGTGTGTGACCGTTTGCCATTTCCTCCTCTGCCCTCCCCTCCCCATGACCCTTCTTTTGTCTTGTCACGACATGTGTGTGGGTGCCTGATTTGTGTGTGCCTGGGCGTGTGTCCCACACCTTTTCCAAAAATACCCCTCTACCCAACTCCCTCGCTCCCTTCCCCTCCCTTCCCTTACAGATATGTCACAGAGTTTGTGGACCTGGGCAATGTCTCAGCACTGCGAACCTTCAGGGTTCTGCGAGCCTTGAAAACTATTTCAGTCATCCCAGGTGAGAGAGCTATCAAGGCCCATAGAGTTAATGAAATGCTAATGGCTAACTGGCGTTTCGCTAACATCCAAGCACCCCTGCCCCCCCCTTCGCAGCTCATCTCACTGTAGCTAAGCCTAATGACGCCCGTCGCCATCCCTCATGCTGCCTTCGTCCCAAGGCCAGTAAAAGCTGGAATCTGCTCCAATCTGCACAGATTGACAGTATTCCTAGCTTTTAGATACATCCTTTAAGGCAGAATTCGTTTTGGTTGAAATCTATTCTTGCCTTAGGAGACTTACAAGTAGACTTTGTGTACTATTTGTTTTTTTTCCATTTTGCATGAGACATTGCAAAAGCCGATTTTCTGGTGGCAAGGACTTGCGTGTGTAGGATTCCTCCTTACCTTGTTTTCCTGTGCATGTCTTGTTCAGTGTTGTGTGTTTTGGGAGAAATTGTGATATGGTGAGTGGGTAATGGCATTCAAACACTAACCATATTCACATCACAAACTAAAAAAAAGGTCAGAGTAAACCATCCAGGAAAACATGTCATTGGATCTTTGTATAAAGAAGATCATCTAATTCCACAACATACATTACATATTCTAGCTGTCACGACTACATGTGGACCTCCTTTATACATTTTGGGCTCTATTTGTGTTGCAGTGCAAAGCCTAGTACAAGCAGTGCTAGCACATGTTGGTATTTTCCCGACCTTAAATGCATTTCGCTTGTCACTTTGATATTTATATGCAGAGCACAGTGCACATGGCGCAAAGGTGGGAGAAGAGGTGTAAGATTGAGAGTGGCGTTTTGGTGAGAATGGGTCTTAAGTGTTGAGAATAGACATCTAAACACCAGGTCAGGTTTTACATTTTGGGAAATAGGCCAAGTGGCTTTATTGATGGGAGATGGATAAGAAGATTGATAGCACTCTCATGTCTGAATGCCAAATATGAAGCTACAGCAAGCAGGTGATTAGCTTAGCATAGCATAGAGACTGGAAACAGCTAGTCTGGCCCTGTCCAAAAGTAAAAAAAAAAAAAATACATCTTCCATCACCTCTAAAGCTCACTTTTAACACACTGTATCTCATTTGTTCAAAATGTACAACAACAGTCTAGATTGAAAGTTTTAGAGTTATGCACTGGAGCCTTTTAGGTATGAGACCAGTAATGTGACAACGACCCTCCAAATATATTTACCACTTCACTCAACCCTTTTGTGCATAATGCTGTGCCTATATAGATAAAACAACGTGCGCTTGGATATGTCGTCATTGACCTTGTGCACATTACTTAGTACTGTGCGTTGGTCTTTGCGACTGCACTAAAGAGAGCTCAGTTTAGTGGCTTTCTAACAGAAAACAGCACAGATGTATAGATTATTATAACACGTTATTTATATTATAACACGTTATTTATTAACAATCACTTTCCCAGAGCCTTATACCGTAGCACTATAATGGGCATGAGAAACCTAACTTTCTTTAGTGCTTTATCCATGATAAGCAGCGATCTGTTTCAGCCTGGTTCCTGTATGACTGCCAACAGTTCATACAGGAACCTTCACTGCAGATCCCCCTGGCTGCTTGCTACCGTGAGCTCTTATTAGCAGCAGCTTTTCTATAAAAGCGTGTGGCTGTAATTAGCAGTCACTAATCATTCTGCAATGTCCCCCCTCCCGTCACCCCTTGCCCTCTCTCCCGTTTAGGCTTGAAGACTATCGTTGGCGCACTGATCCAGTCGGTAAAAAAGCTCTCAGACGTTATGATCCTCACCGTGTTCTGCCTCAGCGTCTTCGCCCTCATCGGGCTGCAGCTCTTCATGGGCAACCTGAGGCAGAAGTGCGTGCGCGAGCCCATCTACAGCAATGCCACCAACAGCAGCAACATCACCGCCGACACCACAATGTTTTTCAGCAACAACACCCTGCTGGATATCAACACTGTGTTTGAGCAGAACGCCACGGAGAGCTCCTTCAACTGGACGGAGTACATCAGTGATGAGAGTAAGCCGAGTGAGGTGGCATGAAAGTGCTGTTGCATGTCTCCCAGGCGCACACGGGTTAACCGGGGTCAAGTTAGCGTCCGTCCCAGATGGGCCGAGTCAGATACTGGCTACTTCATATGCAGAGATGGGTCGTGGCGGTGGTTTGTGTGGGGGAGGTCAGGCACACTGGCCCGCTGCTGTGATAAGGAGCGACAGCCATGGCTGGGAGCAGGGGCTGCACTCTCTAACAAGGGCTGGTGGGAGACTGCGGCAAATGTGGTGGATAATCGCTGCAACAATAAAACCCTCTACTTTCACCCCCTCACTACCCTTCATCATTCTCCTATGGCCCATCTGTGTGGCATGAGCCGCCTAAAGTGCCGGAGGAGGGTGAGTCACTGACTGCCAGCAGGATATCGAGGAGATGTGCACCAGCTACATGACAAGCTGATGCCAGAGCAAGAGGAGAAGAAGAGACAGGCAGAGCTGATTACAATTGCATTGGTCTTATAGTCTGGCATCTTTATTGCCTCAATGATATTTTGTTTCCAAAAAAAGTCTGATGTGATTGTAATTTAAACGTGGTAGATGAGGACAGAGTGGCCGTGACTGCATGAAAAGTCACGTGCTTTCACAAAAAACACACCAAAAGGATGACTAATGTGGTTGGGTGTTTAAACAGACAAATCACCATCCGTTCTCTCGGCCTCCCAGCCAGGGGTGTAGCACACAATTCTGGGCCCTGTAGAAACCCATTCTCTAGCATCTTTTTGGGCCCTCCTCAGATGATGACCCTGGGTACTCAGTCCCCTTTCCACCCCCAGTCCAACACCCCTGCTTCCAGCCAATTTATAATATTACACCACACACAAAAAGTGAAGAGAACCTCACAGGGTGCATATTGTCTTCCTGTTCTCTCATCGATCTTTTCTGTTTCCTCATATCCGCAGCCTCACTCCTGTGAAGTTGCTCTGACTAACTGTCCCTCTGTCGCCCCTCTCCTCTAGGAAATTACTATTACCTCCCTGGCCGTAGGGATGCTCTGCTCTGTGGGAATGGCAGTGGCGCCGGGTAAGGCTTGACATGTTTTATTTATATGGCCAATTAGATGCACCACAAAGCTGAGCATACGCAATTAGTGTCGACACTCACCACCGCTCTGAGGCCTTGCAAGAATCTAAACTGCTTGTTAACTATGAGTACATTTTATTTAATGTGTTTTGGCACGTTAAGGGAAGCTTACTCATTTCAGTTGATAATTAAACCATTAATCAAAGAGTCACTTTAGGTGGTGCAGTTCCAAGACTTGTGACTGAAATCAGAATCATATTTATTACCAAAGTAGTTTTCACTTGAAATGGTTTTGCCTTGGTGTATTCTGATACAGTAAACCCATTAAAAAGGGAATAAACAATAAAGCTAGTACTGTCACAGACAAGAACATAAATATAGAATAAAAAGTTGGACATAACTGTCTTAGAAAGGGAAAGAAGGAAGGCTGTACGGTTTAGTGCAGGATGTGCAAAATCATTGATTAGTGGATGTGCAAAAGTTCACATTTGGTTGGATACTAAATTGGTGACACGGATCTTGTAACTGTGGCGATTGTATAGATCTGTGCTGCTAGGTTGAAGATGTGTGTGAAGCATTGGTGTTTTGCCTGAAAATACACCTTTTACACCAAAATATACCTTTTATTAAACTGCTTTAAAGCATGTCTGGACAGACATGGATGTGAGCTGCTTTTTGACTGGTTGTCGGAGGCATGCAACCATGAAGCGCTAATTCTAGTCAATGCTATATATTTGAAAACATTTAAGATTTCATGTAAACCATGTTGCCCTCAGAACATTGTAACTCGTTCATAGAGCTACTTTGCCCTCATCTGTGCAACAACCAAGAGGTACATTTGGGTTTTATGGTAATATGTTAAAGCACTCAACATGCCACCTCTAATGCAAAGTGTTATTCATAACACCTGTGTGTCCTGACAGGCTCTGTCCGGAGGGCTTTATATGCATCAAAGCTGGTCGTAATCCAGACTACGACTACACCAGCTTTGACTCCTTCAGCTGGGCGTTCCTCTCCCTCTTCCGACTCATGACCCAGGACTTCTGGGAAAACCTCTACCAGCAGGTTGGTAGAAGTCATTTCTGAGCATTATAGAATTACAGAATGTGCTTGTTCCTTGGGTCTATTTACTGTCTTTACTATCATCTGTAAAAGTTGTTGACGGTGAACTTCACAGAACGTTGGTTTAAATATTTCATTTAAACAGTAAAACAGTAAATATCTGAGCAAACATACCCAGTTAGTTCGAGAAGAAGAGTTTTTTCAAAAGGGTGTGTCATCCTGCAATTATAGACTAGGCCTGTTATGTAAGGCTATTCTGTTTTGTACTGCAGCAGTACAATGCAGCAACTAGACAAGTCACCAAACAATGGGATGACCACAACTGAACACAATACGGTATATTGTGTTACTTCAAAGACTAATCTATGGCAGCTTTCTTTTACTCTCACACATAGGTAGATTTTTTAAAATAAATTCTATCTGTCTGTCTTGGATCCATCAGACTTTGCGCGCGGCAGGAAAACCCTACATGATCTTCTTCGTGCTGGTGATCTTCCTGGGCTCCTTCTACCTGGTCAACCTGATCCTGGCCGTGGTGGCCATGGCTTATGACGAGCAGAACCAGGCGACCATCGAGGAGGCCCAGCAGAAGGAGGAGGAGTTCCAGGCCATGCTGGAGCAGCTGAAGAGACAGCAGGAGGAGGCACAGGCAGGACATTTATCTTTGTATGCTCAGATTTCAAGTTAGGCCACCAGTTGCTCTGTGTGTCCATTTCATAGCTCAAAACATTAAATTTGAAAATGAGCTGTGAGGAAAAAGGGTTCCTTTTTGAGAAGCAAGAAGGCCTTTTTAAACTGAAGTTTTAAACTGCTAAAGCGACGGGGAAGTTTTAAGAACTTTGAATTTATGGAGCACGTAAAATAGTCTGAGTATTTCATAACAGACGAGTGGCTGGGAGAATTTCTTTGTATCTATGTAACTGGAGACACTCTGTTGATTCTTGGGGTTATACAGTAGTCTTGTGCTAGCTGCCAAAAGTAGCGTTACCCCGGGCGACCGAGGGATTCACTGTCCTGGATGACTGACACCCCTCTGCTGCTCCCTCAGGGGTCAGCAGTCCTTGGTCGACCTACAGAAAGAACAATTAGCAGCTGGACATGGAGTACAAGTGAAATGCTGGATAATGGAAATGGAAATAACTAGTTATTTTTTTAAGCTTGTGACAACAATGCCAGACAGTCTATTTCTGTCTGGCGACATGTGTGACACACGGCCGAATGCACGGGTAGACAGTTGAAATGATTAGCTAAAAGTAAACAGTTGAAATGGTAAGCTAAATGTATTCAATAGCAGGGTTAGCGCTTGCCACTCCATGTGGTAGTAGTATGAATGCACACTTGACAGAAGTGACCTAAACATTGACAATTCATGTGCCTGTTAAAGATTCTTGTAAACAATATCCACTTTTATGCAGTCTTACTTAGCATCCTCTTTAAAATCTATTGAAATGAGCACAACTGGTAGAGTTGATGAAGGGGCACTGGACATCACGTGGCAGGGATGTGGGGATTGTGTGACCCCAAAAAAAGGTTGGGAACATAATTCAAAAGCTTTATTTTCCTTTACGTTCTGCATTTCATTTCGTACAATACTACACCACATCTTTTCCACCTCCTCGTCATTAGTGGAAGATCAGATACATTCTCTTGCTTTATGTTTCCTTTCAGACCTTCTACCACACCTCCGTTTAAGCCTTCTAATCTGCCAGGCCCAACACAGTCTTATCAGGCTTGTGCACTATTCTGCCAGGCTCAACACTGTCTTATCAGACTTGTGCACATTCCAATTGCTGTTGTTGTGCTAAAAATACCATGACAGACTCTTAAATCATTGTGCTATAGCGCTGTACATTTTGTGGGACACATGAAGAATTTCTCTCCATTATAACAAAGATACAAGATTAAGTATAAAACTAAATTAAGTGACATACAGTATTATTTGCCTAATTATTGGATATGCAGAGTCTGTGATAGTTTGGCAATGCTGTAAATTTATAGACATCTCCTGACATCACCAGATTTTACCTGTTGACATCCCCCAGCCTAGCCTCTTAGTAGCCTTTCATGAAGATAACACAGCACATTTCTGTGGAAAAAGCCTAATATGAAACGGAGTGCACGTGGTAGTAAATCATATTTCTTAAGGAAAGATGGGTTAGGGTTAGAAATTCTGATTTGATCAATGTTGCTTGGCTTCTAAGAATATAATTTTCAACTTGTTTATAAAACAAAAAGGCAGCTACCTAACCCAGCATCCAAATAACTTTTTTCTCTTACTTGATGAGTATGAATGCAAGAATTGAGAAATGTTTTGGTCTGCATGAAAACATTCAGGCGTCCATTTTTAGAAGGTGTCTGGGGCTTATTTGGCTCTTCATGCTGCTGCTGCTCTCAGCTGCCAGGCTCTCTCCTCCGCTCCAGTCCGCCAGAGCCTTTGAGACAGGCACGGGGTCGCCATGACAACTGTGTTTGTTCTCTGATTGGCTGGCAGGTTGCCGCGGCAGCCGCCACGGAGAGTGGAGAGTACAGTGGGAGAGGTGGCCCCACCTCGGAGTCATCCTCGGGGACGTCTAAGCTCAGCTCCAAAAGTGCCAAGGAGCGACGCAACCGGTGGAAGAAGAGGAAGCAGAGGGAGGAGGAGGAGAGGGGGGGCCGCGACAAGTTCCACAAGTCTGAGTCTGAGGACAGCATCAAGAGAACTAGCTTCCGCTTCTCCATCGATGCAAATAGACTTTCTTATGAAAAGAGGTGCTCCTCACCCAACCAGGTAAATACTTCCCTGACAAATAAGTTTAATAATTTGTCAGTGACTGTTCCCTGAAAAATGATACACAACATTTCACATCATGCCAGTGATATACTTAAAGCAACAACTAGGTAAACCCAGGGATGATGTTTCACTTTATTTGCACCTATTAAAGTATGTATTCAGTTTTGTAAATTAAAGGAAGAGTTCAGCATTTTAGGAAAATATGTAATTTGTTTTCTTGCTGAAAGTTAGATGAGAAGATTAATACCACTCTCCTATCTGTCTATTCACTATGAAGCTGGAGCCAACTTAGCTTAGCATAAGCTAGCCTGGCTCAATTTCTTTGGTTTTACACTTCTGTTATTATAGAGTGGAAAGAAACAACATATAATGTGTTAATTAGTGAGCTTTGAAAGCGGTTGGTAGGCAGAGTTTGTAGCCTTAAGTCTGAGTCAGACTACCGGTTTCTCCGTAGAAACATGAGTGATATCAATCTTTTTATCTAAAGCAAATGAGTTTTATTCCGACAATGTCAGACTATTCCTTTAAAGAAGCCGCAATAAAAACAAGCTACATTTACTGTTACATTAGTGGCATATTTTGTCATTCCTTCCTTTGCTTCGGTCTCATTCCATCCTGCTCGGACTAACTACATCCCTGCCCTTCCCTCATTTCACAGAACCTCCCAGCACCAAATGTGTCATTTTGGTGTATCCCCTCTATCCTCCAAGTCTTCACCAAGTATTCCAGGACTCATCCTCTAACTTTATTCTCTCTCTCTCTCTGTCTCTGTCTCTGTCTCACAGTCTCTCCTCAGTATCCGCGGATCCCTCTTTTCACCTCGGAGGAACAGCCGCGCCAGCCTATTCAGCTTCCGCGGCCGTGCACGCGACATGGGCTCTGAGAACGACTTCGCTGACGACGAGCACAGCACCTTCGAGGAGAGCGACAGCCGGCGGGGCTCGCTGTTCTTGCCTCGCCGCCTCGAGCGCCGCTGCAGCGCCGTCAGCCAGACCAGCCTCGGGGCGCCGCGGGTCATGCTGCCCGCCAATGGCAAGATGCACTGCGCCGTGGACTGCAACGGTGTAGTGTCGCTGGTCGGCGGAACCTCTGTAACAACCTCCCCTGTAGGTCTCCTGCTGCCTGAGGTGACGTAACTGTTTGTTTCATGCTTTATTTTCCCATTGACCGACTTCAAGTTTATTCCCCTTAGTTGCTTTTATTCCCACCCTTTTGTTCTCATGTTCTCATTCACTATTCCTTATATAGTGTTTATTAAACGGTGAACTATATAGGAAACGACCAAATGAGTTTTCGGACACTCACTGAAAGTATTGTTGCAGCAATAGATGCACTGGTTATTTTGTGACGGAGGCGGGCGCTCCCAGCATCATGTAAACAAACCGAAACAAAATGACTTCTAATACGTCCCTGAAACAAACCGAGCACTCAGGAGAATAGTACAAGATTTCCACGCTCCAGTATTCCTTTTCAGTTTTTGCGGGTGCTTCTGCTTCTTCTCCTTCTCCGGGAGAAAATGAACTGTAGGTTGTGGGTATTTTATAGTGGACTATATAGTGAATGAAATTAACTGTGGATAATTCAAACACAACTACAAAATGGCCTATTTCCATGATAGGGAACGGTTTTGTCACAGCTAATGTTAAATGAGTTCCTTTTAAGGGTCCTGCACATCCTCACAGGGTTTTCACTTATTCTGGCCCATTAGAGCTCAGGTTGAAGTTGGGTGAAACGGTCTAACCTCCCCTACCCTAAAAGGTGCAACAAAACTAATTGGAGGGTCAGACAGAGGGTCAGTCAAGTAGGGTTTGTACATGCCCACCCAGACATGATCTTTGTTTTTGTTTTGTTTTTTAGCTTTCCTTTGCAATCAAATGGTACAGTCAGAGACACAATACAGGCATAAACGTCTTAGGGGGTCAGTCCATGGATTTCAGCATCCTCTTAACATCCACTCATAGTTCGCAGGGATGAACGACATTCATTCAGCAACACAGAGAAGACAGATAAATGTACACAATTTAAAAAATATATAAATAAAAGTAAGCACAGAAAAAAAGAGAAGAAACTAGTAGTGTTCACATTTAAATAAACATTCACGTGAATTGTTTCACTAACACTTAGGTTACATCATTTGAAAAAGTAGGTAATGATCAGGGACCATTTAGTTGGGAATACCTCTGTTTTTAGTTTCCATTGTGTCACCATGTGGGGATCACACCAGGTCTAATCAAGCAAATAAGTGGAAACACCTCTGGAGGTGAAGCATGGGTGTGTAAGTCCTTTTAGAATACATGTTGTGAAATAATCACACACGAAACCAGGCTGCAATAGACTGTCCCTAAATAATTTTCATGAATTATAAAATGATAAAATACTTCCAATGTTTGTTCTCATGAGCTCAATGTCTGTTTGTCTCGTGTTCTATACTGTACACATCTCCCTCTCTGCTAAAGATTTCTCATGAATCTGTTTTTTTGATGCATGTTTGTTTTTTTTCCTCCAGGGGACAACTACGGATACCGAGCTCAAGAAACGGCGGTCAGGTTTTCGCAAGCCATCCATGGATTATTTAGATGAACCAGTGGCCAGACAGAGAGCCATGAGTGTGGCCAGTATCCTCACCAACACCATGGAAGGTCAGGATCATCCATCCATTTGTTGTCCTTATTCTTATTTGTTCCTGTCTTGAACTTTATTCCATGGCCTCCTAGTTCTGGAGAAAACTAGGACAGCATATCAAGGAATAATCTTACAGAAATACATTGAACTGCATTTCATTATAATGAAATGTGGTCATTTCTCCTTTTCCAGAGCTTGAAGAGTCGAGACAGAAATGCCCCCCCTGCTGGTATAGATTCGCCAACACCTGTCTGATCTGGGATTGTAGCCCCACGTGGTTGAAATTCAAGGACATCGTCTGCATGGTGGTCATGGACCCATTTGTTGATCTGGCCATCACAGTTTGCATCGTCCTCAACACCCTTTTCATGGCCATGGAGCATTACCCCATGACTAAAGAATTTAACAACGTACTCTCAGTTGGAAACCTGGCAAGTATTGTGTGATATGCTTACAAACTCTGAGTGGACAAAACCAGAAGAAAACATAAATGTAAAATGTCTCTCATGAGGTAGATTCAGTTGGAAAATTAGAATGTTGCCTTTTTGTCATTAGGTGTTCACAGGCATCTTCACAGCAGAGATGTGCTTCAAGATCATCGCCCTGGATCCCTACTACTACTTCCAAGAGGGTTGGAACATCTTTGATGGTATCATTGTCAGTCTGAGTCTGATGGAGCTTGGCTTGGCCAACGTAGAAGGCCTGTCTGTGCTCAGGTCCTTTAGATTGGTAAGAGCACTGGCTGTGTGATATCTTATTACAAATGCATGATTCATCCGCTCCGTAGATGAGAAAAGTGAAGATGTACCTGTACTTCTAGGGTCAGGCCACGATGGCTTTCACAATAACATTCATGTTATTAATGAGGTAATGATGTAATGAGAGCTTTTGTGCAGTACATGAGACGTCCCACTGAGAGTTGTTTTGGCCTTTGGGATACAGCGTGTCCACCTGATTAGCTTTGTATGACTGTTGCTGTGCTGTTAGACTATTTAAGGAAACATTACAGTATAATAAAATTATGTTCTGCTTTTAACCCTCTGAGGACATAAGACGCACCGGCGAGTCCAAGCGATGTTTGACAACTCCTATTCAAAAAGCGCTATTACAAAATGTCATTTTAGACGTTTATTTACTATTTTATTCATATATTACGCTACTTTTGTGAACCCAAGACTTTTGTGAACCCATTCCAAGCACCAGAACAATTGAATTTAGATTTGTTTTCACAAGCGGTTTGAGAAATTTCAAAAAGCGAACGTCAACTTGTTTAGCTTTAGGGCCCAATTATCTCTTTATACATAGCTATGGAACAACTTTGGCCTCACTATACAGAAAGCCGAGTTTGTTCTGAACATTTTGATATGAAACTCATGGGGATAAGGTTATATGCAAATATCCTTGAAATGTGAATTTAAAAAATGTAAAAATGCCCTTAGACCTCGTTAAAGCATGGACATTTTGGGAAATCTGCTTATTCGCTTTTTTTGTTAGATAAGATTGGATGCCACGCTTTATGTATACAATATCCATATAGAATACAATAGTATACAAATGTATGTTTATTTATTTATTTATTGAATGTTATAGAAGAAATCCAGAAAGTCCAATGGTGCTTTTCCTTTTGTTTCAAAACAGCTGAGGGTCTTCAAACTAGCCAAGTCATGGCCCACGTTAAACATGCTGATCAAGATCATTGGTAACTCAGTGGGCGCTCTGGGGAACTTGACTCTGGTGCTGGCCATCATCGTCTTCATCTTTGCCGTCGTGGGCATGCAGCTGTTTGGCAAGAACTACAAGGAGTGTGTCTGTAAGATTTCTGATAGCTGTCAGCTGCCCCGCTGGCACATGCACGATTTCTTCCACTCCTTCCTCATTGTGTTCCGGGTGCTGTGCGGCGAGTGGATCGAGACAATGTGGGACTGCATGGAGGTGGCTGGACAGTCCATGTGCCTGATAGTCTTCATGATGGTCATGGTCATTGGAAACCTGGTGGTATGGGGATCTTCCTCTATATTTCCTTTCTATAATCAGGATAACACTGTTAAGATTATGGCAATATTTGCTATAGATTTTGAAGTTTTTTAATATTTTGTTGGATTGGTTTTAAAGTCAATTCATAAGGCACATATGATCTGTTTGCAAGTAATAAGGTCAAGTGGAGATCTCTTTCCTTGCCTAATGTCCACTTCTTCCCAGGTTTTAAACCTGTTCCTGGCTCTCCTCCTGAGCTCATTCAGCGCTGACAATCTGGCAGCAACTGACGACGACAATGAGATGAACAACCTGCAGATTGCTGTGGGCCGGATCCAGCGGGGCATCGCATTTGTAAAATCCAAAGTGCGGCAGTTTCTTCAGAGCCTCTGCTTTGGCCGGGCTGGTAAGGGCTCCGGTCTGGCTGAGGAGATCAAAACCCTGGATGAACTGCACAGCAATGGCAAAGGAAACTGCATCTCCAACCACACTTCAGTGGAGATCACCAAGGACCCAAGTGGGGTGTACATGACAGAGGACAATGGGCGGCCAGGAGGAGGGCTGGTAGTTGGGGTTGGTGGGGACACTACACCCAAGTACCCAATGGAGGAATGTGACTATATGTCATTTATTCATAACCCCAGCTTGACAGTCACAGTGCCCATTGCTGTGGGCGAGTCAGACTTTGAGAACCTAAACACAGAAGATTTCAGCAGCGACTCGTCGGATGTGGAGGGCAGCAAAGAGGTAAAATGAAAGAATTTGATTAGATGTCTGCCAGTTTGTAGGAAACCTTTTGAGTCACACAGCTTTTGTAGTTAATTAGCTCCTTTATATGTGTAATAGTTAACACCCAACGCAAGCCAGTCGATGCTTGAATTTCAAGATTAGCATAGCAATGACCTTTTCAGGAAATCTTCCAACAGTCAAGCAGTTTGAAAATAACATATCTGCTGACTCATTTCAACATGCATCATGCTGTGCTAGTGAGGGAATCTTCTCGAATTTTTCTAAAGCCCTTGGTAGCAGAAGAAGCCATGACAAATAATGACTCAAATTTGCCTTTGGCTTATGTAGCAGGTTCACTTTCTACATGCGCTCATTAGAGTGTATGTGTCAGTGTATTTGTGTACAGACTGCTTCATTGTTCAGTGTTTTAGGTGAAGCAACATGCATATGTGTGTATGTGTTAAGATAAAATGAATGAAGCAACAAACTACAATTTAATCAAAACAAGTCTTGCTTGGTAATTCATTGCCTATTCTAACAGAGCAAATGCCAGGTTTGCTGTTAGGTGTTGCCAGGCTGACCTGGTGATATCAACTTGCCACTATGGGTGTGGTGCCGATCCCCTGTGATTCAAAACAACCCAGGAGACTATTTCTAGCCATGGCACCACATGTTCCATATATGGATCAGCAAATGCTCCCTCACGTCACTACTGATCTTAACACCCCACTAGCCAGGGGTAGGTGAATTGTGATTATCAAGCACCAGTTGAAATATATTAAGACATTTCTTACCTATTATGTCATACTGTTATATATATATATAGTTTGATCAAATCAGATATAAGAAATATAAATTTATGCATTTCAAATGACATATTAACAATTTGGTGTGTGTTAGTTTTTTTAGCAATTAGTGTCGAGTGTCAGTACAAAAACAGCATCCCAATCTTTTGATTTGTTATCTATTAAGGAATATGCTTTCAGGGAAATATATAAAGTTGTTCTGTGTGGCTAACGTGTTCTCCCACTGTGCCTTGTAGCTGACCAGTGAAAGCACACTTGAGGTTGTTTACTGGCTTATGGTGTGTTTGACTTACTTTGTTTAACCCCCCCGTTTGTTATTGCAGCTGTGTCACAGACGCTCTCAAGGTTTTCAGTGAGAGGAGAATTGTAAGACCACTTTATTGTACCATAGCACTAACCATGAGGACTGCCTATGCCATTTACAGACAAAAAACATATTTTTCTCATACTTTCAATGGACTGCCCATTTTCGTTCTTTGCCTGGTCTGCCCTCCGCCCCCACCCCACCCCCTTTGCTTTATACCAACCCTTCCCCGTACAGCAGCACACTCAATGCTGTAATTGTTTTTCCTTTACCCCCCCCCCCCCCCCCTTCATAATTTATCTCTAAGCATCAGGCTGTACTGCAGTTACAAACCATTACGAATGAGCAACTCCACCTTTTCCATTGATAGACAAACTCATCTAACATGATCTTTGCTTTTGAATTCATTGCTTGGTTTTGACTTGTTTTTGGGTCTTGATTACCATCCAACACTCCGAACTTGAGAATGAAGGAAGAGAGGAGGAAGAGAATAGGGATGGGGGGAAGAGAGATGGCATGGACAAAAGTAATTTGTTTGGTTCATAGCCCATGCATACACACATGGAATACTTGTGTGTACTTGTTTTCTGTGATACTCAAATAATAGTGGAACAATGAAAGATTTTTTTTACAGAATTCTTTCCAAGGAGATCATTTTGAAACAAAAATGGCCAGCGCTGTTCTATCTGCCTCTACGCCTGTGTTATCCACTTTCATTCCACTGCAACTTTCTCATCATCCAACTTGTACAAATATAGTAAAATGCAAATAGAATCTGCCAAATAAAAGCATGTTAGGTTAAGCGTAAAAGCCTCAAATAATCTATGCCCAGAGAAGCTAAAATGGGTCTCTTGCTGAGGGAGAGAACGAGAAACCGGTGGGAAACACCCCTCCAGAAAACGATGCAATTATGAGCAGCATGCTTCCATCATTCCCATGCCGTATTAGCTGGGTCCCACGGCAATCAGAGCTGCTGCACTGTCTAGGATGACATGTTCCTGTACTTCCCAAGCCAGATGACAGATCAGACATGAGGCCACATAACATTATGTTTGCCCAAAGACTAACAGAAAGGAAGCCTTACAATGCCAAAAGGTCTCACTATATGCAGATGATGATGTAATGTACCAGTAATGCAAAAACAAAGATCACTGCATTTTAGGGTTTCAGAGAAGTGTTGCCAGGGTTAAAATTCAGAGTTGGCAAGGAAGAACTTGACAACAGTAACAACCTTACATGTGTTACATATTACTGAGAAGGACGAAAATATGGGTATGCATTGGTACTAATTCAACATGTTTTATAAATGGGAACACAAAAACGCCAGACCACATGCTGGCTTTTAAACAGTGCACAGTACTGGTTTTTGCTGGTAAGCTAATGTGGTTAACCGTCTATTTCAACACAAAGAGAAGAAGCTTGTACACTGCTTTCAAGGAATGGAAATAACGTGTTTTCATGTCACTCAGGAAAATGTTCAGCAATCCTTCTGTGGGTGGATCTAGCTTTTAGGGTGGGGGTGGGGGGTTATTAGAAGTAATTTTGGAAATGGGATCATTTATAGACACATTGATTTGAGGTCATTTTTCAGTGGACATGAAAATACTTCAGCACACGTTCTGCTTGGTACTATTTCAGGCTTGGATTGATAATGCACTGGAATACTGCATGCACTCTTCCTCGAAATGAGGTCAAATCAAACGTACCCACAGTGCAATTCCATACCGCCAACCTCCCTATGCCTATGTGTTGCCACATAATCTGATTTGAGCCATCAGATGAAACTAATATCAAAGCCTGTAGGTACATTTGATCGATGATGCATGTGATGATGATAATACAATGACTTTATTGAGCCCGACTCTGTGAGCATTTACAGTGCCTAGTCTCCACACTAAGGTATCTATAGTTGTGGCACTGGAGTACATGTGAATGGAGAATCACAATGATGACCAGCTCAGATGGTTGGCTCCCATAACCTTTGTGGCGCTGCATTGTAACTTTGTGCTCTCATATACTTCCTCATCCATGCAGAAGCTCGATCCAGAGCCCCATCCTCTGAGCTCATCGGAGGGGAGCACAGTGGATATACGCCCCCCAGGAGATGGGGTAGATTCAGTGGAGCTGGAGCCGGAAGAGTCACTGGAACCAGAGGCCTGCTTCACAGAGGGTATCGTTCAAAAAATGTTGATACCAGTACCGTGACTTTGATACCGGTTCCTAAATTATACTTTTTTCCATACCAATTTTATAAAATCCATTTTAACACAAAGAAATTTCAACACTACACATTACAGCCCAAATCTTGTTTTTATTTTTTAGCTCCTACTACGTGAGCCCAGCCTCTGTGTGTAACATAGTTTTTCCTACCTGTCTCTCAGCGTGTAACGTTAGACAGCCAATCAGCAGCGTTATTAGATCTTGGTAGAAGCATGCTGCGTGCTTATTGGCTCACTGACCTGGTGGACACTCAGGAAAACCTGATTCATCTGATGAGATTTACTCCTTGAGTATTGAAATTGGGTATTGAATGACAATGCACTTTTTGATACTCCATACTATAGAGGCAATTTGGTCGGTGCCTAAAAAGTATTGAATTCCGTACCCAGCCCTAGATGTGAGGGTGATAGGCAGGGAGGATGATGGGTAGTGGAAAAGTGGGACAAAGCGAGAAAGGTAGGAGTCGAAATGCTTTCAGAGAACATTTCAAATCGTATGAACTTATTTGTGCATTACACTGGTGTGTTTTACTCACCGCTGAGTGACAGTGAATACAAATGCTCAGCAGTACAGAAAGAAAACTAGTCTGTGGGATTGTCTTGGTTTCTAATGGAACCTGACATTTAGTCTGACACACCTCCAGTGCAATTCTGAATCTGCAAGTACCTCTTCAGTCTTTCATGAGTGTGGAATACAGAAATAAAATAAGATGATTCTGCAATGGTTTAATAGCACTCAAACGGTAACCGTAGATGAGAACACAATTAGATTTAAATTTAATTTTGGACTAGGTTTGTATGAAAACCTGGCTGTAGAAAAACCAAGTATTGGGAAAAAAAGGGTTGTTGTGGTTTAATCATGCAGCCACCTTTAGTCAACATGGACCCCATATTAATTCCTGTGGCCATTTCTTCTGTCTCTCCCCCCCATGCCTGCAGGCTGTGTGAGCAGGTTCCAGTGCTGCCAGATAAACGAGGACGACGACCATTTTAAGACCTGGTGGACACTCAGGAAAACCTGCTTCATCATAGTGGAGCACAACTGGTTTGAATCCTTCATCATATTCATGATCCTGCTCAGCAGTGGAGCACTGGTAAGCAGGTGCTTTTGTATGCATGTGCATTTACCTCCCGTTAGGAAAATATGTTTACTTTTTTAGTAAGTGGTTAGCAGTGTTGTAGTACTCGAGATTGGTCTTGGTCACGACCAATTTTTCATGTCTCGTCTCAGAATCAACCTCATTTGTACTCGGTCTCGTCTCGGTGTTGGATAATGAGGACTCAAGATTTTATTTCAAGAGCGGTCAAGACCACAACTGCAGGGATTTAGCTAAATTGCCTGTGCATTGTCTGATTTATGCCTAGGTGTCAAAACTTGCAAATGCAACCAATAACTTGCCTTATATGTAATTTAAGATGTGTTACCGTAAACCCCTCTCTTCCTGCCTCCTTTACACACACTCCCAAGAAAGTGAATGCTTGAGACACGAAAAGAAGCTCTGGCTGTCTAACACAAATCTGTTTTTGGACATTGTCTCTGTCTCAAACCCTCAAAGTCTTGGTCTTGTCTCGGGCTCGATACACTCTGGTCTTGGTGATGACTTAGGCCCTGTTTACACGAATACGCTCGTGGGTGAAAACATATTTTATCAAATGTGCCTTTCGTTTAGACGGCGACAGCGTTTTGGGGGCTTAAAAACTTAAAAAAAGTGAAACCACACTCCAGAGTGGAAATCTTAAAATCGCTCCACCGTCGTGTTCCCATCACCGTATGCACACAGATTCTCCCCCCCCCCAATACGCTCGTCTAAACGCGGAATAAAAAGTGATAACGCAACACCACTTTTGCGTTTTCTCTTCAGATCGTTTCCGTCTAAACATAGCCTTAGTCTCGGTTTAGGTGGTCTCAACTACAACACTGGTGGTTAACACTGACACATGACAGCAAGCCCCTCAGCCCTGATCACACCTACCTCACAACTCATTGTTTTCCACCAGCAGTCTTTACTATTTATTCCATGCTGTACAGGCGTTTGAGGACGTTTACATCGAGCAGCGGAGGACCATCAAAACAGTGCTGGAGTACGCAGACAAGGTTTTCACTTATATCTTCATCCTGGAAATGCTGCTGAAGTGGGTGGCATACGGCTTTGTCAAGTATTTCACAAACGCCTGGTGCTGGCTCGACTTCCTCATTGTAGACGTATGTATATTCAGTCCATCTGAAAAAATAAAACTTCCAATCTGACGTTAAGTTAAAGACGATTTAGACTAAAGAATTGTTTGACATTTTGGGAAATACATGCTTGCTCCGAGTTGGATGAGAATATTTATACCACACCACGTTTTAATAGCACTTAATTGGAAGTCGCTTTGGATAAAAGCATCAGCTAAATGACATGTAATGTAATGGATAACTACACTTGATACTGGCAAAAAGCCAGCATATACTGGCTCACGTAAACCCTTGTACAGACATGAGTGGTATCTGTCTTATTTAATGTGTGGCAAGAAAGCAAAGATGGATATTTTCCAAAATGTCTAACTATTTCTTTAAGTTTTATCATACAGATATAAATACTATTGAGTCTGCACAAGTTACTGTTCATTGTTGAAATTCTGCTGTTATGTACTTTGTGAAGACTTTAAATGCATTATTATCTCTTTAATCGGTGCAGACTAATCATTAATGCCTAATCAACCATCTTGTTCAAACACTCAGGCCGGCGTAGTGGAGAGGGACCTTTTACACTCCTCACCTTTCACCCTGCTTGTCTCTTGTCATTACCGTCTCTCAGGTGTCCCTGGTCAGCCTTGTAGCCAACGCTCTGGGCTACTCCGAGCTTTCCGCCATCAAATCTCTGAGGACACTCCGAGCCCTCCGGCCCTTGAGGGCCCTGTCTCGGTTTGAGGGCATGAGGGTAAGGACATCTTGAAATATCAGCGACACGAACCCCACGTGTAAATTTTGACAGCCAGCATGTCAGATGAAGAAATTTTAAAAACCTTTTTAGAATATGAACCTGTTGAAGCTAGACCACCTTCAGCTAGCCCATGCATTTATTTTATAAAATGTTAATGGTGTTCTAGTCATGTTATTTTTATTCGACTTGCTGTATGTCAGGTGTGCTTGTCCTCTGCTTTAGGCTGCTAAAGGAAAATGCCAGTATAATTTATACTTCCATTTTAAGAATCTCAGATTCTTCTGGTTCATTGATGGCTGTCTATGAAATGGTTTTAGCATGTTAGGGGGGCTTACAGTCGTAAGACTGCATGCTTATTACAGCTTTTTCTGTAGAGTTATCTTTTCCTTGCAATTCAGCACTGTACCTCTTCTGTCTGCATGCCTTTCTGCACATTGTGTTAATGGACTACTGTATATAGCTGCTCTCAGGCATTGTTCTCTGACGTTGCTCGTGTGGTGCCTTTGACCTGTAATTTTTTTCTTTGTTGTGTGTCTTTTTTCATTTACAGTCAAACAAAATGTTGTGACTTCATCCCGCCTCTCTAAGGTTTTTTTCTGTTTTGCTTTTTTATCTATCAAATGTTAACTTTTTTACCTATCCACCTTCTTCTTTCCAACTGTCATTCTGTTAAATTCTCTTTGTAGATATGTATGTTGTTAAGAGCTCTGTGTGTGCAGACATTACATATTAAATACAGTTTTGAATAATATAGGACTATGAAGTTTTTTAAATCAGCCTTGGCTTTTGTTCTGAAATAGCCGCTCCGTAGCATCAGCTTTAAAGCACAATCAAATCAGGTGTCTACCTTGTTTGTTTGTTTGAACAGTTAAGTGATTAGCTGATCGTAATGGCCACTTGTCTCAAATCAAACAGCCCTCTCTATTTTTGGCAAGCAGAGACCTCGGTTTGACCGTCAGGAGAGTTCTGAGTTTGTCTGTGTGCTTGAACCTCTCCAGGTTGTGGTGAACGCGCTGCTGGGGGCCATCCCCTCCATCATGAACGTGCTGCTGGTCTGCCTCATCTTCTGGCTCATATTCAGCATCATGGGCGTCAACCTGTTTGCAGGGAAGTACTATTACTGTGTCAACACCACCAACGATGAGGTGTTCCCCATCGACGTCGTCAACAACAAGAGTGAGTGCCTGAACTTGGTCAACGACAGCGCCCGCTGGAAGAACGTCAAGATCAACTTTGACAACGTCGGTGCCGGCTATCTGGCTCTGTTGCAAGTGGTGAGTTTAGTCTCGGTGACACAGGCAGCATTATGGAGACAAAATGTCTATGTTTACAAGTATTTATGATGCAGTTGAGAGCTACTAACAAACAAACTGTATTCTTAATTGTCACATACACACAGTACAATGTAGTGAAATTCTATTTCTGCATTTTAACCCATCCTAAGTATATTAGGAGCAGCGGACAGCTAATAGCAACTAGGGAGCAACATGGGGTTCAGTGTCTTGCTCAAGGACACTTTGACATGTGGCCAGAGCCTAGGATTGAACCACCAACCTTGCGGTCATGTGGAGAACACTCTACCTCTGAGCTACAAGCCATCTATTCACTGATATCATGTTCTGTATGCTTTTTTTTTGTTTGTTTTAGTCATGCAACAGTAAACTCAGATTGGACAGATAGTCTAGCTAGCTGTCTGGATTTAGCCTGCAGAGATCTGAGGAGCAGTTAACCAGAGTCCTCACAAATCTACCAGAGTTTAGAATGCGGAAGGTAACGGACATCGGGCTGAAAAGAGGGACATCTGGTGGAATTTCCTGCAGCACCGGAGCAATCCCAAAAGTGGAACATCGTGAATATAGACCAATTGCAAACATAAGAACAGGGTTGGGAAAATCAGGATCAGTGATGTATGAATGCCACAGTCAATGTGAGGTGCATGTTTGTCAATGTTAACAAAAGAAGCAACATAACAAAAGTAAACTGAGGTTGGTGAAGGGTAAAGGGACCGACACTCTTGCGTCTGGCCAGGCAAGGTTAAGTACCAGAGGCCAGGTGTTCCCAATTACCTCGTTAGCACCTTGGCCAAGGACCTGCAAATGCACACACACACAGGCTCTGGGCTGTCACACACACCTCTCCGTGGACAATAATGACTGTCCAACGCCACTTTCAGTCACGCTTGCTGTGATGGAAACCGCATGTGTAATGTCCTGGAAAACACACTTAGACAATATAACAATATCTGACATAAACACAAGTACCTAATATGAGCGTAGAATCATTCCTGCAGCTGGAATGACGCCCGTTATTAAAACAGCTGGTTATGTGATATATGAGGTGATTTTGTTCTATTTTATAGCAGACAAAAATTAGTAAACAGTACAGTGATGGTGAGACCTAAATGACCCAAACTCAATGAAATTCTTTCCCAAAAATGTCTTAAACAAGGGTGTTGCCAGAGCTAATAACATTTGTATTATTGTTATAGTGAGGTACCAAATTCAAATAAAACGCTCTTGGTGACAGCCGAGCAGAGGAGCTTGACAGTCACACATCAGACTGACACTCTGACACTTCTCTCATCTGCTCTTAGGCAACATTTAAGGGTTGGATGGACATCATGTACGCAGCCGTGGACTCGCGCGATGTAAGTCTCTCGGTGCTCAACAGAGGGATTTGTAAGTCAAGAGGCTGACATACACAAGCTATGAAAGCCAGTGACTTGTTTAATTTGTTCCATCTTTCCTAATCTAGGTGGAAGACCAGCCTAAATATGAAGTGAACTTGTACATGTACCTCTACTTTGTCATCTTCATCATCTTCGGCTCCTTCTTCACCCTCAACCTGTTCATCGGTGTCATCATCGACAACTTCAACCAGCAGAAGAAGAAGATAAGTTGCATTTAGTAACAGTCTCTATCAGATAATGTAAACTCAGATACAAACATTTTCTGTATACCTTTTAGTAGGAATGGAAACAACATGAAAGTGAAAAATATTGGCTTCCTATAACAACATCCTAGTCACCTGCAATATGCATATTTAAAAATACTGGTCATCACACACAGCCAAGAACAGTCACTACCAGATTCCTTCAACTAAGAGAATACACATCTAATACAATTGTGTGTGTGTGATAGTGAAACAGCTCTGGAAACACATCAGCTTTGTTTGGCTTTTGTAGATGTAGTAATATTTAAAAGTTAAAATGAAATCCAAAGGCCATCCTGTGTTGTTGGTCCACCCTGCTAGCTGTTATTAATGTTGACACTCGTAGCTTTGGTTCCGCACTGCGTTGTTATTGTAACGGAACACCAACAGGTAGCAGTCCTGTGCCACACGGTGCCAACTACATGCGTAGCCCCGGATACAAAGCAAACCCTGATTTAGCCACAGCAGACCCACAGCTGTGCTCGAGAAAAGAACTGAGCTACAGAATAATGACTATCTACCAGCATGGTGAGGACCTGCCGCTGCCAGCGATTACTGAGGGTGCATGAGTCACTGAGAAACACCCGGCCAACACACACACACACACACACACACACACACATATATAAATACTGTATATACACACATGCAGTGTCACAGCAAATGTAGTCTGTGCCCTCCTACGCTAACATATAGGATTGGCAACACCCAAGAGAGGGGGGGTTTGGGGGGATTGCACTGTTTGCTGCACGCTGGCAAATCTGACTTGACTGACTGAGATCAGCAGCCCCACAGCTGCAGCGTCACACATATGGTTGTTCAGCGTTGACACCAGTCCACCCTCCAGACACGCATCATACCACTCAGTGAGCAGCACTGCCGGTGTGATGTGTGCCTCATGTATCATATTGTAATTAATGAGAGCATTGTGACTGTGTTGGCTGAAATGTGGGTCGTTTTTTGGAAATCATTTCAAAAAGTGTTTAAGCTGTTACTTTTGTAAATGTATGTTTCATGCTGTGCAATTTAAATGGAATCTACATGATACAATGAGTCTAGATATAAGACAAAATATGTTTTAACCTCAGATCAAATACAAGAGTTTTTTATCATGAGACATAATAGGAACAGAAAATGATTCTTTCAAAAGAAGGCTCACTGCTGTCATACATGCTCTGATGAAGGCTTCATGCCAAAATGCAGCAGCAGATTTGTCAGCCTATTGATTGCAAATCAGTTTACCCAAATTAATAACACGTGTGGTGATTAATTTACTGTTTGTTCTTTGGATTGGCACCTTTTCCCCTGACTTTGTTTTTGGGAAATACAGACATGCTGGTTTTATTAAGGCAGAAAACCCCACTGAAAGGCAGTGCACCTGTTTCCTCTTACCATCTGATGTTTGATTGGTTGTGGTGCCCAGCCGTATGGTGTCACAAGACACCACAGCAGCAACAACCAAAATGATCACCTGACAAATCATAATATACAGTTCCACAAATGCAAAATAAGAACATTTCAAATGTTTAATTTACTGTAAAGAAGTGCCCTATTATGATGGAAACATGTTCTCTGTCTTGGGCACTACACCTTTTCTGTGAATGAAGTAAAGAGCCAACTCAGCATATTAGTTGTCATGTATTTTTTAATTCTCCGTGTCCACCTTGATTTGACGGGATAAACGTTGCTTACAACTGGGGGGGGGGGGGGTCGGATGAATTTTCTGTCAATCTAAAGGACACAATTTCCATTTTTCATCACAGAACCTAGCACTCTTACAATACTTTAATGCCCTCTGAGAAGCTAATTTCGTTAAAAATAAAACCAATATATTTGTAAGACATATGGTTGCTCTATTCACATTGCTCTCTAAAATGTAAAAGATAATCTATGTGGTTATAACCAAATTGTGTTGTGTTGTGCTCCCTTTACTTTGGAGGTCAGGACATCTTCATGACAGAAGAGCAGAAGAAATACTACAATGCCATGAAGAAGCTGGGCTCCAAGAAACCCCAAAAACCGATACCTCGACCAACAGTAAGACTCTTTAGTGTTCACACCGTCACTTCTTCCTAACTGTGCCACTAGAGGCCTTCAACTTGGTCAGAACACTGCAGCCAGAATCCGGCGCCAAAAAATCCTCTTATGCAGGAAAAACCCTGCATCCTTTCTGCATCCTTCACAAACAAACCTTTTCTCTATCTATCTATCTATCTATCTATCTATCTATCTATCTATCTATCTATCTATCTATCTATCTATCTATCTACACACACACTAAATTCATAAACATTGAATGTACAAAAGTGGAATCTTACAACATACTGTATTCATATACATGTACATATTCCTATACATAAAACATAAAAGATGTAGTTACAAAATATGGTTACAGGTGTAGGGCCATTAGATGTTGTTTTCCTGGTTTTTTTACTGTTTTAATGCCGCTCCATTGTTTTGTTGCTGTCTGTTACTTTAATTGTAAAGTGCACTGAGACCATGTCTAATGGTGATTTTACACTTTAAATAAATGTGATTGATTGATTGGATAATAATGGACTACAAGTGGAGGTGTAAAATGACTTCTGCTCTCCTGTCTCTTGTCCTCCTCTGCGCCCAGAATTCATTTCAGGGCTGCGTGTTCGACTGCATCACGAAGCAGGCATTCGACATCGTGATCATGATCCTCATCTGCCTCAACATGGTGACCATGATGGTGGAGACGGACGACCAGACGCCCGAGATGGACAAAATCCTCTACTGGATCAACCTGGTCTTCATCATTCTCTTCACCGCCGAGTGTATGCTCAAGATGATCTCCCTGCGTCACTATTACTTCACCATCGGTTGGAACATATTTGACTTTGTGGTGGTGATCCTGTCCATTGTAGGTAAGATGTTTAAGGGACCTCAGCTTTCCACTGGATTATGAGTTACATGGTGCGCTGAACGTGATTTCCTTATTCTATATTTATTTATATTTTGCTTTTGCAGGTATGTTTTTATCCGAAGTCATCGAGAAGTACTTTGTGTCCCCGACGCTGTTCCGAGTGATCCGTCTGGCCAGGATAGGCCGCATCCTCCGCCTTATCAAAGGTGCCAAAGGCATCCGGACGCTTCTCTTTGCATTGATGATGTCACTTCCCGCCTTGTTTAACATCGGCCTCCTCCTCTTCCTGGTCATGTTCATCTACGCCATCTTTGGCATGTCCAACTTCGCCTACGTCAAGCGCGAGGCGGGAATCGACGACATGTTCAACTTCGAGACCTTCGGGAACAGCATGATCTGCCTGTTTCAGATCACCACGTCGGCCGGGTGGGACGGTCTGCTCGCGCCCATCCTGAACAAGCGCGAGCCCGACTGCGACAGCCAGATGGAGCACCCGGGCAACAACTACAAGGGCAACTGTGGCAACCCGTCGGTGGGCATCTTCTTCTTTGTCAGCTACATCATCATCTGCTTCCTGATTGTGGTCAACATGTACATCGCCGTCATCCTGGAGAACTTCAGCGTGGCCACGGAGGAGAGTGCTGAGCCTCTGAGCGAGGACGACTTTGAGATGTTCTACGAGGTGTGGGAGCGCTTCGACCCGGACGCCACGCAGTTCATGGAGTACAGCAAGCTGTCGGCCTTCGCCGACGCCCTAGACCCGCCGCTGCGCATGGCCAAGCCCAACATGCTCCAGCTCATCTCCATGGACCTGCCGATGGTGAGCGGCGAGCGCATCCACTGCCTCGACATCCTGTTTGCCTTCACCAAGCGCGTGTTGGGCGAGAGTGGCGAGATGGACGTGCTGCGCGGGCAGATGGAGGAGCGCTTCATGGCGTCCAATCCCTCCAAGGTGTCTTACGAGCCCATCACCACCACCCTGCGCCGCAAACAGGAGGACATGGCAGCCGTGATCATCCAGAGGGCCTTCCGCCGCTACATGATGCGCCTGGCCATGAAGAAGGCCTCCACCCTCTACAAGGAGAAGCTGAAGGAGGGCCTCCGGGACCCCGACAAGGACGTGATGGTCATCAGCAAGTTCAACGAGAACTCCACCTCTGACAAAACGGACATGACGCCCTCCACGGCCTCCTTGCCCTCCTACAACAGCGTCACAAAATCAGACAAGGACAAATACGAGAAAGAAAAAAAGCGGGAAAGACCGAAAGAAGTAGACTTTTTAAATAGGAACAAAAAATAACAGTACACCAGAGACAGGAGGGAAATTTGTTTACAACTTCTAAAGGGGGTAGATAGATGTACGGCCCTTTTGCGTTGATTGTTGAGAGATGAGGTACGCAACGCCAGACAGACCGAAAATGCGAGTGTGCTTATGTCATATGTGAATACATGGGGTCTTCTCAGAGGAGTGATGTAGAAACAAAACGACCCAGCGGACATTGCCAGAGATTGACTGGAACATGACATGGAAAAGCCTCTGTGCAAAAATGCTTGTGATTTTCCTATTGGTTGTTGTTACTATCTGACACACTTGAGTGTACTGTTAAATTGTCTGTAGCTAGTGCTGCTGCTACTACTATAAATCCAGTTTCTTGAATTTAACAATGGCTGTATCACTTAAGTACTCTGCATTTCTTTTGCTCATAGTTACAAGGTTTAATTTTTTTTATGAGAAAGAATGTTTTCTACTTTTTTTTTGTGTGTGTGTGATTATTGTGGGAATGTGACCACTGCTTTCACTGTTGTAAAATCACCAAGGGCAGACCAAGTCAATGTTGGAAATTACACCAACCATCTGAAAGTACAGTGCAGGGTCGCTGCCACAATGCTCTTGGTTCTTACAGTATACATGGCTATAAACGGAAAGCATGCTGCTGAATTGCAATGGACAAATACAGTTCATTGTATTCACTGGTGTGCCATCAGTTATTGTTGAAATCTGTATTGTGCTTCTGGGCTGCCATCTCCCCATTTCAATAGAAAACAAAAGTCTCTGAATACAGAGAAGCTGAATGTATGCAAGGCACATTTGAAGAAATTGTTTGACAGTCTGACAAAAATATTGTCAGTCGCTTTTTTGCAGTGATTTAGATAAGGAAGATTGATACCAAGCTCCTATCTGGCAGTGGTATCAATCTTTTCATCTACCCCTCGGCAAGAAAACAAAGGCGCTTAATTCCCTAAAAAGTGTCAAAACTGTTCCTTTAAGGCGACACTCATATCTACTCATTCATCTGCTGTCGTGTTGCATTGTCTCCTCTCACGTTTGTTTCCCCCTTTAGTCTCCCAGAGCTCTTGTAAAGAAAAAAACCTTAAGTAATGAAAAGAAAATGTCAATCTGTCTAACTGCTCTCACACTAGAACATGACAATATATCACATGTAAAGGTTATAATATCCCAAATGTTTGTATAACATTCATGTTGTTCTTGGTTAAGATTGAGAAGTGAGTGGTTTTGATGTAGTGGTTTGGTTTGTATATAATATAGCTATTTGGGCCCACAGTATGCATCACAATTACATTTGATGTAAGAGCACTTTTTATCCCCACTGCTACGTAATACCACATGTGGCGGTCATATATGTAAGTTTGTGCGTGCGAGATATGTATGTCTGTGTATGTTTGTAACAAAGGGGAGAATGTAAGCATCTATCTCTTTGTGAGTGAGTGTGTTTGTGTGCAACTGGGGTCTGGAGGTTGTTTGTTCCACTGATTATAAATAACATTTTTATTGTAGATATGAGTGCATTTTTCCAGTCTTCGGATTTGGTTTGCCTTTTTTTCTAGAACTCGTCATTTTCTTTTTTTCTGCACTGTAACACAAGATGAAACACGTGTATGATCCCCATATCTGTAGATAGAAACCATGAAGCAATCAGTAGCCATCTCTCATTGCGCTTGTGGTGTTTTAGTGAACTGCATGCAAGAAGTGACTACTGTCCGCTCATATGGTAATATAATTTCAAAGCCAAAAGAATAAAGGACATATTTTTTGTAAACGCTTGTTTATTTTTTCCATTTCCTTTCCAGCCTTGTCTTAGTTCGATGGCATCTGCTAAGGTCTGTGATCTGAACCTGAAGTATGAACTTTTGGTTGAGCAGGATCATTCATGTGGTACAAATACATGTTACACTTGACTATGTATCAATTTGCAAAATGTGACACATTACTTTCTTTTGTTATAACCAAAGATGTGGCAACAAAACACAAAATCTAGAATTCCAAAATAAAACCTATTTTGGAAAGCATATTTTGCATGCAGGATGCATTCATTGTGTCCAAAATGTTACTTTTTTTCAATTCAATTAGAATATTAGAAATTGTAAATTAAGGGCAAAACACCTAGGCATATACCATAGTTGGCATGCCAAAACTTTATTTAAAGGTCCAATATGTAATACTGACAGCTAGTGTTTAAAATAGTTACTGCAGTACAAATTCAAAATACTGGAAGGAGTCGTCTCCCCCGCCCCTCCTCCCCAGACTCGAAGCTCACGTTGGCTGCCAGGCTGAGACCGGAGCATCCACAACAATGTAGCTAGAGGCTTGTCTCACATAGCCAGACATTACTCCACAGCACAGCGGAGTAGCTAACGTTAGATGCTGGCTATATTGACAGTCATAAAAGCCCGTGCTCACACGGAGCTCTGACACCCAACTGACACACACACTTTTTCGGCTTAGAATTAGCTACAGTAGGAACCGCTAAAAATACAACAAAACTCGCTGTCCTCTTCACACGCCAAACAGACACACTTCCTCGGCTTAGAATTATGATAGGAACCGCTAAAAACACCACTGCCTTGCACTCCTTTTCCACCCGACTGAAATACACACTTTACTGGCCTTAGAATTACACAATCGCTAAACACACTGCAAACTCAAGTGCCTCTCTTTCCGACTTAGCTACAGCCCCCCCTCTTGGCTTCAAATAACTTACCGTTGTCGGCTACTGCCGCTGAACAGCCTACACGGTGTAAACAGCCGTGGCCCGCCTGCCTGGTCCTCCGGAAGCGTTAGCAGTTAGCAGGGTTTGCATGGCGGCGTTAGCCAGGACCAGTCGGAATCACTTTACTGGCTGAGTCTCAATTGTTTTTGCGAGTAACTAAATACTCTACTCTACTCTACTCTAGCTATATAATTCAATGGGAGTAGCTACACGAATGTTGAAATGACACAAAGTGCTCGTCCCTAGTAGCTGTGATAAATTAGCCTGAGGCTAATGCTTACCTGTTCAGGAGGAAATTAGCCAACTCTGCGTCCTTTTGGGCTGTAAGCTGTCTCCATCTTTCAAAGACATCTCCAATATTTACCCGGGGTTTGTTACGTCTCTGGTCAAGCAACTGTTAGAAACATGCTGTTTTTTAATCTCGGGTATAATCTATCTCCGTTGATCCCATTCATTTGTTTGGTGCATTCATGGCTGTACTAACGTTACAGCTGCTGCGCGCTGGTTTACGTGTTTACAGTTATATCTGGCAACCCGGCCTGGCTGTTAAACTGGGCAGTTGATAACAACAAACAAACCAAAACATAAATTCCGTCAAAGAAAAAATACTGACATTAGCATTGTTGTCAGAAAAGATAGTATTTCAGCTTAACATGTTTCCTTAATATCTGATGAGGCATTGGTGTCATTTTTGGATTTATTACAGTACATATATTACATATTGGACCTTTAACCGATCACAATTTATAAGCAGATATAAAAGTTGTTTTTTTAACTCTAATATAGGCAGAAATATGGACATTCTTAAGTGTTTATCAATGTATTCATGTGTCAACAACTAATTAGTTGATGAATGACTAATACCACAGTAAAAATGTCTAATATCTAATGACATCATCACACGGACAAATCTTTCAGTGTGCTATTTATAGACATTTATTAACACATAATGATCATCCACAGATGGGATTAAAACTCACAAACACAAGTCGAGTGTCAACATTCTTTACTTCTTGACCAAAAATAAATTATAATTTAAGGTCTACTAACTGGATTTCTTTTAGAGAATGTGGGTTCTTCTGGACCCTTCCTCCCATAAAACCATCTATTATCACGTCACTTAAGCTACAAACTGACCTGACAACTGAGCAACTGATCCCTATTTGCTAAAAGCCTTGAAGAAATATGCAAAATGGACCCTGAGTTAGAATGCAGTTTTGTGTTTCTGAAACACAAAGTGTGTAAATCCTTGGTTAGACAAAAAAGGTTAGACAGAATGAAGGGACATGGCTGAAAGAGAGAATGACATACCATGTTAGATATTCAATTCAATTTTGATTTAGTGTCAAATCACACCAGACAATATCTTAGGACACCTTACAGAGTAGGTCTAGACCCCACTAATAATCTACAGACCCAACAATTCACCTCCCCCCCATCCACAAATGTATTCATTCATATTCATTGGGATAAACAGGAAGGAGACTGAGGTGAAAAGCTGAGACTACCCCCACCCAGCAGCCCCCTACAAACGCTTTGCTGCTCCTGCTTCTCTCTTCCTGTTGCCTGGCAACCTACCATTACAGCTCCTCTGCCCGTGATTGATCAGCAGTGTCTCTGAGCTTGCTTACCCACAATACCTTGCTGGCTAAAAGCAAGCAGGCATTCCCTGCTCCACCAATCAACAACACAGTGGACACACACCTTACCTGTTTTATTATATTAGAGCCAAGTGATGGCTTTGTGTTCCTATTGAAAACCAGTGTACAGCCTATATTTGTGCATCATTGTTGGAGAATCCCTACTGAATGTACTGTACATTCAGTCCCTATTGTGCCCAGCACCTGCTGCAGTTGTGTGTTATGTATGCAATGAGCCATGATATATTATTTCTATACATGAATAGACTGGCCAATGAGGTGAGAACACAACACAGGGCTTCCTCTTGCCCCTGTCTGATCTCGCCCCCACCCAAACACACTGTTGTTAACTCAGCAGTGCTCTCTAGAGGATACAATGTGCAACAAAGTCCACCTGGAAGCACTGGTGGAGTGTAGAAATGAGACTGGGACAGCAGGGTGACACAGCAGTTAGACAGATAACTGTAAAACCAAAGGTGTTTTGTCAAAATGTCCCTGAAGTCTGAGATGTATGCACATTTTTATAGTTTTCAGTGAGAGAAAAAAAATATTTAAATAATGTCTGTTTGCTGACAGAGGAGCAGTGTTCCCGAGCAATACGGATGTCACAGATTGCCCTGAGGCAGGAAATATGTAATATTTGTACAAATTCGACAAATTCAATGACGTCAAAAAACATGGTTTAACCCCTTCATGTCAGTGGCCAGCAAGATGAAGTAAGTAGTTAAGCAACAGATGCCATCTGCTGGTAGAAAAATAGAGTAGAAATTCATTATTGATTTTGTCTGATCAAGAAATTATTGTTCTATTTATTAGCATATTGTAAAGTCCATTTAGTGATTTGTTTTGGGGGGGGGGTTACAGAAATTAAGATAGGCCTATATAACCACGAACACAATTAATTAACGACCGTTAAACTGAGATGGATGTTAAAAAACATTTTTATTCACACTCACATTGAAATGTACAATTTTTTCTAAAAGAAGATGCAATATAATTGGCCCCCAGTTTTGGCAGTATTGAGAGAAAAAGGTTATTACACTAACAAGCTTATCTGAAAACTGAAAAAGTGCAGTTTTACCACATTGTTCAAAACACTGTAAAATGATAAATAACATGCACCGACAAAGCATGTGTTTAAGGCAGATTATATGAAACAGAATTGTATTATCTAGAAGGTCAGAAGAAGGCTAGAAGATTTGGCATCATTCTATAGGGGTGATGGCAGCATTTTCACATGTTCACATTACAGTTTACTATGGTTTACATCTTAACTTGTGCTTGAGATTTTTTTCTTCTGTAAGATTAAACAACACTAAGAGTCATCATACTAGCAGACCGATGAGGCTGTATGGGCGGTACATAGGAGCTAAATGCTGATATTAATGTTCATTATCTTAATTTAGCATGTGCTAACTAGCACTAAACACAAAGTACAGCTAGGGTTGATAGGAACATCATTAGTTTTGCAGATAGTTGGCCAAAAATAAAGTATGGGACAAAGTTGACACAATTTTGCCCTTGTGATGACACTAGATGAAAAGTTGAACTTGCAACTACTGATTTTTTTGGGCTAATTGGAGACATCTGAAATAAGCTGTAGACACAATACTGACATAGCATCACAGTCTGAGTTGATACGGCTAACACATTAGCAAACAGGTGCCTTTTTACACATCCAGCAGACACTGAGCAGCATTAGCGTTCCGTGAGAATCATTTCTCTGTCCACCTGATGAATGCAAGTCCAATATTCACTCCCCTTTTACCTCTGTTTTTGGTCTCCACCAACTCCTGAGGGAAATATCTGGCTCTTTAGCTGCTAAATGCACAGTTATTTTCACCAGCTAGGTGTCTATTCTCTGCCATTTGGTGAAGGACTGGTTATGTATTTATCTTTTATATATTTATTATTCATATGCATATCTGTTTATAGATATTAGCCAACATGTCATTGACTCGTACTGTAAACATGACCGGCGCATGAAAGAGGAAGTCTTGGTTCAGATATCTGTTATCCGATATCCACTAGCTACACCGTTGCAGAGTCTTTTGTTAGAGTGATAGCCAATGAATTCTGAGATTGCATTCAAGTAGTCATGATCCATTATGTATTAGGTATTATAACTCATTCTGTGCGGAACAAGAATGTCTGTACATTATTTCAATATTGTACAGACATTAGTTGAACTGAGATATACAAGTCTAAACCGAAGATGTGAGCACAAAAAAGGAATGAAAAAGACCTTTAGTATGAATTAGAACAGATTTATGTTGGCAGTAATTCATATAAATACCAGTGTTTTGCCAGTGACATCACTTATCATTTTACAGCTTGTGTAAAGCCTTAAAACATCCTAGCTAAAATGAACACATGCTATACAGACAGGCATTTAAGAACGATTAGCAGCAACAATGAGACAGCACAATGTAAAATAGTGAAACAATACAATGCACCTCAAAATCTTGATTTGTCATCGATGCCATTCACAACCAGGAAGCATGCTGTAATGATCAAACACTGTATAAGAGGGCATAAATTATACTCCATAAATTTACAAGTAACACACAGAAACACTTTTTTGTTTTGTTGAGCTTTGCCAATTAAGTTTTTATTATTTAATAGTCTTCATCTAAACCAACAATCCAAGAAAGGTTTAGAGACAAAAGAGTTAAAATTAGATCACCTCTTTGAGCCTGTGTGACTCATTCTCTCTTTGGAAGTGTACTTATCAAGAACAAATCAAACTGATGCTTGAAGCTCACAATTCTTGACAAAAGATTCTCAATTATTAACTGAGGCCTGTCTAAAGCTGAGTCATCAGGTACTCTCTGAGCATGACGTGTCTGTGATTTGATCGGCGTCTCCATGTTTTTGCGCTCCTGGCTGCTCCTTTATCAGCTCCATTACTTCCCCCTTAGTCTGCGCCGCAGACCCAGCCAAAGTCTCTGTCTGTGAGTCATGGCAGTCTAGATTGTTCTGGCGGTCTGTGGGGAGCGGCTGTTCATCGGCTGCACCCACGGGGGCAGTGTTGCTCTCACGGGTGCCTACGTGAAAGCAAGTTTGGAGCGCCGGGGACTCTGCAGGGTCGGGGAAAATGCAGGGAGTGCTTTGCTGCTCTGTTTGGCGGTGGAGTTCTGGTTTTACTTCTGATTCTAATGCAGTCTCTACTGTGGGGAGTGTCGGGGAGACGGGGACATTTTCACTGAAAAAAGCATGGGTGTCATTCACAGAGCTGTCTGTTTGATAACGCTGCATGGAGGGAGTGTTGTTGTGGAAGGGGTTACCGAGGCTCATGAGTGTGTTGTTAGAGTAACTCAGTACAGAAGGAAGTGGAACCGAGTAGGGCGGAGGACTCGTCCCGTGCAACGAGCAACCCCAATCTTCCTCCTCTTCATCATCCTCTTCCTCCTCATCGTCTTCATCATCTTCTTCATCCTCCTCATCCTCCTCTTCTTCTTCTTCTTCCTCGGGGTCCATTGTGTCTAAGCTGTGTGTGCTGCAGTCCGACAGCCCGCTGCAAACACTGCTGCCATCCTCATCCTCCTCATATGCTTCATCATCCTCATCCTCTTCGTCTTCTTCCTCCTCCTCTTCTTCCTCCTCTTCATGTAGATGTGAATCAGTGTTGCCTGTGTTCTGGAGGTGCAGGATGGGAATGTGTGACGTGCCACTCATCAATGGGAACTGCAGGTTCGGTGGCTGCTGCTGCTGGACCAAGGAGGAGTCACCATGGTAACCGTTGCCATTGGTTACAAGCTGCGGCTCCGGCTGCTGCTGCTGCTGCTGCTGCTCCTCGCGGCTCTTCTCCAGCTCCAGCTTCATGATGGTGTGCAGAAAGTGAGTGCGGACGCGGACCGGGTTGAACTCCAGGCGTCCCGTGTTGTTGCTGCAGCCGTCTTTGGTGCAGCCACAAGGGAAAGACATGCGGTCCACCTGGGGACAAAGAACAATTTACCTGTGGCGTGCACAGAAGCTGTCAGGTTTCAGAAGGGAAGAAACTGCAGGCATGAGGCCCTTTGGGAGATGGTAGACGGCACTACTTACGAGGACTGGTTACCAAATTCAATACTTTTTTGGCACCGACCAAATTGCCTCCATATTATCGAGTATCAAAAAATGCCTCATCATTCAATACCAAATTTCAATAGCTTAGGAGTAAATCTCAGTGAGCCAATAAGCATGCAGAATGCTTCTATCAAAATCTAATAATGTCTCTGATTGGCTGTCTAAAGTAACACGTCGTAAAGGCACCAGGAAAAACTCTGGGCTCAAGAAGTTGGTGCTGAATACAATTTTTGTCGTAATGTGTAGTGTTGTAATTTCTTTTTGTTAAGATGGATTTTATCGAATGGGTATCAAAAAAAGAATTGTTCAGGAACCAGTATCGAAGATTTTTGAACGATACCTAGCCCTACTACTTACTGTAATCTTAAAAGCTGAAATAAAAAAAAGTACAATAGAATTCAGAGAATAGACCTGACCTTTGTGTAAGGACAAATACACTATGATGAAATTATTAAATATTGTGTAGATCTTTTCAATTTTTTTAAATGAGGATAAAAGCCATGTGACAAATGCGAGACACGCTGTTAACTTCCGGTGAGTGGAGCGCGTCCTAGCCCTGCCAGTGTTGATATGAGACGTGTTTTTCCAATTTTTCAACAGGCCCATAGCATTAGATATGTTAGTGATTTAACACTGACTGGGGGCAATCTAAGTTGGAACTCCTTTAATGTTTTCTCACACAAATAATTTACAAGTAAAAATAACCAGTATAAACTGTCAGCCAGTTCCCTGGAGAACACGAATGTGGGGACCCTGTCACTGCAGAAGAATAAATAAAACTGAATTTTTGTTAGTTCTGTTATTATTATTTTGACCAGATAAGAAAGCGTTTTGAAAATAAAAAAAACCTCCAAGGATTTATGACTTGATTTTTTAGCAAAAATGTATTATAATTTCAGTTTGACTTTAAAGAAGTTCTACTCCACAGACAGACATGAACAAAACTTTAGTATTATAGATGGGCCTCACCACAGTTCCATTTACCTGGCACTTAATGCCGGCCAGGCTGCAAGCACAGGTCTCCGGGTCGCATATCCCCCGGCAGCGGCACCCACACTCCTCTCGGGACACACGGAGGGTACGCAGCTCGTGCTTCTCCTCTACGTCAATGCGTCGGACCCCCGAGGTACGGAGAAGGGCGCGGCGCCTCCTGGTAGTCAGAGGCTGGAGGAAGAAGTAATCGTCCACCTCTGTGTTGTCCACATCCAGGTCGTCTTCGGAGATGTCATCCAGCGTCAGGGTATCCGCCTCCACAGATGACACGGTGCCATTCTTAGTCAGCTGGAGGACAGAAGAAGCAAGTTAAATTAAGATTGGACCACGTACGTACGCCTACAATTGATTGTAGATCCTCAAGAGAACACGTTAAGCTGAAGAACTTGAAAACATATCAGTAACAAGGAACATTCTGCAGCTCAAGAGCCAAACATTCCACGGAACTTTAGGTAAATGACGCTTTATTAAGTCGTCCCACTGACTTTGTGTTTGATGGCATTAAGTTTCTCCTCTTTGAGGTGATCCCTCAACATGTTCCGGTGGCTCCGTTTCTGCTCCATGGCGAACTCCCTGAGGCTGAAGCGCTTCACCCCGCTGTGACGTGGTGACATCCCCAAGGTGCTGCCGCCCTGTGTAGGCACACTGGTGAAGCCCTGCCGACGGTTGAAGTAGTAGACGGTCACGCTCTCAAAGTGAACGTTGCGGCCCCTTAGTCGCTTTGATTGCTGCTGGAGAGTGGCTGAGATTGAGACAGATAGGTGGAAACAAACTGAGTGAAAAAAAGAAACCAAATCAGCCAGCTCTTAATTTCTGACGGACGTGAAAAGATTGGGTTAGTGTTTAGTAGGTGTACATTCGCTGTGTCACTGGGTCTTTTGGTGTTATACAGTTATGTGTCATCAGCATAGAGCTGCAATTTAATGTAAAATCTCTGTAATAAGTGGTCCTAAATAGATCCTCAGAGGACACCACAAGTGAGGGGGAGCGGACTTTTAGTATTAAGGCAGGAATAAGACCATTTGAGAGCCACGTTTATACTCCTTACACTTAGCCCTGTTGGAACATTTGCTGTAGGGCCACTAATACTGTAGAAAGATTGATTTACTGATTCATGATTAATTCAATGCAAAACAGCATATTGTTGGTGCATATTGTCATAGCATGTGCCAAAGCATACATAAAAATCTCCAAATGATCCCTACAGTAACCATGTTTTCTTTCAGGAGCCACAGTTGTTCCACCTTCTCTGTCTATTTTTTAACGTAAGACCTACGTTAAAGGGTTTCTAATGCTTTCCACTGTACCAAAACATACTAACTCTGTCTAACTCTGTTTCATCTGCCTGACTGTTCACCTGTCTATCCATATGTCTAATTATTTGTCTGTCTGCTAGCTTTCTGTTTGTGCATCTGTCAGTCAGTCTGTCTGTCTGTCTATTACCATCCCTGTCTGTCTAAATATAGTACAAGTAGAAATATAGACTATAAATCACTAATGGTTTGGAGGATGGGAAGGTGCAAGGGAGGGAGCGGTAAGGGAACTAAGGGAGGGGTAGATTAGGAGTAGTGACTTCACCTGTGTCGATGCAGAATTGTGCAGAATTTTTTTTTTTAAAGAAGCAGTGTGGTAATGTGATCTTACAGTCCAGCAGCCCAGAGGGGACAGGATGGTTGAGACTATCGCTGCTGTTGCCGCTGTCACTGCAGGACACGTCCTCATCAGAGCCCTGCAGTGACAGGTAAGGAGGAGGGCCCTCCTCAAGCTTCCTCTTCAGGATCCCACTCATCATGTGGCTCCTCCCACTGGCCGCAACTACACAAAGGACAAAGTTCATTGGTGACCACAAATGTATTCAGGGAAAAACAGTAACAATGATAATGGAGTGCAGTGGCTTTTGAATTACTGAATTTTCATATAAATGATCAACTGTGTAGCCACAAAAGTGAAATTAGTGGGACTAATTTAGAAAGAAAACCCTTGATGTGATGACACAAAGTATTATTTAGAAAAGCAATTAAGTGGCTTTTACGGTGTTTAAGCTCACAAATATTTGACTCTTTTTGTAAAGGATTCTCAAACATGTTGGAAATGAAACAGATCATGTCATCTTTTAAAGCCATAATGACAAGACTTAATTACCTATTGTTTCCCATTTGTTCATCTTAAGCCCATTTCATTTATCACACCAGGTGAACCATCTCCATTCACTGAACTACCACTCAATTATGCAGAATTTAATACAAACCTTTGTATGGAACTTGCAAAGCATCAACACAAAGCAAGTGCCTGAAAGGAAGTGAAATTACTAATGAAGTATTTGATCACACATTTTTGGAAAACTGTTTTTGTACTTCGAATGTCAAACATTTTTCAAAAGTACTTCTCAATTGAGCTTACTTAACATGCATTTTGCAGGGAGTCTGGGTTAATTTGAGATTTTTTTATGCAAAGCTTGGCACCCCACCAGTATCTGTTGTTAGGTGACCTTCCCTAACTTTATGATGCTTCAAAAGTAGAGTATGACTCACATCAGATGAAGTGTTGCGCTCACTAAGATTTTGATTAACTGATATTTTGCACTGGTTGGTTTTGTGGAAAAGGGTAACCCTTCTGATAAGAGATGATAAGTTCTTTCCCACACTTCAAACGTGATGATGCTGGTTATGGGGATTGTGTCTTTAGCCCTCTGTAGTTTGTTGATACTTACATTTCAAATTTGTAAAAACCTATTGAGCTGACTGCTTGGAATGGTGGAGGATTACATCATATGCAGCAGAGCTAAATGCTGGGCCAAGCTTTTCCTCTCAAACAGGCTTTGTCTCCTTTCTCTCACTACCTACTGCAGTACAAATATTTCTGTGCTGTGTCCTTTACTGCCTAATCTTCATTCCCATTCATAATTTCTTTTAATTCCTCCATTCTTAATTCATTTTTTTCTTTTATTTTAAGTTCCTGTTCCTTTTACTCTCTATCTCCAGCCTCCCTGGTAATCAGTCATATACTACGGCTCACTACTTTTCAGGAATAAAACATGTAAAACCAGAAAGAGCTGTAGTAGAAGAGACACTACGTAACATCTCTATGTATTTGATGTCACAGGGGGTGTTGTAGTTTTTCTTCCATCCAGGAAGCTTTCCTGTGCTAGCCATGCTTCTTTAACCTCTTTAACGTCCCTGCTGGTCAAGCCCTCTAAACAGTGCCATTTAGAGCACCAATCCTGCACACACACACACACACACACACACACACACACACACACACACACACACACACACACACACACACACACACACACACACACACACACACACACACACACACACACACACACACACACACACACACACACACACACACACACACACACACACACACACACACACACACACACAGCATATACAAGCCTGCTCACATGTCTGCATGCATGCGCAACCTCCAGCTCCCCAATGTCCACATCCCAAACACTAACAGGGGAAATCTTATTGACAAATGTAAATCAGCATCACCCTGTGACGTGAACAAATCTTTGCCCATGTTGCTGCATGCAGGAAGGCTTTCTTTGAGTCTGTTTGACCGCCACTGACCTGTTTCCTCGGCTTGCCTTTGGTTTCAAGGAAGTCCTCGACTCTCTCCTCTGCATCACACAGTGTTCACCAGCAGTAGCCAAACATCCCCATGTGTCGTGATGATGCAGTGAGCGCTGCCATGATGCCTGCTTTCTCTCTCTCTCTCTCTCTCTCTCTCTCTCTCTCTCTCTCTCTCTCTCTCTTTCTTTCCAGCAGCCTCTTGCACTATTGTGCAACACTGAACAACACCTCTGCCTCTGTCCCTATCTCATGCCTTCTCCCTCAAGTCCCTCTCTATCTGATTCTCTCTTGCTCTGCACCCCCCTTCCTTTCTTCCGTTCTCTCTCTCTCTCTCTCTCTCTCTCTCTCTCTCTCTCTCTCTCTCTCTCTCTCCCTCTCTCTCCTCACAAAGACTTGTTAGCCCGATGCTGCTGCCGGCTGGAGCGCTGGAGCTTGACTGAGGTGAAGCAAGCCCTTGGAGATCACAGAGAGAAAGGGAGGGGGTAGTGGATGTGGGGGTTGATGCGATGGGGTGGGGGTGGGAACTGTGAAATACCTCTTTTTCACAGTCTCCAGGGCAATTATTCACACAAGTATATAAGCAATATTTCTTTACAACAAGAACAAATAAGTGAAAACAATGAATTTCTCCAACGTCACAGGGGTTATATTTTTTTTAACACTCCCTGCAATATTTTATTTCTCACATTTATTACTTTGCAGGGTACTTATAATGCAAAGGTAATGTTTTGTTATGTTCCTTCTTTTAGTTTCCATGAAAGGCAATTTTAAATTTAAATTGACAAATTGAACAGAGGAAGCAAGAGGAAACAGGGTCACTGACAAAATGGAAGAAAAAACATGTCTATGACAAAAATACACAAGTAACAAATCAAGGGAAGAGAAAAAGAGTTTAAATGTTTCTGGCTTCCCTAACAGGTAGAAAGATTGTAATGCCTTAATTGTATGCTTTTTAGGCTGAGGATATTAAAAAACATTGCCATACAACCTACATAATACCAAAATAATGCAGATACTGCACTTTGAATTTTAATAATCTTCAAAGGGAAATTGCAGTATCTACCAACAAAATGTGTTCTTTCAGCTTTCTTTCCCATTTTAGCTATGTTGATAATTTACAGCCCAGTTTACAATGATTACATTATTGTTTCACAGGGTGGGTTTCTGTATGTCTATGATACATTACATATGCAATGTCAGCTATACTAAAAATATGTACTGTATATAGTAATCAATAAAATAAATACATTTCCAATGTATTACACGTCAAATATATGATTTAAAACAAGCTTAATCTCACCAAATCCAAATCATTTTCCTGGGAGTCGAAAGATGAGATGGCACTTACACTGCTGAGGTTACGCTTGTTAACGTTAGCTTCATTTTTATTCTTCATCACGATTTGACTTAGCTATTAGCACACTTTATTTCATGCAAATTGTCTATCGTCAGACACCGATTTAGCTTTGCATTACCGAAATGTATCTGCATATGCGAATATCTGTTTATAGAGACATCATCTCTCAACTCCAACTTCATTCTCGCTTCCCAAGTTGCTTACTGGAAGTCTTGGCCCAGATATCTGCACCGGAACCCCCCGAAATATTGGCAATTGCCTCCAAGGGGCTACCCTGAGGTTGGCCAAATGCTGACTGTTTGATTTTTGAGCTCATATATCACAGTCAATAAGTTTGAGACAGCAGGAAATGTGCAGTTGACTAAAATTTGAAAAAGCTGTTTTTGTTGTTGCCCATGATGACTCACTGCCTCTGCTACAGCTCAAAGATGCACATGTGCAAATGCAAGGTGTCATGTCTGTGTACAAAGTGTTGTGTGTTCTTTAACGATAGCAATTGCAGCATGAACTAGAAGTCATTAACTCAATCAATCATCAACTCAGTTTGTCCTATACTAATACGACCTGATGACATTAGGTTAGCCTTAAGCTGTACTTTTTGCAAGCTAACACGCTAACCCAAGATGGTCAACATGGTAAACATTACACCTGCTAAACATCAGCATGTTAGCATTGTCATTGTAAGCATGTTAGCATGAAATGTTTGGTCTGAAATAAACCCCAATCTAAATCAGTCATTCATTTATTAAATAAATTGTAAACACTTATTGTATGTATAGTGCTTTGGAAGATAACTATCAAAATAAACTACATTTCTTTCAGAATTATGTGATTAACCACCCAACCCCCACCCACAAGCCCCTAAACATGGTTGCTATAGCAATGCTAGACCCAGAATGTTCTCTCTTCCGATAATAGTTGTGCTTGGTTGAAGAATTTCAGAAATAAAGCTACCAAGAGCCTTGAGTTTGTATGTACTGTACAGAGAAAGAAGAGTGTGTGTGTGTATGTGTGTGTGTGTGTGTGTGTGTGTGTGTGTGTGTGTGTGTGTGTGTGTGTGTGTGTGTGTGTGTGTGTGTGTGTGTGTGTGTGTGTGTGTGTGTTAAAGTGATTTATCTGTCAGGAAGACATTTTCTTTTCTCTTTTTCGATCGCAGCACAGAGGAAGTGGGAAGCAATATGGACTCACAAGATGCATCTGAGTTCTTTAATTAGTTTTACAGCTTAGTGACCTACTAAAACTAAATGTTGAAATTGTACTTGTATGCTAATTGGCCCATTTATGGGAGATACCATTTGAGTAAATATTGACAACAAAAAACCTAGTTGGTATATTGTGATAATCATAGAAGAGTTCCAAATAGGATTGTTTGAATCATAGCTGTCAGGTGGAACATAATTACAGTGCATTAGGATCTGCAGCAGCTGATTATTCTCTCTCTCTCTCTCTCTCTCTCTCTCTCTCTCTCTGTCTCTCTCTCTGTCTTTGCAGCGAGGAGCTTAATTTATTAGTTAAATGGGTAATTAAAAAGTACCAAAGCTGTCAGGGTGCTGTTTGCTGTTGGATGAAGCTACCAGAGCGTGCATGACAATGTCCTTGACCATAAGAGCAAAATTCACATCACAACACAAATCAAGTGATTGGTATGAATAAATATTCTCACATCATTGCAGAATAGCCACGGATTCAAAATGTGCTTTTTTTAAAATGTCTATACCATACATGATGATAAGTGTTTTAGTGTTGAGAATTAAAAATGTAAGGAGTTAAAAGAAAAGTTACTGCATTTTTTTATAGATAAATAAACAAAAAACACTATGATTTTTATATGTAGTTTTTTATTTTTGTCAGTAATTAATAACTGACCGCCACTTTCTGTTTGAGAAGGGCTTTTTTTGGTTTTGTGCTGCGCTCCAATTCGCCTTGTTTTCTCCTGGCAAGGATGGAGTGGCAATGTGCTGGAGACAGAGTGATCCTTCCAATCAGCTTCCATGGCAACGGGCCACGAGAGGGAGGGAGGTGAGGAGGGTGGAGGGATGGAGGGATGAGGAGGAGGAGGCAGCTAGAGCGGTTGTGGGGAGGTGGGGGCTGGGATGTGGCAGCTAGCTGAAACATGAGGGGAAAGCTGGAAGAGGTCTGCTTTTTCACAGCGAAAGAAAGAAAATGGTGTGTGTGTGTGTGTGTGTGTGTGTGTGTGTGTGTGTGTGTGTGTGTGTGTGTGTGTGTGTGTGTGTGTGTGTGTGTGTGTTGGAAATTTCAACAATGCGAAATTAGACATTAACATAATGTCTATCAGGCATGTGCTTTTATTTTGAGCACAACATTGTATTCATCATAGAATACATCAAAAGTCTTCATTAGTATGAGATGAAAACATGTAAAAATAACACCCTAACGGCTATTCTCTCCTTTCAAACTCAGTCACTAGAGGACACTGCAACCATCTGCACATGTGTGTATGTGGACAGGGCTATTAAGGCTCCACATATCTCCACACAGTATCCTGTAATAAATAACAAACAAAACTTACTATTGTTACTGTGGGGCAGAGTTGAACCCACGGCTGCTGCGTTGAGGAATAAACCTCTGTATATGCGCCCCTGCTCTATCAACTGAGCTAACCCAGCCACAACTGCATGGTTGTAGTATTAAGAGGTGCAACTGAATTCAGAATGTTGCACGTTGCATGACCAGCAGGCACATGCTGGCTCTGGCTAACATGCTAAATGCTAAAATGTTGGTGATGGATCCTCCAACGGTCGGTTGTGTGTTCACTTAGGAACTAGGGGTGTGAGGTCCCTGATGTGACTGCAGAGCCTCATCAGGTCAAAATGTTTGAAAACTTTGTTATACTGGGACAGAGAGGCTGAGTGGACTGGTCGTACTGGGACAGGGAGGCTGAGTGGACTGGTCGTACTGGGACAGAGAAGCTGAGTGGACTGGTCATATTATAGTTTGAGTATCAGAGAGGTTTAACCTAGAGCAGACTGTGGAGGACTTCACAATGCACAAGACACAGAATGTTGTTTGTTCAGACAGGTGAGTATACAACACACTCTGTATGATGGTTGGAACCCTCCCCCCAGAAGAGAACGCCAACGTTGCTAGGCAACGTGTGTGTGTGTGTGTGTGTGTGTGTGTGTGTGTGTGTGTGTGTGTGTGTGTGTGTACTACATGTGTGCAAAAACTGTGCAGCTTTACATTTGCTGTGTGTTTGTGGCTACAGCCTCTCTGAGTTCATACAGTACATGTTGGTGTTGTCTGCTTTATTCTGCTGTTAAGTATTTAGAAAGTGACAGGTTTATTTTATCAAGCCTAATAATGCTTGTTTTCATAGATTTTTTGATTTCATGTTGGTTATTTTTGTTTTTCTGAGTGTTGTCCTCTTTTCTGGTATAATTGATGGGAGGATAATCAGTTGTACACACATGTTGCAAATAGCAAATTAATATACTGTTGGTTTGGGCATGAGCATGAATGTGATATGTAAATGTTGACATGTAAATGCAATACATTTTGTAGACTAAATGATTAGTTGTATCATAATATAAACTTTTGCTGTGGTGTTTTAATACATTTGCTCCTAGAATACCATGGCCATTTATTCTTACAAGAGGACTGAAATAAAAATATTCTGGAAGCAATTAATGTAATTTACCATGGTGTCGACAACCAGCAGGGGTCTTGGTTAGTGCCACCATCCTTTCATACTACGTTTTTGCTTCAGCTTGAGTCATGAGCCCATCATTAATTCCCAGCCTCTGTCCAGTTCTGCTGCCTGGTGGGGTGTAATTGTTTCCCCAGGGACCCAGATAAATGGCTCAGCTGTCGAGCTGCTCCGTGACCCACAGACGTGTGTGTGTGTGTGTGTGTGTGTGTGTGTGTGTGTGTGTGTGTGTGTGTGTGTGTGTGTGTGTGTGTGTGTGTGTGTGTGTGTGTGTGAACAAAAGAGAGAGAGAAAAGGATGGGTTGAGAGTTTCTATACCTCAGGGGAACAAATACATGGTCTGAGTTACATCATATCTATTTTGTTGTATTTCCATTATGACCAGAACAGCCTTTTTTGTTTGTTTTTTACAGCAGGCATAACATTAGGAAAATATAAATCCAGGACTTGTAGTAGTTGACATAGAAACTAAAGATTTCTATGATGCCTAACATGCAGTTCAGTCCTTCCAGGAATGATAGCAGGGAGAGATACAAATGGCTTGTCTTGGGAGTCATACATTTCACTTTGTTTGAAATCAAAATTTAAAAAAAAATATTTACTCTTCCAAGTACATAAAGCTGATTATTACTTGGCAAGTTTATAGACTTTGTGCTATGCATATTTCCACTCGTGTTATTCCATTGTGCTGTAATTAACACATAACTGATTCAGTGTCCTCCTGTTGGCATACTTAGGGAACATTTTAACACAAACACTGGATGTGAAACCAAACAAAGCTGTACAAAAGGGAGTTTCTGGGATTTAATGTAATATTTATTAGCTTGGTGTTTTGATGTGTCACAGTAGACAAGCACAGATGTTAATATAGTAAGTTTAATGATGGCTGAATCTGATTTAGCTGCTTCAGTTCTGTCTCACTGTCATACTGTCATAGCTACTGGGACACTTGAATAGAACAGAGCCATAGTGGTATGAATCAGTAGCTGAAAACACCCGTGTGCAGCCTTTAAAAACAGCAGTCATGTTAAATCCTGGTTGCCGAGATCCAGAGTAATCCTCCTTATTCAATTAAATATATATTTAATTGCTTAAATTTCAAAATAATCAAACGTATTGACAAGTTACAGGTGGTTTAGCTCTTCCTACAATGCACAGTAACTTGCTGTACACAAACCAGATTTCATGGAACATTTTAAGATGGCGTGAAGCAGACATTTCCACCATTTATACCTTCAACAAAAGTTTTTTTTCTTTTTCTAAATGACATCACCTTTAGTTTAATAATCCTGTGGTGTGTTTCCAGGTAGTGAACACCAGATGGCAGACTTGGCATTGACAACAGATTACAGGCATTTTATGGTGGAATAAAAGTAGGGGAACCTGAGGGCCCATCAAATAGCGACGATTGTATTTAAATAGTGAAGACTCTTATTTCAACATTAATGCCTTAACAGCCACATATAATATCATGTTTTTTTAAAATAATTTTTGTTGTTGATATTATGAAATTAATACTTTTACTGTGTCCACAATATATGTGGAAATGGTGCAGTAAAACCTGCTATCTTGCTAGGGACCCAACAGGAACCCATACAGAGACCTGCAAAGGTGCCCAAACCTTGCTTTGGAAACCCTATAAAAGCCTACTGGGCTTACTTGTTAGATTGAATGGGATATTGTCTCTATAAAACCACATGGTAAATGAGATTTTTCAAGCGTGTCAACCTAGTGGCCCATTGAAAGACCTATGGAACCCTGCAGTTTCTCAACAGAGGATGTACCTTTCCAATACTCAGCAGTTCCATCTTTTAACATGTTTTATTGCCCCCTTTAAACCAGTGTATAATGCTGCAGCCAGCTGTGATGAATGTGATCTGTCATTTTTTCCTACTCAGACGAGGAGGAGGTGGCTGAGAACCGGTCAGGAGAGCAGATGGCATGCCCGTCTGTCTGGTCTGTTTAAAGGACACTGCCGGCGAAGCCCCAAGTCAAACAAGCCAACTACACGGCCCGGGATGATCTCAGAGCTTCCACTCTTGCTTTCCGTCCTGAAGACATCAAGATTGAATCCTTCTCTCAACTTCAAAGTACAGTACAATGTAACCCACTCTAAATGCTTTCCCTGGAATTAACTGATTTGTTATTTGAGCTTTCTCACAGTAGAGAAAATGTTACAGCTTCACAAAATTAAGCATGAAGTGGTTGTTATTTAACACCCAGCTGCACTCATATATATAAAAAAGGAGATTAATTTCAGCTTTTAAAGAATTAACATTTTATTCATATAGGTTTACTACAGCTTCACATTAAAAGACACCTGTGCATGCAATGTTCTGTTTTCACTATCACTGTAGTAGACCACACTGTTACTACCTTGCATTACTGTCCTCTGGCCTATCAGATGACCTGTTGTGTTATATTGAGTGTGGGGTAAGAAGTAAAACCTCAGTAATTGGAGTAGTGTAGCTGTCATCTGATCTGCTGTGTCTACCAGTGTGCACAAAAAGTGAGCAGTAAGTGTCATAGTGTGTATATGGGGAAGTACACTATAGTAAATTCCTGTGGGAAGTAAATTGTCTGAAGGTGTACACAAAATGTTTTAGCGTTGGAATATGGCTATTCTGGAGTATGTGGACATGATTCTGTAGTTGTAGAACTATAATTAATCCGCATATTGTGAAGATACATTTTCAGCTATGGCCTGATTAGTTTATCACACTCTTTATTAACGTTTATTTTCATTATGAATTAATGTGCTAATTATTTGCTTGATTATTGTTGATATAACTCAGTTGTCCACCTTCTTTTTTGTCACCCTCTCTAAGGAGGTCAAAGGTCTGCTACACAGCTTTGTTACTGCTTCCATTACAAACCATTGGATAAATGAATCTGGGTCCTCTAGAAAATGAATGCTAACCACAAAAAAAAAACAGCTGTTGATTATATATCTTGCTAATTTTAGTGTGATTGGTGGTCTTTTTTTTAAATTCCTCTCAACAACTGGGCTCAGAGTTCAAAGTTCACTGACACCATTCTGTACCCGTAAACTGTTTGCTTCAGTTCATGAGTCTATCCTTTACCCTAAAGCCCTGGTTTGATAATCATAACATTCCATCTACACACTTTTCTGTGAGCTGCCAAAAGGCATTTGGGTAAATGAAGAAAATAAGTGACTGAAGTTAAAGTAGAAGAGGTGGGCTGAGGATAATTGATTACGCCAAAACAGCAAATTGCAGCTCCTCCATAATACATTGTCTGTGGGAAGATTTTTAATTTAGGTTGAGATAATAACACAAAACATTATTGATCCCTGCTGAAAAATTAGGTCACTGAAGCATCAAACTAACAGGGTAAAGACAAATAGAGTAATCATAGAATAGAAAATCATTAACCATTAAAATACTGAACAATGGGACAATATAATACAACGTTAACAATTACGGGATGCTGTTAACCTGCACTTTTGTCAGTTATCTGAGTTATTGTGGCTGCGGTAGAACCGTTAATAAAAATATTGGATATACTAACTGTAAAGGCTAAGCCCAAGCTTTAAGCCCCTGAGGTGCTGTACCATGGGTTGAATAGCCTAATTAACACACTATTTACCTTGTTTGATCAATTAAAGTCCAAGTTGTAGTTGCAGTTAAAACCAGTAGTTCATTTAATTTCCATTACATCTTCATCATTTCTCCAAACAAACGGTGTATGTGTGTGTGGTCAAAAACTGTCTGCGCTTCTGGGTAGAACACCTTACTAACCAAAGATTGGTTCCTATTCATTCACAGAGTTGATTAGGGCCACATGTGGAGACCACATGTGGCCCTAATCCTCTTAATTTAGAAATAGATAAATAAATAAAGTGAGACTTCGGTAACGTTATGTACATTTTGCTGCATTACTTCTGTGATAAAACCACCGTCATTTTTATCTATGACATGCTAAACCAATAGCACAGGTAAAGACTGGTACACAAATATATATAAAGTTCTATAATGTTTGCTAAATTCACGCATTTGATGTTATGGCTACCGTTAACGTGTTAGCAGTTGCCTATTTACACATCCAGCAACCATGGAGCAACATAAGCGTTAACTTTGAGTCCTGTTTCTGGTCACCTGAAATATGTCCAATATTTACCCTTCTTTGAAACTCTGTTTTAGTCTTCACCAGCTCATGAGAAATATAACTGGGGGTAGACTATAGGCCTGGCTTTCTAATGCTCTGCTGTGTTCACTAACTAGTCGCTAACTTTGTCTCTCTGTTGGTTGGTGCTGGGTATTAGCAGTAGGTTACTCTGGGTTTATCAGAGCTGTATTACTCTAAACAGCTGTCTCTTGCATTTGGAAACAGTTTTTATGAAAGTGGTTAGACCGTATAAAGCAGTATAAAAGTAAAACCATTAGCTGGAAGATGCTCAGTAGAGCTGAAGGAAACTACAGTATTAAGTACTAAGTTGTAATTCTTTGTGGGGTCAGCACTAAAATAGCCTTTTTTTCACATTAAGCATAGTCATTTGAGGCAGTTTTGAAAATATTAATTAGTGTAGTTTATGGTTTATAGCTCAAAATAGGCAACTTGTTCAAGAGGATAATACTGCACTTAGAAAAGCTCCAGGCCTAAATATCATCTTTGGCTAACAAAAAGAGTGTTGAAATCAGAGAGTATGACATTCCCTCTAATATCAACAAACCCAACAAGAATGAATAAGACTTTCCTGGCTAGAGTCTTAAACAGTTTTTCTAGCTGAATCTAGCCTATGTCAGGATTGTGTAATGTGTTTTCTGTGTTTCCAAACTTTTTCTTGGGAAACATAAGGACCTTTTGGCTCTATAAGTAGATACCATGTTGAACTATGTGGAGGTATTTAGTGACAGCATCTTTTTAATGGTTTACTGGAACATTTAACATATGTGTGTACGTACACATACTTCTTTCTGACAGTGTAGACAAAATAATTAGAATAGTTACTTCTGTCTTCTTATCTTATCAGAGGGATCATATTTCAGCCTGTCCTCTAAACAAACTTGTCTGGAGTCCTTGGCCAGGAATTCAACATGGGAGCAAACACAGAACCAGCAATATATTTTATTTAATAGAAGCTGACAGTGTTTTACCCCAGTGAATCTTCATCACATATACTCTTTGAGGCCCCACTATGGCTGAAATATTGTTGTGTTGTATTAAAGAAAAGCTGCTCTGGAGCTATTTGTTAAGGGGCATTATGGTTTGTTCTCACACTGAATTCCACTCAGCCCCGCACTTAACAGTATATGTGTTTGTGTATCTACTTTCACTTTGCAACAAATCAAGATGCATATCACGGAAAATCTCTACTACTCCATTATTCCAGAACATGTCCTTAGCGTCCTATTTTCTCTTAAAGTAGATTTTTTTTTAAATGTTGAAATGAAGCATTGGCAGAAAATTTAATAGAAATTCAAAATGGAATAATCAGACATAAAAGTGCATTTGTATTTTTTATTTATTCCTTCTACATGTAAGTATCAGCTGTAAACTGAGCGGCCTCAATGGACACATGATCCAGCTGAAAGTGACACACATACCTTGGGTCCTCTCTGAATAATGGATCTGCCACTGGTATAATTGGAGTGATACTGTGTCCTCCAAAGTACTATCAGATGCATATATCATGACCGTTCATTCATTAAGATTGGATTATCCTGGATTGCCTCTCAACTCCTTTCTCTCTAACTCTCCCTCTGTATTGATGTTTCTATTGTGGCTCTGACTGACTGTGTCAGGCTTATAACTCTGCTGTCTTTGTTTCTACCCAATCCTGTAACTAAGATGTCAATCTCTCTCTCTTCCTCCGTCAGCCCCTCATATTCTCCTCTCCAATCATTTGACCCCTGCTTCTCTCTTTCAGCTCACGTGAGTATAACAGGGAGGGAATTCTGGCTCCAGCTAACAAAGCTGGACTACAAAAGTAACTCATGCCATTGTCCTTGACATGGCTACTGGCATTACAGCTGTAGTTGGTCCCCGGGCCTAATTAGTTAGGATGTACTAATAGTTAGGATGGGTTAAATATAGAGGATACAATCCTTGTATGTGTAAATGTACTTGGCAAAAAAAAGGAAGTGTTATTAAATAATTGTATATTATAAAACCCCAATATAGTGAGTATCATACTTTAAACTAAGGCTGCATGATAAGAGGAAAATATGCGATAACGTTGAATATTGCGATAACGGTATTATTGGCAATAAATAAATAAGTATTCTGCTAAAATACAACACATTCTTGTTGAATTTAAAACAAATGAAAGGAAATCATTCCCAACATACTTTAATTGAACATTGAATATAAAATGCACTATAAGAAAAAGAACGACTTGCATTATAAAGTGCAGTTTTCTACTGATATTTTCTTACAACTAACACAAAAACATCTCGGAGTGTCTTTCGCGATGTGTTACAGCCTTTGGCAATGTGTGTATTGCCCCAGTGGATATTGCGATAACAATAACAAAAAACATATATTGTGCAGGCCCTACTTTAAATGTGACAGGATGACAGCTTAAATGTAAGTCACAGAGGAAGTTAACGTGTTAATTTCCCTTTTCTTTCCAGGACACAGTACAGGAAAACACTCCCTGGGAAGCGTTGGTGTGGCTAGTGAAAAATGAACAATATATCCCCCATCATGGATGCAGGGCAGGCCAGCAGGGTTAGTTGTTGTGGGCCTTCCTTGATTTGTTCAGGAATAATGAGTTTTCCTACACGCCCCAGATCTGGTGTTAAAGGGAGGATGGGTGAGGCAAAAAGCTGTTAATCTATTTCCTGAAAGCCTGCAGATGTTCACTTATGAGCAGCTGAGCAGAAGTGAAATCCGATTTTATTATTGCCAGCCATTAACTTTGTGGTTTGTTGATGCTGGATTTGCTTCCTCAGTTTGTTTGGGTCCCACAGTCCCTAATGTCTCATATCTGTAAAAAAAAAAATACTATTTAATGATGAATGTCAGTCCACACTTTCCCCATTCTTCCTGCTGATGCCTCAGGTCATATTGCCTGTATCCACTTTTGTCTTCTTAAAAGCTCCTTTTTTTTTGGTTTGGCACCTTGTAAAAAAAACACGTGAACTAACAAGACATTTTGACTTGTGTTGGAAAATCACAAGTGTTATTTATAACATGAACCTGCTGTAAGCTTGGTGACATTCTGTGGTGGGGTGGCAGTAGCTCAGTCTGTAGGGAGTTAGGTTGGGAACCGTAAGGTCGCTGGTTTAAGTCCTGGGCACTTCCAAGGGAATTTTGAGCAAGGCATCAAACCCCCAACTTCTCAGGGTGCCTGTCCATTAACAGATGCAGCCCTCTCACTCTGACATCTCTCTATTAGTGCATGTAGAGGTACTGAGCATGTGTGTGTATTTCAGGCCTGTGTGTAATGTATATTCTAACAACAGTGTGAAAACATTGTAACTTCCCTTGCAGGATTAATACATTATTAATATTATTAGTATGGGCTAGTTAGTGAACTGCTGGGATCAGTTACAATAGTTCCTGGGGATTCTCTCTTTTTTATAGTTTTATCTAGCATGTTGGGCATCCGAGCTAACGAGCTTGCTAACAATCAGTTAAGGTAGATTTAATTTCAAGCACTTTATATTCTGTTGGGTGGTTTTAATTTATAATAGTGTGTCATATTGTATTAGTGAACATATATTTTGTATGTAAAATGTTAATCGTGTAAATGTTAATTATTGTGTTGGAGTAAAAAGTTCAATATTGTTCTAAGTTGTAGTGGAGAAGAAGTATAAAATAGCATAAAATTGAAAGGGCCAAGTCAAATACAAGTATGTTTTAGAGGTGTTAAAGAGGATCCAAAGCATTAGGTTAACCTTTACAGAAATGTCTCCCTCCTCTTTCCTCATATTTTCTCTGGCAGCCACTCTCTTTCTCCTTCCCTTCGTCATCACTCCATTGTCCTGTTCTTACATATCTCACTTTGCTTTTCTGAGCCCACATGTGGGTTTACATAGGCTTCTGTGTATGCATGAGTAATTACAGGGCAGGGTAGAGAGGGAAAAAACTTCCCCTGTGAACTTTTCTTTTCTCCTCCTCTTTCCTCCAGCCACTCGCAGTGCCTGCACAACCCAGCGAGCCTCCCAGACAGAGAGGAACCCCAGCAACTCCCGCATCTCCATCTCTATTCCTCACCCTCTCATAACTCCCTCTTTCACTTCCTCACCCCTCCTGATTCACCTCCACACAATAGACTTCCTCTGCAAGCACCAGCCTGAAGGGGAAAAGGGGGGTGAGATACAGTTTCTCTGCAACAATGGAAATTCAATCAGGAAATGGCGAGGAGGTGGCGAGTGCAGTGTCAGCGACCTCAGGCTTCGTTTCCCATAGTCCCTCTGGGCTTCAGGTAGAGGCATCAGACGATCCTGTGCTCAAAGAGGACCTGCAGGCTGCTAAGAGGATTGAGAGATTTGACATCCCACTCGATAACCTGAAGAGGATGTTTGAGAAGCCAGCTGTGGCAAACACAGTAAGTAACTACCACTGTATTTTCATTTGCTTTTATTTTTTGCTGTGAACTGTACATTTTTATGCAATGAAATTCCACTTTTCTCCTGATAAATTGAGCGTTAGGTAACTGCCATGCTCATGTCAGATAGACGGATAGGTTTGATGTGACAAATAGAAAAGCTTTTGCAACCTTTTAAATAAACTTGGAAATGTGTAGTCAGCAGTGGTGACATCTAGTTTCTGGGTGGTGAAACTGTGCACTAGATTGCACTGTTGTAAGCTGTAGTTTCCTTCTTTGTGTGCATTGACTCTGTTGAGGGCGATATTGTTTGACCCTACATGTTGACTTATTTTTAGATTTATTTGGGAAGACAAAACAGGATTTTGCTTATCTCTCCATGTGCTGCGATATGATTCACTTGCTGGCAATTTGGGGTTTTCCATCATTTCATTGACGGAAAAAAATGCTTACAGTACACGTCTCTGTTGCCAGAGAGGAGGGTGGCCTTCTCTCTCCCCACTTTTTTTTCCATCTCAGCTGGCTTCTCTGAGAGGAAAATCTAAGTGTAAGTGAAGCGGGTCATTATCAGAAAACCTCTAAAAGGCCCAGATGACCTACTTTTTGCTCTTAATATGGTTGGGACATTGAATCTAACCTCTCAAAATGTTCCAAGGACAGTGAGCTCTAAAGCTCGTGCATGGAAACCTCTCTTTTTTTATAGTATCCAAACTCTTAAAACAAAATCCGCACGAGCCAATGCATTATGGGGAATGTGGTTCTCAGTGTGTGTGCGCCAGTGCCGGCTGATGGTACAGATATGCAGAGATGCAGATACACTGGCTGCATCTGTGCAGTGCCACTGGGTTGCTGATATTCGACACCCTGTTATTTAAGACCTATTTTGGGGGGCTTTATGGTTAAGCAGGATTTTAAAAATAACCCTGTAATTGGTATGTTGGCTGCTGCTGGAAGCAGTGCAAAGTTTCTCCGTCAGGCCAGAGACAGAGTAGAGAGAACCGTGGATGTGTTGATCAAATCACATCTGGCTCCTTAGAAGCATTTTACAGATGACTGTGGTTAATGATCCACATCACTAAAGCAAAGGGTCAAAGATAGCATCTGTGAAGGCTCATGTATGCTTATTTATGTCGTCAGACGTGTGTTTGGACTGCTGCGGTATGAGCCATAACAATCTAAAAAGATAAGAGCTCCACTTTGATTTTATTATGGCTGTTTTACATCCCAGTATCTCATTGACCATTATTTATGTTTAAAACTTAAAAGTCTTCGGCTCACCATTAGAATAATTTTTCTCAGCCTTTTGACAATGTGTCGCTGAGCCAGTGTTGTCAGTCTTTGTTGACAGTGTTTGACCCATTAAAGCGGCTATAGTAAATACTCTTATATTAACAATGGATCAAATGACTGTGTAAGTTTGTCCCTCGTAGTGACAAACTTACTTTCAGCTCATTGTTTTTGATTCGTTTTGGCACCTTTACCAATTTAGTTCACTCATGCAGCTACCATCAGCGTTATTTCCAGCCGCAACAGGCAGATGTAAAAACACACAGTACCCTACCTGCTCAGCACCAAACAGCAGACAGACACAGTTAGCGACTAGCTGGTGAACATAGTGGAGCATTTAGCAGCTAAAGAGCCAGATTCTTTTTTTTTTTTAAAACAGATACTAAAAGGAGAGTGAATATATAACTTAAAAGGTGATAATATATCAGTGTTTGTTTACAGTGTGTTTACAGCATTACTTTACATTACAGCATGTTCATCCCAGCATTACTTCTGATATCATCCTTTTGGGAAAGTAAGACTGTGTTGAATAATTCCCTTTGAATTTTTCCTGTTGACATTGACAAGCTTATTGACTTTACAATCACTTCCTTCTGATCCATGTCTTGCATTTCTTTCTTTACCCAGGGGAAAGATATATTCTCTTTTTAAGTAACAACCTGTGAGGCTGTGCGATATGACGATATATATATATATATATATTATCCAAGTAATTTATAAATGGCTATCATATACTGTATATTTTTCTAAATTGTTTCTATTGTGATGTCTAAAAAGCCAGCAGCCGAACTGCGCTACGGCAATATTTACATCATTTGCACAACGCTTTACGTTGTGATCCTTGCATATCATGTTCATTTTGCACTAAAGTTCTTAATGAAATGAGAAAATACTCAGTACTTCACTCTATAGTATACAAAAATAGGCTTTACCATATGGTTATTTTTTTTTTATTTAAACGGAAAATATGAAATTACCTTTATCATATATTTTTGCCATATGTGGTAGGCTGGTCAAAAATGTCTGCATGTCACATGCTGGCATCGGACCACATGCTGTATCTTGGCATTGTATCTTGAGTGCTTATTCTTATCTTTTCTTGGAAAAGAATGGAGTTAATGGAGCGTGTGGGCAGTGTTCCCAGATTCCCAGTTAGAGGAGAGGACTGCAGCTCTGCAGCCTGCTGCTTATAAAACATGACCTTGTCTCCAACTCATCTGTGAGGCTGAGTTTAATATTTGATGACGCTCTGTATTTTTTCTTTCTGTGGCCCCATTTCATTTATTCAAACGGTGCAATGTCATTGGACAGACAGCTGTAACAATGATGTGGGCGCTCAGCTGTCCAGCAAATCCTCAGCTGGAGAGAGGACAGTCCGTGTTTCCAACAACCGTGGATGTGTCGTGATGCAACGGTTTATACTGAGTGCAAAAGCTTGTTTTTCTGCTTGTGTAGCAGGCCGATCCTCCAGGGACGCCGGCTTGTGATTACAACATCTGTCTGACCTTCTGGTCATGACTGTGAACACAGGGAACAATACACACATACTGATGAACACACATGAGACAGATGAGGTGACACTGTGCTACGGTGTCATTACCCATCATGCAGGGGGGCTCAGAAGAACACATACAGTACTCAGCATAAGTGAATACATCCATGCTAAAGTTGACTAAAAAGAGGAATACAAAATTATCTTTTGGAAATTGATCTTAATGCCTTAATTAAAAAAAATGAGGAAAAATCCAACCTTTAAGGACACCAATTTTCTCTGTGAATGAATAATGTATCGTAAATAAATAAATGTTCTTCCTTAAAATACAGGGGGCATAAGTGAGTACACCCCTATGTTAAATTCCCATAGAGGCAGGCAGATTTCTAGTTATTTCATGGATCCAGGATACTATGCATCCTGATAAAGTTCCATTGGCCTTTGGAATTAAAATAGCCCCACATCATCACAGACCCTTCACCATACCTACAGAGTGGCATGGTTTTATTTCAGTTAGCCTAATAGCTGGTTTGATTTGCATTGAGAGATGATTTTATGGAACATACCCCATGCCAATCTCTAGGTATGGTGAAGGGTATGTGATGATGTGGGGCTATTTTAATTCCAACGGCCAAGGGCATTACGATCAATTTCCAAAAGATGATTTTTTATTCCTCTTTTTACTCAACTTTAGCATGGTGTATTCACTTATGCTGAGCACTGTACATGCTCACACGGTTCAGTGTCAGTAATTAACATGCATGCACAAAAATAGGCCGGAATGGTGAACTTGAGAAAGCTTTTCATTATTATTAGTTATTATAAATTATTAGTTACATAACTTAAATGACCTGACATGGCATTCATTCATGTAGTGATGGCCGCTGTTGGCCAGTGGGTGGCAGCGTAGCATCTGTGAGATTTAGAGAGTGTTAAAAACAGCCACTATAAAATAAAAGTCTATAAGAAGGAGAATCAATGTTGTGCTCTTAATCAGGAGTTTATCACGGTGAGCCGATTACTAATCACCTGGTGTTAATTGGGTTCATTTCTAATGCCTGAAGGTGTCTTAAACAGTCTTTTCTCTTGAGTCTGAGGCAGTCGGATTATCAGGATTTGCGTAAAATCTAATTCTGATGTGTTTGGTAAATTTAACATAACATCAAATAATTTAAAAGGATGTCATACTATGGGATGAAGTGCGTCACACATGGCTAACAGGATAACATGGTTAAGTAGGGAGAGGGGAACTTTTATAGGCGGAGCACATCTCGTGTGCACTTTGACGCCGAATGAGGTGTCGACATAAATTCAGACGGTGGCACTAGAGGTTTGGAATGTTGCCTTGGTTTATTTTCATAACTTGTATCATCACTGTCCATAACTCACTCTTGTTTTCTTATGTGTCATTCAATAGACTTCTTCTTGTACTTGCATTTCTATAGAGCTTTCATATTATTCTCTCAACAAGAGGCTACAGTTAAAAAGACAGAATTCAATTTAAAAGACACCAAAGAAAGTAGTTCATTTCTATAACTTCTTTTGCAGTCACCTTTCTCCAGCTTTTAAGCAAAGAGTAACTCACTTTTGCCATGTAAAATCTCACTTTAATATATATATATATATATATATATATAAAAGACAATCAATCAATATGCACCACGGTTCCTAAATACACTTCATTTAACGTTAAATAAACCAAAAGCCACAATGTGTCTGCAAAGAAATTGATCCAGACTTGATGAGGACACGGGCGTCCTCATCAAGTCCATTGAGCTCGTAAAAATTCCATTAACTTTTACCAGGCATCTCTTTCGTCTCACTTTCACAGATTCAAATCTTTTAATGGAGCTGGCAGAGGAGCCGCGCGGGTGACGCATTGCTGCTCTGTTGTGTGATGATGACTTGTTGCTCGCCGCCTTGGCTCTGAGAACAGTCGCACTGTGGCGATGTGTGACACATCTCAGAAACTCCCTGCTTCATTTGACCCATTCAGATGACTCATTTGCCTACCTGGCATTTGCTTTGTTTATGAATTTGTCTTATTAAAACATGCGCAAAAGTCTCCTCTGTGTAGCTGTCAATACTTGTTAAGACAGCCCTTTTTTTACCAGAGTGGTAGCATGTGCATGTTCATTTTAAATTATGTAAATCCATTTCCCATAGCTCGGTAATGAATGCATATCTGCGGGCCTTTTTTCATACAGATTGTTGCGTGACTCGCCCCCCCCCCCCCCCCCCCCCCCCCCACACACACACACACACACACACACACACACACAAGAGCATATGTGTTCAACATTCAGCCAAAGACCTCAAGGCTTGCTATTTCAATCATTTATTATGGCACTATGTATCAAAGCTCAATCATTAAAACCTTCAGACTGGAGCAGAGAAAAACATCATGAAGACACGGATGAAGAAAAATGAGTACTTTCTTTTAAGTTGACAATGTTCATCCAGGGCTTTTCTTTTTGTAAATATTCTAGAAAGTTCTTCATTAAGAAGCTGTGTGCCTTTGTTGATCTTGATTCTGCTGTCACTTTCTTTGCGTTGTTGGTAGAAATAGGCCCTGGTTGTCTCATATATATATATATATATATATATATATATATATATATATATATATATATATATATATATATATATATATATTATGTAAACCAAAAGGATTATGAATGACTTCCACACTAAAGTGAGCATTAAGAGATGGACGCGGCCAGTGGTGGAATGTCACTAAGTACATTTACTGCAGTACTGTACTTAAGTACAAATGTTGAGGTACTTGTACTTTACTTGAGTCTTTTCTTTTCTTGCCACTTTCTACTTTTACTCCATTACATCTTAAAGAGAAATATTGTACTTTTTACTCCATTACATTAATCTGACAGCTTTAGTTAGTAGTTACTTTATACAATAAGATGTTTGCACACAAAACACATGTATGCAGTTTATACAATCTGATGTTTTATTATAAATGAAACTACCCAACAATATAACTGATTAACTGATTTAGTTGATTGACTGTTTGGATCGTTTCCAGTTTCTAAAATGTGAGGATTTTTTTCTTCCGCCACTGGAAACGGCAAACAAAAGCTTCTCCATCTTTAAAACATTTTGCAGGGTTTTAAACATCAGACAGGAAGTACACAATTTGAATTTAAGTTTGGTTTGTCACACAGTTGATGAGTCCACCTTTGATGCAGTAGTTTCTACAGGTTTAATGAAAAAAGGCCATGCTTGTCTTCATGTGTACTTAGGCACAGCATGCCTTGAATTGAAAACCGAGTTTAATTAGTTGTGTCGAGTTCATGAGTAGCACTTTATTTTGATAGGAATTTCATTTTAAAACAACAACTTTATTCTTCATATATCTTGAATCCTTGCCTGTAGACAAATTTAACATTTTACATCTTTGGCTGACCTGTTGTCCACTGACTATAAGGGAGGTTATCCTGGCAAATATTTGGAATCTATTGTAAGTAAAAATTGTATATGAATATATTGGTAATAAAATGTCCTCTATAATTGGTTTCAAAATACATAGTTATTAAAAAAACCTCCCTGGGAATTATAAGGACATTGTAAACAAACTAAACTAAAACCCACATTTCATATTTTATGGCAATCCATCCAACAGTTGTGGAGACATTTCACTTCAGCCTTGAACCTTAAACCTCCACCTTGTGGTGGTACTAAAAGAAAAGTCAGGGGATTATCAACGGATTCATCATCTAGGAATTTGAATGCACAACATGTCATGTCCACCCATCCAATAGCTGCTGAGACATTTCAGTCTGGTACAAAGTCATAGCAGTAGAACCGGTATGCTCAGGTGACGTGATGTCCATCCACTTGCATGAGCTCGTCTTACACATTTGCACAATTATAGATTTAAATCCCCAGAATATCGACTAGGTATGCAGTGTGTCAGCCGATGTCAGTGTCCATGATTCAGTGTATATTTGGAGAGGCTGAAAACAGAGCCGGATCCCAAACCACTTTAGAGTGGTCATGTATAAATAGTAGTGCCTGGACGATGTTGGCATCGCTCACTGAACATTAAGAGAGCATGTAGCCTGATGAAAGAGACTGAAATCTGATTTACATTCAGTGAGCATAGGGCCATATTGTGAAAGATCGGACTGGGAGAGTGGATGGGAGGGGAAGGCAGAGAGCACAGAGGATGAAGATGGATAGGGAGTGATGGAGATTCAGAGCGAATCAGCCGTCATGAGAGGGAATCGAAATGAAAAGCGAGCTCATATTTTAGCAGGTAAAGCAGATCAGAGTCTGATTAACAAATTATACTCACGTTTCAATAATTACAGGCTTCATCAGGACCCACTTCACGGCTGCACAATCTGACCCTTTGCTCAATTTGCGCTTTTCCCCGCAACTTTCTTTCCCTGTAGCCGAGCACGTCTGTTAGATTTCAGCCCCCGTTAAGAACACTGATACACAGGAGAGAAAGGCACGGAATACAGAATGAGGAGCTCTAACCGCAGACTATGACCACCGTTATATACACAACATAAGCAGGATCCTACATTCAGTGACCATATAATCTTTTTTTTATTTAATATGTTCAGAAAACTTTTATACAAGTCCATGTTCATAGGCCTGTAACAATAATTAAATCATTGTCTAATCGCAATTATTTTTACATACTCACAGTTTCTTTGTTTAACCACAATTATTTGCTTACATAAGCTAAGGTCCAGAAACCAACATAATACTGTACTATTGTCAATTTTATGTTCATTTAAGAAGAAAGAAATCCAATGTTTTATGATAATAAAGAGGCATGGTTTATTTCATAGGCTGTGTAATTTATATTAAATTATCTGGGTCACATAGCAGTGATAGAACCAAAAGATGTATCCTTGAATTCATTCAAAACTTGCATTTGTTTGGAAAATTAATAAATAAATACATATTTTCAAAAGACACAATTATATTGTAAATCACAAGTATTTCAAAATTTGGAATTGTTACAAGCCTATATGTTCACGAGTTAACTTATTTAGTGAATGCTGTGTATGTCACCATAAATGTTTGGATGTTCTTATACAAGTTGACTTGCAGTATGTTCATCATAATGAACAAAATGCTACAATATATCAATGTAAATTGCCCTCCACATCAGTAACCATACAGTACATATGTAACAAACATGTATATATCACTGATGGATGTGAAACACAGTAATATCTACTAATATAAGTTTGTTGCATAAATCTACATATAATGGAGGAGCACACCTTCAGCCTGCATTAATGGCCTGCTAGTTTTCCTGTTCATTTTTTCAGCACTCAATACACATAGGGAGTTTCTGCAGCCAAACTCCAAAATCATTGGACGTCTGTCAAGCTTTCATTTATCTGCTCACTAGATCTGGGTCATTTTCATCATTTGCAAATGGGCCCAGTTGGGCAAGCTAATTTGCTCTCCTCTCCTATAACAGCTTCCATTGAGTGTCGCCGAGCAAAACACTTAACCCTGTAGAAAAGCGTGAAGCACTCAAACCCTTGCTACAAACTGTTGGAATTTGGCATCAAATGGATGTTACAGAAAACACTGTTTTGTATGGTTAGTGAGTAGACAGATATTGTCTTTTTTACTGGCAAGGCTTTTTTCAAGGCTTGGTGATGTAGTGACAACTCGCAGGATTACCCACACCTGCTCCTATAGTGCAATATTTTTAGTATGTTGCACCATGGTGATTGTACTAAGATTTCATCTATGTGTTTATTAAGCTGCAGAATCTGTGTTGCTGCCCAGATACTTTAAGAGCTCCACCAAACAGTACATCCTTTCCTGCTGAAGGTACCTGTGCAACCATTTGCTGTAAACAGTCGACTCCTTAAGTGTCTTTGACTGAAATCCTCTTCATTAAAAAATGGAAATACATATCCATGTTGCCACTCTACTGGACTACCCCCTGGTGTTCCTGTAGCAAAGCTGCCCCATGAGGAGTGTTTATGCTAAGAATAGCAGCAGCTTTAGTCATAATAACCTCCAACTGTTCCAGTGAGGCTGCTCAGAGGCCAGCCAAAGACAGCTGTGTTTGTATTGGGCAGATCCTAGATGTAAATGTGTGGGGATGAAACCGCTGAGTATGTGAAGGTGCTCGATGGTGTTTTAAGCCTCCAACGTCGCCTTCCAGGCAGCTAACCCTAACCTTAACCCTAAACATAACCATTGCCGTGCTGCCTGGAAGGCGACTTTGGGGGCTTAAAACACAAAACACCTGTGAAGGTGAAGTCTATCATGTATATATAGAGAACTAACAGTAAGTATACAAGTTTGACTGTGTGAGGTTTTAATTTGAAATCTGTGTTGAAATGTCACTGCAAATTCAATGCATGCCTATTGGATCACAGCAGTTAATGAATATACTCACAGCAGCAAAATAAATTGGCTAGAATTTTAAAATTTTTCAAGAGAAAAATGGAGAGAATCTCTGAGAGCTATTTTGTGACTGATAGCACTGGCCCACCTGGCTAGTGAGTTAGCTGGTGAGTTACAGTATTTCACCAACTACAGTAGCCCTGTGCATCAAGTTGCTGCGTCACCAAGCTTTTCATTTGAACAATATTTTACAGAGATTTTACCTCAGAATAAAAAATAGCGAGGACAAGCCACTCCACTGTTTGTCAAGCAGACACAGGGGAGAAGGGTTTTGACAGAACAGAGCCACAAATACAGCTGAGGGAAAACTCTGACTAAATGTTGCATCATGTACACAAAGAAACAGCAAGCCGCATTTTTCACAAGACATATGGGATGAGAACATTTTTCTTTTTATGTTTCAAAAAACTACCAGAGTGGAAAATGCAGCACAAGCTGTGACCGGCAATAGTATGTGCCCTTTGCTTATATATCCAGACAGGTTTTGTTGCGCTGGATAGCTTCAGTATGAAAATATACCTTGTGTTGCAGCACTGTTTGTCTGTTACGATAAGTGTGAATCACATATCCCCGTGGGCTTTGTTCTAACTCGCTTTATGTCTGTCCTTCTTTGTTTCCTCCGCCTGTCTCTCTTCTCTGTTGCTACTGTCCACCTCCTGGCTTTTCACTGTGACTCTGTCTGGCCTTTAGTTAATCCGTTCTGTCCCAGCTGGCCTAGGTAGAGAATCTCAAATCACTGTTACAAACCAGACTCTCCCTCCGACAGTCACCTTCTCTACCTCTCTAAAACTCTCCTTCTGTTGTTCATCAGAATTGTTTTTCCTCTCTGGCTTTTCCATGCCCTATACCATGCCCTCTCTGTCTGTCCATGCACTGTACTTTGACACTCTATTCTGTCTTCTTTCCTGGCCTGTGGCTAATCTCTTTCTTTTTCTCCCTTTCTGTTTCTGGACCGTGTCTCTTTTTGGCGCCCTTGTTTACCCACGAGTGCTTAAAATATTGATGTGCCTCCATTTAGTCGTAATGAGGACAGTCGATAGAGGATTGAAAAACAAAAAAAAAATAGTTTTCATACTTCTACTGGATTGCAAAAGGGGATGCTTATGGCATCCGGAGCAAACAAAAACACTGGCGAAGAGAAAGCAGCTGCCAAAGAGTTGACAGAGAGAGAGAGAGGGAGGGAGGGAGTGGAAAGAAGGATGGCATGACAGCCGGGAAGACCTTCAAATGAACAATGCACACAATTGCAAAACACCAACAAAGAAGGGGCGATAGAAGATAGAAGGTCCAAATTCAGGCATTATGAGACTATGTATGGTTGTGCTGATTTTTGTGCATGTTTTTATCTCGTATGACAAATGGCATAACACAGAAAAATAATCGCAATTAGTGGCTGTTTTTCTTTTACTGTTTCAGTATTTCAGGCTGCTTATTTTCTACACATTATTCCTGATGAAAACGGGTTCTCCACACTTCTTCCAACAATGTGCGGCTGATTCAAGTGCTTCTGATCATGGACAGCAACTTCAGAGACAAAGAAAGGACTTGAGCACACTGACTGATTTGCATCCTTTAATGGTGGAAACAGCCTAACAATTCAACACTACTGGGTCTTCAGTCAAAATGGACAACCTAGAAGTCAACTAAGATATGAGTCTTTAAAGGCCTTCTTTTGTCCTACAAAAACTCGACCGCAAGGACATTTTAGAACATATACAACGTGTGTGCCGCTGCAGATTTGCTGCTGTATTTTTAGCCATGCTAGCAGCATGGCTCTAGGGATGGTGATGTTGGTCTGTTGGTGGGTTGGCCGGCCACTTTGGCCCAAGCTGAAATATTTGCACAGACACTCATTGTCTCCAGAGGATACATCCTACTGACTTTGGTGATTTTCTAGCGCTACCAGCAGATCAATGTTGAGTTCCAGTGAAATATCTCAACATCTACTTGAAATGATTGGCATAGCATTTGGTACAATCACTCCAATAGAATGTATCCTAATGATTTTGTTGATTTGTTGACTTTTAATCTACTGCCACCATCAGGTCAAAATGTTCTCAGCTCTACTTTGCGTTTATTGCTAATTAGTAGCGGTGGGAATCACCAGGGGCCCCACGATATGATATTATCATTTATTTATCATTTATTTATCACCGTTTTTCCAGCTTTAAATTATGTCCCCAAAGGAAAACTATGGCGTTATTTTTTAGTCAAAAGTTATGAGCGTGTAACACACGCTCACGAGCACATTATGTTATTTCACACGCGCAAAAATGAACCTTCAGCTGGCATGATAAAAGTACTCGCGCACAAATTCAACAACCGAGAGGTGTAGGTAGCTGCGAGCGAGCGCCTGGCTACTCTTACTCTGCTTGTACAGTGGAATCCTGCTCGCGCGCAGCGGCCTTCTGCTCGCGGAGTGGATTTCTGCTCACTCAGCTGATTTCTGCTCGCTCGAGTACATGACTTTTGACAATTTGGGGCGGAAACCAACGAGGGCACTGACCCTCTTACGATTGGTCACTTTCACACAGGGACATCCTTGATTGACAGCTCTCATTACAGGAAGCACGGAGTCACAGTATCTGACGGAGTTCAGTCATTCAGTTAACACTGCACAGTGGACGGAATGGCGGCGACACCTGAAGATGTAGGCGTAAGTGATATTGATGATATGATGGGGGGGCTGTGTGTTATAGCAATTTAATCTGAAATTTGTTGAGAATAAACTCATTAAATATTGAGAATAAAGTCGTTGTGTTTCGAGAAAAAACTCATTAAATATTGAGAAAAAAACTTGAAATACAACGACTTTATTCTCAATATTTAATGAGTTTATTCTCAACAAATTTCAGATTAAATTGCTATAACACTGTCAAACACATAGCCCCCCCATCATATCATCAATATCACTTACGCCTAGATCTTCAGGTGTCGCCGCCATTCCGTCCACTGTGCAGTGTTAACTGAATGACTGAACTCCGTCAGATACTTTGACTCCGTGCTTCCTGTAATGAGAGCTGTCAATCAAGGATGTCCCTGTGTGAAAGTGACCAATCATAAGAGGGTCAGTGCCCTCGTTGGTTTCCGCCCCCAAATTGTCAAAAGTCATGTACTCGAGCGAGCAGAAATCAGCTGAGTGAGCAGAAATCCACTCCGCGAGCAGAAGGCCGCTGCGCGCGAGCAGGATTCCACTGTACAAGCAGAGTAAGAGTAGCCAGGCGCTCGCTCGCAGCTACCTACACCTCTCGGTTGTTGAATTTGTGCGCGAGTACTTTTATCATGCCAGCTGAAGGTTCATTTTTGCGCGTGTGAAATAACATAATGTGCTTGTGAGCATGTGTTACACGCTCATAACTTTTGACTAAAAAATAACGCCATAGAAAACTTTGTATCTTTTTACGTTGATGGTCTCCCCTGCTGACCTCGCCAGAAAAAAAGCTCAACTGCACCATCTAGTGGACTGAAAAATCAATGGATTTTATTTTTCTAGTACCAAAAAGTTTAATTCTCGTACAAATGATACTGTATAATAAGAGAAAGAAAACATTGCGATACATACTGAATCCATTTTTCCCCCCGCCCTTACTAATTAGCACATGTTAGCATGCTAACACACTAAACTGAGAAGGTAGACATGATGAACATTTTACCTGCTAAACATCAGCATGTTAGCATTGTGAGCATGTTAGCATGCTGACATGAACAGGTTCCTGGAGCACTGTTAAAGGCCGCGGCCCTTTTCCCCCTCTGATGTTTATGTTGTTCCTGGTTTGTCTGCACAGTATTGTGGGAGGTACAAAGCTTTGGTTTCATTTGCAGCCACTCACTCCTGTACAACACGCAAAGCAACTTCCACAATGATAGGTGATCCATCACTATAAACATGGAGAGTAAAGGGACACTTTTAAATTAAATTATTATTTCATTATGCCCAAATTGAATGTCTCACTATCAATCACCTGGCATTCAGCGGAAAATAAATGAAGTCACACAGGATCCCTGTTGCCTTAAAGAATAGATTTTCATATCCATCTTTTGTAGTGGGAGCAGCTTTTAACAGGATTTCAATTAAAACATCAATGTGAGTAAATGTTTCAAAACTAATTACATTGGCAAACACATCAAAATAACATGGGTAAATATGAACTACATTTTAATGAAAGCAAATGGGCTGTACTGCAGATTAAAAAAAAAATTAGATCTTTCCTTGCATTTCAATCTCTTTTCTCTCAGTAGCTGTCTCTTTCAAGGTGACAATTAACTCACATAATTAACAAAGCCTCTCACTCTGGCACTCATTCATTCACTCACTCACTCATCTATTTATTCACACAGCCTGAATGATTTAGCCCCAGAGATTGAGGCATTGCAGTGTCTATACAGCCAGCTGCAACCACAACAGTTGAGTGCTGAAGCCAAAGCAGAAGTGCCTTAAGATGCATTTCTTCTATAAGCTGCCAAAAACCTTAGTTTGCATTGAATTGATGCAGTCTATGATTTTTTTCAAAAAACTTGTATTGAAACAGATATAGCAAGTAAGCAACAATACAATTTGTGTACATGAATGTATATTTTGCTAAAATATTCAGCTATATAGGAAATTGTTTGGCTTCTTGCACGTACATTTTGATTTATGAATGTAACATTTTGAAACTAGACATCAAAAATACCTGTCAAACTCAGTTTTGTTACAAATTTATAGTCTCCATCATCATTTTATCATGTTTAAGCTTCTCCAGAGCCATGGAAGACATTATACAACTGTTGTAAGCTGAGTAGGAATCAGCATGACTAGTAAACCACCCTGTGGCATTGGCAACAATGCATGGTGGGTGGTCAGGGGATGAAGAAGGGAACTAGGATGGGTTGTTGAGAGTTATGGCCTTAGGGAAAAAACGGCGCTGAGCTTTCTGAAGAGGCAGTGAGCCGGAACGCTCACAGGCACCTGTTCCCGGCCTGTGAGCCGCCTGGCTGTTCGTACGTTGTGTTGCAGTCTGTGTTTGGTGTGGGCAGAGGATGCTGTGTACCACAAAGTGATGGAGGAAGTGAGGACACTCTCAATGGTGGCTCTGTAGAACTGGGTGCAAGCTTTATGGGGTATCCTCTGGTGAGCCAACTTGATGACATGAGATGAGTGTGTCTCCCATCTTAGGTTGCTGGTAATGGTGGTACCCAGAAACTTAGTACAGAAAAATACCTAGCATGTCTACAACGTAAGACAGGTACATCGGAGGGGGACAAGCAGGTAAAAGGTTGCAAAGAAAGCTCCTGCACACTTGCTTTGTGATACAGACCAGTAGCAAACTCAAACAACACATTCTGTGCAGCTCTTCCTGCAAAGTAACAGTTTGAATTGACTGCTCACTGATTTGAAGAAGGTCGGGCATGTTTAGAGGAATAAGTCCAAAGCAACTGGTTGCCTCGGTCAGCTCAGTGATTTGTTTACTGTTGTAGAGTCTCATGAGTCATGTTTGAGTGGAGCCACTTGTATGTTATGCCAGCAAACCCATAAGGCGGCTTTCACAGCCAGAAGCACTCAGTCTAATAGCTGACAGAGGGAGTGTGCATGTGGCTGAACTGTATACGTGAATACAGTGTCTGTGACCACATGGTGCTTGCTTGGATTCACTCGTGTATGCACAATTTACGCACAACGAAAAACCCTTTGATTTAAAATGAAGTACCCAAACAGTGAGTCATGTGTGAGTGACATCTTTTCTTGGCAGGCCCCTTCAGTCACTCACCATACAGTTCACCAGCTAGTGCTACGCCAGGGACACTGGCACATAGGCATTAAATTAACTGAGTACATGGATTGTGCTAATCAGTGAAGCCTCTGAATAGATTTGTGAGGAATTTGGTGTTCAATTTGGTTCAAAAACAGAAGAGAAAAGAAGCCCACCATAAGACAATCAGGATAACAAGCATGCTAAAGATGCACTCAAGCAGCCCGTGGAGCTGTCTCACCACAAAAAACAAAAAAGAGAAGGTTGAAAGATATAATAGTAAATTGAAAGAAAAAGGAACAGAGAGCAATCCAAAAATAAGATTTTAAAAGTATTTTACGAGCACATTGTTTTGAGGTAGGCGCCCTCTCTCCTCCAAAATGTCCCACCTGATATCGAACCAGCAAACCTTATCGATTTGAACTGCTACTGTAGCTTCAGCAACTCCAGCGAAAGCACTCGGAGCCATTTGAGCTATTTGAGTCCAAAGTAGTCGAGTGCAGGAGAGACGATAGTAGCTCTTTATGTGCTTAATAAATGATTAAATATAATCAACAGGCACAGTTTGAACATTTGCCCAACAGTATCCTAAACTTCTACACCTATAAAAACTAAATGCAGTTTCACTTAATC